>CM041731.1:14958727-15556227 GCA_023373845.1 Nibea coibor
CAGCATCAAGATGAAGAGTGTGCTTTGACTTGTTTGACTTCCTCTGCCCTTTAACTCCCTAAAGAACTCCCTCTCCTCTCCTCTCCTCTCCTCTCCTCTCCTCTCCTCTCACTCTTTTTTTTCAAAACATTTTTTTTTGGCATTTTCAGGCTTTACTCTGAATGTGTATTATTGGTGTTACTACACAAAGCAGAGCATACCTGCTGCATGTAGAAAGAGAAAGAGAGACAGAGAGACAGAGAGAGAGAGAGAGAGAGAGAGAGAGAGAGAGAGAGAGAGAGAGAGAGAGAGAGAGGACACTCGAGGAATGACACATTTTTAATCTTCCCTCCACCTCTGTGTGCAGGTTTCTCTTTCTTTCTTTCTTTCTTTCTTTCTTTCTTTCTTTCTTTCTTTCTTTCTTTTTGTCTCTCATTGATCTTGCCTTGAAGAGAGGCGGGCCAAGAGAGGCAGTGGAGCGAAGAGAGGCAGAGTAAGAGAGGGAGAGAGAGAGAGAGAAGTGTAGCGATAGAAGAGGCACACACTCACACAGATATAGAGAGAGAGGAGGACTGGGACTGCTACTGCAGAGGAGGACAAGAGAGACTACAATCATACTGACACACACATGCTGAATAACAACACAAAACACAAACACGTGTGCTAACACACACACATACACACACTGACACACATGCAGACAGTGACCATGTTGCTCCCTGCATCCTGACCAATGAGGATTACACAGATGAAGATGATGATGAAGATGAGAGCATTGAAGAGTGAGAAAGAGAGGACGCCGGCCTGTCACAGCTGAGGACCGTAGCCAGGCGGTGGGGGGTGGCAGGGCGTGGGGGTGCGGGTGGTGTTTGTGGGGGGTGCGGGGGTGGGCTGGGGGGTGTCTGCCGGCAGAGTGAGAGGATTGTGGGACAGGATGGAGCGCGGTTGATGGAACATGCGTGTGCGTGTGTGTGTGTGTGTGTGTGTGTGTGAGAGAGAGAGAGTGTGTGGATGTGTGTAACCATGGAATGTGTGTATGAAGACTAGGATGCCCCCCCAGCGCGGGACCAGCTAGCTAACGTTAGCCACATGTTGTGCCACTGCAAAGTAGCATGCACCAACAACACCATATCTCTGATGTTTGGATGCAAGGTAGGTAGAGAACTTTGTGTGTCTCTGTGTGTGTGTATGCCTGTTTGTGTGTGTGTGTGTCTGTGTGTGTGAGAGAGAAAGAGAGACATACAGCAGGAAAATGTGCTGAGAGAAAAGGAAAGAGGTAATGACTAAGCTTGTCAAGGTACTCTGGGTTGAGGTAAACTCAGGTGAGAGTTAGTAGCCAGCAGAAGAAAGAGAGAGGGAGGGAGACAGGTCTTAACTGTATGTGTGTGTGTGTGTGTGTTTTAGAGATGGAGAGACAAAAGCAGATTTGTGTTCTGCTGTCTGGTTTTATATTGCTAACTCTTCATGGTAAATTGCACCTCATGTATCTCATGCTTCATGCTTACAATAACCCAAAACAAGCAAATCAAACAATTTGATTTGGTTTGTGCGTGTGCAAGTTTGGCGTCTACACTGAGTCGTCTCAGATTAAGAGTTTTCACTGCTAGATGTGACTAAATCATACACACTGACTTTTAAAGAGAAATATTTGGATACAGTTCATTTTGATTCTCTTTTAATAAAAGTGTTGGCTATGAGAACTAATATTATTTTGATTACTGACTACACTACTGTCACTTTTTAGCTGGCTGTTTGTTTGCTGTAATTGAGTGTGCCTGAAAGAGCACACTCTTTATTATCCCGCGGGCTTATTCTTATTGAGTGTGCCTGAAAGAGCACACTCTTTATTATCCCGCGGGCTTATTGAGTGTGCCTGAAAGAGCACACTCATTAATATCCCGCGGGCTTATTGAGTGTGCCTGAAAGAGCACACTCCTCATTAATATCCCGCGGGCTTATTGAGTGTGCCTGAAAGAGCACACTCATTAATATCCCGTGGGCTTATTGAGTGTGCCTGAAAGAGCACACTCTTTACTATCCACCCGGCTTATTCTTATTGAGTGTGCCTGAAAGAGCACACTCTTTACTATTATTCTTACGTTTCTTCCGTATTTTCGTCGGTTCGCTTCTTCTCCCAGAGTTTTTGTCGCACATACACAAACAAGGACTCAAAACGACCGGCTCGGCAAGGACACGATGGCAAAGTGGTTCTCAAAAAGTTTCACCAAACGGTTTGGCAGCTGTACACCAAAGAAAATGCCAAAAAATGAATGGTTGTGTATTGCGAGAACTGTCGAGAGCCACAGTGCGTGATGTCATCACTAGAGTGCGAAAAGAGAGAAAAATTCATCGAAAAATAAATTTAGAAACTGCGACTGTGGCCGCAAATGTCAAGCTACAGAAATCATTTATAGCTAGAAACGTAGGAAAATTTGTCGCCGTCGCATAGATACCACTGCTGAAGCTGTGAGTATTATAGTTTTGGCCTGACACAGAAAGATTCGGCCCCAGCACCGATCCACAGTCCCATCTCCTCCCATATTAATTTGAGAGGAGAAATCTCCTGAAGGGCAGAGACCACCTGCTCTTTACCACATGATAAATGCCAGAGTTTTTAACATTTAGTTCTCAAACTGGGCACAAAACTGGTCGAGAAGTAGCCGCCGATCACGAATATTTCGGCTTTTGGATACGACACACCGTTTGGCATTTAATGCCGTCTGTTCGCAGGGGCTTCATTTGCTTTCTCTCTCCCTCTCTCTGGGTATTTCCAACTGAAATTATACCAGGTGCACTAACTGCTCTGCTGATTAGGGCCCAGCAGTTGGACCTGGTTGCTCGGCAACCTGAAGCCTGCCTGTGGGAGGAGAGAGGGGAGGGGCTATTTTCAATGTTACTGATGTGTGTCAGACACAAGTCATCTGGTTTGACAGTGAATCCAGCAGGACTGTGTTAAATCCTAAGTGTTAGTGGTAGCATTAGCATGTTAGCATATTAGCAATTAGCATGTTAGCATTAGCATGTTAGCATTGGCATTGATTTCATTTTTAGTGGCTAAAAAGCATGCTCATTGCTAACATTAGCAGCCAATGCTAAAATTAGTGACTAGCGCATCATGCTAATTGCTAACATTAGCGACTAATGCTAATTTTAAGTGGCTAGAAATTAGTGGTAGCAGTGCATGTTAGCAGTTAGCATGTTAGCATTAGCATGTTAGCATTGGTATTTACTTCATTTTTAGAGGCTAAAAAGCATACTCATCGCTAACATCAGCATCCAATGCTAAAATTAGTGGTTAGCGCATCATGCTAATTGCTAACATTAGTGACTAATGCTAATTTTAAGTGGCTAGAAATTAGTGGTAGCCTTAGTGCCAGCACAGCATTTGCATGTTAGCAGTTAGCATGTTAGCAATTAGCATGTTAGCATTGGTATTTACTTCATTTTTAGAGGCTAAAAAGCATACTCATCACTAACATTAGCAGCCAATGCTAAAATTAGTGGCTAGCGCATCATGCTAATTGCTAACGTGAGTAGCTAATACAAAAATTTGTGGTTTCAGCATTTTCTCTCTCTCTGTCAGTGTAACTGCTCTGCTAATTAGGGATGCGCCAGCAGGCAGCGATGGGGCCAGAGTCAGGCACACTCAAAATTTCTTCAGGAATTTTCTAGTTCTATTTCCGTTTCTTCCGTGTTTTTTTCGGTTCGCCAAGGCTCCCAGATACACAAACAAGGACTCAAAACGACCGGCTCGGCAAGGACACGTTGGCCATGTTCATGTTAAGCATTTCACCAAACGGTTTGGCAGCTGAACACCAAAGAAAATGCCTAAAAATGAATGGGTGTGTATTGCGAGAACTTTCCAGAGCTAGAGGGCGTGATGTCATACCTAGAGTGCGAAGAGAGAGAAAAATTCATCGAAAAATAAATTTATAAACTGCGACTGTGGCCGCAAATGTCAAGCTACAGAAATCATTTATAGCTAGAAACGTAGGAAAATTTGTCGCCGTCGCATAGATACCACTGCTGAAGCTGTGAGTATTATAGTTTTGGCCTGACACAGAAAGATTCGGCCCCAGCACCGATCCACAGTCCCATCTCCTCCCATATTAATTTGAGAGGAGAAATCTCCGGAAGGGCAGAGACCACCTGCTCTTTACCACATGATAAATACCAGAGTTTTTAACATTTAGCTCTCAAACTGGGCACAAAACTGGTCGAGAAGTAGGCGCCGATCACGAATATTTCGGCTTTTGGATACGACACACCGTTTGGCATTTAATGCCGTCTGTTCGCAGGGGCTTCATTTGGTTCCTCTCTCCCTCTCTGGGCATGTCCAACTGACGATTTTAACAGGTGCAACTGCTCTGCTGATTAGGGCCCTGGTTGCATGTTAGCAGTTAGCAATTAGCATGTTAGCATTAGCATGTTAACATTGGCATCTATTTAGTTTTAATGGCTAAAAAGCATGCTCATTGCTAACATTAGCAGCCAATGCTAAGATCAGTGGCTAGCGCGTCATGCTAATTGCTAACATGAGTGGCTAATACAAGAATTAGTGGTTTCAG
Organism: Nibea coibor; assembly: GCA_023373845.1. NCBI lineage: Eukaryota > Metazoa > Chordata > Actinopteri > Sciaenidae > Nibea > Nibea coibor. Next base: position 14,963,275 of record CM041731.1, read on the forward strand.
TATTTTCTCTCTGTCAGCATTTCAAACTGACATTCTAACATGTGCAGTAACTGCTCTGCTAATTAGGGATGTGCCAACAGGCAGCGATGGGGCCAGAGTCAGGCACACTCAAAATTTCTTCAGGAATTTTCTAGTTAATTATTAATGGTTTAGTCAATGTGCAAAATCAGTCCCAAAGATGACATCTTCAAGTAGCTTGTTGTCCAAAGTTCAATTTACATTATGTAAAGTAAAATGTAATTATGTTCCAGCTTATGTCTCTTTGTAGTATTGTCAAAATAATTGAAGCTTAATTTTGAAGAACAGTTCTAAATATAAACTTAACTTGACTTAAAGGTCATTTTAGTCTATTTTGCGACTCAGAAACTATTGAGGTTTGATATCCAGTCACATGATCTCCATGTAGCTTTATTTTCTCTTTTCTCACAAGTTACCTGTGTAGCTCACTGAGTGGTGGCACAGTGGTGCAGTGGACAGAGTAACACTGCTTCAGGATCCTGGGCTCAAACTTGGCAGCCAGATAAGCCCTGCGGTCTGAGGATGTCAAGGTTTAGGTAAACTGGAAGCTCTGTATTGTACATACAGTACAACACTGTGAACTTGATTTACGTGGCAGGTACAGACTAGACAGATAGGTCTCATGTGTTCCACGTTATGTGTCTCTCTTTAATTGATTCAAAATTAGATTCCTCTGTACATCTGTCTCTATGAATGTGAATGTGAACTGTGGCCTCTCGACAGGTCTTTGGCACCCTTAACCCATTATTAAATGGATATGATATAATTTACAATATAATATATGACCTTTAGCCTTACGGGTGTGCTACCATTCTAATAACATAACATCAGGACATGTTAAGTGAATGAGCTGAGGCTAAAATTGGCAATCATCATCTTGCAAAGTACTCTGAAAGTGTTGAGTGGAAAATCAACACATGAAATATTAAAGTTCCACCCAAGCGCTTAAGGAGCTGTGCCTTTGATGTGCAGAAACTGTACACTGCACTGCATCTTTGAATAGCCATAAAACACAGAGCTAACCCCAAAATGTTCAGCTTCCTGTGAGAAATTCTGCACTGTACTGTACCATAAGAAGCTATATATAGTACCATTGTATGCTGTTGTCTAATTCATCAGTTACTCCATCATAAACATAGTAGACTACATAGTAAAAGTATAGACTTCACTTCTGTCCTATCAGATCACTTCATCATGACGTTAGATAGTCAGGCCAAAGACAACTCCCAGGCTGGAGCTATTGTTTGTTTGTTGTTGATATTGTTTCCATATGCCAGGAATGGCTTGGTGGTTTGAGTAAATGGTAAATGGACTGCATCTTTTGATCCTTGAAATATTTGAAACTAATGCACAGTAGTACAGAAAATTTAAACCTAGACCCAACTTTAGCAGTTAGCTAAAAGTCAGCAGTTAGTAGTCAATCACTGGTGTTTACTTTGGCATACATAAATAAACACAATTAAAGTTACAATTTAATTCTAATTGTATAACATGGCAAAAGAGAACACTGTTACATACCCAGGTAAGTGTCTTGAGTGGATGATATAAATTTTAGTCATTCTCAGTAGCTGGTGTAACTGTTTTGACCTGTTTATCAAACAGGGGAAGTAGTTCAGTGTTCACTTGGGTCAGTAAAGTACCCTGCTGACCTCTCTTTAGGATGTCTCCATGCCCTTAATGTCAGTATCAGGAAATGTTACCAGTGAAGTGATAGTGTAATGCACAGTACATTATGTAATGTAGTGTTTGTATTGTGTCTGTGTGAGGCGCAGCCAGCTGTCCGGCCATGCTGTTCGTCAGTGAACATAATAGTGTTTAAATGTGGCGGACTGTAATTAGCTCTAAAGGTGAGACCAAGCGTCACAAAAGGCTTGGAGCGATACAGCAAAATGTAGTTGTATACATAAATAGACCATCAGATATTATATGGTATGATAATGTTGATTCTGGGGTGTGATTACAAGATTGACGATTACAACTACTAAATATTGGTATGTTATGAAATGTCACAGGAAATGCAAATGTAAAGCAGGTCATTCATCTACTTTCAACTTTTGTATGTCTATTTTTCTTCTTTATTACCTTTGGACTGATAGAAGAACACCTTGTAGTGAATGACTCTGAACATCTTCTGCTAAAAAGAATTCATGTTTTCTTCCAGAGTAGCAGTGCAAAGTTTAACCATTTAACTGCATGACAACAGGAGTTACAAAGATAGAGACTAGAATTACAAAGAAACAAAGGGAGAGGGGACTACAAGAACTGCATTCATTTTACCTTTTTAGCAACGTGTCCATTGCTGAGGCTGTTAAAGTGTCTGAGAAGATAAATCAAACACCTCAACTAGGCCAGACGTTTCAACACATTCAAAATAGATGGATGTGTTACTCGTTCTGCTCAGGTCTGTCTGTTTTTACTGAACAGACATTTAACTGACTGAGGTAGCTTCAGGTTTTACAGGTTCCTACAATTGATCTGCTAGCTTACACGCTTCAGATTTGTTGTTTTTTAAGACAACCTTTAAACATTTAAAATGACTTGATCACTTTCTTAGGTGAATGTCTTACTTTGTCAGCCATGTTATGCTACTTCTTCTTATGACATCTGCTCTTCATTTCCTGTTGCTGTACTTTCTATTTATACCTCTAAGAACACTTCAGGTGTTTTATTGACCTTGGATTTAGTTTATGTGATGTAATGTTAAATTATGTGGTTAAGTTCATAAAACGTCTGATTTTATCTCCCTATAAACCTCAAATGGCCTGTCCAAAAGGGAGCGCATAACTCAGTTACTGTGACCTTGTTTTCTCAGTAACCCTGCAACATTCAGTTATATTACATCACCAGACAGTATTAGGCACGTTCAGAGGGAGGATAAAAGGGGAACAAAGGCAAACCGAGGCACAGCACTGGATATTTACCAGCAGACATTTGTGGGGACTGAATAAGATATTACAGTTGAGAAAATGGGAAAGAAAAGAAAATGAACATTATATCTGCTTTGTTCAATTTGCACTCCTTTACAATAAACCATTTGTCACTTTGTCATTCTTGGTAAATGAATCTGGTCATCAGCTGTTCTCTGATCTTCTTGCTTTGCTAATGAGTTTTGTACTTCATGCCAATTAAGCAAATGTGAAGGATGGAGAGAATAAAAAAGACACGGAGGAAGAGAGAGAGAGAGAGAGAGAGAGAGAGAGAGTAAGTGTGTGCGCGTGCGCGCGCACGTGTGTGTGTGTGTGTGTGTGCGTGTGTGTGTGTGTGTGAAGTCCCTTATGGCAGAGGATCCCCTGCTCTTTCATATCTCCCCAAGCGTGACTAATGCCTGGCTTTTAGTCACACACACAAACACACACACACACACACACACACACACACATACATAGATTCAATCTAACACATAGACATGTACAAGGATGCTGAATCTGCTCCCATTCTAGTCACGTCTCTCAGGCTATGCAAGACTGGCTGACACACTAACGCACGACAGCAACAGTGTGTACGCATGTGTCTCTGTGCCTGTGTTTACGCTCACGTGCGTGTGTTAGTTATCTGCAGGCACAGTCCTGATTAGAAATACTGGGTTGCTTACCAAAAAGAAACACACACACACACACACACACACACACACACACACACACACACACACACACTAGGATATAGAAACAGACATGTTTGGTGTTTCTGCCCATTCATGCATTCATTCAGAGGTGTTCATGTGCCATGTGAAAATCAAACGCTAGAATTATAGCTCACTGTGTGTGTGTGTGTGTGTGTGTGTGTGTCAGTGCAGAGGGCAGTAGCAGCAGTATTGTGACAACAGTGTGAGCCAGGGTCTCTTCAGGGTCTTAGTGCCTGACAGATTGAATGCTGCTTTTGTGATTATTTTGAGACATTTCTGACTAATTGGCGAGTTGAGCGTGAATGAAAACATCAGAGTGAGGGGCAGAGGAGGAGGCAGGAAGTGAAATGTGCTGAAGGTCATGAGACAGATTCAGATCAGTTCATTTTGTCAGAGCTCCCAATCAGTGTAAATGAGGTTAAAGCATGCAGCAGGGGAAGCAGGGGCACAGCGCACATGGCCACGTCTGTTTGAATTTGCAGGAATTAGCTGATAGTGTTCTGCAGTGAAAGGCTCTCCTGTGCAAAGCAGCCACCCACTCGCTGCCCCAAAACACAATTCCTCCAATAGATTTCACATCTTGTTGCTGACCAAGATGGCAGCTGCAGCGTACGGTCAAATATAGTGACAGTGCTTTAATGTTTCATCGACATGGCTCTCTCACTGAGCTTGCTGTCAGTAAGCGTTAATGTTAAAGTGTTAGAAACATCACGGAATGATCACACATCTTGTAAAGTCTTTTGAATCAAGGGTACTTGAGGTTTGTTACTAAATAATTCATAAAGAGTGAAATACTAATAAGAGTTTGAAGAGTCTGAGCCTGAGAACAAAATGTTTAAATTTCTCTCATGGGAAAGAAGTTTAATTAAGACTGTGGGCTGTGTAGTTAATGATTCAGAGACACAGGGGGAGCTAATAATAATCACACAGGCACACTTGTTTTCGTAGTTTATTAGGACATTGTATTGACTTACATTCTGTCACTTGCCCCAACTTTAACCATTACCAGTGCATGCCTCCAACCGCTATCTTAACCTTAACTCTAACCAAATTCAAACCTCTTTGAACTAAATGCTTAACTTTATTGGACCGAGCTATTCATCACTGCTCAGACTTAGGGAAGTCAGCTTTGGCTGTCTGTCAGCTACCTAGAGAGCTAGTGAGTCAAATGCCAAAAGTTCAAATGTCATATTAATGGGTTGACTGTGGCACTGTCTGGCCCCCTGTAGAGAACGTGAATCTATCTCTTCTCTTAGGCTGTAGGCTCAAGATGTGTGTTCATGTTATATAACTCAGCCTTGCTTGTTGAATTCTCAGCTTTCCGTGATACTTCCCAATCTAAACCTTAGTCCAGTTCATTAATGATATAATGATTTATGACTTCAACCTTAAAAGAGCCCACTACCCTGCACTGATGTATGAAATGTATATAAAAATGACACATTTCCTTGATTTTCTTCAGCTTGCTGTACATCTCTAATTTATGCCACCTGATCAGTAAGTGACAAACAGAAATGGAATGTTATGGAAACATTTCCTTGAAATCTGACAGAGCATTAGGTCATAAAATAATCATGAAACTGAAACATTAGAATATATTACATGGCAAGGTATTATTGTATATGATGTCAGGCTAAATGGATAGCATCTTGACTGGGTGGCTGTGGCTCAGGAGATAGAGCAGGCCATCCACTCATAAGATGATCAGTGGTAGAATCGCTGCCTCCATTCTGTTTATGTTGAACTGTCCTTGAGTAAGATACTAAAGCCCAAATTGATTGAATGTGTATGAATGGTTAGCTCCTCAAACTGATGAGCAGTTGGCACCTTGCATGACAGCCAATGCCATCAGTGTGTGAATATGTTTAGGCTTATAGACTATAGCAAAGGAAAAAAAACAACACCTGATGCAACAATGGTGAAAGACAGGCAGATGACAAGGCAGGACTGTTTACTAAGAAACACAGGGAACAGGTGGAAACGTGCCATCATGAGGGATCTTCCAATCCCTTAAATGCACCTTGCATGTAATGCACACACAGGTGTATCTTGTGCAGAAGTCATTTATCAAGTGGCATGGGGATGATGTAAAAATTCTGCTCCTCCACATGTGGCACACAAGCGCTTTGGCTACATTGACTACCTAATTAACAAGCTTATTATCCCCACCAAAATGAAGTCATCCTTTATTCACACAGTTTATTCTCACAGTGCCTACTTTGGAGTGTTGTGTGTGGAGATCTGCAGAAAATTGAACACATTTACATGTTGGTGCAATATAATGTGCCTCTTGCGTGTGATACATGTTATACATGTGTGAACATGTTAGGATATAGAGAATACTTGGAACTGTTTATTTTAGAATACAATAGACACACACACATTCTTATGCAGCATGGTGTATTATTGTGTACATAACAATAATGGAAATAAATATATAATCCTGACCAATAACACTGTCTCTTCCTCACGTCTCTCACATCCTCACAACAAGGAGCTAGGATGTTAGGAAAGGAAGCAAGTAAGGGAGGTAAGGTGTTATCGTAATGAAAAGCACCCATGATCTGAAACCAGATATAATCACCTGAAAATAAGTAATAAGTAATAAGTAAATAAGTAAGACTTGTTCTGTTTTGTTACATAACAAGTAATTGTACAATATGTTTGTGTTGATTGTTCTGTACATGTGACATCCATTGCACGTCTGTCCGTCCTGGAAGAGGGATCCCTCCTCTGTGGCTCTTCCTGAGGTTTCTTCCACATTTTTTCCCTGTTAAAGGTTTTTTTTTTGTGGTTTGTAGTTTTTCCTCACTGGAACCGAGGGTCTAAGGACAGAGGGTGTCAAATAAAATTGATTTGATTTTATTTGATTCAAATGAGCACTTTATACGGACACAGTAGACATGGCGTCTGCAGTGTTGCACCGCCATGACTCTTCCATGTTTATTGTCCAGTTTGTGGCCACACTTGGATTGTAAGTGGAGGTTGATCCTCCACACTGGTCCCTTTGAGAGTCCCTTTAAACTTTAAACTTTAAAGTGAAGCTCTAAGTTCAACAGCTCCACTAACTGACTGAGTCAGCTACATTCTATTTGGTTGGGTTTGACTGCACTACATTAGCTGTTTGAGTCTGAGCTGAAATTACACTGTTATATTGGTGTTGATATGATCAGGCAGCATCCCATTTGTCTCAAAGCTTTGCGTCTCCTTATCAGTTGATTCTTTCCTGATTGGAATGCTCTTAAAGGGTAAAAGGCATGAATGTTAAAAGTTTGACCTCATCACTGTGCTTCCTATGAATGATCCTGTTGTGAACACAGGGGGTATCCTCTCAGCTGCTCAGCTGCACACCATCTAAGCACAATGTCACAGATTCACAGCTAGCTCAGGTCCTGCTGTCCCTCCTTCAGCTTCACTGTCGCTCTCCACTGTACTCTGTCCAGTAAACACAACAATAAAACATGTGAGGGCGAGGGCAAAGGAATGTGGAATGAGATGAGGAAATAGTTGAGAGTTACTCTTATCTGAAATGCTGAAGGAAAATAGGCATGATGAAGGTATAGAGCGATGAAGAGAAGAGAAAGAAAATAATTCCCTGAGGCAGGCTTACTGTCCTCATTCAGTTTTGTGCCTCATTTTGCCTAAAAAGTTCTGTTTTACCTCCACTGTGTGTGTGTGTGTGTGTGTGTATTCACGTATGTACAATAATGAAGCAGGAAGCTCATGAAACAAGTATTACTATTATTAACACATCTCATTACACATGCACGTGTGCAGACACACGCACATACAGGTACACACACACTTTGCTATGCTCCTTTATGCTTTCTTGCTTTCTTTTCCAGCTTGACTTTGTCTTCTAACTAACTTCTCTCTTCTTCTGTCCCTTCCTTCCTGCTTAACTTCCTCTGGCTCATCTTCCCAACCATCTCCATCTCTTTCCTTCACATTTCCTCTTCTTGGTCTTCTTCTCTCTGTTTCTTGGTTTCCCCCTCTTCCTCCTCCTCCTTCCTCACTATAGAAGTATCGGTACCAAGAAGAGGACGGGGCGTCACCAGGTGCCCCGAAACTCCATCAACACCCCTGCCATCACCACCCAATGGGAGTAGCCAGAGAGCTGAGGGATGGAGGGACCCTCAGGGGGGAGGGGAAGGATGGGGGGACCTGGAGGAGAGAGGGAGGGGGCACTGGGACCATGGAGAGAGAAAGGGAGCGGTCACTGGTGAGGGATGGATCTCTCAGTCGCCACCCCGGTGACCTGCGGGGTGCGGAGCTGGTTCAGGTGGCGGAGCGGCAGCTGTCTCAGATTCAACATGTTCATGGATACGTCACTCACACACACATCACACCTGCTCAGGTAACTTCCTCTGGATGTCAGCTTGTGTGGCTTTACATCAGTATATCAAACAACACACACACACACTGTCGATCTGTTCTCCATCACATCTGCTCACTAACTCTGTCTACCTGTTTTAAAAGACACACGGCTCAGGGCTCTCCTTCACTCAAAGGCCCATTGACTCACCTTTGAAACATATTCATACATAATTAAAGGCTTTGAGGTACAGTCTCAGTTGATCATAACTGAAATGACAGCTCAGTTTCTCTGCAGTGTTTAATACTGTAAAAAAACATTCATCAAGACCAGGGCAACATGTTACCTGCCTGTGTTTTATTGTCCAGTGTTAGTAAATCAAATTGGGACTGAGAGTATGCTCCAATCCCAACACTGTTTATGTACTGCTAATTCATTTTGGAGGAAGTGTTATTGCTGTCTAGATTATGTTTGGTGGAAACATACAAGACCCACAGCACCGCAGGGCTCACAGCCCCTGTGTGGTTATGTTTGGGCAATAAAAAGATTAAAAGATTGTGGTTTAGGTTTTGGTGGTGTCTCATCCCCCATTTCTCGTCGCACTCTGGCACCACTTTTTCTCCTAACCTTAATTTACATTGCCAAAGAAAAGCATGAAAAAGTCCTCTTTAAAATCACGTTTTTGAATTGTTGGAAAGCGACTACTGTGCAGTCAGTATGAATATTATGTAAAATGGAATAAGGACTATGGCCATAATGACTATACTTACACATAATGCCTTTTTACTCTATCATTCAAAGCACTTTTACACTACATATCTCATTCACCCATTCACACACATTCATACACTGATGACATTGGCTGCCATGCAAGGTGCCAACTGCTCATCAGTTTGAGGAGGTAACCATTCACACACATTCACACACTGATGGCGCAGCCTTCAGGAGCAGTTTGGGATTCAGTATCTTAGGGAGTGGAAGACCTGCTCCACCTCCTGAGCCACAGCAACCCACAAAATGTTGCTTAAAAATGTAATCTGGGCAGCTTTACATGAACTTGAAAAATGTATTTGCTTGTACAAATTAGTCATATATAGTCAGTGATTTTGAGAAGACAGAGTTACCAGTGCTCACAGACAAGGATAATTCTATGGGAACAAATATTTGCCTGTTTGTCATCATCTTAATGAAGACATGTTAGAGATACAGTGCAAAGATTTTCAGCCAACAGCAGTGACATGCTTCATTTGATTGTGTTATAATTTATTCAGAATTTGCTCACCAGCTTGTATTGTATTGTATTTGAAGTATTTGTCTTTACATGTGTTTGGTCAAGGTGGCAGAAGTACCTCCCTTCTAAGTTCAAGTACAGTCACAAGTCAGGGGACCAGTTTCAATATAGCTCCAGAATTAGATTGTTTGTTTTTTTTTACTTTGAAGTACTTTGAAGTCAAGGATACTGGCCTAAATTTCTTCCATGCACAAAGTCTTTCTTTGTACCAGGAGAATACTTTTGCAGAACCGTGCATGCAGGGATTCAGTCGGATGCTTGGCCCATTTTTTAGTAATGAGGCCCATTACTATCTCTATTCTGCAGTCAGTGTGCGCAAGCCTGGCTCCCTCTGTCTTTGTCTCTCTTTCTTTCTCCCCTCTATCTCTTACATACACACTCATAGTCACACAATGTACCTGGTAATCTTTTGATTTTGGTTGATTGGCTTGTATCTGTTTGCAGATTAGCACTCACATCAATGTACGAGCACCCCTCTTACCACACACACACTTGTTTCCCAGCTGCACATGCAAATAGACACAAAGACACACACCTCATTATGCTCCATGATGATTAAGTTATGTTTTGTGTTCCCGTGTTTCCTGACTTGAAGGTTATATTGCTGTCTTTTAAATGACAGTTATGGTCTTTTATTTGTGGCATCTAACAGAAGCAGGCCAATATTATCAGATTAAGTATATTAAGAATATCATATTACTTACTACCACATCGGTTACATGGCAGTAAAGAAGGTGATCAAAAGGCTGTTAGTTTTTCATCTGGATTTTCTGGCATTCTCAAGCAAAACCAGCTTTTCAAGCCTTAAGGCACAAGAGGCTTTACATGATGTCTCTTGTCATTTCTTCTTCCTATCATCCCCCCTTTCATGTAGATTATAAATTAGTGTATAATTTCATTCAATCAACTCGTGTGTTGTCAATAGTACTGTGTATGTGTTTGCGCATGTATGAGTGTGTGTGAGTGTGTGTTTGGATAAATTACAACTGCCTTCAGCGTGCTGCAGGCGGTCGTAGCTGAGGAGTCTGTATTAACGGTGCATCAGTTACAAGTCATTATACACTGTCATTGGATTTGTCTCTGCACTGACTCAGCTGTCCGTCACCACAAGTTCACAAGTTTGTCACTGTGCAGAAGGATATGTTGTTGTGTAGCTCCACCTTGTGGTTAGATGCCATCTTTCCATCTGTAACCCACCTAAAAGATAAGTGCACACTGGACCAGTTTAATCTAGATTCGCAGGGAGGGGTAATGAATTGAATTGGACACCACCATGAGTAACCAGGACACAAAGCTAAGTTGTAACAAAATGATTGTATTTACATAACTCTATAACATTTCACAACAGCAGACCGGTCTTTACTCAATAAAATAAGTCACAATTCAGAATCCAGCTCTGCTTTTATGCTTCCGCGCTATGACGTCTACAAGTGGATGCAATGAAGGATGGCTCCTTGGACAGGCCTCTCTTCTGGCATCCCTCCCCTACTCTTTTCTTCTATTCCTCTCTTTATCCTGTCCTCCCTTTCTATGGAGGCCCTCCGGACCCCATCAAGGCTCATTCTGTTCATCCCACATGTGAGGGGTCAGCGCGTACCCCCACAAGAATAAACCAGCCACTCAATGTGAGGATCTTTGTGTATGTCCTCATCCCCCTACCCTCTTTCTCCCTCTCTCTCTCTCTCTCTCTCTCACTTACTTGTGCCCTATAGACGAGAATTGGCTCCATTCACAGTGCTTCCCTCCCCCCTGGAGCGGACTTCTCAGGGCCCTAACAGCGCAATTCTATGCCTTATTGCTCCAGCTCTTCCATGGAGAACAGTCTCGCCAAAGCATTTGTGAAGACACAGACGGAAATGAACTGGCTTTGTGCTTAGTCTTGACATATAGGCGAGATCACGTGGTGAAGTGGGGCGAGTGTTTAACTAGAGGAAAGGGCAGGATGTGTAAAATGCCTCTAAGTGGCCATATTGGAAGGAAAATGCCAGGATCTGTTTAGAAATCAAGCAGTTTTTATGAGTTTGGCCCTGCTGGCTGTCATCCAGCTTAATCCACATTGTGTTCTGACTTCCTACGGACCAAAGCTGGTTTCTCAAGCTCATCTCCACCTCATGTTTAATCTCCCCTAGCTCTTTCATTAGGACCACACCATGTGTTGATTCTAAAGAAATGAAGCGGACACCTCATTTCGAGCAAGAATGAGCCGGAGAGGGCTTTTGTCCTCAGCAGGAATGCCCATAAGACAGAGAGGAACAGTGTTTGGTCTGACCTCTGGTTGCTATACCAGTGCTGAAGAAAGCCATGGCAACGCAAGCAGAAGGTCTGCCGGACCACATAGCGCTGATACAATACGGCTTCTCGGGGTTTGTCATTCCAGTCAGGCCTGACCCAAATTACGACATCTCGGGCAAAAATGGCCCACTTCAACCCGCACACATAAACAGACATACATAAATGGGCTTGCATATATTTGGCTGATAGCGATAATAAAGAAAACATATGGATGTTTGAAGTCTAATCACTGAGGAAACGGCCCCGTTAATGATTTAACACCGCAGTCCATAGCTCATGGCTGCTGGATTACTGAGACTTTCCCCATTGTTTACCCAACATGTCTACAAGCCATATTTCCATCTGCGGTTATAATTCGCAGCATTTTAAGCTTAATAGTCTTTTATGTTTTCATATGTTTATTATCTCCTATCAACAGCCTCAAGGAAAAATCTGTTTAAAATGGGAATAGAAACAAAGAAGCAATTAGGACCGTGTCTACAGAAGCGTTTTTGGTAATATGCAAAGTGTCGGGGGAAAATGCACAAATGCAAAACATTGTTTTGATCACCAGAAACTTCTTTTGCAACTTTACCCAAAGTTTTCCTATAGAGAGATTAAAAAACAACGCGAGCACAACAGGGGGCTGATATGGACAAATTGCATAAACCCCCCCCACCAAAAAAAAAATCCACACATGCACGCATCAAAAATGGCCTTCATGTCATCGGAGCGTATCCAGCTAAACTCCAAACTTTTCTGCTTGCCTGGCTGCCGAAGTGCCCACCTCACCATCCCACTACACCTAAACAACGGGAGCCATGCATCCGTAAGTGTGCACCAAGAAGAAGAGAGAAATCCACTTACTTTACTTTGGAGGTCTGGTAGTTGTATGTCAGAGCTTGAAGAAGTTTCTCTAGACTCTTTTCATCTGCACCTCTGCCCCGCTACCCTGCCTCTCCAATACTATTTCTCTTTGTGGGCTGAGCATGCGATAGCTGTGTAGTTTTTTTTTCTTCTTCTTTTTTGTGTGTGTGTGTGTGTTGCATGTGGTGAGGGGAGGGTGGCGGGGTGGGTGTTGAATGCCGGGTTTCCTGACTCGTGATCAGGAGCTCATTACCCGCAAGGTCACTCCAGGGACGCCCCGCCTGGCACTCACTGAGACACCAGAGAGAAGATGTGAGATGGACGATGAGAGTGTGAGAGAAAGAAAGAGAAAGAGAAAGAGAGAGCCGTTAAGAGCCAAAGTGCCTGGGAGATCCGTGGGGACGATGAGAGAGAGAGAGAGCTGAGAAAGAAAAGAGAGGCACAAGTACATATAAACAGCAAGAGATGGCAGACAGTGAGAGACACTGATCCAAACAGCGACAGAGAGGCAGATATTGAGGTGCAAGTAAACACGACAACAAAATTCGGCTGTCGGGGATGTGGATGAGCCCGCAGAGCGAGCAAGCTGGGAAACAGCAGCTCAGTCAAACAAAACAGAGTTATATAAAATATCTTGTTGATCCATGGAAAAGCGAGTCCGACCACAGCAATCAATAGAATATTGACACACACCAGCTGGGCACTAGATTTGTTTTTCAGCTTTTTATATGGGCCCACGTGAGGGACCGCTCATTATATGACGTTGCCTTGATGATGTTGATTTTGTAGCTTGATCAAACTCCCTAAAAAAAGAAGATCAAAGTTACAGAAATCACTGCTTTTCATGACAAAGGATGGTCAGTGAGATGAACTTGAGGGGTGAAAACTACTGATTGTTTCCATCATTGATCTGTCAATTACTTTTTTTGATGAATAGATTCAACATTTAGATGCACATTTGCATCCCAGTGCTAAAAGCACCACCTTCAGATTGCTCGTTATGTTCAACCATGCTGTGCGTTAATTGGTTTGCTCACATTAGCCTGTGGTAAGTCTACTTTCTGGAATCAGTCGGGTCTGTTGTAGAAGCCCAGCACCATCTTTTTAAGGATGAAACTTGCAGTCAGAGATTGATAAACTGCCATAAAAGGAAACGCGTTAGGATTCCTCCTCAGGGGAACATGAACAGCAGTGCAAATTATTTTCATCTCATGCTTGTTGAACAAATATTCCCCAAACCAGAAATATCAACTTCATGGTGGCTCTAGTGAAGAAGTCAGAGGATCGCTAAAGCCTCTGGGATACATCATCTGGGAACCATGAATATTTGTACAGTGTAATACTGAGTATAGTGTCAATTCATCCAGTAGATATTGAGATATTTCCCAAGATACACAAAACTTTGTGATGCCATCTGCTGGTGGATTCATCCTCTGGAGACCATGAATGTCTGTCTCCAATAGCTGTTGAGATATTTCTAAAACAAACAGGTGTTATATGTGGATTTGGAGGTTCCAGAGACTTTGTAATTAACTTTTTCCAATAAATACCTAATTACCTGATTACATTGATTATAGTTTTCAAATAACTTCCCCAATACTGATTTTATGTTCAACTAACTGATCATTTGGCTAATTGTTTCAGACTCGAACAGAACGCCACCGTTCCACATGATTATTGATCTAAGTGGTTCATTCATCGCACAATCAACAATTAACAGTTAAAACTAGATTTCTTTGAATTGTCAAACTTAGATTTAGTCATTTGTACAGCCATTTAATCTGCAGCCTCTCTTTTCCTCTCATGTTTCTGATCCATTTGAGCTCTCGTTTGTGGCCAGATATCCTTTTAGAGGGAGTGCGGTAATAAGTTGTAGATACTCTCAGGGTGTTTGGAATGGCAGATGGCTGGAGATGACCCTATAGAGCAGCACCGGCACTCTGCCGCAGCTGGACAAGCCTGGATTGACAGATTACAGCACACACAATCAATAAAGCGTACCATTAGTTCTGTCCACAAAGCCCTGTGTATAATACTGATGTCGGACCGCCTCTGTAAACTCTCTGCAGTCCACACACGAGAAATGGCCTTATATTTCACCCTATGAGGGTGAGGCTGTCTTTCATGGCTTGTTTTATTGATTGAGTGCCTGGTGTGAGTTCAGTCCGTACTAGGAAAAAAAAACTTTTAGCTCATAATAATAAGATAACCCATTTTGTATTGTTAAGGTGCTATTCAGACACATTCAAACTGTGATTATAATGCACCATTTAATGGTCATTTATTGGTGGAAGCACACTCAAAAACCATTAGACTGCGTTATTAATTTGAAGAGAAGGACAAACATTAGCATTATTGGTCCCAATGGTCAAGTTTCAAATACAAGAGGGCAACGTAAATTCTTTAATAAGCCTCCAGAAACAGCAGATATCTATTTCTAGATCATTTGAACGCTGACCAAGATTTCGTCACCAGTTTGTCATGCAGAAAGTACTGAGCAGTCATTTTTGAGTTTGCTTTGGGTGCAACAGTCTATGTTGAGAGAAGACAATTGGCCAAAATACAATCAGCTAACGTCATTCTTGTGCTGTTAATCAGACTGCAGAAGTCTGGGCCCTGATATGTGGTATCCATTTTCCAGATATATGCCCGGAAACATTGGCTGTGGCTTCCAGAGGTTAAATTGATAGCAGATGAGTTCCAAGATTGAGCGAGTCTCCGAATGATTGCCATTAAAATTACACTGATTTTAAGCATTTTCTTTTCAAAGCTGGTTTAAAGGTTGAGAAAAGATTCTTTTAGTATCAGCTCTGGAGCTTTTGATCACATCATATTCATTTCATCAGCAGATGAAGTCGCCCAGGTGTCAAATTTAATCTTTTTTCAGGCTTTTGTGGGGATTTTTTGAGTTTGCTGATCAAACTTCATTCTTAACATTGGAAACGGCAGCTGAGAAAACATTCTAGACATGTTAGTTCAAGATTTTTTCTTTATTGTTATTGTTAAATGTTTTTGCCTTCTCGCCATCAGTCAAGTTCAAGTCAATAGTTTACTTTTTCTGACGCAAGTCTGACTCAAGTCCGAGTCTGAAGCCTAAAAATCTCCTCTCAGCCATCGCCCTTTGCAGCTTCTTCCAGGCTGATGTGAAATGTGATGACAGAGAGGTGAAGACGTGAGCGGTGAGAGTCCATGTTGCAAATTCCAAGAGGCTGAGATTTAAAGAGGTATTCAAACTTGAAGTTCAAAAGGATCCAGCACCTGAAAGCTTGTTTTTTGGTCGTCAAAACTGGTGAGCAAGAGGCCAGCAGGAAAATAATGGATTCGTTAGCGAGGAGCCTTTGGGCTGTTTGGTGCATCTGCCCCAGAAAGACGTGTCCTCATCTCAAGTCTAAATTAAGACAGAAATAAAGGCATTGATTTTTTTGGGAGAACGAACAAGTAGTTGAAAGATGAGAGATTTTAATGATCACTTCAGTGCGTGCACATGACCGAATGGCATCTTTTCAGAACTTCTGCCAATCAGGAATGAAAGTCTTCTAACCAGAGAGTGTATACGTGCACGGTGATGTGATAGAGCTAACACTGCAGTTCAACATGTTTAGCATCATGTTGCACTGTTGGCGATTTCAGCATCAGCCCCATTGATGGCCAGCAATTAGTATGACTCATACGCCCCCCCCACACCCGCTGATAACGATATACCATTCCACCGCTGCCGTCTCATATTCAACTCATTAATAATACATTTCATCCATTTGCGCCCCCCTTCAGCCCTCTCCTAAGTGCGTGATATGCTTTAGTGCCATCCACAAGGAGCTTCTCCTGTGATATCATTTCCCTCATTTGATTAAATGAGATATGACAAACAATGAAAAAATGATGCAAAATGATCCTCGATGGCCCGATCCAAGAGTTGATTTTCAGCCGCGCAGAAAGCGCAGAAGAAGCTCAAGAAAACAGTTTAGATAGATATAAAAGGGTGGGGAGTGAAATTTGATCTTTGTATCAAATCAAACAGCTCCCTCATTATTTTTACTCACTTCAAACTGGCTGCTGTCATTTTGAGGCAGAGGAGAAACAGGGATGAAGTCGCTGTTAAGCCCCACTAACCCTGCTCGTTCAGTTTATGTCCTCCGGCAGCCCAATGAGAAGAAGGTAGTGACTGGGCCTGTCTGCGGTGAGAGTCTGATGAAACCAAATGAAACCGGCCTGTCGAAGTCAGCCCAAGCATTTCTTTTTTTTTTTTTCACCCACAGCTCCGGCGGCTTTGCCTCTCCAACCCATCGTTCCCCGACAAAAAAACACCACAAAGTATCCGCAAAGATGAGAGCGCCAGGAAAATGGCAGAAATGTCATCTCTCCACACCTTTTTTTTTTTTTTTTTTTAAAAGCAAGTATTCAATTTGTGCAACACGTCTGGGAGCAAATGGAGATAGAATTTATGGCTGTAAGTGAAAATAGCTGCGTCTGTGAGCATCCTCTGAAATCGCTCAAAAAACTGTTTAGATGTGAGATAATCATACGCGGCGTATAATAACATGTTCCTGGGTCAAGGGCAGATATGTGCGCGCTCTCCGCTCGCTGTTGTTGTCCACACACTTCATTCATCACGTGAAGATGTGCGCGCGTGAGGGCGAGACGCAGGAACAAAATGTCTTAACAGTGTGATTCACAGAATGTACCCTGCTAGGCTGCAAGTCATATCAGACACAGGACAAACCACACATCGCACACACACACACACACACACACACACACACTGAACATCTGTGGGGCCGTGACCGCCATTTAAATCTGTATCCAGCTAAATACTGTATCCAGCTGACAACAGTACACCTAATGAAACAAGTCAAGTTTATTTATATCGACCCTAATCACAAGTTTGTCTCGGAGGGCTTCGTGATCTGCAGAGCAAACAGCGCCCTTTGTCCTTGCACCCTTGATCCGGAAAAGACGAGGGACAGACGAGGAAAAAGGTTTTGTACAGTTAGTGCTACTTGTACTGAATAGATAGAAACAGCAGCAGCGGCGTAGTAACAGTGATTACAATACAGAGAAATAGAAATATAGTACACAACCAACCAACCTTTTCAAAGAGCTACAAGTCAAGGACTACAGAAACGATATAAAACTAAGAACTGCATGATTGCAGAGCCTGTAAGTCAGTTTCAAGCTAAGTCTAAGGATCTGGGTGAGTATTTATATTATAGAAAGGGGGAAAATGAGCCCTCAATGAATTAATTTCAGTGAATCTCTGTAATGAACTGTGCTTTTGCCCTGTTGTAAGTCCAATGTTTGCTCCTGTTTTGGTCTCCACCAACAGTATTTTGCTGGAAACAGCAGCTGGGAAAGAAAAACCAAAACAATTAGCTAAAAGAAGCTAAAATACATCATATAGCTGAGGGAGCTGTTTCCCTGCGGGTTCATCATAGAGGTTCATCAGCACATCTTAAGAAAAAGTCTGTTTTGATTTTGATCTTTTAATGGACGTACACACTCTTATTGACTGACTGCAACGTGACACGAGCACAACACACAAACACCTCAGCGGATTCGATTTTCCCATCACGAAATCTTTATGAAAGCACCACCTCTATATCCTGATGAAGTTTATGGCTCTCATCTATTCGGCATGAGGTAATGAACGGTATCCCATTATGCCCATTTAATTTCACGAGAAGCTCAGTTTCATTAATAAAGCATAAGCTCTCGGTTGAATATTAATATTTATATTCTTGTGCCCCGGCTAACAAAAGTAAAGAGATTTTTACTTTCCAAAGACCGTCCCCAGGATTCCCCCGTGGAACACGACCGACGTGTTTTTCTGTCGTTGTCGTTGAGCTGCTAGCAACAGGCGAGATTTTTTTTTTTTTTTACATTTTCATTCAAAAGCAGCGCAAGAAACAAAGTTTTATCTCTAAAGCTTCCAAGACTGTAGCTGCATTTGTTATTCGGGCCTTAATGCAGTATTTAATCTCCATTTAAAACCCATTTGATGCTAATTAGTCATCATACACTTTTAGCGTCAGCAGGCTCATGGTGAAAATGTATTGATTAGTAAGATAATCAAATGAATGCTGATTTATTAGCCTGATACTTTTGTATGATAATGTGGAATTTGAAACAAGCGATCCCCAGGGATCTTAGAGGATGTCAAGTTTTCAGTTACTCTTGGGTGTCAGACTGCACGAGCTCCTACCAGTCATACAAATGGAAATCTGATGCAGTACCGGGTTCATTTTGCCGCGCACAATGCCTCAGAACTTTATTCAGCTGAATTTTAATGCGACTCAAACCAGATAAATCAAACGTGTCCTCTGCTATACTCATGTATAACCATGTCAGTGAAAGCCCCTGTCCTGGCTGTCCTGTTTCAACACTGCGGAACTTAATTTATGACTGACAATTAATCTGAAGGAGCCAAAACACTCCAGCGTGGCCGACGGAGCGTGACAGCGTTGGAGAAAACAGCTCTCGCCCGATTCGTCTCCCAGCCGACAGTCTGGCCCCGTCACCCAGCGTTTATCTGCCTCCATACGCTTCCCCCCCAAAAAACTAATTAATCTCTAATGGCTTAATTCTGTGTTTCCAGTATGGCCTGCGTATGTTCTCATTAATAGCTTTTTCAATCTTATTCTATAGAGTAGGAGCAAGATTATAAAATGTGTTTCTCTTCTTTAAAAAAAAGAAGAAGAAGAAGAAGGATTAGATTGGAAATAGAAAATGGACGTGATTGTTCTTGTAGTTATTTGATGTCGAGCGCGGCAGATAATCGAGTGTGAGATCTGGTAGGAGGGATGATGACAGAAAATGGAAATGTATAGAAGCTTCAATTAAGTTGTAGTTCAAATAAAAGTTAAGAACTTGTGAAAGACGCTGAAAGACACGGGGCAAAGTAAGTCTGTAGAGGGCGAGGGAAGGCAAACTCTGCTCCAGCACTGAAAAACATGACATATCTGAGTGATGCTGGATCACAAGTTTCATATCTGCTCAATGAGTAGATGCAAAACCTCAACACGAGGTGGTAAAATGCCAGAAGTCTTCCTCTTTAAAACGAGACACGGTGTGTTGTGTTGTTGGGATTATGGATTCTCACTCTCCCCTTTGGGCATTTGCTCCGTGGTGAAATAAAAGCAACCTTCCTGAGCATAAAATATAATTCTCTTCATTTTCCGAGGTTTCAACAATTCAAACTTTCAGTTGTCAAAACAAACCAAACTCTCCAAAAGAAGTGGGCACTTGAATGCATCTCTCTCGCCTGGTACACAATAGCTTGGAGGCCAATTAGTGAGAGAATCACGGTGTAAAAAAAAAGAAACACACTACAGAGACAGAACGAAGGCCGGAGTGAGAGAGGTGAGAGGAACTTAAATGACACATCATCTGCCTGGTTCTGCAAAAGTAACTTTGTGTCATCATCCAAAAAAACACAGCGCTCCGTACTTGTGCTCGGAGCATCTCGGTGTTCCCAGCAGTCACCTTTAACAATAGGATTAGTGCCGAGCTGAGTAGCAAAAAAGGAAAGGGGGGAGAAAAAAAGGAAGGATAAAAAGTGGCTGGGATCACTGCTATCACTGATGGAGCCTGAACCCCCGAGGGAGCACTCGTCTTTCTGTTTGATTTGTTCTCTGTCATCTGGTCTGTAGCCAGTGGGCTGGGGGCTGTTTGCTTGGCTCGGCACAGCCCTTTTATCTGCTGATCGAGAGAAAGAAGGAAGGGAAATAGCTGTGTGACCAAACGCTGAACTTTCCTCCTGCGCCTCCTCCGAAGGAAAGCCGGGCGTCGACCCGAGGACGCCGGGCTCCGTTGCGACATGTTGCGACGGTTGTTTGCGTTGACAGCGCGCAGATGCGAGAATCCAATTCTGTGTGATGCAACTTGCTCTGACCGTCGCTTTATGAAGATGGCCTACCTGTGGTACTTAAGTGAATTTAGATAGAAGTCAATATCCTCATAACAAAACACCTCTGTCTCACTCCAGCTGATCACCAGTTGTCAGTGTTTGGAAGGGCCCGCAGTCCCAATCGATGAGAAAACAAATTACCACTGGCAACCTCGCCAGAGGGCTGACGAAGGAGGTTGAGCCACAGCTGCGGTTCAACCTCGCTCGGCCCGGTTCCCCCTTTCCAAAAGAAGATTGAGAAATTCTTTCAGTAATGAGACAGCATCTGGGTGATAGGGACCATATGCAAAAGTGATGGATTTGTCTCGATTTCTTGACTCTTTTTTTTTTTCTTTTTTTTTTTTTGCAGGGGATTTAGCAAGACAGCTAAAGTGTTTGTGATTGGCACCAGGCCCCTCGGCCTCATTTCTCTAGTTACGGCTTCTCTCCGAGTCGGCCAAGCGTGTAAACACACATCAGCTTAGCAGGCGCTGGTCCTGCCCTTTGCAGGTGCTCACTGTCAATCCAGGAGGTGGTAAAGTAAATAAAAGTCCATCTGACAACACAGCCCGGACCATCTGCAATCAGGGTTTTATGTTCCTCCTCTGTTTCTCAGGACTCATACTCCTCACATGGAGTGCGTTGTTGTTTGCAGAGACCTTTATTAACGTGACGCTCTTGCGTCACATTTATCAACTCGTGGGGCTCGATCGTGACGCTGCAGCAGCTAGAGGGGAACGCGGATGTCCGGCTCAAATTACAGACAAGACGCTTGCTTAAACGGGGACTTAACTTTGATCACAATACTCTCAGCTCATTTTGATTAACATCCATTTTTAATGAACTCACATACGGCAGCCTCAATGGGACCGAGCCTCGGCAGTGAACAATTTGTAGTGGATGAAATGGACATTCTCGCAGAGATAAAGTGGAAGGATTAGCCTTTGCATCGCAGTGCCCCACGCTTAATGCTTGCCGATGAGTTTCCATCTGTCACTAAGGCATACCAATGTTGTATTCTCATTAGAAAGCATTGCAGTGCAGCCTCCCAAATCCTCCCAAGTGCGTTTGTAAATGACTAACTACAAAAGCAGCATCCTTTATGCACTTTTAATTTCCCCTAAAACATGTCTGACTGTTAAGAGAAGCCCTTGCCTTGCATCAGGCCGTGTGAATATTGATCACGCCATTTTCAGCCGTTAGCACATTCACACATTTTCTGACTGCCATCGTGTGGGAAATCACCCAAGCAAAGCAGCTGCAGTGATGTGCGTTTCATTTGTGGTTTATTTGGGTCAATTTTAGCCAAGCGGACGGAGCCGGGCTCCAGCCACGTCGATGTCTGTATTAGCGTCTGCCGGCATACAGATGAGAATGCGTCTGGTCAGAGAGGAGCTCTGCAATTTGCACTTAATGAGGTTGAGAATAGCCCCAGTCCGAGCAGGTAAGGCCAGACCGCGTTGACCTTTAGCACCCCATAACCATCAGTCACAAGAGCCTGACAGATTGCAAAACAACTGACCGGAGCGCCGGCTAGCTCATGCATATGACCTGCTGTGAAGAGGCTGTCAGCACAGCAGCAAGGACACGGGGCGAAGTCAATTCCCAGTTAATCTCCGTATGTATCAAGCCATTTATGTGTATTGATCCAAACAATATTATTTCAGTTATAAGAACAGGCTGGAAGGAGACACTTACACTGACCAGGATTTTTGTAGCATATATTCAATGAAACGTACTCTTTATGCGCACTAAATACAACTGATTTAAAAGAATTTTAAGTTTAAAGGACCAGTGTACAGCATTCAGACGCCTCTAGTGGTGTAGTTATGTATTGCAACCCCCTTCGTCATTCCCTCCCTCCTAGTGTGAAACTACAGTAGCTGTGAAACACATCTAAAGCTATCTAGAGTTTATTTTGTCTGCTCTGGGCTACCGTAGAAGCATGGCGGTTCAACGCGGTGGACTGCTGCGTTAGTAGATATAAAAGACTCGGTCTAAAGTAACAAGTAAAGTAACATTGTTCACTAATATATCCATTGTTATGGATATTATATTCCATTTGTATTGATGTGTGTTTTATTGGTTATGAACTTTTTAGCAGGAGTAAGATTGGGTTGTTCCATCTTTCAAAAGTTATCCACTTCAAGATATCTTCAGTTTCCACGTAAACATTTCTATTTCTGTTTTGATGTGATGATATCTGGCTTACGGTGTCTCTGTCTCCCTCACAGCTCCCATAGCCCTGAATTCAATCTCCACTCCACTTGTCTGCCTGCATCATGATAATGAGACCTTACAAGCCAAATTTACAACAGGAGTCCCGAGCGTGTACCTGAAAACAAAAATCATTCACCTTGATGGATGTGCCACCTCCACATTTGAAAATATTCCCTCGCTCTTTATGTTTTTCTAGGGGCATTCCTGAATGTTGCAAAACGCCGCGCACTATTAGAAAAGCCGCAAGCGGGTTTGATCGATAGCGCTATTCCACGCAACTGCACGGATGTGGACACAAGTGCTGCCGAACACTCAATAAGGCACGACCTTCACCGAGGGCACGCTGTGGTCACCAACAAAACAATTATCTCAGCTCGTTTCCCCCACTGCTCACCCTCCATACATCATTGTTTTATCAAAATCGAAAAGACCTGACTGTATACAGCCACCGAGAGCTCCTTTGTCCACAGGTCGATGGTTGATTATAGCTCCTGCTGTGGTTTAAGCACCGTTCATTGCAAGCCAAGTCCAATCCTACAGCAGCATGAGTCAGTACAGATGGTTGCCATATTATAGCTGTTATATTAATGCAGCGGAGGCTTAATTCTGAGTTATTGTCTCTGTCTCTCTCTCGTGTTTCTCTGTGTGTGAGTGAGGAAGCAAACCTCCTTCAACAAGATGTGACATTCATTAGATTTAGGCCATCGCAAAGTTATTAATATTTGAAAAAGAAAAGGACCACAACAAAGACTTCAAAACATGGCATTGTTCTGACTCGCCCACGTTAAACCTGTGATTTTTTTTTTTTTTCAAGTCGATAACTCAGCCAAGCTTCAGGATAGTCTCATTATGCAATTTCTATCATGAAATGCTCTCAGTCTGGGCTTTCACTTGAAGAGTTTGCTGCGTCTTCTCTTCTTGAAAGGAACCGCAGTGATAAAAAGAAGGTCGCTCATCAGTTTTTCTGCTCACCCCGCAATCTGCGATTTTCTGGATTTTTTTTTTCTCATAAGCATATTTAAACATGTCAAGGCAAAAAAAAAAGAAAAATCATTATCCCCTATAGTCTGACATTTAAATGCAGCCAATTCTCTGAGTCATCTGGGGACACGTCCTCCTCGTGCAGAAATGTCAGGCTAATAAGGTACAAACAGCCACAGTAATCCGATTCAGTGTACATCTTTAAGCATAAGATGCAATCAATGCATTCAGCCCTCTGGTATCCCAGCAACATGTCTGTGTGTCTCTCTTCCCGAGCCTCTAAATCTTTGCCCCTAACCTATACATAAGGGAGTAGGAAGGGACAGGCGGGGAGGGAAGGAGGGAGGGAGGGATGAGTGTTTGTTCCTGCCCAGCAGCCTCTGCAAGCACGATGTTGATGTTCAAAGGACTAGCACGTTGGTGAAAACTCACTCATTTTAACAGGTCACGACCAGGGAAAATGCCAGCGTGGACTTCCTCTGACATTCACAACATTAGCTCTAATACTGATGCATCCCCGGGCCCGAGTGAGCTAATGATTCTGTTTGGTTGGCATGTGTCTCATATTTGTTTGTTTGTTTTGATCTGTAGTCTGCCAAGAATGCAGTCACCGTTAGCTGTAACATATTTATTATAATAGACCTTATAGCCAAGCACAGATGCACCATTTATGTGTTTGTTTGGAGCTATTTTAGCCAAAAGGCTACTCTCAAGAGCCCAGTTCGTACTTACTAACTGGACTTACGTTGGACTTCTCACCTGAGTCGGACTATTCTGAGATTTCTTTCAAAATTAAACATTAAATATGTTGGAAAATAGTTGCTGAAAACATGTGAAAGGACGATACGTTACTGAAATGTGGAGTTAGAGGTTCAAACCAGTCCGGGATTTTGTGGGCGGTCCTTAAAGGGCGGCTCGATGACACGCTGAGGCCACCCTGAGCTAGAGAGACAGAGATGAATTCATCTCAGCTCAGAGTGTTTCAAAGTTAGTCATGAACTCGGTTCAGAGGAAAAATGAGAATTCATTTTTTCCTGAATTTGATTAATAACGCTGTCTTCTTTCGTCTGATAAACTCACAGAGAAGAAAGAAAATTTCATCTTGACCTTAAAAATGTCTCAAGGTCACGATTTCAGCTGTAACATACAGTCTTCACCATAAATGCTCACACACACCTACTCTAATATACATATTCATTTCATAGCTATATACTGTTCCTGTGCATATCCATAGTAGTACATTTAAAGTACATTAACACCTACATTTAAATGTGTAAACAACCATACAACATTTGCATTATTTAAAGTTTTATTCCTTCTGATGCTATTTATAGTCTGCATTGTTCCAGCCATAGCCATTCAGTGTCTTTACACTCAGTAATTACGTCCCTACACATTGTTTTTTGGCAGAATCTGCCGAGCCTACGCACGAGGGATTCACACGAAGCAGAGCACGTGCGTTAATCCGGCGACGCCTGTCATTACGTGTGTTATTATGATGATAATTGTGCTGTAAATGAGCGTCCACCTGCCCGTTTATCCTGGGTGGTTTTTTTTAGTTCGACTGATTGTCATCTTACCGTGGGTCATACTGCGCCCTTTTCTCACCTGCCCTACAGGACGCAGTGACGACCAAAACCCCATTGTGCATGAAACCAGACCATGTGAAAGAAAAATGTGAGTCCCACAAAAAAAAAAAAACACACCAACATGTTCCTATTGAGCTCTCGCAGTAGCCCGGTGATTTGAGCTGAGGACAAAGGGTTGCTAGGATAAAGTGGAGCAATGCGAGGTGGGATATGATGACAGACGAGATGTGGGTGGTGGTGTTGCTGGTGGCAGCTGTAGTCTTAATGGCAGTGCTGTGTTTCTGTATCCGTCTGTGTGCGTCTGGGTCTGTGTGTGTGTCGTACATACTGTTGTAAGGACCTTTGCAGTGCTGCTGACTGCCCAGATTACAGGATTACTGCCGTCGCGGACTGTTCGACACCTTTAAGTCAGGCGAAAGCTCCAATCCTTTTTCTTGCAATGGGGATTTATATCATTCAAATCCTCCCTGCAGCTAAGATAAAATATATATATATTAATATAATCTGGCAGAATTGTCACAGGCTGAAATCATTCTGATGTGCTCAGCCGCAAGAATGTTAATTAACGCCGAGGTCACAAAAAGTCCTATCAGGAAAAGCAGGAGAACCATTCGAACCAGCCTAGGTGTGTTTGATTTATCCACCTGGACGCAGCCTGAGACACATAACCCGGGCGGCTCTCATGTGTCTCTAAAACAGCCTCCGTATTCTGCTGCTGTTTTGTCCAGGTCATGGCTATCGGGTCATTTATCAGACGAATTATGTGCATCACACACATCTTCGATGTGTTGTCCTGCGCTTTTATCACTCCCAGCAGAAACACATGCTGACAAACACACACACACACATCTATACCCGCAAAGAGGACTCGTAGCGGTCGATGGGGGATTGTGCAGCAACCGTCCAGCAATCCATATCTTATATTTGCCACAACATAGAGCCATCGAGGGGCGGGGTATTTGTCTCCCAGATCAGCTCCTAATGTGCAATATCACGTGACAGAGGCCCTTTGGGTGTCATAGTGGCAGAGAAAGCACATCCATCTGAGCCCTAAAGAGACCCATGCCTCCCTTCAGTAGATGAAATGAAGGGAAGCCCGGGGCCAATTTGTTCCCAGAGAACAAAACTACATACCGGCTTTTGCTCCGGTCCTCAAAGTGGATTTTGATATAGCAGTTAAGGTCCGCCGTGATGCAGGTGATGATCACATTTAGTGGAAGCGTTCTGTGGGCTTCGACTTCGATAACGTCGTCTGCCTCTTCACCACAGCGAGATCCCGAGCTTCGCCCTCCACGCCCCCGAGGCAGATCTTGTCATGCCGCAGCTGATTTGACACATCGATGGTGACAGGCGGCTCCGGCCTGAACCGAGCCAAACGACCCGCATAGGGGTGGTCAATGCGTGGCCCTCTCGGTCCCGCGACGGCCTCGTGGAGCCAACAGAACGATCCAACCACAATTTGACCCGTTTGATCCGATTTCGATTTATGAGTTTTACAGGAATGAGAGCAGTTCCGTTCATTTCCCACTTCGGCTGTTCAAGACGATATGAAATGTGGAGAGGATAAAAAAGAGTAACACGAAACTCGATTCCAGCAGAAGGCGATGGCGAGCAATTCCCAGACATGGGCACCGTTTCCTAACACTCTATACCATTTTTGGGTCGTCACAGACAGGAGATTCATCCGGCTAAAACAAAATTGTCATCACTCTGCTTTGCTGAGCTAGAGCTTAAAGAGAAGGGAGGAAGCCAGGAGGGGAAATGGGTTAGCAAAGAAATAGAGAGAGCAGCTGTGTTGTGGTGTACTGCGCCGTCCCTGTCAGGCCGGGCTTATTGAATTGATGTCGCTCCTTTAAACTCCAGCGGGTTGGGCTTCTGTGTGCAGGTGTGTGTGTGTGAATCAAGGAGAGAAGGAGGGAAATACTGATAACCGTGGTTTTTTCTGTGGATCTGGAGGGTCTGGCGACCTTCCAGAGATTCAAGGAGTTTTCTGAGCCCCGGGCTTTCCAGCGGCCTCTCCAATAAGATCGAATTCACCTCCAATTCAGTACACATTTGTGTTTGTGGAAATGTCGGGGGGTGCTTACGCGGGGGTGTGTGTGAGCAACGTACAAAGTGTGTCGTTTCAGACAACCCATCCCACACACCTTCAAATACAAACTAAAAATAGCTAGCAGGGAAAAGACCTAAACTCCGTTACTCAGATTCTTTACTACATCACACATGCCTCGCAGCAGCCCTGTGAGATTGTTGTCATAAGTTTCTCAGCCGCTACCGAGGGAGAAAATCAATACGCGGCCAAAAGAGGGTACCTGGGTGCCCTGCGAGCCATAGTGAAATTGCGATTTTAATCTACTTTATATGGAGGACTCGATTCACGTGTGAAAGAAGGGGCGAAATGAAAGCCTCCTCTCGTGAAATGGATGTGCCGCGGTATTTCTCTTTGACGACGGCGGAGCTCGCCGCTCCTGAGTCACGATGTGAAAGGCATGAAAATGATTTGTCAGGGTGTCACGATTATTTGCATCTGAAAAGATCAAATATTGATAGGCCGCCCCTTGTCCCTCTCGCTTTCTCTTTGTCTGTCAGGTACAATTCGCAGTTATGACTAAACTCTGAGATTAATCTTACAAAGTCGTCTCCACTCCGCGCACTGACTCAACTGACTGCAATCTTTCTTTTTACTGCAGCAATTTCAATGTTCAGTGGAATGGTTTTATCAGTCAGATACAGTACAAGTATCTATCTTTTAAAATGAAGCACGATGCAGTTAAGTGTTGACCTCTGGCCAAATTAAATTTGAAGTAAACGTTGGAGGAAATTGCACATTAAAGCAACATTGTGTCACTTTTTATGTATCTCTGTGCTCTGGTTACGATCATCCATAGATTCATCCAACGCTTATCTACACACCACTAACGATTTCACTGATTTTGGTGAAACTGGGTCACATTTTCCTACAACTGAGAAATGCAAACTGCTGTTTGCTCAGTAACCAGCCTGTCTGGACTGCGGCATCTGAAATGTTAGTGTTTGTACCACAATGTTTTGGACTACAGGGAAGAGGTTTACATTCCCAGGGCTTGGACGAGGGTAGTTGGTGTCATGCCAGAACAGGAGCTGGGCAGGCAGGCAGCGGTTCTGGTCCTTTAAGTCAAAGCCGTGATGTGAAATGGGTTCACATTCATCCAAATAGACAAATCTGTGTTGCATTATTCAGCCCCGAGGCTGTTATGTTGCAAAACCAATAAAGACAATGCTGAAAAGTTGTTATGACTCGAAGAAAAATGTCCACTCCGTCAGACTTTATGACCTCGATTCGTGCGCGGTGATGAGAAGAAAAGGCGAGGCGTCTTGAGGAAAAAGAAAATGAAAGCACTCGAGTCCGTGATAGGCTGTAAGAAGTTAATCAGTCAGAGGCTAAGCTGGCACACAGACAAAGCACAGGGTACACAAATGGCAAAGCCTTCCCACATCTGTTTCCTGCTGAAGATTTGCTGCTTTTATCTATTTTATCTTACGCTGAATGTTCGAGGGGACTGCGAGTGATTTGAAGATGTGCATGGAGCCCTTGGAGCACATATTTAATCAATTATCTATTTCTTATTTTCCTCTTCATATTTCATCAGACTGTGTGGCGAGCTTAACTGGGAAACACTGATAGCCTGAACGCGTTGAGCACCAGCCAGTGCTGTTAATATTAATCATCCATATACCAGCGGTCCCTCTGCTGCTTGTTGTGTGTGGTGGGTGACCCCTGTTAGTAGCAGTCCTAATTAAAAAGAACTTTTGGGTTGGCAAGTGGTGAAAAAAATGGGAAAAGCTCTTCTAGCATAACTTTTTAGTTGCTATAATTTACATTTTTTGTATTAATAACGGGTTAAAATGAAGGCTGCACAGTTCCCCTCATCTCTTTAAAGCATTTCAGTCTCTATTAACTTGCGTCACGCCACTCTCATCGCCTCACTAGACACAGCAGGAAGCTGTGTGCAACAAAACAAGAAACAAAACTGAAAATCTGTCGCCTAAAATACCTGAGCAGCACCAGACAGCAGACTGACGGCGTTAGCAGCTGAAGCCTCGGCTTTAGGTGGAGGAAACAGCGAAACAGAGAGTAAATACCGGGCTGAGACTCACCAGATGGAGAGAAACATGACTCCAAAAGAATACTAACGTCGTGCTAATGAGCGCAATATTAATGATATGCTGATGCTTTGCTTTAACTTGTTTCTGCTGCCCCCAAGTGGCCAAAAAGAAAGTGAACGCTGCGCAGTTCAGATTATTTATTCACAGCTCATAAACCCGTTTACAAAGTGCGCATAATTACAGTGTTAATATATGTTTTACCGTTTATGTGGCAGAAACTGAACAGGTGTTGTGCGAGCTGTGGAGAGGTCACCGGAGAGAGAGCCGCCTGCCAACACCATCAATCCATACCATAAAATATCTCTCTGTGTCTCTTTCTTTACCTCTCTCTCTCTCATTCCTCCTCCTTCATTCCTTCCTCTTACACTCGCCATAACTCACTGGCTCTGGTTCACTTTACTGTCCGGCTTTACTGCGTAGCACAGCAGAGTAATAGACTATTGACTTTTTGTCACATATTTGCAAATAGGCTTGTACAAGGGTGGAATAAATATGAAACTTTTATGGTTCGCTGATAATGTTTTTAATGCCCGTTCTCAGCTGCAGTTATTAGTACTTTTACTCTTAAAAAAAAAAGAAGAGCAGCTCCATCCAGTTGCACTCCAGCTCGGTCAGAGCGGCCCCGATCAGGCGGGTCTGACTGGGGTTGTGTCTGCTTTGTGTTTGCCTGCCTGTCCTCATTAGATGTTGAGAGATTGACACAGCCTCCCCCCTCCGTCCCCCCCTCACTCTCCCCTTCCCCTTCAGCTTAGATGAAGCTCTGTGAACGCAAGCGGGGTGTGAGCAATAATGAATCACTATTAGCCTGGGTCACACTGGCTGACAGCCAATTTACAGGGCAGGAGAGGCTGCAGACAGTGACATCCAGGTAAATGTGAGCGCTTTATCCAGAGGGAGCCTGGGTTATTTTCAAAGCACCTATCATGGGCAGATAAAACAGATTATATCTTATCTTCTGATATTCGTCCGTTTACCTCGGGCCAGTTTGCTGCAAAGTAATAAGGACATTTCTGCATGACTGCTGCAGCAGAAGTTCAGCATCCTTTGCCACGTTCGCTGACTTTGAATGTGTGGTTGCATCCTGACATCTAGTGGCGGCAAATAGCTGCAACGGCAGGGAAATATGTCGACTGATGTCTGATTTTATTGACCGACGTGCAGAGTGATTAGAAAGAACTTTTTCCTCCAGAAAGTGAGAAGCAAACTTCTAACTGTGGAACATAAATGTCAAATATTGCATGCTCGGTAAAGCACTTTATGTACTCTGTCAGATAACAGATGAAATGACGTATCCTGTCAGGG
Source organism: Nibea coibor (assembly GCA_023373845.1). Lineage (NCBI taxonomy): Eukaryota > Metazoa > Chordata > Actinopteri > Sciaenidae > Nibea > Nibea coibor. Next base: position 14,993,779 of record CM041731.1, read on the forward strand.
AGGAAGACAAATATTTACGTGACAAATAGCTCATAAAGTGTTAAACATATAATAATTTTATAACACACATATCCCATAAAGTTCTACCCAGCACTTGGTCATAATCGTGCCATAATTACAGTGAATGATGGTGCATATGATGTCTGATGTAAATTGCTATATGAACAGTGGCTTGTAAAGACACTGCAGCATTTTTATGGGGCCCTACACTAAACATCAACAGAGCATTCGCTTTATTGGCCGACTGAAGCGGAGCTCAACGTGCCTTTAAAAACTCGTGACTCATTCAAGGAGGCAAGTGAAGAAATTAACAACCAGAACATCTGCAGGAAACTCCAAAAGCTGCTTTATGGACGACAAGCGGACCATCTGCGTTGTCAGTCTTGTGTCAAAAAAGCAACGAGGGGCATGAGCGGCGTCAAATGAAGAAGATAAAGCTCAATTAAAAGTAACTTTTCTGACTTTATGCTCGCGTTCATCCTGGAGGTGACGGGATGACCGAGTACAGACAACTCCATCAGTCAGGGTTAGACTGCAGGTGCTCATTCGAATCAGTCGGTAATGTAACTTTCTGCAGGTCTGGGTCAAAATCAAATGTTCAAACTTTTGAGTCTCCAAAAAAAAAAAAAAAGAAAAGAGAAAAGTGACAGCGAGAGATTGGATTCTCTCTTCTTCTTTTTTTCGATATCACTGTCCTGTCAGTTCCTTTCAGTAAGTTCTTGATCCAAACCTGTTCCCCAGCTGTCCTGAGAGAGCCGAACTAGACAGCTGGAATGTAAATGTGACACGTTACCAGGGCGGCATGTGAGCAGATTTACTCAAGTCAAACATGAACGCGTCATTTTACAAAACCAAACAATCAAGTAAACGAGAAAATGAAAGTGAAAGTAAAAATTAGTTCCAATTAGATCGCAAATCAATGTTTTTAACTGTTTCATTATTGCACAGCCAATAAAACACGCACAACTATTTATCATGTAACTACATAAAGATTACTCAAACTGGGAACTCTTGTGAAGCCAGTCTGCGGATCAATATGTAGGAATTAGTCCCATCTAGTGGTGTGGTTGCTCGGATCCTTCCGAGCTTAAAGGAGAAACTACGGTGGCTCTGTGGATATAAGAAATGTTGTCTCGTCATAGCAGACCAGCTGCAGCTGTAGAGGAAAAACCTCTCGGTGTATTCGACTGAGAACGTGTTTGTTTTGTTACTCGTGAAGTCAACTTTTCACCTCTCAGAGGAAGAATGTGTCATTTCTCTCTCTCAGTCTCACTTTCAGCAAGAAATGACTTCACACAGTGACTCATACCACTAAGGCAAATATAGCCTCCTCAAAGACGTTATATTTCCTCTAAAAGCACTTTGCAAGAAATTAATCAACCTAATTGTTTTGTGGGAAACAAATGTCTCCACGTTTCTAAAAGCGGCTCCTGAGTTTAAACGCAATGCCGGCAGCACGACTGTAAGTGTTTTGAATCGTTCTGTGCCGGTCAAGTGATTATAGCACCGACCTGCTGAGCAGTCCATGGCTCAAATCAGACATCAGAGAGAGAGACATCAGGGTCAAACTTATTATTAGGCCTCAACTGGGCTCCTGAAGAGGAGCTTCCATCCAATCAAAAGAAGTTTTTGCACTTAATCAAGCTTCAATCACAGAAACCATGTGGAAGCTGCAGGTGGCTACAGCTGGACGATCAGGGAGGAGAAGAACCCCGGAGAGCAGCCTCTGTTTTTACTTTTTGTTGTTGAAGCACAAAAATACATAAAAGCAGTTTATGATTTTAAAAAAGCATGAAGAGGAAGAAATTTAGTTATTGGCATTTTCATAAAAATCATAAGATGTGAGAAGAAATTAGAAAGCAGCATGCTGCAAAACTCTTTATTTTCTGTTGAAGCTGATAAAAGCTCTGAATGAGTGTGTCGACCCTGATAACAAGCAGAAACTCACTTTGCAGAGTTACGCTGCCCGGTCGACTACAGAACACACAGCTTCTGCTGTAATTTGCCACCAGATGGCGTCGTAAGCTGACAGCTGCTCAATAATAAAATAAATAAAAAACAGCCACAGAGAATAACAAACGGGCTGCGGCTGAGTGCTGCACCCAGCTGACGACCACCATTTCATCCTGGCTTTAACTCTGGATCTTATTCAAAGTGTATTTTTGGCTTGTGGATCCCTTAAAGGTGCAGTGTGTGAGATTTGGGCTCTTTATTTTCAGGATAAGGCAGACACGGATCAGATAATATCCATAACCTGAAAATAACATTTTTTTTTTTTGTTTTTGTTGCTTTAAAATTCTCTGTTTATATCTATGATGGGAGCAGGTCCTCTTTCATTGTGTTTCTACAGGAGCTCAGGACAGACAAACTAAATAGTGACTCTAAACAGGATCCATGAAGGGTTTGTTCCTCCTTTACACCGGGACGGTGAGGGAGATGTGAGGAGACTGCAATGCAGCGATTAGTCCACTAGATGCAACTAGATTCTACACACTGCACCTTTAAAATATATTGTGTGTATATATATTATATTATATTTGTGACCCCTGCTTGTGAAAATGTGTTTGTTGTTGTTTGTTCTCGATTTTAGAGCGGTGACATGATGCAGAATTTCATAGATAAAAGCAAAACTCTGCAATAAAATCTAAAAAAATAAACCCAGTTTTTTTTTTTCTTCTTCTTCTTTTCTCCTTCGTCGTCTCCTGGTAAAGCCCTCAGACGTTTCTCCCATGGAAACATCAGTTTCTGGAGTTAGACTGTGAATAAGATGTCAGGGTCAGTTAAGGGTTAAAAATGCTTCCTCTGCCTGCCGAGGCTCCTCCTCCTTTGGGTGAGTCAACATAACAGGAAGCAGGAAGTGCTCCCATCTCTGCACGTATATCTGTCACAGGTCTTTGCTTCTAAGATTTGTTTGGCTCTGACTTTTCCTCCGTGTGTGACGGTTATTTCATTTGCAGTCTAAAGGCTGCGCGGGCTGATCTGTGCTCAGCGCAGTCGGGGGGGAGAAGCAGAAACAGGTGACATAGCAAGTGTTTGTGGGTGTAAACAAGGCCTCTTCTTGTGTGTGATCACTACTTGCACTTTGCTCTACTTTCATTTTCTCAGAATGGCAGGCAGGCTCTCGCTCCAAGAGGTTGACCTCTCTTGCCCCATATGCTGCGAGATCTTCAAAGACCCCGTGGTCCTCAAGTGCAGCCACAGCTTCTGTTCTCAGTGTCTGCAGCAGTACTGGAGGCAGGGACGGAGCCGAGACTGCCCCCTGTGCAGGACCCAGTCCCTGGACGAGCCCGTGCCCAGCCTCACCCTGAAGAACCTGTGCGAGTCGTACATCGAGGAGAGCGAGGGTCTGGGGGAGACGGTGGGGGAGCTGTACTGCGATCCGGGGGAGATGTGCCCTCTGCACGGGGAGAGGCTCAAGCTTTTTTGCCTGCTGGACAAGGAGGCCATCTGTGTGGTTTGCCACACCTCAAAGAAGCACAAACAGCATGATTGTTGCCCCGTCAGCGAGGCCGTCGTAGACGTGAAGGTAAATACTTCGCCTTCAGAGTAAACTGCCCGTCCCCTGAATAGATTTAGTTGTCTCCGAACCGAAAGTTTTAAAGGTTAAACTCTTTCTTTACATTCATTTTCCCTCAGGAGAAAATGAAGTCAGCCCTCATCTCTTTGCAAGAAAAGAAGGATGCTTTCGACAAGATGAAGAAAACCTACGAGGACGCTGTGGCGTACATTCAGGTGATTCTCGGTGGAAATGATTCCTATATATATCGAGGCCATGCGACCATTTCTCAAGCATGTTTATGTTTTTTATTTTCAGGTCCAGGCTCGATTTGTGGAGAGGCGAACCCGCGAGGAGTTTGAAAAGCTTCGCTCTTTCCTGCAAGCCGAGGAGGAGGCCCGGATGGACGCGCTGAAGACGGAGGAAGAGCAGAAGAGTCGAGCGATGATGCAGAAGATCGAAAAAATTACCAGAGATATAACGTCCGTGTCCGAATCCATCAGAGCTTTAGAGGAGGAGATCGCTTTGGAGGGCATCTCTGTCCTTCATGTAAGTTTGCAAACGGAGACGTGCATAAAAATCCAGCGTACGTTTTAGATTCTTTCATGAATTTTCCACTTTTCTTCTTCTCAGAAATGCAGGAAGACACTGGCAAGGTGAACAAACCAGCTTTTATCTTTTAAGCTTTTCTTTGCTTTTATGTCACAACATACAGAAACTGTCTGATCCTTCTCCCTGCAGGTCTAACTGCCCCATCGCAGATCCAGTCATGGACCCCGGAGCGCTGATAGATGTGGCCAAATATGTGGGCTCTCTGAGCTTCCACGTCTGGGAGAAGATGCATAAAATCGTCAAATACAGTGAGTTCATAACTCCATCCCACTTTTCAGGTCACGCTGAGGTCTCTCAGCTTTCAGATCACTTCCCCTCGTGCATTCCCGAGGTGGACAAAAGGTTGTGAGGTGCTGTATGAACTAGCAGAGACAGCTGACAGTCTGCCATGTTTTCTTCAGCCCCAGTGACTCTGGACCCCAACACGGCTGCCCCGTGGCTGGTGCTGTCAGACGACCTCACCAGCGTGTGTGACAGCGATGAGAAGCAGAAGCTGCCCGACAACCCGGAGAGGTATGACCCCGACACCGGCGTGCTGGGCCGTGAGGGCTTCACCTCAGGAAAGCGCGCCTGGGACGTCTGCGTGGGAGACAACACGGCGTGGGTTGTCGGCGTGGCCAAAGCGTCCGTCCAGAGAAAAGAGAAAGTGTCTTCAGTGTTGAAGAACGGCTACCTGTGTGTCTACTTTTACCACAAAATGTACTTTGCGGGTACTTCTCCTCTAACGAGGCTCAACTTGAAGAGGAACCCGCGGAGAATCCGAGTGCAGCTGGACTGTGACAAGGGCCGCGTGTCTTTCTACGACCCGCAGGACAACACACACATCTACACCTTCAAGCACGCCATCACTGAGAGAGTGTTTCCGTACTTCTGGGTGGGTTGTCAGCAGTGCCCTTTGACGGTCGAAGCGCTGGAGGTTTCTGTGAAAGCTGTCGAGTATTGTTGAAAGCGCCACGGTGCAGGTTTTAGTTCTCCTCAGCACAGAGCTCGCATGATCACAGCACTTTTCTTTCCTGTTTGAATACAACGTCCTTCAACATTTTCAAAGTTTTGACCCTAATGACTACTTACTGTGCACTTATTTCAGTTTGATCTCTGTGCTATGAGCTACTCTCGTGTTGTAAGTCTAACAGCTTTGTGTATTTAGAAATGACGATAGTTTGGATTCGAGTCTGTGGAGAGACTCTGAATTGAAACGTCAAACTCTAAATGTTGGATTGGTTTGACGTTAATGTGGCTGTCGCTGAATAAGCTTTTATATCATTCATGCAAATACTAATGATATTGATATTTACAAATAAATCATTTGCAGGTATCTTGACTTCCCTGTGTCGGTTTTTCAGCCGTGTTCTCTCACCGTGGCGTGGAGCAGCAATGTGCAGAGCTGTTTCTTGCTGTATGTGGACTATGCGGATGCAAAGGCCCCCGCAGCCACCAGGGGGACCCCCAAGCTTCAAGTTCAGCCTCAATTTATTTTGGTAGAGGGCTGCCTCCCCCAAACAGTATCTTACACAGGCTCCCCAAACAGCTAGAAACATCCCTGAACCACAGTATCATCCTGGGTGCAGCCTGGAAAGCAAGAGGCCATTAGCTCTTGGAGTGTGCCTTGTGGCAACGATAGCTTGGAGGAAATGGCTAATGGTGGGCCCTAGGCACATTCATCTAATGCATCCGAGGCCACATCCCATTGCACTGCTGCAGCAGAACACTGCCACTTTCATGCCAGAGGAAAGGTGGTCTCTTCCAGACACAGACAAAACAAAAATGAACATATTTAATCTTCACATTGAAGAAAATGGACTGACAAAATCTGGAATGGCAGCCATACCCTCACTTTTAATGTGTAATCTGAAGGCACCGCTGATATCTGAGCACTAGGTGTCAGTGTCCTCTATGTTTAACTCTGTGCTGTACTGTTTGTACAGTGTATGTCTTCCTGCACTCAATACAAGTGTCTGAGTTCAATCTGGCCTGCTGCCAGGGTGAGCCGTGGCTTTCTGAGGAAAATGAACTCTGGCACAAACAGAGCAGCGTTCAGGTCAAAGAGCAGGAAGAAACAAAAGGAGCAAAACTCCGTCTGAATAATGAAGAATGAGGCCAGCGACACCGGGTGAAAGATTTATGGTCCACAGAACAGCTGGAAGATGGAGTCGGCTGGCTGGCTGAAAGGTTTCTGTGGCAGGAAAAGTGTTCGAGTCAAAAGAGGAGATCAGTCAAAGACCGGCTGACGTTTATTTCAAGATGCATCTGTGAATGTTTCCTGTCAGTCATCTGAAGTACTGAAACCAGGACCTCAAGCCGGGACCACTTCAAGCCCCTAACATCAAGATTTCATTTTAGTTTCCTGGGCTTAAACATCACCTAACCCTGCCTAACCCTGTCTGGTCTCAGGCCCTAAGATCTTGCCTCTAGGCCTGAATCTTAACCTTAATCATTTGGACTCCTTGCCTAACTCTAACCCACCAGGGCTCCAAATTTTCTCGGGATACTAGTCTCCTCACCATGATACCATGATCATCATATCATAACAGAATAGAAGTACAAGTACCTCAAAGTTTTGTATGTATTTAGCTACTTTCCAACATTGCTTATGTCTTTGCAAAACACAAAAAAAGTGGACTGACTTAAAAACAGGCAATAAACAGTTTTAAGGACCCATAAATTCAGATCAGCGAGCGACTTTACCTTCTCATAAAGGTCATAAAAACTGGAGTGAAACCAACATGTCTGCTTGCCAACAACTGCGTTATAGATGTTCTGCCTGTCCTGAACATTTCAACAGATGGAAGTCCGACCTGGTGACGTTCCAAAAAGTTCAACAAAAGCAGCATTTAGAAAATGAATCCCGTGTCCTTGGAAATAGTTTCGGTCCTTGGACGTCGTCGGTTAATTATTTCCGACAACAACAAACACTTTGCCCGTCACCATCCATCAATACAGACTGATTTCTTTATGCTGATGGTGGACAGCTCAATCTGTGTCCTCCTCCTCTCTATCATGTCCGCCCAAAACATCCAAAGAGACGCTGTTAGTGATATTTTGATTAATAATTGGACATTTGGGGGAAACACGCTCATTAATTTTCTTCTTATAGATGAGGAGATGTTAGCTGGTGATCATTATTCATCAGATTATCATAATTAACACTATGTCTGTTTTTCAGCGGTTTTCTTCTGCAGCGCGCCGTGCAGCTGGTGGGTGTCTGTTAAAGTCATTTGCACCCATTTTATGTATGAATTCCTTATGATGCTTGCAGAGTGGTTTGAGGCCTGTCCTTACATCCCACCGCAGCCTGTCAGCCTGTGTATAATGGATGAGATGTTAAAAATAAAGTGGGACACGCAGGAAACAGAAAATCAGGAACAATCTTAGAAAAAAACAAAGATTTATTTCCTCATTTGAAAAATAACGACAATGACACCAGGAACTAAAGCACACGGAGGAGACGTGAGAGAAATGTGAAAATATACAATGTGGACGTACAAATACGGCTTTAGAGCGTTTCTCCTGAAGAGCACAAAGAGAGAGACGGAAAGTTGTGCAAATATATCTTCTGATGCACCTGGACAGAAAATAATCAGGTGTTTTTGGGTCTTTGAACTTCACACACCCTCCTCCAGGTGAGCCAGCTTACGCTGATCCGACCCAAGCTTGTGTCCAGATGGCAAACTAACTACACTGCCCCCATCATGGCTCTCCTCTCTGCTGCGTTGGTGGTATTGTGGATGGCTTTTCTCCTCCTCCTCCTCCTGCTCCACCTCCACCCCCACGCCCACGCCAAGCAATCTAAAGGCTCTTAATAGAATATGAGCTGCAAAGACCTCATGGAGACCCGGAGCTGGGCCGCCGATTGATGGTGACAACCACCAGCACTGATGCATTTCCCCAGCGGCACCTCGGCGTCGGTGTACTCCACCTCAACTCTTCTTTGACACAACTCACCTCAATTCCTGCTTTGACCACCTTGAAGGTCTCTTGACTCAAAATATAAGCAGCCATCCCCTGAGGTGAAGAAGACTCACCCTCCACTCCGATGTCTCCAATAGCGTTTGAGCCAATTTGAAAACAAAGACTAATGGTAGGGGAACAAAAACTGGTCATTTCTGTTATTTCTAAAGGCTAAATGTGCCTTCAAAATATCAATATTTGGCTTTTTTTTTCTTGGGACACAAACAAGATACACAGTAGAAGAAATAAGCTGCATTGAAAAGGCATCAGTCCCAGTTCACCCCCCTCATCATCACAGTGATACAGGGTTAGGGAGCTACATTGTTCAGTGTCCAATCTGTAGCTGCATTCATGTCACATGGGGGGAAAACAGCCGCTACTGTGTTGATATGGTTTTAGCTTTAATGTCGTAAACACTTTATTTAACAATCTTCATCCTCTCCAAGACTTTAAATGTCTTTTTATGTTCTTGATCAAATGAGTTATTCCCCAGCTGTGTGAGAGAGAAAGTGTGAAAAGGCTGAAAGGAATTATGAGCAATTCGGATGTAGTAGCACTAATCGCCTACTGTCTTCCTGTGGTTTAAACGGGCGGGAATCCTTTCAAGTCAGGAGTTTGAAGTGTCAGAACATCGCTGCCGTTATTCCCACCGGACATGAACACAGCACAACACCAAAGGCTTCACACAGAAAGACACACAGCTTAATTTGTTCTGTTCACCTCGTTAAAAGGCAATTCAATGAAGTCAGGATCGGGTTTAGAGCTGTGCTCCAATCGTCCGTGCCTTTCTCACAGTTTACAGACTAACTAGCGGATGCTAAAGCTGCAGGAGCTGAGTAAAGTCAACGTCAACTCACGGACCCAGTGTTGTTGTTTTTTCCTCGTATAGCTTTGAGAAGCAAAAAACAGAAAACAGATTTTACATGACCCCGATCAAACCTTTCCCTCTAAAGGAATAGTTTGATATTTTGGGAAATATGCTTGTCTGCTTTCTTGGTGAGAGTTAGGTGGATCGATACCGCTCTCATGTCAGTACGATAAATATGAAGCATCCAGTTAGCTTAGCTTAGCTTTCAGCCTCGTGGCGGGAAGTTAATGTATCTGATCAAAAAAATAGTCCAGCACATAACCCCTCAAAACAGTACAAACTGTCACCTTTTTTTTGTTAATTAGGGGGTTACAGGTGCGACCAGGTGGGGTTTGTCAAGCTAACTGTTCCCTTCATTTTCAGTCTTTATGCTAAGCTAGGCTAATTGACTCCTGGCTCACGCTTCATATTTAGCATCATAGTCGACATCAAGAGTGGCATCAATCTTCTATCTAGTTGGGAGTAAGAGGGGTTTGTCACTGTCAGGTAGAGCCAGGCTAACTGTTCCCTTCATTTCCAGTCTCTGGCATCGATCTTCTCACCCAAGTCTCACCAAGAAAACAAAAAATGTGAAGCAATTTCTTGAAGAAACACAATATCGACACACACGAGCCGGCGTACAGTACATGAATTCACACTGGGACACAGTTTAAAACGTCAGCTTTAAAAACGTCCTTTTGAATGAGACACTGACAGAGAGAAACAGCACATAAATACAGATCAGTACAGACACACAGTCACAAATCAACCTTCGGGTGGATGTGTCTTTGTGTTGTCACAGCTGGCTGGTGTACAAGGAGGCGTACTGTGCAGGTTTGAGACTGACTGACCAGTTAGTGTTTGTTTAGAGGTGTGAGGTGGTGCCATAACAGACAGACTTCCCTTTAAGGGCAGGAAATAATCACAGTATTTCCAAGCCCACAGCTCTATATTTAGATTTTAGCGTCAGTTGATCAGAATCTTCTGAGGACCAGATGAAAGTCGCCATCTGATTCATTCCAGCTGATTTGTCCCGTATTGGTCCGATGCTTTGGACTGTAGTGATACTGTCACGGGGCTGCGTCGTGCCATGTTTGCACCGTCAGCCTTGTAGACAGCATGTTGTCGAGGTTTGTCACAGTTGCGTTCAGTTGTTATAACTTACCGTATCAGCTTACGTCTGCGTGTCGTTTGTTGGAATTACTGTGGAGGTGCATTCTGGGAAAAGGCTTTGTGGATTTGTGTGGTCCCCATTTTAGACATGCAAAGCACAGAGCCATAAATCACCGTGGAGCCTAAAATCGCTGGCGGGGACTAGGGCTGGTGTAAGGCTACATGTAAACTCCTCCCCAGTTGTTGTGTTTCCATGGCGACACACCTCACGGAGAGCTGGAGTTGGGGGTCGGGCTCAGGTTTTCCGGTCTTGTCTGTGACTCGCAGTATCAGGGCGGGAGGACGAATCGTTCCAAAGCGCACTGTAAATGTTCCCAGTTCTTCCACAGCAGCGCTAGCACGGACACGCCCACGCAGGTGAGCGCCAGGTGGAGGCGGCTACGCAGCAGGGGGGCGGTGAACTTGGCCGCCGTGGAAACGCACACCAGGATCACGGTGACGATCGCCAGCATGATGTTGATGCACTTCCCCAGCAGCACCTTGGCGTCTGTGTTTTCCACCTGGACCGTTTGTTGCTGCTGCTGCTGGAGCTCGAGCTTCGACACGCGAGTCTGACACGACTCCAGGACCTCCTGCACACACACACACACACACACACACACAACATGCAACTTGTGTAACGTTTCTACAATAAAATAACAGATTTTAAAATTTTATGGAGGTGCCTCAACTCTCTGATTTACAGAGTTTTCTGATGGACAGTGAAGTAAACTGCTGCCAACTGTAGCTGCTGTTAGCTAATGTTAGCTCGGTTTGTTAGCCAGGCTTCTCGGATTGTGAGTTCAGCGCTACGGGGAGTGTTAGGTCTATTTCGCTGATTAACCAGCTTTATTGATTCCAGCACTCCCTCACTCTCATTCACTGAGTCGCTCGACCACGTCTCACTTTCTCTCCATTAAACCAAATTAAACTTCTTCATGTCACTATTTTGCAGCGTAAATTGTGAGTCAGACTCCACAGCAGGTTGAGTATCAGAGTTTAGTCCATGAATCCACCTGGATAGTCTCAGTTTCAGAGTCGTTTCAGGCTGACTGTGGAGCTTTGAACGGCCTGATTGTCTGATTGGAGGCAGCAGGACATTGTCGGCTGTGTTCTTCCAAAAGGTGGATCTGGCTCAGGTTGCTGCGTCTTTGGCCCTATCGCAGCCCAAAAAAAAAAAGACTACCCCCACTCAAATGAATGGAAAAACCAGTTTCCGCTGCAGTGCTGGATCCTGTCTGAATGCACCCTTAGTGTTTGTACCACAGACGTTTCGGACCACCGGGAAGGGGAGGAAACTAAGAAGAGAAAGTAAGAGCAAGAAGCTGCCGGAGTAAATCTGGGACTGACTTTCAGTCGTTGGCAAGAGCTAGGCTGACTGCTGTTGGACTAGTAAGTAAGATTAGCTGGCTGCTCTGTCTTGTTTGGTTCATATTCAGGGCGGTGGTATTGCATTAAAAACTGAGGGACACTGCCGTTTAAGAGGGAAGAATGTAGCAGAGAAACATTAGACATGAGGTTTGACATTAAAACAGAGTCCAGTGCTGCACTTTAAATGTTAGTTAAAGGCTAAATGTGAGTGTGTGGTGTGTTACATAACAGCTACTTAGAGGCTAACTGTGTCTGTCTGTGCATGTATACTAAACACACTCTTACCTGTATGTCTCTTGCCCTCTCGTAGGCCTGATAGGCCACCTTCTCCTCGATGCTGGCCAGTTCCTGCTTCAGATTACTGGTCTCGTGCTGGTGGAGCTCCGTCAGGTCATTTAACTGGTCCTCCAGCCGCTCATACCTGACAGACACACACACACACACACACACACATGCAGAGTAGGTGGAGGCAGAGCGCCAAGAAGAGAGAAACAATGCATAATTGAGTGCGTGTGTGGGCGAGTTAACAGTACAGCAGTTTATCTACTACTTGCAACTAAGCTGCTGAAAACATTTGCCCTTGGTTGACTTAGCAACCGTTTGGGGGCTTGTGTGTAAGCTCTGCTATCTATTTTTAGTTTACAAAAGCTTATAATAATGGGCCCTCTAACACTGTCAAAAGCTCTTTCAAGTTCAACAGCAGATGCACAACTAAATGTGTAAGAGTGTGAAGACGATTACTGGATTTTATTTAGCACCTGGAACAGAAGTATGAGTACTTGTTGGTGTCCATATTTTAGGCTGTGTTATAAAGGAAAGATTTCCAGCCAGTTTGTGACCTCCTGAAATGAAAACCTTCATGCACAGTGAAGCCTGATGAACCGCTCAACCGGAGACTTATCTTTCCTTCTGGCGCGGTTTCATTTGAAGGACTCTGAGAAGCACGGAGAGGTCATGAAGTATTTTGCAAGAAAAGTGAGAAGAAAATGGGTGATTTCAGTCTCAGCTTAACACTGAAGCCTCTATATGACCTACATAAATATATGAGAATTACTCTTAATGCCCGCCACTGAGTCAGGCGGCATTCCCGTTGAATCGGACAAAACGAATCGATGGAAACACGAGCTCTTGTCCACAATCAACACAAAATGAACACAGAAGTTCCTTGTAGCTGCTCTAAGTTCAAATCTATGTACTTTTTCTTTATAATCTTCTTATTTCTCACCTCCAGAGTTCGATTTATTGATCTAGATCACAGAATGAATCTGATGCTGTACTGACCTGTATCTCTCCTCCTGCATCATCTGTGTGAAGCAGCTGTAATCTTGCTTGAACTGTGAAGTCAGCGTCTCCATGTCCTCTGCCAGCTGTGCCTGAGCCTCCCTGATCTCCCGCACCATGTCCAGCACCTCCCCCAGTCGCCCATTGGAGTCTGACCTCCCTCCGGAACCAGCCCCCGAGCCCCCGGCCAGGTTCCCGTTTGAGTCGGCGGACGCAGACGTCCCCGTGGAGCACTCATCGTCGCTTTGGTACTTGGTGGTTTTGGCTACGGTGGTGGCGCTCCCGCTCAGGCCTCTCGCCCCGGGGTCCACCTGCAGCCCTGACCCCGACTCCATGGAGCTCTTGAGGTGGGCGATGTTGTCGGCGCTGCCAAACTTGTTCCTGATCAGGTTGGCAATCTCCCGCGACTTGTTGAAGAAGAACGGCGGCGAGAGCGACACGCCAGGCCCAATCGTCTTCACCTTATCCAGCGTCGGGTGCCGGCCGGTGGCGCTGACGTCCCGCAGGCTTCCCTCCTTGCTGTGAGTCCCGGACTCCTTGTTGCCGCCGTCCTTGTTGGTGTGTTTGCCATTGGTCTCGCTGTCCTTCACACGGCGGTGGTACTGCTCCAGCTTCCTCTGCAGCCGAGCGATGCTGTGCGCCGACTTCTGGTTCTTCTTCTCGAAGACCTGGCGTATCCGTCCGACCTGCTGCTTGTCGGCGTTGTTCACCAGTTTGAGGTACTCGGCGACATTCTGGTCTCGAGCCGTCTGCTCCACTTTTATCTGCTCCGTCACCTGAAGGGAGAACAAGAAGAGAAAGCTTAATTTGTGTTTATTGCTTTGCATGTAGAACCATGAGCTGCAACTTATTTGAGCATTTCTCAAAAATTAGGATAAACCATTAAATCAAATGAGAGTGATCAAAGTGAACTGCACTGATGCGTAATCTGCCTGTGGTGGAAATAATTCCACTCTGAGAAACCGTGTGCAATGAAAGCTGAGACGACGAGGGCTGTGGTGAAAATGAATTTGAAGATAGTGTGAATACAATTTCTAATTAATTCAACAAATTAATTTGATAGCTTCTAGATCGGTGTCTGTAGTATCACCGCCAAAGTCTAAATGGGAAGTAGGTCATTATCGGATTAAGAAATGCTGCCTGACAAAGTAACGGAGCCGAGGAGGTCTTTAGTCCACGTGCGTGATGTTTGCTCAGAGGACCCACGTGTCGCATGTGTACACACCGCTTTGCTAGTCAAACACGGTAAATCTACAAAGGAGGCCATGGAGGCGGTGCCTCGGGTTTCCTCTGACCTTGAGGATCTTCTGCTGCAGGCTGTCGATACCCAGCGCTCCTTTGGTGAAATCCAGGCCCACGCCGTCGTTGCCGACGCTGTCCACCACGTCCAGGTTTGACTCGGAGCCGCCGCGACGGATGGGCACCGGGATGCTGAGGATGTTGACATCGCAACTGCTGCGCTCCGCCTACGGACACACAGAATAAATAAAAATATCAGACAAAAAAGTGACGTCTTAGAACGTCTTCTTCTGTTTGACAGACAGTCCAGAACCTCAAAATATTCAGTTCATTTTGATATTTGACAAAGAAAAGCGGCCGTGGCCGAAACAATTAATGGATGCCCTTATTTTTCTGTCAGGGTGCTGATATCACAAAGAAAAAAAAAATCAGACATCTGATACTGTTGTTACTATTAGCTTTCACAAACAGGCGTACCTATGATAACTGTTATTGAGAGTAGTGCTTGAGTGGTGCAAAATTACATAATGCCTCATTCAACATCTTAAGAGAGAAAATGACAGTTCTTCTGAAGCACACACTCAGCGGTGAACTGCATACCAACAACACTAAGAGCCTACAGCTGTGAGGTTGTAATGTAAAGAGCTAAATGCAACGTCGACCTGTTCAAACTGACAATGTTAGGGTACATTCAGACAGCAGGGTTGTGCGGTGGTGTGTGGTGAAGAGTTCTTTATTAACTTTAACTTAATATAACTTTATTTCACAGATTAACCGGCTTTATCGATGCCGGCGCTCGCTCACTCTCATTCAGTGTCCAAGTCGCTGGACCACAGCTCGTAAATTGCGAGTCAGACACAGATTTAGAAGCTGGGTACATGAAATAAACAAAGCCAGAACACAACAGGTGGATTATCAGAGTGAATCCACCTCAATCTGCAGCCTAAACACACAACCCCGACTCCTGTCTGAATGTAAACATGCTCATTAGCAGGTAAAAAGAGGAAGAGAAATTTAAACCTCGTCGAGCGAAATATATGATAATCTAACTGCAAAGACTAATAAGGCATTAAAAAAATAAAATAATCCACATTGACGTCAGACGCTGCCGTCGCCTGTGCATGCTTTCAGACTTAGTATGTACCACAAACCTGCAGCACAATCCATTTATTTTATGTGACCTTGTAGAAAAGGCAGAAAATAAGAGCAGAGCTAAGACGGGGATCGAGTCTGCATCGCGTCCTGAGAGGATTCTTCTGTTTAGACTGGAGGGAAAAAAAAGGCATCTGAGACATGAGACGGTAAATCTGCTTTAAGACTACACAATGGTCTGTTAATGGTGCAGTGTGAGAGCCCACCGCTCCACACAAACAGCCCTCAGTGCCTCTCGTACTGAGAATCCACTCTCTGTATCGACAAAGGCAGACGATTATGTAAGACAACCTAAAATATTAGTATGTGGTAAGTCTTGTTGCCACGGCAGCAAAGCGCACACAGACAAGACTAAGCTCATGAGCAAACTGCTGACATAGCCTGAAGGTGTTTTATTGTTTGTGTCTGCTTCTTTACACGTAGACGAGCGGAGCACACGTCGCTTTAATCGAGCCCTGCGGCGACACAGCCTGCACATTCAACGATCATCTCCAACAGTCCCACCACGTTAAAACAGTCGGTAACTGAGCGTCTTGTTCATTTCTTTGTGATTCACGTGAATCGATTGTCCTGAATCGAACTGCTGCTCCTCGGTGCAGATGGCTGACGCCCTCAGAACATCACGCGTTCATCGGTTCAAGCCAGACGGCCAGAAATGCAGCCAGAGCAAACCTGTGTCCGTCAACGACGTCGATTCAAAATATTTGCTCTTTGTTAGTGTGACTGCTGGTCAGAGTGACGAAGCAGCTTCTAACACTCTGGTGATGAGATTTTAACAATTTATAGCCTCGGGAAAAGGCCAGTAACCCTCAAACAGCCGGTCTCCTGGAGACACCGCATTCTGCAGGTTTCATCTGTGCCTTGTACCTGGACTCTGTTTACAACAGGGCGGCCTCTGAGGAATAAAGCAACAAAACGAGAACCTGAAGAACAGCATGGCTCTCAAAGCATCTTGAAAGTTTTTGATTTTACGCACAGTCGATTTTTTTCCCTCACTGAAACATCTCTACGCTGCGTAATCCACTTGTTTCACTTTAGTCTGTTTGCACGGGGTGTTTTATTTTGGCTCGAGGTGCTCTGTGTAAAGACTTTGCTGCTTTAGATCCTTAAAAAAGTCCCTGAAACTAAATAATCTTTATTAACGTGACTTTTCATACGACTTGCGTCAAAAGAACATCTAGAACAGAGGGTTGAAGGTCAATCAGAGAAGCAATCAACAGAAAAGGTAACAATCAACAGTAATTATCATTTGCAGCCTGCAGAGTAATTAAACAGCCTCCAGTGAGTCCACTACAACCACCGGGCGTCCTCCTGCTCAACCTCGGATTCAAGGCTGTGTTTCTAAAAAAAGACGTTTGGGAGCTGATCACGCTTTCATTTGCACAAACCAACATTTTTGCCTCTCTCTCTCTCTCACACACACTCACACACACACACAAACACAGAGAGCCGTGGTCATAAATCAGCTGGCTGCAGGAGATCTGCGTGTATAAACACGCTGCGCACTCAGCAGTCCGCACACGTATCGAACCTCCACCGGAAAGTGGGTCTGACGGCGAGGAGAGCAGGGAGGGGGAAATTATTAACATGTGAACACGCAGAGGCAACATATGTCTCAGAGGACACACGTGTCTGTTTTACAGAGCAAATAATATGTGGCCCTCTGACCCCAGTCAGCACTGAGGCCATTTAGATTATCATACAGATGGGTGAACACACAAACAGGGAGATGTTTGACCTGAGACTGAGACGGGTGATTCTACTTTGATAGTCTATGAAACAAAGAATGGATGGGAAAGCAGAAGCACGCCACATGAAACTTTCTAAAAAAAGGTCCATATATGATTCGTCGGAGCCGGCGAGTGAACCATGTAAAGTTCAGGCGGTTTAATTTGCATAACATCTGCAGCTGCCTGGGTTCATCTGGTCAGGAAGCACAAATGCATATAAAAATCTCACACAGACTCTCACATTATTCTTCTGTCAAGGTACGATGATCCTCTCGGTTCCACAAATACCATGAATACTGATTAGTCGACTCATTAATCTGTCAATCAACAGTTTCGGTAATCGTATGAGTCATGTATCAAGCAGAATGTCAAATATTCACTGGTCTGTACAAACTTTTATGCCAATCGATTGAGCAGACTTGCACTGGCTTGGTTAGAGACAGAGAGTGGGCCGACAAGAGCTACTCCACCTCCCACTGAGGCAGCTCATCTGAGAGTCTCATCGATGGGAGCAGGGACCTTGCCGTGGGTGGGGTGGGGTGGTGAGGGCCCGACATAAAAACACAGGAAATTGCCAAGGGAAGCCTTTCTTTTGTTGCTCCCAGCAGCAGTCAGGAGCTATTTATTCCCACGTCTGATCCATCCGTTTATTTTCCGCTAATATGAGCCAGAGGTAAAGACAAAATGAGGGTATGCATCTGTAAAACGAACGAACGGCACACTTCTCCTCCTCTGCTGATCAGTGCAATTGAACCAGTTTGTCAAAAAAACAATCAGCGGCTGACCTTCAGCGACAAATCGATCAAGTCACGGCACCGATGCGTCAAGTTGGAGGCCGTTTACAGGAAACATAAAATGTCCTCTGAAGACGAGTTAAGATGAACGCTGCACATAAATGTTATTTATCACTGTCAACAGAGAGCCAGCTCTCGACTAAGCTATAAATATTAACGTACTGATAAAACATCACACTCCTATATGCATGGAGATAACTTATGGTGACCTGCAGGGACACAGGGTTTGATAAAAAGCTATGTGGGATCGAGCAGCACAGATTATCATTATCAAGCAAAAATGCCAAATATTAGCTCGTCAGATGTGAAGATTAGATGCTTTTCTGTGCTGTACTGAATGTGTTTGTGTCAGAGCATTGGAAGATGCTGGGATGTGGGAGGCACAGGGACTAGTTTCTGATATTTTTAAAGAAAAAAATCAATGAGAATAATTGTTAGTTTCAGCCTTGATTACCTCAAATTCTGAGAACATAGAGACCAAACAACTGATTGAGTCATCACATAAATAAATAACTTCTATCACAAAGAAAACAATAAATAGGAATCTTGGCATACTTGATTGTTTTTGGTCATCTCTGTGACAAATGAGCGCTGAGATTATTGCACATTAGCGATGTATTAGTCGGCTCTAACTCGCCGTCTGAACCAGCGCACCAGATTAGCACAGGCTGCGTTAAACTGGTGTGTGTTTGAGTGCTGGGGAGGAAATAATGGGATTGGGAGAACCCAGATCAAGAGATTTAGTGATGGAGCTGTTTAAAACCAGGCAATAACAGGAAGCTACGGCACCGTGACATGTAATCAACTCATACACGGGTGGAGGTTGAGGGAGTTACCGCAAGGATGGTCTCAAACCATGCCATAGCTGCGAAGTAACCATGGTAACAATCCTTATATATTATGCTACATTAGGGGAACTCCAACCGTGAAATTAACACAACTGTGTTTTGAGAGCCTCCAGCCAGGCGGCGCTTTAGTTTCTCCATCAATCATAGTTAGTTAGCACTTTGGCTAGCGCTTTTCTAACATCACACAACATAGGTGAGCTAGCACATAGCATATCCAAGTCGACCGAGGCTTGCTCAGCTGTGACTGAAGGACAGATTAGAAGAGCTGTTTGAGTTTGGAGCAACATCCCACACGCAGCCACGTCACTCGCTTTGCTGACATGGATGATGATGATCTGAAGTCTTTCCGCTTTGTTTTGTTTGGCAGTTAGCCGTGCTATCAGCGGCTTTACTCTGAGGCGCCTAAAAATAGGATCGCTCGTCCACGTTGGTATTCTCTGCCTCCTCCAGCGTTATCTCTTTCTTACTTAACAGCAGCTCTTTGGACAAATATGGAGACGAAATCTAGAAGTTCTGAACGGGCTAAATCGGGCAAACTGTGTTACGTGTGCCGAGGCGTGGGACTGTACTTCCTGAGGGAAAGCTCAACCACTGCACCTGCAATCGAATTCAAATCCAGTCAGCCTGCGAGACACAAATCAACAGTGAAATGTTAAATAGTGTTTGGTGAAGGCTGATGACTGAAACACACGAAAGAGGGGTTAAAAAAAATGTAGTTTGTGGTGTATGAATAATAAATGAAGTCACCAACAGTGTTATCCATCATTAAGATTGCCTCGTGCACTCTGTGGGCTACTAAACGCTCGTCTTTTACAGGACCGCTGGGCTGTGAGGGCTCGTAACTTCTCTCATCTGCAAAACAAACTTATCTCCTCTGTTGAAACAGATTTTAATAATTAAGCAAAGTGATCACAGAAATAACATCCTGAATATTTAACATGATATTGTCCTAAGCGTGTTAATTCAACTGTGCTCCTGCAGAGACAGAAAAGAGTTTTTAGTTCGCCAGCAATGACGAATTAAGGTGAAATTAGACATTCGGCTCATGTGAATTGGACTGGAGAGCCTCCTGCCTGGAGGGAGGGATCAGCCGTGACTCTGTGACCAGAGAAGAGAAGCCTCCTGTGGGGAAGCTGCAAGACAGACGCACCTCCCCATGGGAGGGCTCCAGAGGTACAACAGAGAAATATCCAGAGAATATAAATGGAAAACAAAACAGCTGCAGACGAAACAGGATGGAATAAAAACAAACTGAGAACTCCAAGGACTGAAACTCTAACGATGTGTTTTTATCAATGAACTGATCATCAAAACTGTTGCAGATTCATTGTCTTAGCGATGAATCGACTCCTTTCACCTTTAATCTTGACACTAAGTACTTTAAATGCATTTTTCCACTCATCTGAGCGGGGGTAGTGCGTTGAGAGCAGAGTAGAGTAAATCACAGGTTTTTCTGCCAAAAACCTGTGGAAACAGACTTTTGGAAAACCACAGCCTGGCGTCCAAGGAGGCCGGCAATCAGACACTCAGAGCGGTCAAACCTTCCACGGTCAGAGTCTCTGAAACTGAGACTATCCAGCTGGATTCATGGACTAAACTCTGATACTCTACCTGTGGTGTTCCGGCTTTGTTTATTTCATGTACCCAGCGAGTCTGACTCACAATTTACGCTCCAAGAGAAAGACGCGAAGAAGTTTAATTTGGTTTGAGACGAGCTGTGGTCGAGTGACTTAGACAGTGAATGAGAGTGAGGGAGCGCGGCATCAATGAAGTCGGTTAATCGGTTAAAGTTATTTCCTCATTTTTGACTTCAATTTTTCATTGCTCACTTTAACTATTCTTATAGCTTCTTCTGTTTTATGCTCTTTGTTAGGTGCTGTATACATGAACTGTATGATTATTATATTATTATATGTGCTTCTAAAGGTCAAACAGAACTATACACAAAGAGCTCTATATCTGGCTCTACCTCCACCATTGTTCTACCTTCAGACACACACACCTGAACTGAGGCCAAACCCAAGGTGGAGCTGGGGGGGAAGTAAACAGTGCGAATCTGATAAGTGTGTCGCTGCACTGCCTGAAAAAATGACTTCAGGTCTTAACAAGTCGATCTCTGCACACACCCACACACACACGCTGGCTCGTGGCGGGCGGAGCGGGACACGTCCACATTATCCAGAGGCCACACAGACAATATGTCTGCTGACAGACCACGCTGCTGCACCAAGCTACTCAGCTCTTTGTGTTCAATTATCTTATTCACTGACTGAAATTGTAATTCCAGTCACAACAGCGCTTCTTTCAAGTCACTATCACGTTTAATTCTGTTCCGAAGTCTCTTTTTTTGACTCAGTAGTACTTCAATCATGCTCTGACAGCCCGTGTTGACTTTTCAGATCCAACAAAAATCTGTGAGAAGGCGATAAAGACGCTGGAGGATCAAAGGACAGTTTCTGAAATGCTTTTAGCGTCATTACTGAGCGTGTGAAGACTCCACAGAAGTAAATCAACTTTGAAACTTTTGAAACTTCACTGCCAGGTGCCACTAAATCCTACACACTGGACCTTTAACATGCTCAGATTTGATTGGTTTAAATGCCTCTAAATATGTAAATATGCTATGTGGTTAAATTGTTTCCCTTTTGACAGTTTGCATTTTATTTTGAGCGTTTCTGTGTCTGACTTCCTGCTTGTGGCTTCTGTTAAAAATAAAAACAGTTGCGTATTCCCCGCGGAGCTGAGAGGAAAAAGATGAAACTCGGTGGAGTTTAAAACTTTGACTAGCCGAACACGTCAAATCCGTGCCTGGTTACTGAAAGAGCATTTAACTGAAAGGCAGGTCAATATTAAGATTTCTTGTGTTATGAGTAACTTGATGGTAATTTAACTGATACAGACTCTTGAAGGTTTGCCTGTAGAAATCTACAGTGAGACACCTGTGAGAGGTGTGTTCTGTGCAGAGGGCGTGACTCTTGACCGGCCAGATGAACGAGGTAAAAGGTGAACAGGCGCAGAAACAGAAATAACAGAAATATTTAGCAGAGAGACTCAAAAGTCGACATCATATAACTTTAAGAAATTTGCATTTGACTCCTCCGCTGCAGATGAAACTGCGCAGTATGTTTGCTGCGAGATAAGCAGCCACATTTCTAGCAGAGCTCTGTAGTTTCTCAGCATGACGTGTCCGTCAGAATGACAGTGTCACAGCGTTGCAGTAACATGGCCTCGGAAAAAAAAAAAAAAACCCCAGAGCCTCATTAACAAACCACAGATGGAGGGACGAGGGAGGAGGATATGCTCTCATCTCTACCCTCATTTACTCCCCTTTCTACTCACGCTACATTTAAACTGTGATCAATTAAGACAAAATATGAGACTATTGGTGTAGCAAGCAGAGAAAACAAACTGTTCTTCAAGGGTTACAGCTTTTGGATGAACGTCTAGAGAACTACAGTCGCTCAAACAAAAGAATAAAGTGGAAAGTCGTTATAATTCATCGTCTGGGAGCCACAAAGTGCCAAAAACTGCAGTTCCTCAAACGTCCACTTGAGTCTGACTCCAGAAGTGAGTCAGCCTCCATAAGTCCCCATGTTAAAATGTCCAACTTCACAACAACAACAGTGCATTTTAAAGCACAAAGCCGAAACTATCCAAGCATTGATCTAGCTTTGAAATTAGACAATGATAAATGAGGTGTGTAGCTACCGGTCTTATCTGTTTGTAGTGATCGAGCTAATGTCTCTAAACGAGCGATGCTAATGAAATTTCATGATAGGGTGCTATATTTAGAGTCAGAGTTAATTTCCTGAAGGATCATTAAGGGTGGTGTAAACTTTCTGTAAGACTACACTGAGCTCGAAAGAAGGGAGCAACATCTTCGTCAACTCCGTTGACTACACCAGAGGAGAAAATAGGCAATACAGTTAATCAATAAATCACACTCCAGTGAGAAACAGGGTGATTATCGAGTTAAAAATCAATGCTTACAATCCATTTACTATCGAGGGAGCTCGGCATCAACTAATGACTTGCTAATGCAGCAGCTGCACACACAAATCTTTAAAGCTAGCAGGAGGGTTTACACAATCCGTTATATGTTTGTATATGACCTGCTTTATACACCCACGTACAGTTTGGGATTCAATGGAGAGAGAGAGAGAGCGAGAAAGTTGTAATCCCTCCTCTTCTCACTCCCTCTCCTCTTCTGTAATCTGAGATTTTAATCTCCGCTATCCAGAGCAAAGATTACCCAGCAGCCGTCGCTCTGCCGGTCGAGCGGAGGCCTAAAAGGAAGGAGGGAAAGGAAACGGGCCGGGTGAGGCTACAGATCTGCGAGGCGGTAATCTTGAGGAAATCGAGGAGGAAGCGATGAAGAAGGAGAGAAAATCCTGAGGTCAGAGGTCGAGGTCAGAGTTTGAATTCTGCAGGTGGAATAAGAGAATCAGAAAATTAGTTTTAGTACTCGTACAAGTAAAGGTCAGAGTCTACACTGTGACCTTTGAGAGAACATTTACCATCAGCTTTAGCCGTGGAATTTTCCAAACCAGTGAACAGGCTGACATACAGTTAAATGAATGGATGAATTATTTTATGATGCTTCTCTCATGAGATTACTCAGGAATATTAATCAACAACAAACCGAGGACTCTAATATGTTCATCCATTTTCTCTAGTAATCGAATTGTCTATAAAATGTCGGTAAAGGTTGCAGGTTTTCTAATATTACTCTGCAGCTTCGAGTGTGCTTTCACAGCTAAAACAGACGAATGAGAGAGAATAAAACTGAACTGTCTTTTGCAGCCCGGCCAGCAGCATCACCGCTAGCTGGGATGATGGTGGTGAAGACAAAGCTGTTGTCCACTATCATTGTTCAAACTTCAACAAGTCCCTGTGTTGCCGTGAAAATCACAGAGATCTGTTAAGATTTGTGGCAGTGAAACGTTCTTTAACTGTAAACCGAAGAACCTAAAATGATTTTCTTCGCTAGTTCAGTTGTTTTTCACCTCGGAAAAGGAGCCAACAGTCTGATTCCTGATTTTAGTTGATGAGACAAAAGCTTTCAAGAAGTTCTGATATGCCCAAACTCTCGATAACTGGGACGTACTATAACATGCTCCTGCAGACACGCTCTGTATTTAGACTCCAAATATAACAGAGGAAAGAGTTCAGCCGCCTTCGACACCTCTGCAGAGAGACGCTCCACTTTTGGACACCTGGTTGAGAACACAGCGCTGCTCTGCTCTTAAAAAACACACACGCAGAGAGTACGATGAACTGTTGGCACGAGCACAAACCAGAGCTCTCGTAGTAACTTTGAAAAGCGTCCACACAGTCTGAATGACCCCGCATTCTTCTGCCAACACACATGAAAACACTCGCTGTGGTTACGTAACAGTGACCGGCAGGTGTGTGAGTGTGTCAGGAGCTCTTTATCTTTTATTTATGATGCTGACTTTATTTACAACAGAGCTCAAACTATCAGCTGATTAATTAATTAGTCAAGAAGTAAATATTTTTAACACATCAACCAGCCAAAAAGTAAATGACGTCTGGTTTTCTTAGTTTTCTATGAAAGCAAAGTGAATTTTGTGAGTTAAGTCTGTTGGTCTGATTAATTACTAATATAAACGTGTTAGTTGCAGGCCTACTTTACTTTTGCAGGCCTAAAAGTTTTTAACATGGGGACTTATGGAGACAGACTCACTTCTGGAACCAACCTCAAGTGGACATTTGAGGAACTGCAGTTTTTGGTACTTGCGCGTAGGCTTCGCTTCACAGCCACGGAGGTTGCTGCTCGGTACAAACACATATTTTCACATAATGTGTCGATTCATTCATTTCTGATTATGTGTGTGTGTGTGCGGGTGTGTGTGTTTGCCCAACACAGGATCTCTTTGATGGGCAGAGTATTTGTGTGTTGGTTAATCCGCACCGTGTTGCTCACACACCCGGCATCGCTGCTGTTTTGTGTCTATTCACCGTCAGCTTAGCCCACTCAGTCGCTAATCCAAAAGCACAGAGAGATGAGGCGCAGAGATAAACCAGTGTACCTACACGTGAAATTTACAATTTACATTTCACAGATTGCACTCCTTCCTCCTCTCACGCTCACGTCCGTCCGTCCGTCCGCCCGCCCTCGTTTTAAGTTAAAGCTGCCGCTTTTTCCAGGATACCGCGCAGATTCCACCGGTTGCCCCGACAACAGACGCGATTGAGTAGATCACATCTCGCCCGTAATGACCAATGAAGCGAGTCGAAGGCGAAGACCATCAGTCACCTCCCATTCAACGACGCTCACCCCCCCACCACCAGTTTTGTTCTCTTTCAGTGGCCAAACAATGGCCACGGCTTAGCTCATCACTGTGATTTGTGGTGCCGATGGTCAACTGTGTGTGTGTGTGTGTGTGTGTGCAATGCCCATAGGCATGTTGCAAGAACTGGTTTTCCTGTATCCTTCAGAGGCAGGGCAAAAACAACAAGCCCTGACCTGTTGAGTATAATTAAATGTTGTGTTGTTAACGGCAATAACTATTAACATCCAAGGCCGGGAAACACTCGATCTGTCCATGTGTTGCTCTATCTGTTGTTCGTGTGATAATAAAGTCTTAGCCGCTTGAGCACTCAAAGCTGAACAGAGACCAGGTCTATTGAGCTAATGAGAGATTGCTGCAATTGCTGATTATTCCGCGGTGAGTGGCAGCAAAAGAAAACTCTTGATCCCGGCTGGGCCAAACGAGCAGAGCCTGTTCTTCTTTTGTTTTAACCATGAGCTATGAATCTGCGACTAACCGCTACGACCGTCTGATCCTCAGACAACGTGAATGCTTTCTTTAGTCCTGCATGACTGTTAACTGAAGAAACAAGATATTTTATTTTGGCCTAACAACCTAATAAGTGTTGGTTGCAGTCCGAGCTGACAGCGAGAAAATCAGAAAATCCTCGCATATGAGAAGCTGGAACCAAAATATTTTTATGTTTTGGACTGCTGCTTGGACAAAGCAACATGTTTGAAGATGTCACATTGGACTGTGGGAACTCTGATCGACATCTTCCGAATCAATTAGTTCCTCGAGGATTTGTCAGGTTAACTGATAACGGATATAATCATTAACTGCGGCCCTGAATCAATGAGCAAAAAATCTTTTTCTGTCCATAAACTTGAGCCTAACTGCGAGACGGTTATTGAATACAGAAAGGAAAACACATACGAAACAAACTGTACCTGAAGACGAGCCACCTCCCCCTCGTGTCTACTATAAAGGTGAAAAAAGGATTGTGGACGGTATCTGCTGATTTGACAGAGGCCTGGTGGTGACGGCGTGGTTTACAGTCGGTGCACGGTGCATTTCTCAGCCAAAACAAACTACACACACGAACAAACCTCAAACCGCCTCGACTGATGTTTGCTGTTTCAGTAACAAACAAATTCCTCAGCTCTCTGCCAAGAAAATGTATTTATTGGCATGAACCTAAAGGAGAATTGAAAAAAATCTTGCTCAGAGGAGGAAGCACACCCTCCGACCTCTTTCCTCTACATCAAAAACACAAAAGTCCAAATCTTCCCCTTTGAAAGTGATCTAATGATAGCGACAGAGAAGGCTGCTCGATGCATTAATTATACACCACCCCCACACACTCACGGTTTAGGCTTATGTAAACAGACATGAGACCGGGCTAACCTTTTGAGAACCATCCATACTGATAATTCAATAATCCAAGTCAACCGCAGTGCCGCCGCCCGCCTGAACTAATCAATTTCCTCGCTGGTACCAGTCGCCTTCCCTTTCCATGGCAGGGCAGGTAAACTCAGCGGGTCGCCTGTATCTGTGCGACGGGAGGTGAAGGAACAAAGAAGATGCAGGGGAAATGATAAATGTTGTACGCTGTGAGAGGCACATGTGTGTTTACAATGCAAAACTAAGGTTTGACATTAGCATTTCCTGGACTGCCACAAAGGAAGTTGGGGAGAGGAGGGTGTTGGCAAAGCAGACATCCATCATGAACAACTCCTCCATGGAGGCCTCCTTCAGTCTGTGTGTCTTCTGGGTAGTTTCCTCTGTGGAGGAGTTGGTTGCGTGTGTGGCTCTGTTTACCCTTTAGTTTCTTTTCACAGAGGAGGAAATTTAAACAAACTAAAATGAAATCTGAGAACTGGAAAGTTAATACAGGGAGAAGCTCCCGAAGCTGACGGTAACTGATCCAGACCTTGGTGCGGTTGTTTTTTTGTCTGCGCCTGAGTCCGACCTCGGCGTTCAGATCTGCTCAAACTAATCGGGATTGTTTATTTAATGAATTTGGTTCTGCACTTTCTGATTAACAAATTAAATGAAGTCAATGTGTCAAATTAAATAAATACAAAAAAATCCTGGTCAAACTTCTTCATTAAATCTGATAAACGGAATATCTTTGGGTTTTGAATACTAATTGAATACATCAATATTGAATTGAATATTGAATATTATTAATAAATATAATATTTAATACATATTCTGACATTTTATGGAGAAAATTGTAAATTAAATAAGAAAAAATGTGTTCTGAGTTTGACAGACCAAAGAAAAAAAGTGTTCTTAACCACCCAGCCAAATTTAAATGCAACTATTTTCCAACATTATCACGAAACTGGAGCAGCTACAAGAGAGAGAGAGAGAGCGGTGTTACAGTGCAAACTGTTCCTGCAGACTTTAGTGTCTCTCCAAGCTTCAGTCAACAGATCACACTCTCTCTACACAGACTCCACTTTCCAGCTACTGTCTGGAAAACACGCTTGAGGAAAATGACTAACGTTGCATCCTTCCTCAACAACATACAGCCGAGGTGCCCTTGGATGCAAGTCTCTGCACCAAGAGAGAGAGAGAGAGAGAGAGAGAGACGCTCAGCAGTAAACTATGTTTACTTGGCAGCTCTCAGGTGAGAATGAGAAGCAGCGCTGGAAAGATGGTCGACGCTCGGTAAGTATCCCATGAGTGTCATCAAATAAAGGTTAACAGCCGAGAGGACGGGTTGGCCTGCCTTCAGTCTCTGAACAGCTCATAAAGGTGTCACATGTTGAAAGATGTGTTATCTCGTGTACCTGGATTGCAGGATAACGCAGCGCAGAGACACGTTTCACAGTTGTACATGTGGGTGTCAGCTGGCGAGAGACGCCGTTCCTGTTTCTCTGATGATTGTGGCAGTCTGAGTGGCTCTTTGAGCGATTATATTCAAATGAAGGAGAAGACTGCGATCTTTAAATCAAGACATCACAAAAGACGGAGCACCTCGCCTCCGTTTAAAGTAGCCCCTCTCTGCATGTGAGCCCGCTGTAACTGGGTCAGAGAAGAATCTGTTTTTCTACCGCAACACGTCACATTATTCAACCTTTACGAGGTTTACGAGGGCGTAACGCGAAGGCACACACTGGATGACAGCAACAAGGAAATACCACAGTGTCTCTTAATGATGTGACTGATAGCTCATATCAGCTGTAATATCTGGAAAAGCTGCAGAGCGGACCGGATAAACTTGCTCCCCCTCTTTCCTTTGCCTGTGGGTGCTGATACTCTGCAAACAGTCTGAGCGAAGCCTCGGTGACGATAAAGGTCGCCTGAGCACGGCGTCGAGATGACTTGATGTGCCAACGATCTGTGAAGACAAACTCCCGTTGCAAAAACCTGCCAGGAGCGTGTAGGAGTTAGCGGGACCTAGCGGCGAAAGTTTGCAGACTGCAACCAACTGGATACCCCTCGCCTCACCAGCCCTTCCCAAGCTCAGAGTAAAATCGTTTTGCACTCAAAAGAGGAAAGAAAAAGCAAATACTGCCTGGTCAACAACCTGCTTCTGTTACTATTATTATTTATTATAATTATATTTATAGTTACAGTTAATCCAGGTTCTGCTCCAGGTCTGTTAAAGGAAGTGTTCCTTGCCACAGATGCCAAGTGCTTGGGTGTCTGTATATCAAAGAGTACAGTCTAGTCCGGCTCTGTATGGAGGGTGTCATGAGATAAATTGGTCCCATGTAAATAAAACTGGACTGAATTTAAAAGCAACAAACCTGCGAGGGTCGAAGAGGAAGAAGAAGAAGAAGAAGAAGGCAGACTGGAAAAATTTAAAGGGAACTGCAGAGACTGGAGCCAAAATGGAGCCAAAACAAAGCAAAGCGTGTAAATACAGTGTGCTGCAGCAGATGTGCACATTTCCAACACAAAGCCGAGACACTTTAAATCAAATGTGGCGTGTTTATGTCTTCAGAGACGGAGACAAACCGGGACTTTTCCCCAGAAAGCGGCGCTGGGTTGTTGCTGCGGGGGGAAGAAAAATAAAGGAAGATTTCCAACTCTGCTCTAAAGATAGAAACTCGACAGTTAGCTCGGTTTAAAGGCGTGCATGCGTTAAAATAACGTGTCAACACTGAGGTGTGTTTATTAACTGCAGCTCGACGTGGCCCAAAGGTGGAGACAGTAAAGAAGTTGTATTAAACTCATATTTACCATGTTACCCCCGCTGGTGTGAGTCTATCCCGACTTCTCACAAACTTTTCCCCGCAGCAGCACAACAAGCCCCGGACATAATCTCGGGACTCTAACTGGATCTGTCGTCCTCAGGTGTGGAGCTGACCGCTGCTGCACGTTGACACCGTCCGCCTAACGCATGCCATCACGGCTCCCGCATTATTTTACAGCCACGGCCGCCGGGAGACGACGACAACCACGGCGGGTAAAGGTACGGTTTGCTCCCCCCCCTCCAGCACAGCCAGCCTGCCTCACAGCACAGCTCCGCCGCGGTGATCCTTCTGAAACCCGGAGAAGCCAGGGAAGCACAGTGTGTGGTTACGCCCCGCCCACCGCTTTACACCGAGGGAGGGGCTGCGGGGGATATCGAATACACCCCGCATGAACTAATTCATAAAGCAGAGCTCAGGTCCTCAGGAACATAAACCATAACTCCCAATGCCGCAGAAGTTAATACAGACTCTCAAAGCTATTTAAATCTGAGAGATTCATCTGACATTTCAGCACTTCAACCTCTGCATCCCCCCTTAAACTTTGCATTCTTAATATTGGTTTCTTAATATCTCATTAGAGTAACTATAAGATTGATTCTAAGCACATTTTACAATTATTCCTTTACAGGTAAGTCCTGCATTTAAAATGTACTTCAGTAAAATACAGTAAATTTCCTGCATTTTAATTTCATGTAAGTAAAAATACAGTAAAAGTACTGTAGTTTAAATTTACTTCAGTAAAAATACAGTAAAGGTACTGCAGTTTAATTTCATGTAAGTAAAAATACAGTAAAAGTACTGCAGTTTAATTTAATGTAAGTAAAAATACAGTAAAAGTACTGCAGTTTAATTTAATGTAAGTAAAAATACAGTAAAAGTACTGTAGTTTAATTTAATGTAAGTAAAAATACAGTAAAAGTACCGTAGTTTAAATGTACTTCAGTAAAATACAGTAAAAGTACTGCAGTTTAATTTAATGTAAGTAAAAATACAGTACAATTCCTGTAGTTTAAATTTACTTCAGTATAAATACAGTACAAGTACTGCAGTTTAATTTTATGCATTTCTTAAGCTATGTGTAAACTGGCAGTAAACTCTCTCTCTTTACTATTTTTCCCCATCATTTACAGGCAGACTTTTTAATCATTTAATTATCTGTTTACAGTGAACTAAACACCTTGATAATTAGAGACAGATAGCTGAAATGGAGAGACGCCGGCCATATCTCCAGTGAAAGGATAGATGATTTGCCCCACAAAGGTCTGGGGAATGAGTCATGAATGATTTAAAGGCGCAGCAGGTCTACTGTGGCTCAACTGATGAAGAAACCAATTAGTACGGTTAGTGGCCGTGTCATGTGATCTGGGCCTGCTGACAGTTTACTGTCCAAGCTCGCATTAAGTATTCATCCTCACAATATAAGTCAACTTTTCCACCTGCCATCTTAGAAATACTCACAGGGCTTTTCGTCTCTGTCTTACTCGTCTGTCATTCATCATCATTCAGTCCCTGCGCATGCACGCATCGACCTAAAGCCAACGTTGCAGGGACGGCAGTGACTCAGCCACCTGTTAATAACTGTGACAAGTGTGCATGTCGACAGGTCGGACGCTCTTGAGACCGAGTGATTCAGCCTGCAGGGCAGGGAACAGCCACCTGGCACAGAGGCCTGCCTGCAAATTTTGAATCTGATCCAGGCTAATTCAGTCGTATCATTTCAGTGAGTGCATGCACGCATAGTCAGAAAGAATCATTGCATAGCTCTGGGATAAACCCACAACATATCTTGTGCTATAATAATTCATAATAACCTAATACACTTCCAGTCCATTTCCCTTGGGTACTGGTGTTTAATATCTGAACTGAGAGATCGGAGGCAGAGAGCTAAATGTGACATTTAATTAGGTCTAGATTTGTACTTTAGCATTGATTTGGTTCAAAAAGAGCATTGGCTGTGAGCGCACAGCACTATTTCCTTGTGTAAAACATTAAAACAGCATTTTAAGACTTCTTGCTCTCTTGTATTTCTTTGATTTATGACAAATCGAACCAACGCACCCATACAAACGATCTCTGACATGCATGACGTTGCAATTTTTCATCTAAATGTCACCATGTTTGACTTTTAATAAGTGCCATAGAGTTCAAAATCCAATTAACTCACAAGAAGAGAGATGCAGCACAGCGTTTCTGATCTGCAGTGTACAAATGTCAGAATTCACGACTGTGGGATTATGTAAAATCCACGTGTGCGCCAAGGAGTGAAGCGTTTGCGTGCATTCATAAGATTCACTCTGTTCATCATAAAAACGCCATTGTTCGCGTCCCCCACCGGCGATGTTTGTGTTCTTTATGGACTTCCTGCAGCGCTTCCTGTCTCCATCTCAGCCGTGACATCAGCCTGACCCCCGTAACACCAGAGACTTCCGGACAGCTGATATTTAGGTGGAGCTCGGCATTGTTTAGGTGGGGAGGAGGAGCAGGGCGTTCTGTTGAGGGAGTTGAGGGAGTTCGGGACATTATGGAGGGATTCAGGAATGTGAGGCTATCAGAGTGATCCCGCGGGATCTGGGAATGTTTAGGGTGGAAACTGGAACATTCTGTAGGGGATCAGGAATGTTTAAGTTCGGGGCAGCTCAGGAAGTTCTGGTGGGAACTTTCCAGTGTAAGGAGGTTCTTGAATGTTTAATTTTGAGGGGTCAGAATATTGTGATAGGGTTCCTGAATAAATTATATGTACCACGCATAGAGACAAGCCCATGAATCATCACCTGAATTTGCTCGATGGATTATTTTACCATCTTTCCACTCTTTGTTTTGGCTGTAGCAGCTCTAATTTCTATAAACAGATACAGATATGATTGCACAATCTGTAGGCAAGGGACACATGGAAGTGTTTATACTCTGAGTAGTACTGACCAATCATATTTTAGTGGACTTTGGTTGCAATAGTCGCAGCAGTAGCAGAAGAGGCCGAACCCACGGGCAGAAATGCAAAATCTCTTTTCTTGAAAATGATCTGCCTTCATATGCCGATATCTGTTTATAGGGATCAATCAAAATGTGTCTTTTGTCGTCATTCTCATGTTTTACTTGTTATTAGTTGGATTGCAGAGGAAGGATCAGCTGAACCGGGACGTTGTCCCAGAGGTTAATCGGCATCAGGCGATCAGCCAATGGTCTGATTTCAGCAGCAAGCAACTGTTTTTAGTGACAAAGCTATGATAAACCAACCATTTGCTGGAGCATTTAGAAGCTAAAGAGTCACGTAGTTCAGTCAGGAAGTGGTGGAGACCAAAATAGAGCTAAAAAATGCCGATATCTGATAAAAGCTGATAAAAATGTTTGCGGCTTGTTACGCTGCCAAGTAGCCAAGACAAATACAAAGGAAATTACCGTTAAAATGATGTCACAAAATTAATTTTATAGTTTCTTTTCAGGGCAACTTAAGTAGTCAGGAGCCAGCCCACGTCAGGTCTGTACATGATTTTTAGATTAGCCAGGAGGCGAAAGAGGCAGGTCAGCCAACATGGCGGCTGCTAGAGCCACCACACTGAGCTTCAAAACATTTCTTCAGAAACCTGTGGGGGCCACAACTACACTACTACAGTATGTTAATTCATGCCTTGCCACATTCAGTGTTAACGTCTGTTTCTTCCATGTCAGTGACATTCAAACATCAGCTCTCATGGCTCACTAACAGTAAAACAGCCTTCATCCAACGTGTGAGAAAGAAAGTGACACGGAGAGAGAAAGTGAGAGCTAATTGACAAAGAGCTGTCTTAATCCGGCCCGGTTATTGCTGTATGCCTGAGTCAGACAGGAAGGGAAACTCTCCAGAGCAGACTGTGTGTTCAGACACCTCTGTGCGAGAAGAAACGTTTCTTTGCTTCCTCATTTCCTTTGTTCCTTTTGAGACAGCTGCCGCCGCTGTTGCTGAGCCGGGGCTGGACAGACACACTTTTATCGATGTAACACAAACTGTCACATCAACTGATGGTGTGGAGACGAGATTAAACCCAGAGGAGGTCATGTTTAATTAATCCTGCGCTCATTTTCATCCATTACAAAGGCAGTGTGTGAGTGTTGTGACATGTAAACGATAATAATTCTCCAGGGAAACGACATTATACAGAGAGAATTACATTAAGATCTTCAATATTTCACAGCGGCGTCTCAACCCTGTTACATCTTGCTGATATCTCTGACTCAGAGAGGCTCTAATGTGTTTATAATTTTGGATTCAGTGTCGACTGTTGTCAGCTGGGGATCTGACTACATCCAGATGAGCGCTGCAGCGTGCGTCTGCTGGTATCTTTCATCCCGAGTGCCACGCAGGGCGAAAGACTTCAGAGTCAACGTCGCCTCAGTCAGAATCGGTTGAACTGGGAGACACACGCACATCCTTTGGGCTCAGTAATGGGAGCAGTGAGGTTATGGTGTATTTCTGGATTACGTAACACCCCCCGACAGAAGCCTGATCCAAAAAAGGAAAAATCCTTCTTCATCGCTGTGTGCATATGTATAAACTGTCCTCACATCACACCGTCTGCCTATAAACATCAACCTTCTGCTCACTTTCTTTATTATCACGCTTTAAGTGCCAGCAATTACATTTTCTTTTCATGATGTGTCCCCGTCTCAAATGATAATTTCTCGCCTGTCTCTTTCACCTCGTAGCTTTTATCTCTCCGATGCTCTTCCCTTCCTGCACCTTCATCACATAGTGTTTCACGTTCAGACGCTGCAGCCTTCGTCCTGAAAACTAAAACTCTTCTGCACTTCACTGCCAAAAAGGACATTTTTTTGTCAGTGAGGCTAGTTTCAACTACATAATTGCTCTTTCCCCCCTTGTGCTATTAATGCTGATAAGCTCCATTACACTCAGCAGAGGACAAGTAATGATCCTAAGCAGCACACAAACATGTTGCGACGGCAGAGGGAGGATAGAGGCTGCTGCTGTGGATACTGTCGGGGACAATGGGGACAGTGACTAATCAGTGTGAGGGTTCACATATATCGCCAGGCAGAAGTAATCAGCGGAGAAGACTCAGTCTGACGTGGTTTTATCAAATACAGCCCAGCGGCGGGGTCAGCCGTGGCACCAAGCCTGGAGGAAATGAAGACAGCTTTTTGTGAATCCACCCATCACGGTCCTGCTTTGTGACATTTAGTTAGTGTGTTAGTGTTAAAACTGCAAAAACACATTTATGGGCAGCAGAAACAAGCTGTACACCCTTTTTAAGCTGACCCAGCGCACACACACAGCCACCGGTTGCAGAGAAACATTTGTTTCATGTTTCTGGCTTCCGATATTCGCCCTCCTTTAAGCTCTGTCTTTGCCGTCTCTCCTCCCTTTGCCATCTCTACCTCAAAAGCAACTCTATCTTTCAACAGATTAACAGAAGAAGCGTCACTCCTCCTCCTCCTCGTGCCCCTCGAGCCCCTTTCAGTCTTTATAATAGAGTTTCTTCAGGGAGGGCTAAAGGTTCGCTGCTTTGCAGCCGTGCCTTTTGTCCCAGCCTGGTAGGGGAACTAAATCAATGGGGGCACTTGAATAGGCGTACTGGGAATGGAAAAGGGTTAATGGTCTTTAAGGGACTCTGCCGATAAATTTCAGTTGCAGCTCTGCAGAAGATCGATGCGGTGCTGTCAGGGGTGATCACGAGGACACAAATTCACAAACCCTGATGCAGTTTTGTCGCTGTGTAAATGACAATGTTACTACGACCTGAAGACAGAAATACAGTGGAGGTTATATTCGGGAATGAGACAGATGGTCTTCTGAATAGGCAGAGCAGAGTCGGGGGTTTGGTGGCCCTGATGTTATAAATCCCCCGCGGTTTCCCTCCCTTTAAAACCAAAATACACTCAGAGGGGTGGAACATTATTAGATATGTCGACTACTACTGGAGGAGGATCACAGAGGTTATTTTCTCTGTATTATTTGTGGGAATTTGGGGCCTTTCGCAACCTGAGGGGAGTTTACATTCTGCAGTTGAAGAGCTACACATGGTGGGCAAGTCTCACTAATATTTAATGTGTCTACCAAAATATTTTTCAGATTAAAACAACACACATATGTAAATCTGTGCTCAATAAAATCAAGAATTCATGAATTGAATGAATTATTAATGTATAAACACTGTCCTTTTTCAAGTAACTGTGTCTTAAACTATAATGTCTCATAATGTCATACAGGCAGCAGGGAGACAAAAGATTTGAGCCTGGTACGATGGCTGAGTGTCGAGGTGTCAAGCGAATGCAAATGTATGAGGAAATGCAATCAAAGGCTGCTCGTGCGTCAGGAACAGTGACGGGGAAACAGCCGGAAGCGGCTCGCTGATGAAATAGCACCTACATCGTCGACATGGCGAGAAATTATTTGACTTTATTCGACGACGGGCCGCAAACTGTGTGGAGATAATGAGTGTCAGCAGGGCTTCGCTTTGCTGCCTTGTACAATCACTAACCCATGAAATGTTGTTTGTTTGAGATCAGAGGCTGAGAGTCTGACCGGGGCGATAGCTATTTTAGATACACTGAGGTCAGTAACCCTCCATTTGTTAAGAATTATTCACATTTTATTGATTGAATGCTGTTTGCAAGTTGTCTCAACACTACCAGGAGTAAAATGTAGGGGTAGAAATGCTGAATCATTTATTAGGCCGGGTATCAAACCTCAATATCTCATGAATACTAATGGAAATGTCTTTAAAACAGGAAACATTTACAACTTTGATTTATTAAGGCAAGGCTGACGCAAACTAAAGAGAAAATCTTTCTATCAGCGTTACAGGACATTTTTACTAAAAAACATGATGTAGGAAAACTGATTAAATAAAAATAAGAAGCGCGTTCATGAAAAGAAATGGAGTCACAGGAACAGGAATACATACGCTGTCCATTCTTTATACTGTCAGTGGTCATATCTGCTAAGCATGGGTTGTTAAGTTTGTGGGTTTCACGTCAGGATGTCTGCTGCGTGTTTTCACTCGTCTGCAGCCCCTGTGCCATGAGTGTCACCGTCAGAATGTGCGAACGCTTTCATAAAGGACGGCGCGGCCTCTCTGATCGAACACCAGAGGCCGTTTGAAATTAATATCTGAGGGGTCACGCTTTCAAAGCGTTTGGAGGTGGTGGAGGAGGAGGAGGGGGAGGTGGGGCACCAGCCACGCTTTCATGTCACCTCGCTACACGCCCACATCGCTGCCCACCCTGCGCCGCCAGCTTGTGACATTTCATCCTCTTTGTCTTCCTCTGAGTGGTTTGAGGTCTCTCTCTCTCTCTTTTTCTAGAGTAAATGTGTGATATGTAGGCGTACAGTTCAAGGAACTGAAAAAGACAGAGGTGTGACATTTAAATAGGAGGTCAGAGACAGATAAAGAGCATCGGGTCAACAGACATATATCATATCAAATAGCTCAGCAGATGCTAACATCCTCATATTGTTGACTGGCTCCTCAGTCAAGTCAGAAAAATCAGAAAAAGCTTTTTTAGACTTTAGACTAACAATTAAACATAAAGCTACAGCTGTTATCTTAGCTTAGCATCATGACAGCTAGCCTGTTAATTTTTGAGCTTTAGAGGCGCTGGTGGATGGATTTTATTAAAACATGCTATATCTTCTTAGCTGTTTCCCTGTTATGCTTTATGCTAAGCTAAGCTATCAGGCTTATCTGCCAGCTATCAAGCTATCTGCCTGCAGTAGCATCATTATTAAGTGTGGTATCGATCTTTTCGTCTTACCGCCGCCAAAAGAGTGAATAATATTTCCCAAAATGTTTGCAACTTGTAAAACAATTATCATTCATTCAAACATGCTTTGTCACTTTCTTGCAGGAAGTTATAGCCACCAGCTCACGTAAGCTGGTCTGTCATGTTTACAGTTTGTGTGAACGAACAAAATATTGTGTTAGTGAGCTTTAGAGGTGCTGGTAGGCAGATTTATTTTTCATTCAGACAAAGCTAGGCAAGCTGTTTCTGGGCTTTGTGCTAAGCTAAGCTGCCCGGTTCTTGGCTGTAGCTTAATTGACTCCACGGATATGACATTTAACCAACTCAGGAAGAAAGTGAAGAAGCGTACCTCCCAAAATATGAGTCATTTGCTGCACTCCAGTATTCCAGCTTTGAGTCTTACTCAGTAACGCTGAATAAACACCTCTGTAACAGTTTGAACCTGCACAAAGGTAGGATTCACTGTTGTATCAGCGCTAGGAAAATCTGACAACTGGAGTGTGCGTGAAGTCAAGACAGTGTGAAATTAAGAACAGAGGGAGAATCTAACATTTCTTTTTTCTGCTGACTCGCCTGAGAAAAACAGATGACGACAGAGAAAAGACTGAACCTCTGTTTACAGTGCAAACCCTGAGAGCCGCTAGCTGGAGGCTACAGACACAGACAAGGTTATATGTTAATGAGGCTGAGCACACACACACACACACACACACACAACACGTCTTTGATTTGACGAGGCAATTACGCATAAATTAGATGTGAACCTAAACTCACACACACACATTTATAACGTTCATAAATGTGATAAATAAGGGTTTGTTGGTTTTGTCATCGTTCATCTGTCTCATAGCAACAGGTGGAAACACTCACCCAAGTAACCAAGTTTATTTGTGATCATGTGATCAATTTTTAAAGTTAAATTAGCTATAGAGATCAAAACTGTTTTTGTACCAGGCTGTAAACATGTTTATTTCTGCTGTGAAGTCATTTTAACGTGGGGACTTATGGAGACTGACTCACTTCTGCAGCCAGCCTCAAGTGGACGTTTGAGGAACTGCAGTTTTTGGCACTTCTGCTCTGGCTTTGATGCTGATGTTAGCATTTAGCATCACAGAGCTGCTAGCGTGACTACCTTATACTTCCTCAGAGCTTTCTATAGCCGCGTCAGCACAACTCTATGAAAAACTAAACAGTTATGATTACGTTCTTGATTAAAAATAAAATATAAAAATAAATAAAACGTACAAATGTAATTAGAAAGATGCTTTAATCATCCCACGCATAGTGCTTTAATGGATATGTTCCCATTAAAAGGGACTTGGTCCTGAGTCATTATCTGCCGCCCCTGGTTAAGTGTAGTCCCATTATTACTCATATTTTTCTGCCACAGCAATGAATGTCCATTTTACCTTCCAGACATTTTTTCAGAAAGTATTAATGGTGTCTGCAAAAAGCTCTTTCCATTCTTGCTATCCAGTGTCATGATATTAATTTCTGAGAAGGTTTCAGGAGCTGCTCGCTGTGTTGAATCACCGGTGGCTGCAATGTGTTCGGTTTTAGCTCGATAAGTGAATTACACTGACGCAAATCGAGAGAGTGTCAGTTAAGGATCATTGTTAACCGGTGTTTTGTATGGATGTTTGTAATATTCATGGTCCACAGAGGATGAATCCTACACATTTTCCTGACTGTCTAGCTCCAGTCTAGCTCTGTTGGACTGTTGATTGATTTCCATGAAAAACACAGATTCGTGTCCTCCTGAGGATGAACTGTAACAACTTAGGTGTTTCTTTTCACCAACATTTGAATTCATTGTTCATTTTTTATCCAGTCAACAAAATTTCCGGTTCAAACTTCGGCTGATTCAAGTCTCTATAGGTTCGTCACTCACATGGTCTTTTAACACATTACTGTTATAAAAAATAATAGCAGTATTAATCTATTTATTGACTCACAAGCAACAAGTATTTGTGGTTAACACTGAAGCTCCATCAATAACATACCCCGGAGACAGACAGCAGACATACACAACCTGAACACGACCTCATCAACCAGCCGTCCCCCCTGAGCTTCACACCCGGCCTACGTGTTTGTCTCTGCATGTATATAATTTCCTGTGATGATAATGACCTTCACTAATAACCAAGTAAATCTGTTCAAGCTACATCCGCAGACCCTCTAATTCTGCACACACATACACCTACCTGCGTATTATAAGCTGTCATCCTATAGTCGCCACCTATTTCTTATCATGTTAGTTTCGGATGCAGCCACACAATTTGTCACCACGGCAACAACAGATGATGCTGACAGCCACTTAATGTGTTCTCCCTCTACCATGGTGACCATACACGGCGACACGGATACGCTGTCCATTCTTTTTACTGTCAGTATCACAAACAAAAGTCCTGGACAAATTCAAACACCTCTAGGGGGCGCTAAATAAAAAAAAGTTAAGTGATCAACAAAGTTACAATAATTCATCCTGGCGTGTGTTTCTAATTTCATGACATTCAATCCAGTAGCTGTAAACCTTAGCCAGAGGGTTAGCCAGTAGGATGTATCCTCTGTGGGTCATGATTTCATGTCAAATCATACAAGGTGCAGGTAAATACCTCGCTACTTTCTGAGGTCAAAGATCTGTCAGTCCACTGCTGCAGCACTGCATCCTCATGTATTGCATCTTGACATACTACACCAGCTGCACTGCTGCAGAGAGGCGAGCTCTGCAGCGGGTTATCGACTACGCTCGGAGAGTCATCACTCCCCAGCTGCTACCTCTCGAAACCATCTACAGCTCTGACTGACTCTGTAGATCGTATGCAGTGATCCAACACACCCCTGCCTCCAGCTTTTCACTCTCCTGCCCTCCAGACGGCACCCTCCAGACGGCGCTAACCACGCTGCCAGAGTGAGGAACAGTTTCTGCCGCAGAGTAATAAATCTCCTGAACCAATCTGCCTGGACAGCACAGATTTAAGACTATAAGATTATACTTTGATCATAGGAACCCTCAGAAAACTGCTTACTGACTGCCCTGTCATTTTAAAGTCACGGTCCTCGAGTGGTGAGATGACCACAGCCTGTATCAGGGGCTGGGTGGCATGCTGAGTCAGGTAAGGCCTGATTTTACTTGATGATGACTGATGTAAAGTGTGAAGCCGAGACAAGTTCAGAGAAGTTTAGTCGCTCATCAGCTCAACTCCCAAGTTTCTCGCTACCCTGCTTGATATTTCCTTTCAGCTGCACTAGAAACTCGCACATATGCACACACATTATCATCCCTAAAGCCACAAAAAAATCCAATAAAATCAGCTCTGCTCTTCGGTTTGCAACATTGCCACAATGGTCTAATAAAACAAGAGATGCTGACGGGGGGAGCCGCCACATCATAAACAGCATGAGAACATTTCTGACTGCTGCTAATTTTACATCCTCTCATCAGATAAACCTCCTCTGTTTTAGCCCTATCCTGCACTAACCCCCCTGCAGTCGTGCAAAAATATCCTCACATGGCATCATCGTATTCCGCTCGGCGAGAGAGAGAATTGTGCTGTTGACACATTACACTGTCTTGTCCTCTGAGATCTGTTTTGGGGAAAACACACACAGCTTAATGAGAGAGAGCAAGTGGTGAGGGGAGGGGGTCGGATAAAAGCACAGCATCCACCGAGGTCCTGAACGCTGTGTGTGTGTGAGAGAGAGAGAGACATCGTGATGGTTACCATGGTAAAACGGATGGAAGTTACCACGGTTAAGAGTTGAAGGGCATCTACATCTCTCTCTCTGGAGTTACAGTGCATGCAGAGGATTTAACAACAGCAGAAGCTGTGAAAACACCAATACAGCTGATTATAGACTTGTTGCAGAACTTTTCAGCAGAGATGAGACCTCGAGGTGGGTGAGAACACACTGGGGAGCTGTAATCAAACTGCTTATTTGGTGCATGCTTCTTCTTCCTTCGACTATTTCCTTGTTTGTGGAGTGATGAGGGCTGTCGGCGGTTTTGACAGGAAGGGCCCCATTATACTGGACGGGGGTTGCATAACCTTATTTTTATAGCATTTTGCTGCACATACACTGGCAGACTGAGGCACCTAATGTATGCACGCACACACACACACAAAACACACACAATAAAGGCAGCACCAAACCCCAGCGACTGCAGAGACGTTTCGCTTTTAGTCACAAGCGCGCAGACATTTGGACAGAGCGGCTGAGATTGTGATGGACAGATAAAGACAGCAGGAACACAAACATGACCTCCTGCTCGAGCACTCGGAGGCAGAACGGAGAAACTTCTTTTTACCGAGAGTGATCAAGTGAGAAAAAGGGAAAATGAAACAAGCTCGGAGGTGTTCGTGATTTATGTGCGTGCTCTACACATTCCTTAGATATTACCCAAGGAGCAAAGGCCAATCACGTGCTCCGTGCAGACGTTTGCGGTGAATGAAATGTGGTGAAACTTGTCTGACTTCACCTTAAACCGCCGTAAACAATGTCCTCGGTTAGCTCTTGTCGCAAAAACACATTTATGAACCACAAAAGTCATAAAAGATCGACCTGCTTCTTTACAATGCTTTTACCTGAACAGAGTGAGCTGCAACTTACAAACTTTAGACAGCTTCCATAAAACATTCCAGTCGTAAATGAACCTTTTCTGTCTCACATGTACTGTACAGCTCCTCATGTGATTGAGTGCACTAAAGCACTGCTGAACCCGCATGAATCTGTGGCTGACTCCGTTTAACCTCTCACAGTTTTATGCCTGTGCAGGAGAAGTGATTCCCTCGTCTGTCACATCAAACACACAGAAACACGCACAACCAGGTGAAGGATTCAGAGCGGTAACAAATGCAAACACTACCTCTGTCACATAGATGAGCGGTGTAGCACTGTAGTTCTTCCTCATGCCTCCTCTTCCTCACAGCCTGAGGTCAAAGTGCATGCTACAGGAGCTTCAGAAGATCCCTGCACATCAGAGAGCTCTGTCTGCCTCTTTGAAGTTTAAGGACTACCCTCTGAGGGAGGAGGAGGAGGAGTGTGTGTGTGTGTCTGTACTCGTATGTGTGTGTGTGCAACGCTCTCATTGTGAAATCTTTTGCTTCCTGTGCTAGCAGGCTGAAGCCTCCACACACTCAAATCCCAACCTGCGCTAGGCTGCCTCGTACTTTCCTCAAAAAGACCACCTTAAAAGGAACACGTTTTTTTTTATCCCTATCGGCCGCCCTCCTCTGCTGGCCCCAGGCGCACTTCACTGCGGTAACGACAACCTCGGCTGCCAATCAGGAGGAAGCACACAGACAGGATGGAGAGCCGGTGACGGACACTGAGAGAAGGGGAGGAGGAGAAGGAGGAGGAGGAGGAGGAGGAGGAGGAGGGAGGGTTTAAGGGAATGAATGAGTGTGGGAACGTTGAGTTAGTGCAGGGATCTCCTGCCAGACTCGCTCCCCGAGGGGTGAACGCACTCCACGGGACAGGACACTGTGACAGCAGACCTAATCTGCAGAGGCAGATAACAGCCTGTGTGTGTGTGCATGTGTGTGTGTGACCATGGCTGGATGCTGCACCCACTCATGCTCAAAGGCATTTTTTTTACAAGTTGGAGCACAACACGCCGCACAACACGCGGTACAAATTTGAGAAACTTTCTTAGTTTCTACATCCACTTCCACTTTTCAGAGGGAAATATTGAAATTCTTACTTCTCTACAGCTTTGTTTACATCATAATTCAAGATTTTAAGAGATTATAAAATATGATGCTTTGATATAAATATCAACGACTAGTTGATTGAACATTTTGTGGTTCCAGCCTCTCAAATGTGAGGATCTGCCATTTTTCAGGATCTGTTACACGACCTCCAGGAAGCTTTGACATTTATTTTGAGCTCTGAGGTTTAAAACAAAAACATCTTATTCCAAGTCTGAGTCTCTTGGCCTGCATGACTGCACATACTCAACTAAAATTCAAGCTTTAGACGAGGTTTCGACCTGTCACACTGCACTGATAACAACGCAGTCAACCCCAAACTAAGAGATGACGGCTTAAAGCAATTATATGGCTCTTTATGTGTTTATGTTTTCCACAGGAGACATCTCGGCATGCCGCCGCAGGAAAAACTCAGGTGTAAATATTAAAATTAACGTTCAGCTTCAGCTTCAAGCTTCTGGTGTTGTGCATGTTGGCTCATTGTCACACTGTCACGGCTCACTGGGACATTCGGTACAGCCGCTGCCATGACAAGTTGAAATGTCTACTGTAAAAATAAAAATACAGTGTGGCGTAAAGTACAGAAAATCAGACTGTGGCTACACAGACGATAAATAATAGTAAGGTAAACACGGGTGTGAGCACTGATAGCAATTAAGCAAACAACTTTTAACCAGCTTCATCGAAGGCGGTGCTCCCTCACTCTCATTCACTGTCTAAGTCGCTCGACCACTGCTCGACCACTGCACACAAACCAAATTAAATTTCTTTGACTTTCATCTGAAAATGACTGCTGTTTTTTTATAAAAGAAGAAGAATAAAGTATTTGTCTTACCCTTTAAATTATAATTACATGTTGATTACTGTCTAGTTTACACTTGGGAGATATTGACCTTTTTCAGAGCAGACATTTGCACTTGTGAGCAGGAATCACACAGCTGTTAGTAACAGCGTTAATTACCAGCACTGCAACATGCAGCCTTAATTAACATAATTAGTTGCACCTGTGAGAATGCGTCAAAATGTCTGCCATGAAAAGAGATTATTTCCTAATAAAAAATCATCCATTACGAGGGAGGTGAAGAATTTGTTCTGCAGAATTGGATAGTAAAAACAAGGAAGGAGACGTCGCTGGTCACACTGATGGACACAATAAGATTAAAATCAAATGGTCCAGACTGAAATATCTCAGCACCGATTGCATGTACTAGTTTCAGTGTGCAGCTGAAAGAAAATATCAAG
Organism: Nibea coibor; assembly: GCA_023373845.1. NCBI lineage: Eukaryota > Metazoa > Chordata > Actinopteri > Sciaenidae > Nibea > Nibea coibor. The sequence continues at coordinate 15,037,428 of CM041731.1, forward strand.
TCGGTTAACAATGAACGACGCCTCAGACTTTTCTCATCTGTTGCTCCCCGTTGGTGGAACATCCTACCAACGTCTCTACCTTTAAAAACCTCCTGAAGACCTCCAGATCTGCAGAGAGGACTTCCTCTCCAACACTAACAACAACCAGACATGCTAAATGTATCCCCTTCTACAACTGGACTTTGCTTCGATGCAAGTATTGGTGCACTGACATGTCGCACTGTAGCTTGATTGTTTCCCTTTTTATACGTTGCTAAATGTAAATGTAAGATCGAGACAAAAGTCTCCTGCTTGTGTGCAGAACTGGGACGTTGGTATTTTTACAGCAAAACACTCAGAGGAGGCCTAAAAAAAAAAAAAAAGACCCAAGGCACCGACTGTGACCCATTAAGCACAGCTAACTTTTGGAGAATTAAGAGGTATAAAACAGGAGATACTCACTCTGGATGTCACACTCTACTCCCACCCAGTAGAGTCAAATCCACACAGGAGAGAGGAGGAAGTCAGGCATTAATGATGAAAGAAAGAAAGAAGACAGTGATGTTAAAAAGAAGGGATGGAGAATCAAAGGAGCAAGAGGAGAAATGACAGTTGGCAAGAGGGAAGATGGAAAGAGGGGCCAGACGTGGAGAGAGTCTTCACATCACAAGACGTCTCCTCTTTATTGTCTTTCTGGTGCCAGGCTGGCATCACTCACAGCGCGCTGCTGCATCAGCGAATATTAAAGGCTGAGGGAGATTATCCGCTCCGCTCACAGAGGATGAATCAGACAATGGCCATCAGCTAATGTCAGATACAGACAAAACAACAGCAGCGACACACAATACACTGAATACAAATGTAAAATGTGGGTTACTGTTATCTGTCAAAGCACTTCCAGGTTATTATTCTTAATTGATTTGATGTCTCCTCCTGAGGATTGTTGTGCACTGAAACGCTGGCTCGAGAGGATGCCAACAGCCTTTTTCAATCACTCTAAATCACTGTAAATCAAAAGGAAGGACGCCCTCTCATGGCGGTTAAACACTGTTACAGATGTGGTCTGTGGTGTCTCTGAAGCTTACAGTGAGCTGACTCTCCTCCGTCTCTCCATCCTCGCTGGGATCTTCCCCTCGAGGGAAAAGTGATGAAACCGTGAACCTCCTCATTTAGCAGCTCCAGATCTCTGAAACCATGAGAGACGATTAAAGAGCTGATAATTAAAAACATTCTTTTAAGTTACAGTTCAACTAAAAATAGACATTTGAGCCATGTTGAGCAGGAAAACATGCTCTGATCTTTTGCTGTGCTTGCTGATATTCAGTACGTCAAGCATGATATCGCTTTTACACAACAGTTGGTTAACAGGATAATAAGTGACAACAGATTATGTCGACATAAGATGTCCTTTATCATTTATGTTTCTAGAGCAGGGGTCTTCAACCAGGAACAGAGGCATCTGCACTCCATAATAAACAAATATTAAATAATAATAATAACCAATAATAATTATGCAACTTTTATTAACACATACAGGCTGATAACCATAGGATAATAAGGTGAAATAAAAGTTAAATAAAGTAAATGTATACTATGTTGACTGTTAATGCAACACTACTGTTGTTTAATTATTATTATGTTTAATTAAGATTGAACATAAATAACTAGCTAATGATACAGTAGCTAATGCTACTTATTTAGCTCGCTTACATGACGCAGCATCATTCAAATTTGTGTAATTTATGGACATATACCCACATTTCAATAACTTAATAATTATTTAAACAAAGTATTTTTTTTTTTTTTGTAAAAAGGGCACATAGTCGGACACATTTAAAAAACAGCCATGCTAACGGCTCTGTGAGGCTAGGCGCTTTGAGCTAGCGTGGCTAAATTCTAACGTTAGCATTGGTAGGCTAACGAGTTAGCACCGTTAGCAGGCTAACTAACGTTTGCTACTAACAAAAAAGCACTAAACAAGAAAATCATAAATACGAAATAAAATAATAAATTAAAGTACCGTTTTAATTTATTTTAATTAGCACATTTGACCTGTCGGTGGTGCTAAATGAAAAGCCTGAAAATGGGGGAATGCTAATCCATTTATAACTGTGCTAACGTTAGCTCACTTCAGCTAGGACTTTAACTGCTTTTTCTACCATTACTATATTAAAGATCCCACCCAGACATGTTTATCATCAGTGATTAAAAAATAACTTCCTCATTATAAATATATATTTTTTTATTATTTTATGACATAATGATTAGCTACAGCCAGCAGTCCTGCAACAAGTCATTTATTCATGAAGGTTACAACCTATTTTATAGGACAAAATATTAGGAACACCTCTCAGTATGATGCAACAGCACCACAAACTACCTCTACCAACAGGAGCATAAAGTTGCATCCTCCATGGATTTATTCCTGGACTGTTAAAATGAAATATGCTCCTTAACATCCACCTAAAATGTACAAAGAAGTGTTACAGACCTGTCCCGGTCCTGGCTGGAGTTTCACAGAGACTCTTAACCCTGAATCATGAGTGTGCATTGACTTGTTTGTCCAGTCACTTTGAGCTCTGGAGGATCTCTGCACACCTCAGTGTGAAATGCTGCAGGCTGCAACTTTCCCCTCAGCTCAGCATAATCCTGCAGTGATTAACACACGGCAGAGACACAGTAAGCTCGCCGTGACACTGAACGCCGGGCTCAGGCTGTGCTGCTGTGTGCTCACGTACAGATGCACTCTCTTTGAGTACTTATTTTTGTACATTTGTCGTCTATGTATGGCTGTCACTTCAGTGAAATGATATCCAGGTTGACAAGAATGCAGTTTGAAGTAGTATGTTACTTCTAAATGAAGAAATTAATCAGAGATCAGGTTGTAAATATGTAAAATGTCAGATATTGGAGCGTTAACCACCACATGTCAAATCTCACCCTGTAGGAAACACTGTATACGTTTCATATAAGGACTGCGACTCCCATCATAAATGTCTGTATAGAGATTTTATTCAGGACATGTTGGATACAGAGGCAGGAAACCATAATTTACAATGAAATGCACTCAGAGTTCACTGAGCTCCGGCTTTGGGTGGAACCCACTCGTGGATCTTCTTGCGGGTGGTCGGGTAGGGCACGTACTGCTGCGGGCTGCCGCTCACGTTGAACTGGTGGACCTCGGCCAGGAACTTCCTGGGCTCCGGTGGATGTGTGGTGGGGGGGTCGTCTGTCATACAGTGCAGCCAGCGGTGCCTGAAGAGTGACAAAGAAGCAGGTGGAAGGCTTAAATAAGAGAGGATATATCCACAGTCACATGTCAAAACCAAAGCAGACGTACCATTCGGCTGGAACCATGCTGCCGTCCACCTCCCACAGGGTCTTCTTCCCGTTCATCTCTGTGGTGTAGATCACCCAGCGGTGACGTCCTGAACACAGTCATGACGCAGACAAAAGTTTCAATCATCTTTGTCAAAACCCTCCTGGAAACATTTTAGTGTTTTAGTATACTGGGTGCAGATTTCCTGCATGTGACTTGAACTCACCGAAGAAGTAGTGCTTTTTGTCCTCATAATATTTGTTCCCATATTTATCCACGCCGATCAGGGCTCCTGTCTTCACATCGTTCACCCTGAAAATGAAACACAACGATACAATCAAAGAGAAGGTGCACACACTCAGTGATGCAGGTCTGAATTAAAAAACATATTTTTCCTTTCCCATTGTAGAGACTTAAATTACCCACAATTTCCTGTTAATTCCCATGATAACATTTCAAAAATTCAGCAGCTGAACTTCCTATGGAAAGTTTCCGGAAATTGAGATTCCTTCACATACCCCGGGTGGTACTCGCACCATAGTTATAGAAACAGTGCATTAATGCACCATAATTCAATAATATAATAAACTTTATTTTGAAATGAATGGATCTGCACTTGTTATAAATGGATTTTTATTACTTTTACTTCAGTAAATGACCTGAGTACTTCTTCATCTTCACTTTGAGTTTTTTAAAATAAAGTTTGGTGTAATTATTTCACGCACAGAGAAGCAAAACAACCCCATCAATCAGCTGCTGTGCAGGTCTGACGCTGTTTACCGTCTGTTGGGCTGTTAGCTGTCAACATGCTAACTTAGCTCTGATTATTAAAACCCGCTGTCTGACCTTCACGGAGCTCCGTCAGTCCCCAGCAGAGATTCACTATATCTAACAAACGCTGACTGATTAAACCGACCTGAATAACTGGAGGAGGAAGCCTCGGACTCCTCCGTGACCTCCTATCTGTCCCAGAGCCCTCCGGACGAGGTTCATGTACTCCGCCATCTTAAGACGGAAGAATTACCGAGACGGACCGTGCCGCTTTAAAACAGGTCCGGGTAACCCACACAGCAGCAGCGGCAGCAGCAGAGGAACCTTTAGTTCCGTGTATCTGTAGATTTCACGGTGAACTGTCAAACCATGAAAAAAAAAAAGTAAAATATGATGATTTTAAAACTTTTATTTAAATGTCAAAAGTTAAACAATCACAATCCAGGACGTTAAAAGTGATCAGATTAAAGAGCAGCAGCTGTTTCACCATTTCAGACCCTTCACATCAAATCTGCACATTCAGCAAACAGCTCCGGGAGCATTCAGCGGGTTTGCTTGAGGACACTGACACTGACACAGACTTGAACTTGTGTTTTTTTTAATTATTATTATTAAAAAGGCGAGCTAACATCCATCCACTCCCCCAAGAGGTCGTATCTAACACGGTCCAGTGTCACAGCTCAGGGAGACGGGTGAGGAAATAGAGCATAAAACCACAGCAAAAAAAAAAAAACATCACGAGTCTCTCATTAAAAAATCTCATCTCTCAAACAAACGCTTTGATCGCTGCGCTGAGATAGATGTCAGTTGATCTGCTGCCTCCCACGTAGGTCTGTCTGCACTCTGCAATCAAACAGTCACAGCACAGGAAATGAACACAGGAGGACAAGATGTAAATTTATATATATTTTATTAAAAACTGTTGCCTGACAGTTTAGAATCATTGCTTATAGGAGACTCTAACTCTGATAGAGTAGATGCTTACAAATGTTAATGTACAATCAGTGAAGAAATGCATGTTTGGTAGCTCCTGACTAGCATTTTCACACCAGACTAGCCCAAATCTGAGAGCTCTAATGACAGTATTATTCCTTCACTCAAATATAAAGTAAGATTTGGGTTTCTTCGACTGTGAACTCATTTTGCCCTGATGGGGTAGTGCAACAAACGGCAACTTAACCAAGACCTGAAGAAGTACTGTTTTAAAACTACAAACCCCAGAGTACCCTGGCTATAAAAGTGAGTAGTGATGCTTTAATTTGTCCTTATTTAGTGAAGAGTGTCAAACAGAGCACCTATATTATTGCGATTTATCTCAGAACTGGAGATATAAAAAAAAAAGGCACAAAAACAAGCATTGAAATTCAATTTTCTTCCTTTTGAGCATTTCCTCAGAAATATAGTTCATGAATACTTTCCACAGTATTTGCTCATACATTAAAAAAGCCCCTTTTTCTGTAAGCAAAGGTCTCTTTTAAATTTAAAAGAATACGTTTGGATGGAAAAACATTTCCTAACAAACCCGACCTGACCCCCCGACTCCCAAAATAAGTGGCAGCCTGTGCTTTTTCAAACAATAAATCTTCCTATTTTATAAATATTAGCTCTCGGCTTCGATATAAAAAAAGGTCAATGTTGCTCTTTCATGTCCATATACACAGTTTTTACCCATTAACCATTTCTAATGGGGCTAAACACACTTTAAAACTGTATGAAAAATATCTACAATATTCAGGATGTTTCCAGTTTTCTCCAGGATGCTGTTTTTTTTTAAACCCATGATTTGTTTGTTAAATTTAAAGATACAGGAGTAAAATCTCTTAACCAGAGAGATCAACCTAAAAGAGCACAACATCAACTTCCTGTTTTGTTGTAGAAGCTGGATTTTCACAGTAAAATCCCACCTTGTTACGTCTTTAAACTCTGAGCGACACAGATTTTTAGCGTTTTGAATATTTCATGATGAGCGTGTTCTATCTATCTTTAGATTTTAAACTACGGGACCCAATATCGACACGCTCGAACGCAGGCGGACAATTTCGTTTTATCTCGTGTCGCGCAGAAGTAATTCCTTCATCCGTCTGCTGTTAAAAATAATTCCCAGACTTCCTTGGATTTCCGAGGGCTTTAAATATTCCTGACAACTGTTCTGTCTCACTTCCACACACTTGCTTCTGGACTTGACCTTTGACCCACAGCTGTGACAAACCTGTTAACCGTGACCTCAGCCAGCACCGCTGAGCATCAGTAGAAAATGTGTTTTAGAGGAGCAGAATCCAGTTCTTGGGAGGGAAGAAGCAGTCCCCCACATATGTGGCGCTCTGCAGTGGGTTTTCTGTTTAACAGTCCGATCCGGAGTCCTTCCTGAGCTGGTGACCCTCGACCTGACGTCGATCAGGGGTCGTAAGTTGTCTATCAACTGGCTCCGGGGCTGTGACACGACTTCGCTGCTGTAAAACCAAGTTACTGTTCGAGAATCATGGCCTCTTGGAAGGCTTCGATCCATCTAAAAGACAGAAATACAAACCAGGAATTTATGACAGTAGTCAGCCTGAACTACCTGTTCTGACTTTGTTTATTTCATGAACCCAGCTTTTAAATCTGAGCTGCTCAAGGAAGAAGAAATCAACCAGAGCTGAGTTAAATCGTCGTCTTTGTCGAGTTACCTCTGTGCGGTGGGGATGTCGTCGGCTTTAAAGATGTAAAACAGCGTATTTTTGTGATACAGCTTAAACTGCAGCTTCTGAGCCGGCCCGTTCTTCTCCTCCCTCAGGAAAAACCCGAGCAAGGGCTGACTCTCCAACGCCGCAACATCCTAAAAGGAGTACACGATTATTCAACCAGAAGGTAGAAAAAGTAGACCGAGTTTAATAAATCAAAGAACATGACACAGGCTGAGTACCTCACTGGCAGCGTAGGTGTACAGGACTTTGTTCTTGATGACAAACCACAGCCTCTTCCACTGCTTCTTGTTGCCTTTTGACCTGTTTAAGTAGCCACTCATGGAGGAGTTCTCCGTGTTGGCTGAAACCTGGAAAAAACAAATGATTTGCTTCAGACACAATCACCTACATCAATTCAGCCCATGAAGTGTTAATTTATGTTCCTTGCCTCTTTTAGTGCAGCAGGAATCTTCTTCTGTTTTCTCGTGAAGGAAAATGCTCCAGATTTGATCGGAGAAACTGACGTCGAGGCACAGCGGTCACCTGAAAGGAACAAAAATTTAATAAACAGACAAAAACCATGTGGTTCTACCGAAAGTAAATAATCTATTACATGTTAAAAGATGAGTCTGATGATATTTTTCTTTTTGTTATTATCAACAAATCCAATGAAAAGTCCAAAACCGACAATGTGACTCTCCGGGACTATTTTCAGTGGTGGATTAATTAAGTTTACATCATTTACTCACTGTTCTCCTGCAGCTTGGCAAAGCAGTGATCACACACGCGTGCCGGCTGGTTCTTCAAGTACTCCAGGTAGTACTTATTGGCAGAGCATGCCTGACACACCACCTACAGCATCACACATGTACAACAAGGGATGAGAAGCGCGGCCCATGAGATGGCGTGCTGTTCGAGTAGCGGCACTCTTAGAGGTACAGACCTTGCCACAGGCGCGACAGTGATGCCTCCTCCAGGTGAGGGTGAACTCGCAGGTACAGATCATGCACATGGTGGCCCTCAGGTCTGGGATCCAGATGGGAGCTTTTGAGCCCAACGGGGCGCCGCTGTCGACGACGCCTTCCGCCTGAGTCGGGAAAAGGCTAAGGGTGAGTTTATTCTTAAAAACACTTCAACACATCCCTGCACAGACGGATCGTTTTACCTCCTCCTGACTTCGACTTGATATGAAGGTTATTTTCTTCTTCGTGTAGTCGTCTATGGCCTTGGCGATGGCCTCCAGCCACTCGTCTCTCTCTGTAGCCGAGCTGTAAGCACAAAACACATCGAAACTATAAGCAAACACAGCAAATTCAAATATTTACGGCCCGGGATGTGCAAAAATCTGATGCTGCAGTTGCCGACCTGGCCGACAGGATGAAAGAGCGCTCAACGCTTTCGATGTTCAGCTCGTTCTGATAGGCCTCCTGGCTGGGTTTACTCACCTGGAAAACACAACATGAATCCATAAATGACAGACAAGCATCGAGGATTGTGTGCCACTGGAAAAAAACCTGTGAGCAAAGCTGAAACTGTGTCTGCAAACGCAGCATCAATAATGCACGACAGGCACATTTATAGGACCGGGAATCAAAGGCAGCAAACGGAGCTGTAATAAAAAATGCAAGATAGACCCAAATATTAAAAATAAATAAAGAACAACATCTAACATGAGAGACATGAGAAGTCAGGACGAATAATAAAGGTACGTCAAGGGAAATGTGAACGCACTGAGCGAGTATAAAGGAATTCAAAACAACAAACGGTGTGTCTAACCTTCATCCCAGCCAGAGAGAGCACACTGTTGAGTTTATACTGGCCAGACTGGACCGGAGTGGTGTACATGAGTGCATCATTGAACTGAAACAATAAAACACAGACAGACTGAAGGCATACAAATAAATCTGACAGGTAATTTAAATGAATACAATAATTCCCCGTGAATCACTCACCAGAAAAAACATCCGTGGCTGCATGACTTTCCTGGACAGCTTCATCAGCGTGCCCTCCTTCAGAAACACCTGAAAACATGGACGTGCTTCATCTCAACTTTGGCGTGACACTGATATCTGGCAGGCTTCAGAGAGGATTCACACCGGTGTGAAAACAAACCTAACCGCGACCTGAACTCTGATTCAGGTGAGATTTTACTGGACTGGACTGACTCACCCTGCCCGGCTGAACGATCTCGTGGTGACCGTTGAGGCTGTACTGAATGTGCATCAGCTTCTGGAAGTTGTCCTGAAACACAACGTCAGAGAGAGGTGAGCAGAAACATCAGAGGAAACATAAAGCTTTTCCGTAGACAAAGGTCTTACCCCTTGTTTCATGATATCATTAGCGTGGTTGGCCACTTCTTTCACGATGCTGAGGGCAGCTGCACGGACAGAAAATATGAAACATTAATGTTTCTCTTCATGCACAGCACAAGTCATCGTCCCGATGTGTGAATCCATTGTCTAACCTTGTGTGTCTTTGTAATCCTCAGAGTCTTCTGGGAGGTTCTTCAGATAATCTGCAAAAACAAACAGAAATCTGTAATTTCCTTTATTCTCCTTGATTCTCGAGTCTCAAATGTGCAGGGAGGTAAAACATTCCACCCATGTTGACGGTTTTGTCTTTTCTATCAAAGCATTTTGATGTCCGTCCACTGGGTGCCAGTATGGTGCCAAAACAAGACAGACCTGAGCTCAGTCCGGTAAAAAGAGCGCCGTGATTCAATAAAGCGTCGACAGACCGGAGCGAGGCGTGAGTGTGCGCCGGGGTGTTTTCGTACCTGTGAGCAGCAGCTGGTACTGAGGGATCCTCTGCACTGGTTTCAGCAGGTAGTGTTTCAGGGCCAGGCTGGCACATCTCGGGCTCATCTGAGACAAAACAAATAGCAGAGTGTAGACACTGAAGATGCCGGGCACAGTGTTTTGATATGCACTGCCGATAAAGGCGATTCGGGAGTGAAGCTGCAGGCAGCCGAGCGTCATTATGTTTTTGGCAGAAAATGACAATAAAAATCAAATTCAGGTCGAAGATAGTGACGTAACTAGCAAATAACAGCAACAAAAACACACTGTGAAAACAAACACACAACCCTACGTGAGGCTCTACCTCAAACTCTTTGACCACGGCGGCGAACGCTGTGTTTTTCCTGCACTGTTCGTCTAACAGCGCCACGTTGTTGTCAAACTGGCGGATGTAGGTGGAGTACATCTTCAGGTAAGGACCCTTCTGGACAAAGATGTCCGACAGTCTCTGGTGGTCGCTCCTGTAAGCAGACGGACATAAACCGTTGTCAAGATAAGACAGAAGTGTTCATCTATTGATATATTTTAAGATGTAAACAGAAAATGATGTCGTTTTGAAACTTTCTGACCATTTTTGTCATTTTTTGGGGATCTGTGGAGAAGGGCGGCAGAGTGAGAACTAAACTGATCCGAGAGGTTGTAAACAAACCTCCAGTTAAGCTCAAAGCAGGTAAAATACCTCTTTGAATGAAGCCAAACTGAACATTAAAACAGTTAATTGCACTGTAAAACTGCAAAATGACAGCAATTACAGCAAGTCGATGTTGAAGCAGGACACAGCTCTGAAAAAAAAAATCAAATCAAAAACATCTGACTCACACAACAGACAGTTTGGATGATCCGCCTTTGTTTAAAGGACCTTAGAAATGTTTTAATTAGAGGTTTCCAAACTGTGAGGTGTGCGTGGGAGAGACGCTGATACTGCTAAGATAGTTCAAGAACGTGATCTTGATGATGATGACGTGATTCACTTGAGGCTGGCTCCAGAAGTGAGTCAGGATACTGGATCCACTGGGATCATGATTATGTTATTTGATCTTCGTCGCGTATTTGAACTTCATGCGACTCCAAAACACATAAAACAGGTCTGTCCATCTGGGAAAGATTCATCAAAACACACGCATTCGGGATATTATACGTGATCTGTTTTTGATAACTAATGTGAATATACATGAAGATTTAGAGTGGGTGTGACTTAAACTTCCTGAGGGTGTCGTTGTAGCCAATGTCCATCATGAAAATGTCCATAAATCCTCTTTTATGGCCTGAGAATGATCAGAATTTAAATGTTGTTCAGTATTAAAGTGTTAGTTGTTGATACACTCATACCATCAGAGCACACTGGCTTCATAAAGATCCCCCGGTGCATTATGGGAACTGTGTACAGCCTGACGATCTACAGAAATAGCAGTGAGACTGAAGCCTATAAATATTTTACCAGTGTGCCACTCTCTCCTCCAGCTCCCTCAGCAGGTCTCTGTTCAGCTGGTACAGCTGCGGCAGGTAATACAGGATCTGACTGAGGATCCGCTCGTCCACCACCGGCTTCCCGTTCTGACGGGTTGCCTTGGCAACAGCATCCCGAAAGTCCTGAAGAGACACAGAGGGCGAATGATATTGTCATTACGCACACACACACACACACAGCTGGTGCAGGGTGGGGTGACACTTGACAACATAATGTATTACAGCAGGAACACCTGGTTATGACCTCATAAACTGCCCCCTCCACACCTCTGCACCGATTTTACAACGCACACACAGACAGAGCTGAGTCAGCACTCTTTACTTTATCCAGCGTGCCAACACACACATCCACCTGGAAGGAAGCAGGGAGCCCACGCAGGAGCCCAGTGTCCTGGGTAATAATATGTGCTCTCACACACCCACGTATAGATCTGAGGTATTTTTTCGTGCGTCTTGTTTCTAAGCGACATCTTTTGGTGTATTAAGTAATATTTTCCTTAAAAAGCAGCGTGACGTTTAACTAGCAGATCATCAAAACATCCAGTACAAAAAATCTAACCACAACCCCAACAACTTCACTGCAGGTCTGTCACGTCACGTCACGCTGAACTTTTCTGGTCACGTTTTCAACAATAACAACAAAGACGAACAATTCACCAACACACGTGCACAAACCTGAGACCTTATTTGACTAGAGCAGTTCCAGCACCAGTTCCTACCCCACGACGAGAAAAGTTTGGATTGCCCTGCATTGGAGGAGGTAACACATGCCTGCATGAGGGTGTTCAGGTGGGTGGGTGCAGAAACAGAGACTACTTTGCAGGCAAGGATAGAAGGTTTGAATTTAATACAGGCTGCTGCAGGTAAACTGAAAAACAAGCACGGCGGACTTTGGTCACAAATAAACCAACTTTTAAAAAAAGGGGCAAAAAAATGTAAACACGTCGGGTGAGTGACTCGCCACAAGTATGCACACACACACAGGATTATCTAAGGTATGTGTGTGTGTCTGGAGGTCGTCTCTATGGCCTGAGGAAGCAGCTGCTGCATGGCCAGGCCGTCCGCCGAGAGGGAAGAATGCGATCTGACCTCTTTTCTTGGACAGAGCTCCACCACGCCTCGACCTCCTCCCCCCGGCCTACTCCCACCCACCGCCCGTCAGCCACAGGACGAAACAAATCCCATGGCGGTTCCACTAAAACCACACGCTGACAGGTGGACCCTCGACGTATGAACTCCCTCACCTGGGTCTGTCCTTGACATATACAGTATGTAAACAAAGGCAGAATGTTAATAATAATACTCTTCTTGTCCACTTCTGCTGTTGTTTACATTAAAAAGTCTACATGGCAGTCTAGGACCACTGTCCACATAAGAAGTCACGAGACTGGCCTGATTTTGCTCCTGTCATGTCAACAAGCAGACGTTACCCAGTCACATGGTTCCTGTTAGTCCAGCATGCGACATGACGGGTGATGTGTGCTTGGCAAGGAGCCCTGGTAGGAAATAATGTTTCCATCAAGTTAAATGTGGAATTATTCAATTTATTTTGTGTTTGAGCTCTTATTAAACAATCTTAATGAAAGTACATGTATGTCCACGTAAAGCCACTTTCTCATGTCCATTTGATTTAAAGAGATACTGAAAATATCTTAAAGAAAAGTTCATTACACATGGAGAGCGTCCAGATAAAACAATAGCACAGGGCTGCTCAGTGAGCTCTAATGCTGACTACAAAGTAGCCACCGGTTCTGCACCTCCTCCACCGCCGCCTGGCTCTGCCACCCGTACGCTCAGGACAATCCAGACTTTCCTCGTCTGTTGTTCCCCTGTTGGTGGATTGTCCTACCAGTCCCTACCAGATCAGGTCACCCTCTATACCTCCTAAAAATGTAAAATGTAAATGAATCTCTTTAAACTATGTGTGGCTGCTGGCGAGAAAAACAAAGCACAAACAACTGTACGGGCAGCAGCTCCCTATAAACATCTATAAACTGTAATCTAATACATGTTATTGACAAACCTTGTTTCTGTTGGGAGTATCGTGTTTCCAGTTTGAAACCACTCCTTTAATATGAAATTATCAATTAAAACTCACGTCGGCCGAGCCAAACCAAACTTTGACTGAGCACAAACTCATAACGTTTCTCTTTAACTTACTCGTGCTCTCTTTCTTTCTGCACAAACACACACACACACACACACACTGTTTTGCTGGACAAGCGTTCCCCATAATGGGACTGATCAAAGCAAACGTCTGCCTACTTGTGGCTGTGAGGTTTACCTGCCCACTGCCGCCCCCGGGAAACCACAAACCCTCCAACGCAGCAACTTTAAAAAAGCCTCAGCTTGTGAAACAACTGTATTATTCAACTCTGAGCGAGCGCTCGAGCAAGGATGACACAGGCCAAGACCTCATTAATTCATGTCCATCCCTGGGGGGAAAAAGAAGCTTTGATCGCCATTCAAAACAATCACAGTGTCTTTGCGGGTAACAAAACATACTGTATGATTTATTATGCTAGGCACTCTTCTTCCCTCAACTGCAGAAGCGACTCACGGCAATGTTCCTCTCGAGCAAATGAGACACTTACTATGTGAAGAAGCTTCAGGACGTCCACAAACCTGATGACAGAGCAGAAATACGTCAGTCACGGGCATGAAACACTGCACAGACTCTGCTCCGTCGGTGATATAAACCCACTCACACTTTCTCGGAGCTCATGATCTCCTGGGCGATGTGCACCACCTTCTTCCTCTTCATCTCGTCCTCCTGCTGAAAGAGAAGAGACGCTGTTAAACTACAGAAGAAGCTACTGTCGACTGACTTTACCAAAGACAACTGATCACCGGTTCACCGATCACTCACGGGCTCACTGCAAATCACCATGATGCACCGGTTCACTCGGTAGAACCATCAGGATTGAGTTTGCAGCCCTCCGAACAACAGCTCGATCGGGCCTGAAAAAGTAGAGCACCGACCTTTCTCTTCCCCCCTCTCCCTCTCCCTGTCCCTCTCTCTGCTCTCCCTGATGGTGTGTGTTGTTGAATGGTAATGGGGCGGTCTCTCAATGACTTAATTTGGACAGCGGCCTTGGCCCCCGCTTGACCGAGAATGTCCCTACGGGTCCCATCGGAGCCTGTATTTGTGATACCCCGGAGCTTTGAGTGGCATCGGACACAGGCGCTGACAGTATCATGGAGAGGGTCAACTCTTGTAGTTATTGAGAGAGCTATTCCTGAACCTGTAACCCTTCTGTGTTTGCTCACCATCCCCCTCTTCAACACACAACTATGGAAAGCTGCGACAGGCAGTGAGCACACTTGGCAGCAAACGTGCGCTCAATCTCCAGCAGCGACAGTTTAGTCAGTGATACGAGACGTCATTGTAATCTGCTCAGTGACGTGTTGGCATCGTGTCCGAGCAGACTGTAAAATCTGCTCCCTGAGTAACGTTTCTGTAGCGTTTTCCACGTTGTCGATAAAGCTGACATTTAATTTTCTGCACACTTCTAAAAATTCTTAAAGGACTGAGCTGCCGTAGAAAAAGGACTGTTCATTTTTAATTTTATACCCAATCGGTCTATTACTTTAGAATCACGGCTTGATGGCTGACTTGCTCTCACACTCTCACAGGGAGGTGATTACCTGCCGGTCTGCCTCGTCCAGGTTCTCCTTGCTGGAGGTGGAGCTGTTGTCCTCTTCGTCTGAGCTGTGGATCTCCTCCTCCTCCTCCGAGTGGACGTCCTGCCTCAGCCAGTCGCTGCTCGCCAAAACACACATTCGGCACAATAAACAGAGACGGAGCGACAGTAAGAGACGAGATTAAATTACACAGAGCAGAATTCAGTTTTGCTTCAGAGGGAATGTTAAAATGTGTGAATGAGAAGCAGGGCCGGGCCTGAGAGGAGCCAAAAAAAAAAAAAAAAAAAAACCCTCCCTGGATAAACACAGATTAAATATCGTCACATGTAAGAGCTGATAAACAAACACACACAGTCTTTACTCATAAGAAGCAGATGAGTCAGTCAAGACTCATTCAGAGGTCTTTGTTCAGAGGAAAATATTTATTACTCTGTGATTTCCACATCTGAACTTTGGAGCTTTAAAGAACAGTTCAAAGTAAAAACACACAGACTGAACATGTCAATAAAAAAAATAAATATATATTTAAAAAGGATCCTAAAGCAGGAGCAGAAAAAAGGAAATAGTCAAAGTGGTTGCAATAGTGAATAGGACTAAATTATCAATCAGATAATAATAAATAGATTAATTGATAATGAAAACAACAATTAGCTGCAGATATAATTATTACTATGGCTGCATTATTAATACTATATATAGTGTAGTACTTACTTCAGTACAATGACTTTGTATTGAGGTTTATATGAGCAGTGATGCGTTCACTGACTTTTGTACATTGATGCGTTCACTGACTGTTTTACGTACTGAAGCTTTTGAACAGTGATGCGTTCACTGACTGTTTCCCATTGATGCGTTCACTGACTGCTGTATGCCCTGAAGCTTTAGAACAATGATGTGTTCACTGACTGTTGTTTACTGTACTTTTGTGTACACATGCCTCAGTGTGATGCAGTATCTATACTCTCATTGTAATACTGATTTCAGCCATAGTGCCCAGTCCTGGTCGTCATTATGTTTTAGGTATATCCACTGGAGTTTCTCTGCTAATTATGCTAAAGAGATTAAAACCTGTATTTCAATCATCCCCTCTGTTGGCAGCAAAACAACATGTTGGCTGGAAACATAAAAAAGAAGTGTTGTCTGCCAGGTCGGTACAAGCAGCAACATGCTTTTGTGTGTCACTAATGTTTTGATCTGGCTCTCGGCGTCTGTTCTGAAGAGTTAAGCTGTCTGATTTCGAAGATTGATGAACAGGAGGGTTTAATGTGTTTCGATTTCCCCTCTCTGCTGCTGTGCGGCTTTGCAGAGCTTGTAGATACCTTGGCAGAATAAATATTAGATAGGAAAGACTGCGGGTCTCCAAAAATTCTCACATTTCCTTTCACTCTCATCAGCAATAGCCCACTCTCTCCACTTCCTTGTTTTTCTTACGTGCCCTCCCGACAGTCTCTTTTACCTAAATTGTAACACACACTCACTCACTCTCCCTCAACTCCTTTCTCCCGTATGCTTTCTCTCTCTATAGCAGAGCATTCCAACACACTGGGTTAGGCACAGAGCGCCACTTGTTTACAGCTTGAGGCTACTTACATAAACTTAACAGGCTCAGATGCCTGGGAAACACTGCAGATTCACTCGCTCCCTTCTTCTCCTCTCAAACTCCCCCCGGTAACCACTCTGCATTCCAGACTGAATTAAGAAGCAGGGTACGTCTTAATTTGTTTAAAACAGCCGATTTTAACACCGCCGTCACCTAACGTGGCCTCCACTTCACCGCAGGAAACATGCCATCTATCACGGGCTCCTCATCACAACAGTCTGGGCCTACGATCAAGAACAGACTGATCTTAATAACTTGTTTTCTAACTATCTGAGAACCGATTGTTTGTGTTGTTTCCTGACCGAAAAATTCACCAGTTTATATTCTTAAAGCTGCTCTAAACTAATATTTTTATATTAACAATGGATCAAATTATTATATGCAATGTAAACAGAGTTAGCTGTAGCAACAGACCCACAGAGAATTAGCTCTACACTCTACGTTTTAGCACCTTTCAGCTCATTGTTTTGGTCTTAAAGCCTGCATCTTTAATGTTTTGGGTCAGTCTCACCGCTCTCATCTTAGAGACAGTTAAGCGGCAATTGGGTGAACATAGTGGAGCATTTAGCAGCTAAAGTGTCGGATATTTTCCTCCAGGGTGTCCAGAATAACGACTCCAAATGAATGCTAATGTCGTTCAGTATCTGCTGGGTGACTAAATAAGCAGCTGTTTGCTAACACTTACGTGATAATGCGTCTTTAAATGATGTTCTATTGCCAAAAATAAATATATTAATGCTGTTTTAAATGCGAGTACTTTGTTGTTTTTAACCTGAATATCTTCTATTTATTTTTCTAAGGTGTTACCTTTGTTACATTTTATAAACTAAATAACTAATCAGGTGGCTGCAAAAACGGCCACTTGAGGCTGGCTCCAGAAGTGAGTCGGTCTCCATAAGTCCCCATGTTAAAATGTCCAACTTCACAGCAGAAATAAACGTGTTTGCAGCCCGGTACAAAAAACAGTTTTGGTTTCTATATAACTTAGAGAACTCACCTGTTCAGATTATATTAAGACTTAAAGTTTTGCAGAAACAGCGTGGCTGCTTTGACTGACAGGTAAGTGTCATTAAAGGTTGTTTGTTTGAGCAAGCAGTGATGAATGATAATCCATGTCTTTGCCAGCTTTTAGATTAGCCAGACTAATCTAACAGAGTCACACAGATTTTGCTTTTCAGGAACCTGTGGGCGACGTCATTCATACGGCATCTATTCTCCATACTTTATCTTCACTACAGAGTAGTAATATATAGAGAGAAATATACAAATTAATAATTAACTTCCATGAACTCCACTGCTCAAAGCCAAGAAATAACCGGATTGACAACGTCGTTAAACAGTGAGTTAGTAACTGGTTTATTGCTGGAGGAGGTTTTGTGCTGACTCCCACGATATATCATGTCAGATTTCTTAACCAAGATTGTAATTTATGTATTCCTACCTGTTATGTTCAATGTCCTTTAGAGCGATGGGGTCACTATTTTTATCTTCAACTTAAATATTTTAGGTTTCCTTTAGATATTTCACTACTTTTTCTTTCCATGCTCTGCAAACTGCCGTGTGTGATATAAAAAGATGATTTAGTTCACTTCAGATCTTCTCACAGAGACACAGGGGAGAAAAAAAAGGAGTGATGAGGTTAGGAAGAGGCTAAACACAGTGCGAGGGCGGGCAGCCTGAGGAGGAGGAGGAGGCTGGTGGTTGCTGGAGGTTTATTTTCCCTGTTCTAGAGAGCTGTGTGGCGTTTCTGTGATTCTCAGACATTTCCTGCCCTGGCCACTGAAAATAACCCACAGGAAAACAGGCTGACCTGCAGCACATCAATGTTCTATTCAAATGCAGTGCCACTGGCTCAAGGGCTGACTTTCACACTCTTGTAAATACAAACCACTAATGTCACCTGCGCAACCTGTCGTGCACGGCGGTTCCCACAGTGAAGCTACGGGTCAGCTGAAATTACAGGGCTGCAGCAGCAGGGGTTAAGTGTTGTACAGCAGGTCTGGATCTCGAGCCTAGATCCACCTCGGGCTCCAAAACACAAGCAGCCATTGTTCACCGTATGAGAATGTCTCTTTTTTCCTGAGCTTAACTGGGACTGAGACCATAAATCATCTTCAGATACGATATCTGATGCTGCTACATCACCAGCTCAGTGACCTATTAATCATTCCAGCTGTTTTTATGATTTATAAAGGTTTAGGAAGAAAAAAATACATTTTCAGCTTCCTTATTATGATAATTTGCTACTTTTTGATGTTTTATGTGACTGTAAATTGAATAATTTGGGGTTTCGCAAACTTTCTACACCACGTACCACTGCAGAATATATTACCACCAGAATAACGTTAAAATGCAGTTCAGCTACAGTAGCTCCACGCAGACGGAGAGTTTTTCAATTTATTGTTGAATCCTGAATGAAACCAGTTCAAGAGTTACTTGAGTAGAAAAGCGGCACTCCTGATCCGCACTTGTTCCCATTTGGAGCCATGATTGCACTTGAGTTTCTGAACCATTCATTTTACCTCCACTTACTCTCTCCCCTTCACGTTTTAGCTCGTATCTAATCACGGATGCATGCGCGCTATGTGGTACCTGCATAGACGTGATATGAATATGGAGCAGAATGATACTGAAACAAAATATTACAGATTCACGAGGAAATGGCTTGATAAGAATCCTCAGAGTCAGAGTCAGTGGTTAGATACAGTACAGGAAGGGTTGAAACATGAAGATGGAATCTGTCATGAGATAACTTCTTGATTTGGTGCCATGTAAACAAAACTGAAGTGAAATACTTTCGTACCTCTCGTACTCGTGGTCCTGGTATCTGTGGTACGGATCCTGCACCTCATAGATGTCCGAGTCGTCTGCATCGGGGTCATGCGGCCAGCCCAGCCTGGCGCTGTGAAACGGCAGGTTCATGTACTCCGGGATCTCCTCATACAGAGGAACGTTCTCATACTCGACCGATTCCTCAACACCTTCTCCGCAAATATCGGCCGCCCCTATGCAGCTCTTGGGCCTCTCCAGGCTTTTCTGCCCCCGGTTTGACTCCTCCACGCTGGTGCAGTCCAGAGACTGGCCTCCTTTTGCCAGCAGCTTTGGCAGCATCTTTACAGACAGCCTGAGCTCCAGCAGCTTCCGGAAGGAGAGACTCCTCTTTTGAGAGTCTGCCCGGGTTGCCAGGTCGGCTGCGGAGAAGGATTGCGCCCTCTGCTTTCCCCCCAGAGCTGGAGCTCGGCTCTTTGGTGGCACGCTGCTCCTGGTGGGTATCTGGCGGCTGAAGAAGGTCACGCAGGGTCGGGTGAAGCGCCAGGCTGTTTTCTCCTGAGGAGGCGCGGGCAGCTCCCTCATCGGGGTGTTGGCGTGCGGAGGTGCGGGAGGGCAGATGGAGGGTGGAGGGGGCGCTGGCAGGCTGTGTCTTTGAGGTTTTCTGGGCGGCGCTCTCGGTGACTGCTGATCCTCGGCGGAGAAGGCTTTCCTCGCGTTGGCCAGCGGAGGGTGACATCCCAGTTTGATCTGCTTGGGGAGGCTGTGAGTGATCGGGTAGCGCTCAAAGTCACCGTACCCGTCCTCCTCATCCTCCTCCACCCGGTGCTCCCCGCCCTCTTTTTTGTGGCTCGTCGAGTCAGGTTGTGAGAGCAGGACTAAGGAGTGGGAGGTGTTTTTGTTAAGAGAGGTGGGCACTGTTCTGTGAAGGCGAGGCGAAAGGGAGGTCTGCCGAGGAGGAGGGACGGGAGCGTTGGTCTCATCATCTCCTAAACCTGAGTCTTTCTGTGTTAACGGGTCATCGCATGTGTCCTGTTTGAGCTCCTCGCCCTCTGACCTGAGAGACAGACCGGCTAGACTCCCTTCAACCTCTCGCATCTCTTTCGGTTCCTCCGCCACAGCCCCCTGATCCTGGGCGCTGCCCTCCACGCAATCCTGCCTCACCAGGGCTGGCTTTTTAAGTTTGCGTGGGTGAGGGACCGGGAGAGGCTTACTGGGGGCAGCAGGTACCTGCAGATCGGGGTGTAACCTAGGGGGGGATGCTTTGCATTCAGCCGGGAAAGATTCTGCAGAGGACTCATGAGGAGAGAAAATGATGCTGCCTGCAACATCACAGGCCGAGTCTGTTAAATCTGAGTTTTGGGCCTCAGTCTGTACATCCGCTTTTGAAATATCAGGCTCAGCAGCAGCACTTTCCTGATGTTTGACAGTCTCTGAAGCTTTCCCCTTCTGCTCCTCGGCCCTCCGTGCCTCTCTGTTTAACGAAACCCTCTCCAGGTGTCTCTGTCTTTGAGGTTTATCCCTGGGCTTTCTGATCGTCCCCCCACCTTCACCCTTCTCCTCCCGCTGTTCTGCTTTCTCCTGTGGCCGCGTCCCTGACGTAGAAATCCCATTCTGCAACGGCTCTTGGTGCAAATCGCTCCCGATCTCGGTTGTATTTCCGTTTTCCAGATGCTGGCACTGGGACGAGTCCTCGAGCCCACAGGAGCAGGTGGGAATGATGTAATCCGACTCACGTTTGTTGTTAGCCTCTGATAAAATCCCATTTCTAGAGTTGAGAAGCGAGAGGCTGTCTCCTAAAGCCTCCTCCGATTCCTGAGATAGGATGAGGGGTTCGCTGGGTTTAGGTGGCGGAGGTGAAACAGGAGGAGATGAGGCGGTGGACTTGGGAATGCACGGTTTGGGGGCGACAGCCGGTTTTGTCCTCTTGAGTGTAGCAGGGGAAGGTTGGGAGAGAGAGACGACCGAAGACTGGGAGAGGAGACCCGGTTTGGGGGCGATGGGTGGGGGTGAAGGTTTGGTGGTGGTGGTGGGGAGTTTAGGTTTGGGAGCTAATGGAGGCTTCTTCACACCTGCACGTAAAGAAAAGGGAGGATTTACAGAAAACTATCATTTACTCACACTTCCTTTTAAAATGAATCATGCAGCATCAGCACAACCCACTGACACATGCTTCACCCACCCATCCACCCCTCCTTGAACATAAGCACCGACAGCTGCAAGCTGTGGTTGTGTAGCTTGTCTCAGGTCAAGAGGTCACTTTCAGGGTCAGAGGGGAAGAACTGAGGGCTGAGGGATTAACATTGGGATCTATATCTTCAACAAAGTCGTTCAAAATGGCAAAACATCTGCTCCTTTCACTGAAGCGCTCGCATCTCGACTGTGGCTGTAAGCACAAAGTAAAACTGGATTATTCAATTCAGATTCACAATTTAATTTGTACCCTCCTTCCTGCCCTTGAGCATGCTCGGCATGCCACTACTTCTTGTCCAAATTAAATTCTATGAATTAAAAAAGATCCAGTGTGTAGGATTTAGTGGCACCTAGCAGCAAAGTTGCAAACTGCAACCAAATGAACGCTCTCTCTGCGGCTCACCCTCTTCTTCTAAGCATGTAGGTAAACTTGTAAAAGACGCGTATGGTCCTACGTAGAGCCAGCGTTTGGTTTGTCCCTTCTGGGATGCTGTAGAAACAAAAAGGTTCAAAATGGCGTACTCTGTAGAAGAGGACCCGCTCCCGCTGTCGATATAAAAGTCTCAATCTGAGGTAACGTAAACATAACAATTACTATTTTCAGGTGATTATACATTAATAAAAGCATAGTTATGGATATTATTAAATGTTACACACTGGACCTTTAAAGACTAGTAAATATTTACTATAACTGAGCACTGATATTTCAAGTTTGTGTCATTCTCACTGAGATTAAATAAAGTTTTAATTAAAAAAAAAGAAAAGAAGCAGAGTCTGTGCACTAATAAAAAGCTGTGAATTGAGATTGTAGGCCACATTTTCCGCTCTAACTGGCTGAAAAACTCTTGGCTGGCCGACACCACGAGAAGTGGAGTCATCGAGCGGATGTTTCCGAAAAGGCCAACGACCGAAAAACCGCTCAGGCTCCCCGATACACGCTGCTCTGCCTCTGCTGACACAGAGAGGGGGAGAGCCTGCGCGGAGGTCCGTTCAAAAAATGACAAAGTGTACAACCAATGCGGTTAAAAACAATTAAAACTAAGCTATAGGATATTAGTTAACACTTTAAACTTATTAACTAGGGTCGCTTTTTAATTCGGCATACATGTGTTATTAGAATATTTTAACTTTAAGAAGAGGTTCACATAAATGTTGATCACAAATCACCGTGGATGGCGGTGAAGAGCTGAAAGAATCAGCCTAAAACTTCAGCCAACTCTTACATGGATGTTTATCTATAAGCCGAATTTGCTAGCACATGCTCACGATGCTAGAAAAGTTAATAAACCATATCCTATGTGTTGAAAAATAAGCGAAAAACCTTTAAAATTTGATGTTTTTCAAGCGGATTTTTGGCCTTATGTTTTCAGTTTCAGGTAGGACTAAAACACGACAACAAATCCTAGGGAAAAAGCAAAAAACGGCATGGCATGTGTCCAGTTTGGTGACACGAATTCGCCTTTATTAAAGCGAAACAAAACGTCAGTTTTCATATGAGGTAACACAGCTAACACTGCAGCCGACTTGTTGCATCAAACAGCGAGGACAGATGTTTAAGACAAAGGATTTAACCCCCCTGTCCAGCTGCAAACAGGAGCCGTAATATCAAACGGAAAACAGTTTTGATTGTGAGTTATGATGGTCGTTTTTTCACTCAAATTGAAGCCTGTCTTCTTTTATATATGTTTGAAAGCTGTTATTAAGAAAAACTGTAATTAACTGGTGGCTGAGTAAAAATAGAGAGCGTCCGTTATAACACAGAAAATGCTTATTTTTGTGTCATATTCCGCGAGTAAACTCAAGAAGTATTTCTGTTGAGTTTTAGCTGACCACAATAGGCGCTTGCACAGCAGGATTTGAGCTAAGTTAAGTTAGCTCCCCCACGAAACAAACCTGTGCTCATGACTCCCGACTTGGTCCTTTCTCCATGGGTAAATATACGTTCAATGGAAATGCGTTAAAATCTGCGTTTTTTCCTCCTTCGACACCATTGTCAGTTTGAAACCCGCCTCGGGGAGAAAACATACAGATCCATCGCTGTTGTTCCTTATCTCGCCAGCGGATGCACGGATAAAGTCTTTACGCCTGTTACTTTTTCCATTTTCCCGAAAGTTTTCAGCCACGGTGCTTTTCCCAACGGCGTCAAGCAGACTACAACCGAACAACGGACTTCCGCTTCGGGCGGTTTAAAAATAAAGCTACTGTCGCGGAAGCTCTCGCACGGCTGCTACGATATGAAACAAACCACAGAAGCGAGCATAGAAATGTGTTCAACTCTGCGTCTTGAGTCAATTAAAATACAATTGGCGATTTTTTGCTTTGTTTTATATCTACAGCAAATTGTTGGGAAAAGTGCTGTTTTTATTTTGAAGGCAACTTCCGCTCATGTACCGTACGTTTCCGCTAACTTCACCCTCCATCTTCTTGCCGAGCGTTCCAAAACGGTTGGGGCCACTTTTGCCTCGCGCGACCACTTGAGGCGCCAAAGCGGTGCTTTTTTTTTGTTGCTCGCGAGGAAGCGACCGTTAAAGAAGCGAGCGAGGGGTGCATTATGGGAATTGTAGTTTTTCACGCGAGGTCTAAGCTAACCGGCTAACTACCAACTTCTCAGCGGCTGTACTCGACACACTACTGTCGCCTACAACTTCAGAATGCAAAACGGGTTGCGCGTAGATGGCGGAGAGCAATGACTGAGGAGTTTGACGAAGATGTGGTATTTGAGGTTCGTATTTTAACATTTTGTTGTCGAAACTTGTAACCGGTGCTTTGTCATACCCCTCTGAGGTAAATATAGACGTTTGGTGCTCCGGCTAGCGTAAGTTAGCAAGCTGTGCTAGGCGTGTTAGCTTCACATCAGCAGCCCTCCTCCCCCCCTGCGCTGCTCCTGTTGCCATGCATTGACAATCCCAAAACAAATCCACATATTTGGCACTGGCTGCTAACTATGTGTCTGCCAAGGAGCTTTGGTGGTCATGAGAGAGAGGGGCTGAGCTGGGCTTGTGGGTGCGCATTTGTTGTTGGGGTGTTTCATCATTACAAGGCTGGTAGTTTAGAGGTGGGGTGGGGATGACCAGATCCAATGCGTCGGTTCTGGAAAAAACCTGAATACACACACACACACACACATACACACACCACTCACCACACGTAGCTAACCTACATCTGGATGGTGACAACATGAGCTGCGACTTCGTGTGACAATGCATGTGAGTAGATTTGACAGCCATGTATGCATACGGTGTGTTATGATGGGTCATAGTTAGATATATTAAAGGCATGGGGGGAGAGGGTGAGGGTAGAACTGGGTCAGGCATCTTTTGGATGTTTTTCCTCCTCCTGGTTTGGATGTGAGCTTTCTTTGTGTCCGGGGTAAGAAACAGCATCGTCTGTGTTTTGTCCCTCCATTAGACGGATTATTACATGATGAATCGTGTCTACGTTTAGTCCAGTTTCCATGCAGGAGAGGCGGATTAAGGGGAAATCTTTGGGCTCGAAAGACTGGCATCTGTACGAGCGTCTGTCGATTTACAGATTCTCATGTGAAGGCACTTACAGCATTCCTTCCAGGACAGAAAAGTAAGCTTCACGGTGGAGAGATAGGGGGGATGTGGGTGAGGGTGGAGTCTCAACTTCAGCTGATGAACCCCGGAGGAAAGGAGACATCGTTGCTTGACGAATCGGTGATGGTTTTCCCTCGCTTGGATTCATGCTGGGGAAAAACTAGGACAAAATCAAGCTCATCAGAAATCTCCTCCATCCTTCCTCGACTACTGCTCAATCTGTCTCTCTTTCTCTTTGCAGAACTCCCCTCTTTTCCAGTACCTGCATGATCTAGGGCACACAGACTTCGAGGCATGTCCGACGGCATCACAGGAGGACGAATATGGCGGTCAAGGGGGAGACCTCAACTCTCCCGACGAAGATCCGCAGAAAACTTCAGTGAGTTCCTCAAATCCTCGACACAAATCTCACACATGCCCGTCCTCTCCTCACACTTTCACTTTGAACTAAATTTGGGAATTTGGCCTGCAGCAACAGTTCACACACAGACTGGAGCAGAAAACAGAGATATGCATATGCAACATACATAAAGCAACCAGCCATCATGATTGGGCCAGAAATAGAGAGTAACATTATGTTTAGATCGACTAACTAGACATTATTATTATTTTATCATCATGACATGTTATGAGGTGGACCTGAGGTGGGCTGAATGAAGCCTGGTTGGTCAAACAAACCATCTGTAACGACACCCACCTGTCAATCAAAGTGTCCACACTCTTAATCCTGCATAACTTTAAGCTTTAATATAATGTAAACAGGTGAGTTGTAGATAAATTCACCCTCAGTACAGTTGTCATGAACAAGGAAATTGGCTATAGAGACCAAAACTGTTTTTGTACCAGGCTGTAAACATGTTTATTTCTGCTGTCTAACATGGGGACTTATGGAGACCGACTCACTTCTGGAGCCAGCCTCAAGTGGATGTTTGAGGAACTACAGTTTTTGGCACTTCTATTACTATGACTTTATTATTAATTACATTTTTGATTAATATTGTTTGGGCGACAAAATGCCATAAAATAGTTGAAAATGAGTCTGTCACTGCAGTGATTTACAGATTGAAATCAACTTAACCCAAGTCAACCCCATCAGGTCAAAGTCGGTCAACTAAGTGACTAACGGGGACTGTCTGTCTGTCTGTGTGTGTGTTTGACTTGTGCAGTCAGACACAAAGTAATTAATTTGACTATTGATTCCAAACAGTGACACAAATTAGCACACAGTCCTCGTTAATGTGCACTGGTTCGTATGCTTTATTTCGTTCGGACTGGACATGGCAACACAGGCTTTCTACACACTCATCCAGGTATTGTGCATGTTCTTTACTCTGTAATCACACACAGCAGTTTAACTCTCTCTTCTTCTGCTGCTGTGATTTTTGAAGAGGCAGCCCAAACGTGATTATAGCAACTGTCCTCTGACGTAATATCTCCCTCTGTGTGTTTCCACCTGTTTTTAATCTCAAGTCCACAATCAAAGGAACTTATTAACTCTACAGTACTCTAAGCATTCGTGACTGTAGTTTGAGTCGGCCTGTGATTCATGCAGACTCGCAATGCATCCGGGGAAGCTCAGCATCACGTGACTCAGCCTCTCCTCGCTCTCCCCATCCTCTTGCGACGGGAAACGGTGTTGTGTTTTCTTCGTCCAGGAACTTTCCGTACGTGTCACGCTTCCTCTCTCGTACGCTGTTGTTCTAACGAGTTAAGGAGGATGAGAGATGAGGCAGGAAAGCTTTTGGCTCGTCCCTCGGTGACCAGCTTCCTGGAGCTCTGATGAAGTCGGAGCTGGTGCCAAGCACCTTGTGCACAATTATCTGTAGAATAACTCAGTGAACACAGCTCACGTACACTTATATACAGTGTGTGTGTGAGTATCCTGATATGCTGGAGGTCATTTAAATGAATTTGTATGTTGCCACAGGTGATATGTGCAGTAACATAAAGAGGCGAGGGGGGATGGTAATCGCAGAGGCTCAGATTGGTTTCCACAAGTGTGATGGGAACAATTGACCACCATATGAACACCAGTACAGAGCTACAGGTCAGACAGTGGAGTAAGGTTGACAGACCTGAGACAGAATGTTGGATTTATTTTATTGTTGGTTGCCTTGTGGTGATATTGTCGCATGATCTTAACTGTACTTTGGAGAGTTGCTTGTAACCAGTGCAGGGCTGCAGCTAACAATCACTTTCATTGTCAATTAATCTGCTCTGAACCAGTATGTAATCTCACCCTCACTCCTAATCTTTGTGCACAGTATACAAGCTTTTAGAGCTGCAACTAATGATTCTTTTCTTTACTGAACATTGGTTTTCGGGTAATTTGGAATGCTGACCATTTCAAATATACATAGAACAACATGTTAACAAGAGCACAAACACGTAGACAACACGTTAACGGCATGTTACCTCTGTGTCACAAGTTCCCACTAAACCATTTCTTTAAGTCTGTGCTGTCCATTGTCTCACACAGTGGAAATCAGTCCAATGTCTGAAGCAGGAGAATCATGACTAAGACCTGACTGTGCCGGGATGTTATACAGTATGAGAGTGCGGGAATATCTGAGTTAATCTGTACATGGTTTACATCATTTGTGGGATTAACCGCTTCAGTACTGCAGGCTGAGCAGAGTTGTGCCCTACTTTAAGAGGCGTATCAGTAATCAATACCACTGCGCCCTTTGCACTTAATAACACTTGTGCTTTACCCCCCAGGAAAGGGTCAGCTCGCCGGCTGCCCCGTCTGAGTTTATAACCTCATGCGTCGCTGCCCCAAGTGTTCCGATTCTGTTTCGTACAGGACTCTAATATTAACAGGAAAAGAACAGATGCGCGTGTCATTATTTAATCCTCGACATACAAACGTCTTTCAAAAAACGGGTCCCATTTTTAAACCAGGCAGTTCATGGACGCCACGAAACACTCTAAGCGGATTAGTGAATAGTAGATCCTATTCACGATTAGGCATTAGCACAGTTTGGGATTTCTTTTTAGGCTCTTAGCACTTGCAAAAATGTAAAAAAAAAACTTGCAACATGCCTGAGGTTTGTTAGGTATCATAATGTCAGCCCACTTTAATATGTGAAGCAAGACATGAAGCAAAAGTGCATTTCTGTGTCGTGTCTCCAGTGAAAAAGTTGTTTCTTCTGCTTGAACTAAAAGGATCCTTCCTTTTCCGTCTCTTAACCATGAAACGATGAGTTTTATTGATGCTGAAAATGTAAACATTCGGCTGTAACTCTAAAATGGAACTTCAACAAAATGAAACAGTTTTGTGGGTTTTTCTGAGCCGCAGAAAAGTTAAATAAGAGCTGGGAGCTTGTTACAAACACACATTGCTCTTATTGTTGTTGTCTGAAAGAGTTTGTCTCCTGGGATACTCCTTTGAGCGTGTATGTTTGTGAGCGCCGACAGTTCATTTGATGGATGTGTGATTCCTGGGAAATAAATCCAAGTTGGAAATGATTGGAAGAGTTGCAGGTGAAGCATTAAGTATATTTCAACTTTACTGATCCTCCGGGGCCCCACCAGGGCATAAAATAATGCATAAAACTGGAATGGAGTTAATTTTCCCCTGTCTGTGATCCGCAGGGAGGACGCTTATGGAGACTGGCTGAAGCCTTGTGGCGATGGAGTCCGATCCACCAGGCGGCCGCGTCTCGTAAGCTGGGCCAGCAGCTGGTAGGTAGAACGGGAAACAGGAAAGGAATGCTGGCACCGAAACCAGCAACTCTGGGTTTGTTTTTTGGGGGCGTCCTCCTAATCACCTTTCTTCACATGTTCTTCCTCTCTCGCAGGACTGCGTGTTCGGCCAGTACTCAGTGAGGTGCATTCTGGACCAGGACGTGCTGCTGCAGGAGGATGTCGAGCTGATCGAGCTGTTAGACCCGAGCCTGCTCACCCTCGGCTCGTCGCCCTCTGGCTCACCCGGACGAGCGAGCGCCCTGCCCAGACCGGGCCTCATAGCCAGGCCGTCCCTGTGGTACGTTGTTAGGAAAGAAACACACAGAGCTGTGCAGCGCATGGGCAAAATAATTGGCCCACCAGAGAATAAAATTCATTCCACACAACACCAGCGCAAACTGAAAATATGGCCTCAAAAACAATACTGATCTCATGACCTGCCCAACAAAAATAAACATTTAGACTATGAGATTTATTTTGGATGGAAACATTCCTAAAAAATAGAAAATGTATTGGATGGTGTTATATTGTGAGGTGTCGTCCATCCCGTGTATAAAAAGATTGAGATGTTTGTTGTATTACATGATAAAACCAAGAAACAGCTTCTGTGGCTGCAGTTCCTCAAATGTCCACTTGAGGCTGGCTCCAGAAGTCTCCATAAGTCCCCATGTTAAAATGTCCAACTTTTACAAGGCCAGTTAACAGTCGCGCTGATCAAAACTCCCTCCCGCTCTCCTCAAACAGGGACATGGCGGGGCTGGTTGGCCTGGCCGCCGTGCTGCTGGGTCTCTGCTCTTCATCTGGCGGCCTGTGGTCGCTGGCCGCGGCCCCGTGGGGCCTGGCGCTGCTGGGCTGGGTGGGGCTGAGGGGGGTCATGCTGTGGAGACGGGGATGCATGCAGAGAGCCGTCCACGCTCGGGCCACGCAGCTCCAGAATCTGGTCCACAACAGCAAGACGCTGACCGGACTGTCCCGGAAAGCCCTGCGCCTGGTGCAGGAGACGGAGGTCATCTCCCGAGGGTTCACCCTGTAAGTGTGCTCGTTTTGTGTCTAGTTACGTACAACTCTTTCACCCAATCACATCATCAATGCTTATCTGCCTCTGTATTCAAGCCTGCTCATTTAATTCACTCCTTTGTTGGCAGTGTGTTAGTTAACTTCTCCTCGGGTAGTCTAGGGGGCTTTTATTATTTAGCAGCACTTATTTAGCCCGCTGTTTGTCTCTGTCTGTGTGTATAGCTTTAGCATTGTCTCTAGAGTAGCATTATATTTCAGTTAGAGGGACAGTTCCACATTTTGGGAAATAAACTTGTTATTTTGCTGAGAGTTAGACGAGAAAATCAATACCACTCTCATGTCTGTACGGTGAATATAAAGCTAAAGCTGTCCGCCAATTAGCTTAGCTTAGCATAGAGACTGGAAGCAGTCGAAGGTTACAGGCTCTCTCCAAAAGTAATAAAATTCACCTACTTTGGTTTTTGTGTATTTAAACAAATGAGATGTTAATCACCAAGCTTTCAGAGGCGCTGGCAGGTGGATTTTGTTACCTTTGGACTGAGCTAAGCTAGCTGTTTCCTCCTGTTTGCAGTCTTTGAGCTAAGCTAAGATAAACTGACATGAGAGTGTGATTGATTTTGTCACGTAACTCGGCCCGAAGACGAAGATTTTCCGAACTGTCGAGCGGCTCCTTTTTAAATAGAATGTCATGTCGTCCAGTGCAGTGTCTGAATCGTCTGCGTGTCGTGTGTGTTGTCGTTCAGTGTTGTGTGTTGCCCCCCTGCCTCTTTGGGACGTCTCCACAGTTGTATCACATTTCACTTGTCAAGTTTGCTCGACAGGGTGAGTGCGGCCAGCTCCTTTAGCAGGGCCGGGCCGGGCGGGATGCCGCGAGGCCAGCAGCTGATCGGACTGAGGAAGGCCCTGTACCGGGCGCTGCGATCGGCCTTCAGGTCCTCGCGTAGAGCCACGTGTCACATGCTCAAGGCATATCCTTTAGACTCAATAAAAGACTTCATAACTCAAATAATTCAATTTCAGTGTCAAACTGTTCTGATGAATTATTCTCCTTCTCTGTTAGTAGAACCAAAACCAGGCAGCATTCAGCTCAGCTTTAGAAAGCCAAGAATAAGTCAAACCTTTTCATAGTGCCTGCTTTGCATCGAGTTCCTTTTACAGGCGTAAACCTGCATTTACTCGTTGTACATGCAGGTTTATGTGACATAGGTGCAGGCATTGTTTTCCCAGAAGTGTCATGTGTCCTTAACCCCTCCCAACGTTCCCTCTGAACTCTGAGATCGATAACGTGACCAACTACGTGTCCGCGGTGCCTCTGAAGGAGCTCGGGCTCGGCCTGGGTATCGAGCACCTGGGTGACGAGCAGGCTCAGGAGCTGACAGACGACTACAGCCTGCCTGCCCTGAAGGTGAGCGAGACCTGAGGGCACATCAGGGGCTCATGCATGTTAAAACAATGAATCAACTGTTATGACACGCATGTATAAATGTTTGTTTTGTCCGCCACTAGATGCTGTTCCAGCTGTGGGTGGGACAAAGCTCCGAATGTTTCCGTCGGCTCGCTCTCCTCCTGTCGCCCCGAAGAATAGAAGAGTCAGAGGAGGAGGAACCCAAAGGAGACACCTCCCCTCCTCCTCTTCTTCCTCCTCCTCCTCTTCCACCCCTGCTGCACCAGTCCATCGCCGCAGTGACCGAGCCCCTCCATCACGCTCTGTCCAGCTGTCTCGGCGAAGTGCAGCGCAGCTACGACTTCCACCGGCACTTTGAGACCCAGCTGAGGACGACGGGCTCCGACAGGACGGGGAGAGCCAGGGAGAAATGCCGAGAGCTCAACACCCTGCACACCTCCATCCGGAGCCTGCAGCTGCATCTCAAGGCCCTGCTGAGCGAGTGAGACACACACAGTCTTGACTGTCCTCATTCTACACTTCCCATAAGATGTGATGAGACCTTAATGACCAGTGTGGGATGACCCAAACTATAATCTAAACTTTTCCTGTTAACATTCTTCCTCTCCTTCTGTCTCTGATATCATCAGGATGATCATCCTGGAGGACGACCTGGAGAAACTCATGGTGTCCAAGGAACCGACAGAGTTGTCGTTCGAAGGCTACCAGGACCTCAGTGACCGGCTGCACCAGCTGCAGCCTCACATGCAGGCCAGCGCCGGCTGCTGGGAGGACACCATCAGCCAGGTGGAGCGCATGATGAGACGGGCCAACACCTGCCCAGGTGAGCTGCAGCTGACACACTGGATAGATCTATCGATCTTCTCTTCTAACTGTTGGAAAAAGAAACTTTCAAAGTGTTGAAATATTATTTTAAATGTCTATACATGCTAGAAAATCTGAACACGTGAAATCCATACAAGCCCGAGCAGTGACTCCCCCTTTAGTAGTGTGTTGGTTATATTTACACAGGGCCTATTTTTAGTGCTGACTTCCTCCTTCCTTTACCATGACTCAAGACAATTGCCAGTCATGGAGGAAGTAGCTCCTTCAGAATATAGGACAAGAAACAGACCAACCAGAGCTCGGCTCCGATACCAATCGTTGATGTCATCTGTTTTTTCTTACAACAATGACTGCAGGTAATGCTCAGTGTCTGGAGCATTGTGGTCCCCCTGTACAAGACATTCCCGCTGCTCCTCCCTCCTACCCGTTGATCCTGGACAGAGACCCTGTACCAGAGGAGCTGGTGAGATGAAATGTCGACCTCTGTTTACACCAAAATTCCCTCAGCACAGTCGAGATTTCTGTACTAGTATTAAACAACTGGTCTCAAGTCACTCCCCATCCTTTGAGTCCTCATTGTTTCTCTGTTCCATTTGGACCAGGAGTGGGAGGCCTACGTGTCCGACTCGGACTCGGACGGTGAAGGCCGAGGGTCTTGGTCCGACATATTGTCACCGGAGGAACGGGAGCGGCAGCGGCGGGAGAGGGAGGAGTCCCGTCGCGTCCTGTCAGAGCTCAAAGCTGTGCTGGGCTTTCGTGCGTCAGAGGGGGAGAGGATGAAGAGGAAGCAGCTGCTCTTCAACGACCAAGGTCTGCACTGACCAATGTCATCACAAAGTACACGCAAGAACACACAAATACTAAAGTAACATCAAAGCAACAAATAGAAGAAGTATGAATTAAACTGGAAAATCAGGTTTGGTGAGTATTTTGGAAAAACAAGTCGCTATTTGTTCTCATCATCAAAGCTGATTATATAAGAGATGAAGCCATAAATAACAACTCTCTGTGGGGGGAAGGTTAGTTCTTTTTGTATGAAAAATTGGTTAAATAAATTATTGGAAACAAAATAAGACTAAACTTGAACACTCCTCCTTTGTTCCTCCTTTGATTTTGTATCTTTTACAAAATGGAGTCGTTGAATTTGGAATGAGGTTTTATCAGGATGCTGGATGTGTGTCTATGCTGAACATGACCGCTGTGAAACAACCAGGAAATAACTTTTTATTTCTCTGATTAACCGGTTTTATCAACACCGGCGCTCCCTCACTCTCATTCACTGTCTAAGTCACTCGACCACAGACCGCAACTAATGATTTTCAAAATACTACTGGACCTAAATGGAAATGTTCTACTCTAGTCAAACTGCTTTTTAGTAAAGAAATTCAGTGTACTGTGAACCAGCCATATCAGATTTGTAAAACTGGAAATCAGTGGATCTGTTCAACCCTGAATGATTTGTTTCCTC
This sequence comes from Nibea coibor, assembly GCA_023373845.1. Taxonomy (NCBI): domain Eukaryota; kingdom Metazoa; phylum Chordata; class Actinopteri; family Sciaenidae; genus Nibea; species Nibea coibor. The sequence continues at coordinate 15,070,597 of CM041731.1, forward strand.
TTCTTTCTTGTAGCTGCTGTGACGCTTTCAGCTCACGCTGAGACTTCAGATCCTGCCACAAACCCGTCAGACACTCCGGCCTCTCTGGGACCAGCAGAAACCAACGCTGAAGAAGGAAACCACCTTTCAGAGTTCCCCGCAGGAAGCGAAGGGGAGGAAGAGGAAGGAAAAGATGGCAGGGTGAGGCCTGACCCCGCCGCAGAGCCGGTGACAGAGTTCATCTGCGGTCTGGAGGCGAAGGAAGGGGAGCTGGGAGGAGCGTCGGTGTGTACGAGAGGAGGAGGAGGAGCGTCCGAGCTGCACCAATACGACGGCGTCCTGGAGGAGGGGGAGGGCCAGAACGGTCTGGACTGCTTCCTGATGCGTAAAGTCCCCGCTGTCTCCGTGATGGACAGACTGACGGAGATCCACGGCCAGGAGACGCTCAGCTTCAGCTCCGCCCTCGCCGCTCAGGTGGCGGCGCGCTCTCACTCACTCGTCAACATGGAGGAGCAGACGTTCGGAGACGATGAGGAGGAGGAGGAGGAGGAGGAAGAGAGCGACAGACGAGCCCCCGAGAAGGACTGAAACGAAACCCGCTGCTTTAACGAAGCACTGAGCAGAGACTGCATTTATGTCCGATAGTCTGGGTGTCTTTTATCGACGGGTCTGTGTTACATCGTAACTGTTTCTGCTGTGGAGGTGTCTCAAATTCTATCACCCATCCATCCATGTTACTGTACATTACCCACAATTCTTACTGCTCTTTTGCTGTTAAAACTCAGGTACCAGAACCACTAAAACAAAACATGACCTTAACAGTGTTAAGGCCAGAAGACCAGAATGTTTAAATAGTTTACTCGGTGACATCCACATAGTGTATATTGATCACAATCGCTCACTAGATGTGGAAACAAAGATTGTAAGTGATTGGCTCCGTACATTAAAAACAGTGAAATAATGTGAAGTAGGAATATTTGAGATGATTTTTTAAAATAAGTTTTCTCATAAAATCAAGTTAATCTGAGTTACTGTGAGGACGTCATGGGCTGGGAGTGTTCAGACGGAACGCGAAGATAGATGCAAATTCACCCACGGTTTCACATTTTTAAACAAGAATTTAACATGGGGACCTATGGAGATTGACTCGTTCAGTAGCCAGCCTCAAGTGGACGTTTGAGGAGCTGCACTTCCATGTTGGCTTCAATTTACAGCCACGGCGGTTGCCGCTTGACCATCATCAAGACGATTGGCTATTTCTAAATAAAGTATCTTAGTTACTTTCCACCACTGCAGCCGGTACAAGTGAATTCACACGACCAATGCAGATTTCGCTTTCCGTCTGAACACACCTCGAACAGAATGTTGAACCGAGCCGACACTGATTCCTCTAGGCGGACAGACGTAGACGCAAAGTGTTAGAGGGGAGCTGCTCTGCAAGAAGAGGAAGTCGAAAAGCTATTTTTAATATCTGCGCTTTATTTTTATCCACCCCTCTCTCTCTCTCTCTCTCTCTCTCTCTCTCTCTCTCTCTCTCTCTCTCTCTCTCTCTCTCTCTCTGCTGTCTGAGTGGACACATAGCCGAACACACACATTCATAATCCTGTTTCGAACGACACATTTGGAATACTATTGTATCTAAGAACAATTCACTGAAACAGCGTCTGTGTTTACAGGGGCACACTCAGAGGGAGGATAAGGAAGTTTATGACTCGACACTTTATAGACTGAACTGTGTGGCATGAATTCAACAAACTGCTGCTGTGAGGTTTGATTTATCTGATACCTGTACGGGTATAATTTAAACAACAACAAAAAAAAGATGTTTTCTCTCAAGTGAGAGCAATCTTTAACTTTATGTTTCATATGAAGTTGCCATAAAGAGTCTGTCCGCCCTGATGTATGCCCCGCACCCTCCTCCTCTCCCAGTCTTTCTTGTCACCATGTCTGCCTTGTCCTGACCCCTCCTGCACCCTCGGGTGTGAGGTCTACTACTCCCCCCTCCTGCATTTTCCAACATGAAATAAAATACCATTCTGGAAGTGTTCTTTGTATCCTGAACTCTTTTTCTGGGCGCTCGTGTTTCGGCGTGGGGGTATGAAACAGGTTTGGTGAGTTACTCGATATCTTTTGTGGGATTCTGCACAACAGCTGGAGCTCGTCTTTTAAAGCCACTCCTGCCTGATGTAGTGGAGTAAAGACTTAACCTCTAAGTCCCTCTGTGGTTTGGATCTAATACATTTAAGAAGGGAAACTCCATATTTCAGTAACTCTAGCTGTGAGGATTTGACTCCAGCTGAAGCCACCCAAACTGAAACATCCGTCTTTTCTGCCGAGCGTGCCACGAAGACCAAGAAACGTGCTGTAAGCGGCACACGTGTTTCTAAATATAAAACACCACACAGATTGATTAGTGACATTAATTTAATAAGTTGTTTACTGTGGTAGTGTTGCCACCTAGTGGTTAAATCTGCTACTGTCAAAGGTGTTGGTGGCAATAATGCAGATTTTCTTTGTGTCATCATCTCCAACTTCAACTATCTTTATATTTCTATGTACAGATTAATTTACATAAATAACTGTACACATTTGTGTTGTTTTAATCAGTTTTATTTATTTTTCTCACGTCTCACAGTTTTAATCCACTTTATGTTACTCAAACTATTTAATGTCACAACGTCAGATGTTCTTATTCACACATTATTGTGGATAGTGGAGTTTATTTTTACCTCTCCACAGGTCTCCACAGGCTCACTGCTCAGCACACACAAGCTGATTAAGCATGTTTTACTTTGTGCTGCATTCAGGCGCTTTCATTAAGCTCCGATTTCTGACTATCATGTTTTTGGTAGGCTAAGCATGAAAATGGACAGTCTGTTTTTGTTTTTTGATTATAAAAATGACCCCTGTATTGTTTTTTGTTTTGTTTTTTTTAATTTTTCACGGCTGTCACTAGATAGTTTTGCTAATATGAAGTACTGTAGGACCTCCAAGCCAACCAAGGACAAGATGGAGTTATACCTGTTTGAAAACTACTTTTATCATTATTTAATACACGTATTAAACCTATGAGGACGTGCAGACTACAATACAACTAACCAACTGTGCAAAATGAGCAACTGCACCTGGGCCCTAGACTCTCATGGGACTCGAAGGCTTTAGATTCACTGTGATGCAATTAGTAAAATCTTGGTCTATTAATACCTTTAAAAGTTCAGTTTCATTTTTCACTTCTATTTGTCATATGTGGGTTAGCACAGGGTCAACAGTACAATGAAATGTGTTTTAAAGGTCCGGTGTGTAAGATTTGTGACATCTGGCTGCATCTGTCTCCTCGCCCTGTAATTATATGCCAATAAAAAACATAATTATACATATTTTATTCCATATTTTGTTAAAGAGACACTTAAATCTTACACACTGGACCTTTACGTAAAAACAGCAGTGACAAAATAAAGAAAATTTGTAATAATAATAATAATAATAATTAAAAGAAGAAGAAAACGGAGATATTTTCGATATTTGACGATTGTATAATCTCCGCGTGTCCGTGAAGGCAGCATCATAGACAGCACTCCCACAGTCCCTCGCGCTTCCTTTTCCAGCAGCGCCTGCGATCATGGCGGACGTGGTTGCGGAGCAGGCAGTGGACCAGAAAGCAGTCCCGGATCGGGAGCTGAACGGGCAGGCAGAGGACAGAGAGGACGCCGACCCCGTGGAGGAGACAGCGAAGAAGAAGAAGAAAAAGAAGAAGAAGAACAAGTCCGCAGCGACAGGTGAGGCTCGCGCGACGAGATTAAGGTGCTAACAGGCTAACGGGGCTAATGTTGTTAGAGCAGCGTCAGGTTAGCCGGAGTTAGCTGCGGCTAAAGCGGAAGTAGCCTTCAAAATAAAAGTCTACAAATGGTGCTAAACAGCAGTAAACAAGCCGGAAAAAATGGTTTTATACAGTTTAATATTATTTTAGTGCTTTGTGGGATATTTTTGATTATTTAATTACATAAAACGCGTGTTTATTATATTGAACTATCAATCAAATAATAAAGTTGATGCGTAAATGTAATTTAATCAATACAATTGTGTTTAGAAGAGTTTTATTTTCTTTTGCTCAACTTAATTTAGAAGGGGGAAAAAACATTGGTTATGACACAGATCGGGGAGACTCAAATAATACTTTATTAATGATCAGTTGCAATAATAATAAATCGTATGGTTCGTGTAGTTGTTCCATGTTTTGTTTGAAGCGTTTAAACTAATCGTGCGAAAGATTTGCAGGTGGAGAACTGCAGCGCCTAAACGCTAGTCCCTTTTATCTTGAAAGTCACACCGGAGGCTCGGCGTGAGAGCGTGTTTAACTTGACTTGTCATGAGCCTCCTCATTAGCCATGCGGGTCTTGGAGCAGTGTGTTGCCTGTCAGGCCGCATGACACGCCGGGCTTTGGTCAGATCCGCGTCCAGGGTCGGTGACATTCAACACAGCTGACATAAGAAGTCATTTTCTCTTTAATCAGACGGGGAACACGTGATTCAGGTGTTTCATCCGCTCGGTTTAGTGACTGTTTTTCTTGCATGCTGCGTTGAGCCTCAGCCAAGTTTTCCCGGTTTCGTAATTATCGGTTTGTCAGAGTTATTATGTAAGAAAAGAAGAGATTTTTTAAACGCATAAACCGCATGAAAACATGAACACATGGTCGATTTTACCCACAAACATTAAACCACCTGCAGCAAATGTGTGGATGGTTTAAAGGAACATTTAAGAGGTTTATTCATGATAACTGTGTGAAATGCTTTTGTTAATATAAATGTTACTCACCTGAAAGAGAAAGAAAAATTAACCTTTAAAAAAAAGAGAGACGCTGCGTTCTGTACAGATTTGTTGGAAAAAGATGCTTCAGGTCGTCATATTTGGGGAAAACAAGCCAGCTAATTATCTGAGATCCACTTTTGTGACTGACTCGAGTGTTTTCTTTAAACCCTCCTCAGCTGTAATGGTTAGTTGGAGTCGCTGCCACTTTGAGTAAGCAGTAATTAATGTACAGACGTTAGCAGATCCAACACGGTGAATGTTTCCACAGCAAAACAAAACAAACGATAATTTCCTTTCATTGACCACAGATGACATTTTATCTGCTGCTGAGAGGTTTTTAATGCACGCTGCAGGGTTTCACGTCTTTTAGTGAGAGGCGTTCGATGCGTTAAGAACATGTTAAGATCTGGTGGATCGGTTAATGTGACGTTCAAAGGCTCCGGGGTGATGGATTTGGTGGAGATGTAGAGCTGGACGTTGTCGGCATAACCGTGGAAGTGGAGATCGTGACGGTGATTGGTGTTGCCAAGGAGAAGCATATAGAGTATAAAGAGGAGAGGACCAAGCACAGAACCCTGTGGGACGCCTTGGTCACGTCTTTCCATATTCATATGCTCTCTCTCTGCTTCAGTCTGCATCACACTCATTTCAGTATATAGTATTAGTAACGTTGGTGAGCCAAAGACGCTCCGTTAGCCTAACTGTCGCACTCAATTCAGGGAAGACGTCCGACTTTGCAACGTCGCCAACAACTTTATCGTCCAGCCGACAAAACCAGCAGTCAGCATTAGTCAGCTGTGATTTATTCACATCGGCGTCAGTTTGTTTTAGTGAATCTGGTGTGAGTGATCCACATTAGATCCAACGTCTTCATCGTAACAACGGCCTGTTTGTTTGCCAGCTCCTGTAATGTTTTCTTTATTTTGTGAACAGAAGGTTTTAACAGATCTGCTCTAAAAAATGCAGCCGGTGTACGACTGATCGTTTTTGTTCCACTGCTTCACGCTCTCTACGTCCTGCTGCCCGTGCTTACGCAGCACCTTTTCGACCGCCGTTCCCGCCGCTGGTTGATTGCTCATTGGACTGTGTGTTTGTTCCTATTGTTGATGATCCCCTCGCTGCTGCAGGCGCTGAGGCTGAGGCTGATGGAGTGGCCGAAGTGACCAAACAGCTGGAGAAGCAGGCGATAGAAGACAAAGAGAAAGAGGAGGACGGCGAGGAAGGTGAGACAGCACGCCCGATTTAAGACTTCACGTGTAAATGTATTACGCTCGCAGTCGGTGTAATGACGTTGTCTTTACTCGAATAGATGGAGACGACGGAGAAAACTCGGCAGGGAAAAAGAAGAAGAAGAAAAAGAAGAAGAAAGGACGTAAGTCTGCTGTGTTTGATTTGATTTGACTCGCTGTGAGACGTCCGTCGGCCCGTCTGATGAGATGTTTTCCTTCTTTGCCTTGCAGCTAAATCTCAAACGGATCCCCCGTCTGTGCCCATCTGTGAGTTATACCCAACTGGAGTTTTCCCCATCGGACAGGAGTGTGAATACCCGGCCTCACAGGATGGGTAAGAAGAGCACACACACACACACACACACACACCTACACCTCTGCAGGTTCATTAATCTTGTTGGGACTAATCCCGAGTCTGGAGGCAGCGTTAAAGCAGCTTTAAAGTTCATCTTCAGACTGTTTGTTTCCTTTGGCTCTTTCCGGATTTCACACCTGTCCGCTCTCACAAGTTAAAAGCCGTCCAGAGTTGTACTCCCCCTGTAGCCTGGTTAGCGCAATTAGCTCCTCCATCTTATTGGGGAGGGATCTTACGTCCCATCGTCTTCTCCTCACCTCGTCGGGGATCTCCGGTTCCACTTGCAGGCCTTTAAATATTCAAAGTTGCATGCCAGTTAACATTTGTGTTTGCTGTTTACACTTCCTGCTCCTGTGCACATGAACTCATCAACACTGGTCAGGTGATCTGAGGTCAGACAAGAAGTCAGGAGCTTGTTGTTAGGCTGTAAAACCCGCCACTGCCTGCTGTGTTAACAAGTTTACTTGTTAACGACTGCCCTTTTCCTCCTATGATAACGCAGCCGTTCTCGACCTGTGAATAAAAACTTGTTCTTGTTCTCTCAGTCGCAGCGCTGCGTGGCGCACGACCAGCGAGGAGAAGCGGGTGCTGGACAAAGCCAATGAGGAGGTGTGGAGCGACTTCCGACAGGCGGCCGAGGCTCACAGACAGGTCCGCCAACACGTCCGCAGCTTCCTGAAACCCGGGATGACCATGATTGAAATCTGGTGAGGATGCCTTCATCGCTGCGAGCCAGTTCATTGTGCCTAGAGACCTTCAGAGAATCATTTTTATGTTTCTTAAGTATCAGAGTGATCCAGTGATACATCCAAAGTTGCATTGCAAACAGGAGCTACGTTTAATGGTGTTAATCGGCTAAAAAATGACTCTAGGTGCTGGAAAGAGTGTCGTTTCTCTCCCCTGTACTAGACAACCTTGAAATCAGGATGCTGTTGTGTTCAAAGCTTCCTCTGTTGACTAATGTTTCGTTTCCACTTTAATCCTAATCTTCAATTTTATCTCTCATCCCTTCCCGCCTCCCTCCAGCGAGCGATTGGAGGACTGTTCTCGCAAGCTGATAAAGGAGAACAAGCTGAACGCCGGCCTGGCTTTCCCCACCGGCTGCTCCCTGAACCATTGTGCTGCCCACTACACTCCCAACGCCGGAGACACCACCGTCCTGCAGTACGACGACGTCTGCAAGATCGACTTCGGCACGCACATCAACGGTACGCACTCGGGTTAATGAGCGCTGATTTTGGCTTAGTGTTTTTTTTTTTGTGCTGATGCGTCCAAGACTGTCTGAGAATATCGATCGTCAGGCTCTTTAAATTTGGCACCGGCGGCTCATTAATCACGCTCCAACTTTGTTTCCACAGGGCGAATCATTGACTGTGCCTTCACCGTCACGTTTAATCCAAAGTATGACAAGCTGCTGGAGGCTGTGAGAGACGCCACCAATACTGGAATCAAAGTATGACACACACTCACTCACACACACTTCACTCTGTGTTTTTTCTGCCGACTGTGTGAAGCTCATCACTTCCTGTTCGTTTGTCAGAACGCCGGCATCGACGTGCGCCTGTGTGACGTCGGAGAGGCGATTCAGGAAGTGATGGAGTCCTACGAGGTCGAGCTTGACGGCAAAACATACCAAGGTAACTTCTTGTAGCTGCTCAGGTGTAGCAACCAATAACTTATCTTGCCCGATACATCGAGCATCCCCATCTCGAACGTTGATGAGCTGTGTGTGAAGCTCTCTCTCTGCCCGTTTATTCATAGAACTTGTTTCTTCGTTTCAGTGAAGCCGATCCGAAACCTGAACGGTCATTCAATCGGTCAGTACAGAATACATGCTGGCAAGACTGTGCCCATTGTTAAAGGAGGAGAAGCAACAAGAATGGAGGTGAGTTATAATTACCGCCGGGCCTCTTTCACTCAAAGTTTGAGTGACTGAAAAATACACCGTTAAAGTCAGTCGTCCTGTTATTGACGCCATGTTTTCACCCTGCAGGAGGGAGAGGTTTACGCCATCGAGACATTCGGCAGCACAGGTAAAGGCGTGGTCCATGACGACATGGAGTGCTCGCACTACATGAAGAACTTTGACGTCGGCCACGTCCCAATCAGGTTTGTCTCACGCCATCAGCTCACAAACTGGATCAAACTACAAACGTTCAATAAACTGAGCTCTAAAATAACTTTACTTCCAGGCTGCCCCGAGCGAAGCACCTGCTGAACGTCATCAACGAGAACTTCGGCACGTTGGCGTTCTGCCGCCGCTGGCTGGACCGTCTGGGCGAGAGCAAGTACCTGATGGCCCTGAAGAACCTGTGCGACCTGGGCATCGTGGACCCGTACCCTCCCCTCTGCGACACCAAGGGCTGCTACACCGCTCAGTTCGAGCACACCATCCTGCTCAGGCCCACCTGCAAGGAGGTGGTGAGCCGGGGAGACGACTACTGACACCCCTCAACCCAACCCAACCCAACCCAACCCAACCACCGCACCACCACCAACACCAACACCTTCCCCACACAGCATCCCGTTAGCAACTCCTCCTTCCTTCAGAGAAAAGACGTGGTTGTGTCAGAGCCACTTTCAAGTGGTGCCAAATGCTACTGTTATATACCCGCAATGCACCACTCACGGCTTGCAAGGAACGAGGACCGGCTTTCCTGAGTTTTCTATCATCAAATGTAAACAAGGCGACACGTTTCTGTCGGAGGAAGCGTCGGTAGTTTCCTTCCGCGTCCCTCTGACCTCATGTTACACATCGTTTAAAAAAAAAGCTAACTGTCAAACAGTTAAAATGTTTATTTAAGCTGCCACTGAATCAGTATTCAAAGAGACGGTGAGCGGTGGAAACTCCCCGTATGCCTCCTTTTTCTTTCATTTTCTACGGCTCCGCTCTGAGCCACCAGTACTTTTAGCGCACGACTTCAGTTCGAGCACAAATGTTACTGATGCGTTCAGGAGGCGGTTAGGCCCGATGCATGGCCAGAAATCTACGCTAAAAACAAAAAACAAACAAAAACAGACAATAATATTTAAAGCTCGGTGAGGGGGGGTTGTGTCGTAGTAAATAAAAGCGCCATCTTCATACAGACACCGTGCGTCTGCAGAGCTGTATGTTTGTTTGGCTTCTGTCGCTACAGGAGGGAACTCTGCACTCTGGCCCTCTCTAGTCATTGTTTCTTTGATATTTGTAAAATATCTTTGAAATGGTTGCTGCCACTGTATGTTCCCAGTTGAAAAACAAAATGCTTCATTTTGAACTCCCTGAAAATGTTTTTGTAAGAAAAGGAAAAAAAAAAAGGTGATTAAAATGATTTTGCTCAATTGCGGGTTGTCCCTTTTTCTGATGTCTCTAATCATGGTAGAAGAAATGTAATTAATCTAAGATGAGAAGTATAACAAGACAGATAATTCAAGTTTACTTGGACCAAAAGCTGAAATATTCCAGTTTACTACTATAAAAACCAGCAATTATGAAATAGTAATTTCAGTTTGACATTTTGGGGAGTATTCCTGTTATATTTCCTGCCTGTCAATATTATTTTAATATATCTGTCTGTTAAAATATGAAGAGCCGGTTAGCTTGGCTTTAATCCCCTGAGGCTAAAGTAAATGCTAAGCTAATGTAACGGCTGGAAGCAGGGGAAGCGGATAGCTTAACTCTGTCCAAAAGCCACAAACTGTTGTTCTAACACGATTATATATAACTGATGTTATATGAAAACGCATTATATATCACACAAGTGTTAATTTATGAGCTTTAGAGCCGGACTTAGCGTTTGATAGCGCAAGCCTAGCTTGTTTCCCAGTTTCCACTGTACTATATATGCTAATTTAGGCTAACTGGTTGCTAACTGTAACGTTAGCTTAATGGTTGCTAACTGTAACGTTAGCTTAATGTTTAACGGTCAGAAGTTAGAGTGGTGTCGATGTTTCATTCTTGACAAAAAAAAAGGCGAATAAACACCCTTAAAAAGTCTAAAACTATATATTATAAGCTTTAAAAGACTCAAATGTATTTGTTTCAGCTGCTTAAATATACAAATAATTGTTCGTTTTTATACTCTGTTAACTTTAATACAACGAACTTTTTTGGGATATTCAACCGTTGGATGAACAAATTTGAAAACGTTAGCTTGGATTTTTTAATAAAAAATATTTAAAAAGCTGTAAAACTTTGAATTATGCTTTCAGTGGTTTCAACAAACTGTAGTTTTTAAATCAATTATATAAAAACGTGTAAACTATTCATTATAAGCTAATAATATGAAGCAGAATATAACGGTTGTCATTACTGTACAATATAACGGACTATCTCTGGATTTTCAACCGTTAGTCTTTAAAAGATTTTTAAAAAACTATACATAATTTATGTTTTAATTAAACTTCTAATTATTATACTGTGAATGCTGCTATCTTAACAAAACACAGAGTTTTTAGATTTTAAATCATTTTAACAAACATGTTAGAAAACCATGAATGAAAAAAGAACCAAGACTCGGTCATCTTTTGTAGAAAAATGAAAAAATATTCTCATTTATTGAGGTAATTTTCTCTAGAAAAAAAAATTGAGGTAACAATTTGCATAGTATAACTTCCATAAATTTACACACAACACACACATCCATGGAGTAGTAACCAAAATGCCAACAAACAAACAAAATGTATCACGTCTGACAAATGGAGGAAAAAATAAAAACATGAAGTGTGCTTTGAACTCCTCCTGTGACGGAGGACATGGTTTGAGGTGGAGAATACGTTTGTTTTGTCTCCAGCATGGAGATAAATATCACAATCTGTAATACATGTGTTAAATCTGAAAACACAGTGTGTGTGTGAACGCTGGGAGGACAGTGATAACTGCTGGTGGTGTTGAACAATCAGCGGTTGTGTATAAAAACCTTTAAAAAACAGTCACGGCCTCTTTTCTAAAAGGAGGATTGTATAAAAATACATTCATAATCTAAATGCTGGTCTGTTTCTTTTTATTGATATGAACTATAAAAATATATCTGACTTCTCGACGACGAAAGGGCACTTTTCTAGAACACTAGTTCGTTTTTTTGGGCAGGGGGTGGTTCGGGCTCTGAATTACATTCTGGAGCAGAGAGGTGGCAGCGTTCAGCTATAAAAAAAATAAAACATCCCTTTGGAAACATCCAGCAAGTGTTAAACCGTGTTTGGAAATTGCTGAGAGGATTTTCCGTACGCTTTCCCCCTCCCCGAGGCTTTGGCTTGACGTCTGCAATTTTTCAGGGTGAAAAATAACCTTCCTGCCCCGCTTTGTGTACAAAACTACAAACAAACGCGACCTCTTCTGTAGAAATTAGTGCATTTCTGGCAGGAACGACGGCCGAACAGCGGCTGCGTTTAAGAATTTACCTGTCTACAACACAGGGGAGGCCGAATGACATGTTTACAACCCTACATCCAGTTCTGTGACCACTATCTAAAGTGACTGAAAAAAAAACAGCATTTACAATCAAAGCCACCGAACGCAGGTAGGCAGACGCGTGAATACACCTGTACGCCCTGTAAAGAGGACACTTGTAAGTCCTTTATGTTGGCTGCTACTTGAGACACATCTTGGCTGATACTCTTTATAAAATACAACTGTACACAGATCACAAACACCATCTTTTCTTTTTTTAAAAAATACCTACATATAAACATCATTTACAACAAGTTCACAAAGCAGAACCAGGTTCTTTTAAAACAAACAAAAAAAGGAGTCCTTCCTCTCTCTCTTTTTGTTTTAACCCCCCGTCCTCCCAGGATATAAAATGCCCGAAGAAAGAGTGGAAAGAGAGAAAGAGCGATAGGTAGGGCTGTGCTGATATCGAGGAGGAGGAGGAGGTTGAAGGGATCGTGGTCCTATAGCGGCCGGTCTTTGTCCTGAGTTACTCGCTGTGTGTAGAAGAGGATGTAGGCCTGAGCGCGGCACACCTCCTCCACCGAACACACGTTCAGCTTAGAGTCATTACAGTGAACCCAGAAGCCTGCAGGAGCAACAAGGAGAAACAAGCCAGCATGAGATACTTCTTCACTGCTACAGAGCTTCAAATTTAAGTTTTCTTTAACCTTGAAAACTTTCAGGAAACCTTCATTACTCACCTCCTTCTGTGTTGTAGCAGTAGGAGGTGTAGTGGCCAGAACCGAAGCCCTTCCCATGATGCATCACCACAGCTGAGAGGTCGTAGAGGAAGTGCTTGGGACGCGGCGAGCCCGTGGAGCTCGGGCTGCTGGGACTCGAGCAGGGCACGCCCCTGGGCGAGGGCTCCCGGCAGCAGTACGGCTCCATGTTGAGGAGCTGGTCGAAGGTGACGTGGACTCCGATCTTCTCCCGGTGGTTCCGCCCAGACCACCTGAGGACCAATCACGACACACAAAACCAGTCAGCAAACAAGCTATTGGCCAAAATCTGCAAACATCTCATCGTCAAGGTTCTGGCCACGGTTTAGAGGAGTGCAGCTGGAGCATGAAAGTAACTGTTGGCTCTATTTTAGAGGAGCCTTAAATTAACAATATTTGCTTTTTATGTGAGTTTACATCATTTAAACTTTATTTCATGTCATCTTTCAGATGATAAAAGCTACCTGGCACAAACACCTGGAAACAAACTGACTTATTTCTCTGGAGTGTAAGGGAGTAAAACAAACCCTAATCCCTAATAATTTATGTTGTGTTTTCAGTTAGTAACGTCTGGGTTTGCTCATCCAGCAGCAGTTTTCTCAATTTCTCCAAATTGTGAATCGTCCACCAACTCTTGGCGCTTGGTGTGGCGTCATCGTACCTGAAGCGTTTGAGGTGAAGCCGCAGGACCTGAGGCAGTTTGTGGACCATCAGCTGTTTTTGTGCTTCAGTCAGGTAGACTGATTTGGAGGAGGTCCGCCGTCGAGCAGCTGCAGACAAACAGGAGAGAGTTACACGAACTCTACTCAGCTTTTATTTACTACAGATACTTTTAGTCACCTAAATCTTGATTAAATGTGTCTCTGCCGCAACCGAGAAAAAGTCCACAAGAAAAGAAGCTCCACACTGACTTAATACACAACGAGTGGCTTTAAGGGAGGGGACAGAAAACACACAGTCTGGGTTTGACAATATTGCACTCACAGTTACAGTGGTCACAGGCGTAGATGTTTCCCTCCAGTGCTTCAGTCTCTGTGAACTTGGCCAGCATTTCCGTCAAGTGACACGACGCCTGAGAGGCCGACTCCCTGCTGTTACTGTGATAGCGCTCGGGGAACTCCAGAGACAGATCCCAGAACGGCTCCACGGTGTTGGAACGATGATCGCAGGCAAGGCATGTCACCTAAACATCAGACAGAGGGGAATAAACTTATGAGCGTGGTCACGGTGAGGAGCGTAGCGCTATATTTATAATCCAACCATACTTGTAACTGTTCTGACCATCCTGTGTGCAGCTTTACTGACTCTTAAAAGTATAAAAATGAATAACCGAAGCTGTGATTTGCCTTCGTTTTCATGTGTAATGCTGACACAGTTCATGCACAGTGATCACAGTCAGCGCCGTAGTTAATAACCAAAGTGCTGAGTTAGCCTGAACCCCCTTTACAGACACACAGCCCTCCATTCAGCAGGAGCAGGTGTCGCAGGGTGTGCTCAGCCTCCACAAGTAGACGCTAATCTCTCTACATCTGCTACATCCCTCCCTCCATCAGTCGGTTGCTGCAGAACCTGCGGGTGATTGTTTACACCCAAACATTTTTGGCGGCGGCGGCTCTCACAGTCACATAAAAAACATTTCTTGAGAAACTTAACTATTCATGTGAAGCCACATTTTCACATTTAAGGACTGTAGAGTCAGTAAATAACTCAAGGAGCGATTAATCAAAATAATTCATGATATTTACACCACACACAGACCGCCTGGCACTTAGATTTTTGTTTTGTGTATTCTGTGCTGTAACGGATGTGAAACAATCAGGAAATAACTTTATTTCTCTGATTAATCGGCTTTATCGAGGCCAGCGCTCCCTCACACTCATTCACCGTCACAAATCAACTTCTTTGTGTTTCTATTTTGCAGCGATAATTGTGAGTCAGACTCAGATTTAGAAGCTAAACAAAGCCAGAAACACAACAGGGAGAGTATCAAAGTTTAGTCCATGAATCCACCCGAATAGTTTCAGTTTCAGAGACATTTCAAGCCGACTGTGGAGAAGTTTAACCGGTCTGAGCTTCTGATCGGCTGAGGTGTGACGTCAAGCTGTGTTTTTCCAGTAAAAAGTCAGTAAAACAATCAGCAAATCCATTAAATGTTCAGCGCTAACCTCCACTTATCGATTTAAAGTGACAGATAAATCCATCAAGACTAATTTCATTTGAGCTATGATTCAGTCAGAGCTGCTGAGTTATCGCTGTGTGGGCGTATCTGTGTGGGTTCATGTGTGCAGGCTTATTATCACTGCTGAGTCACTCACTGGTGAGTCAAGGTAATCATAGGTGTGTGTGTGTGTGTCGTACCTGGCTGAGGAGCTGGCCGTGAAAGATGGTGTTGACCACGCTGAGCACCTGCTTGATGAGCCGTTTCTGGGGGACTCCCGCCGTGGTCGTGTGTGTCCCGGTGCTCTCCAGCTCGTGCTGCACTTTGTCCAGCAGCTCGCACAGGAACTCCTGAGCGTCCTGCTGGGCGTAGCCCCTGAACGCCGGGATCAGCTGCCACACCGAGTGCAGCATGGCAAAAGGCGATACCAGCGCCCACTTGCCGGACCACATGACCTGGAACAAGGTGTGCAGCTCGTGGCAGAGAGAGATGTGCTTCGAGCTGGGCTCTTTGGGTTGTATCAGCTCCATGCTGCGGCCCCGTGACGCCCCACCGCTCAGTCCTGATCCAGAGCCCGAGCTGGCCTGGAAGCCCTTCCTTTGCGTCAGGGGGGACTGAGACGAGGCTTTCCCCGCCAGCTGACCGTGGACAGCGGACGCCAGTAGCTCGAGAGCCTGGGTGAGATCCAGGCGCAGAAAGCACTCCCTGAAGACGTGTAGGTGACTCAGCACCTGCAGGATGGAGTTCATGTAACACGTGTTGCCTAAATTCCGCAAGCCCGTCACTCCTGGTGTGACGGTGGGACGCCGTTTGAAGGGTGAGCCACTCTGTTTGGTAGGCTGCTTGCGGCGAACTGGTGTTTGGGCTCTCGCTGAGGGCGTTTTGGGTTTAGATTTGGTGGTAGAAGAACGGGTGCGGGGTTTGGGAGTTGATTGGACCTTTTTCGTCCGTCCAGACTTCTTAGAGGTGGTCGAGGCAGGGCTTTGAGTCCTCGGCCTGCGGGTGAGTGACGTGGGCACGGGTGTTTTCGTCTTGTTGCATGCCCTCTGAGATGGTGTTGTGACCGCTGCGTCTACGACTCTCTGGCTCTTCCAGCGTAGCCGGCGACTCTTCCTGAGGGGGGCGTTCTCCAGCTCCTCCTGTAGCTGCCTCTTTAGCTCTCGCCTTCTCTCCCTCGCCTCCCTTTTCTGCTCCTCCTCCTCCTCCCTCTTTCTCTCCTCTTCCTCTCTCTTCTTCCCGCATTCAGTCAGTCCGAACCAGAAGCGGAAGACGCGTCCCATAAGCGCCCTTCGCCGGTGCCAAAGTGCAGTAAACATCCTGTCCTCGTCCCTCAGCTGCAGCTCGCGGGCCCCGGACGGCATGACAGCATCTGGGCCGGCACTAGCAGAGCGGAGTGTGCGCCCACTGCGGGTGGTAACCTCATAGCGCTGGCTCTGGATGGCACTGAGCGTGCTACGAAGCAGTTTCAGGTCTCCGGTGGCATTATCATTCAGGACGTAGTCGTCACACAAATAACAAAAGACGTAAAGTTCATTAATCTCCATCGCCAAAGGGTGACGCTGCTGCTGAAAATGCTGCAGGGCGTGCTCTTCGATGTAGCGCCCACACGCCACGTGAGCGCAGCCCAGGCACGCCCATATGGACTCGGTGGTGTTGCAGTCCACGCAGTGCCACTTCTGGGGGTTGAGGATGGAGTGGTCCGGGGCGAGCCGCAGCCGCCCGACATGCTTACACCTGTCCATTACACACCACCTGCCCGCCGAGCTGGCTGGCTGGCTGCGTCAGTTGATAACTGACCGTCTGTGTGTGAGTCTGTGTGGGTGTGTCAACGTTTCACACTGGCTTTCATATCACCATGGTGACCATGATGAGCTGAGAAATGGGACCCTCCCAGGGCATGGTGGTTTCTTGAAGGGAGAGAGAGGAACAGAGAGGGTTAGTCAAGATGAGGAAAGTCAGTGCAGACTAAAAATACAGTTAAAAAACACACATATGGTGCATTTTTCTGTGTAATGACATCCTGCTCTTTTCCTGGAAACACATCAAACCACACAATAAAATTATTATCTCAAAGCCACTAAATCTAACCTCCCATGACTCTGTTTTATGAGGCCATAGCTACACACAACAAACTGTGGCAGACTGCCAGCACACTTTAACATTTCCTAACTGGTAGATAAACATGGCCGCGCTGAGTGTTGCCAGGCACATCCACTAAAAAACAGAAAGGTGTGGTGTGTAAGCCGGGCTGTTGAACCTGCCAAACTCTGGAGCTTTTCCAGAGATGGGTCACTAAAGAAATAAAATAAACTTAAAAGCACACGCAGAGCCACTTCACGTCAAAAACTAAAGCGACGGACGGCTAATAAGCGGCACAGAAGCTCTGGGATTTGCCTCCCAGCTTCCAAGTGTGGGAGAGTTGTTAAACAATGAGAGAGAAGAACCACTAAACTGACCAAGACCCAACAATCAGGCTTCTTTTCACATCCCGGGGGGTTGGTGTACCTCAGCTGAGAAAGTGGGGATCCTTGAGTGAGTATCAACACCCCCCCTGGTGAGGTCAAAGAAGTAAGATTATCCAACAAAAGGGGCACTGAGCTTTCACCCTTTGTCTGGATACAGGACTACCTTTGCTGGGGAGATGAGAGAGGAATGAAAATTGACTGTTAGGGAACAAGAGAGAGGCAGAGCGATGAAGACGGGAGGGCTTCAAACTAACAAACAGAAAAAAGCTCCAAGCGTTCAGGTCAAAGTTGGATGTTTATCAGTTATAAAGTGGGAGTGGGCGTGTGTTTATTCACACATCTGATTGTGCAGCCGCTGGGATATAAATAAAATCTCACTGCTGACAAGAGTCCAAGACAGAGTTTGAGTGTGTCGGGTTGTTAACTAGCCCTGCAACATTGTTAAGATTGCTTAATCGTAGCCCTCTTAAGGCTGATTCATCAGGTGGTTATCACGATAAGAAGCAAACACGCAGATTAACGAGTCCCTGCTGTCTCATTTTCAGGAACCATCACAGCTTTTAAGAGTAAAGACACTGACTCGATGTGTGGTAAACACTCCTGGCACACTGTTGCTCCCCAAGTTTCTCATGTCAACCCAAGTTTTATCAGCCAAGTTAGCGCGCTTTGCCTGGTTTCTCCTTGTGACTGCATGCGCTCAAGTGGCCGCACAGACGTGCCCTAACACGGGTTGAACCGGGTCATAACAGACGCTATCAGTCTCGCGTAACATTTCAACAAACTTTTAGGACGTGATACGCGGGATAAGGGTCGTGGAAACAGCCCAACTTTTAAGTAGCGCTGTCGCTACGGCAGCTAACGCTCGCTAGCCACCGCTAGCGCTGTAATTGATACAGCTATCAGGGAGTTGAATTAGATTATTCACTGAGAAAATCTGAGAACGTCGCAAAATTAACGTCCGAAACACGAGCAGGTGACACGCTAACAAGCGCCACCGTTTTTAACTGTGTTCACTCATGAGATTAGTGACTAGCTGCCCCCCCCCCCCTCCTGCTAACGTTATCCTAGCACGCTAGTTAGCATTAGCCTTCCAGGCTAACTGCCATAATCCGAACAAGTTCACGCGCTAGCCCCGGAGGTCAGCTCACGAGCGGCGGGCTCGGCTTTTAAAAACAACCGAGCCCGCCCCGGGTGTCGTCTGAACCAGAACAAACGAACCAGCACCGACACTGCGAGGACATTCAACCCGAAGCACTGTATATGAGAAGAAAACAGCATACCGAGCCTCTCCTTCACGGCAGTAACTCCTCTGTTTCTAAAATGATCGCCATCTTGTCAGTCCCTGTCGCGTGGTGTTGGCTCGAGCGCGTCCTCGCTCCGTGACGTTGTTGTTGTTGTTGTTATTGATGATGACGCCGAGGATGAAGATGTCCACTCATCCTCTGTTCAAACTATTTCCGTGCAGTCAAAAACCTGCTTCAGACAACTCTTTATTTACTGGTTTAATGTCAGACTGTTAAATAATAAAGTTTTATTGTAGTTTTTTGTGAGTTTTTGTGTATTTCTGGCACTTTTGTGACACTTTAGTTACCCTACTGTTTATTGTGCGTTGTGTCATAGCGTCACTTTTTATTTAATTTAACATAATCAACAAATTAAAAAGTGGTCTGGATAAAATCACTGCTTTTCAATGAGTAGAAGTAGTGACGTTTCATACCACTAGAGAGAAGTGTTGTACCAAATATTGTCCCGGTGATGATGTTGCTGCCACAAACCAGTATTCATATCAGATGATTCATATCAGGTGATTCATTAAAATCTTGAGCTGAGTTAAATCTAATTTGGTTTTAAGTCAAGCCAACTTAATTTCAAAGTGAAAGCCTTTAAAGACTTTAATTTGACTCACTTTGCTCTGGCAGATATAGACGCAAATAGAGCTAAAAACAAGGAGCTCAAGGAGGTAAGCAGATGTGACAGTATATACAATATGCACAGCATGAGTGATGATATTTACATGTTTAAAGAACAAAAACTGAATTTAAGAATGACTCATTTACAGGTACAGTGGATGTTTGAGGCATGGGGAGTGTTCCTGATGCTGTGTGTGTGCCTGGTGTTAACTGTTCAGCAAAAGCAGCAATACCACAGTACAAAGGAAAATACACTTAATTAAACTTAAATCTAAATAATAAGTAGCAATGGAAGTCTATAGTACTACAGTCACTGTGTGTTTCAAACATCTCTGCCTCCACCTCTCCTCGGTAATGTGATGTAACTATGCCAGGTCACCTTAAACTAACAGTGGAAAAAGACCAAGTACAAACTGCACTTAAGTGTGATTTTACAGTAGTCGACTTGATGTTTGGAAATTTCCATTACTTTTGGTGGTTTTGTTACTTTACATAATAAGATTTTACACCCAAAAAACTAAAAAAATGATATGTTATTATAGATTAAACTACCCTACTTCTTCTTCATGTTAATGCAGCAATACAGTTATATAAAGTATATAATACACTATAAAAAATGGTTGTAGATTTTACAGTGAAGACCAGAAACTCTGAATAGGGTAAACACAGAAATATGCCAGAATATACTAGAAAATACAAAGTTGAGTATAATGTGTTGCACTATGACCCTGCAGTTGTACCTTTAGGGGGTTTTTTAAAGCCTTGTGTGCTGGTGTGGGATGCAGGTGTAGCACTTCATATGCTGGTTAATGGGGGCTGGTGGCACTCACCGTGTAGATCCTATCAGCGTTCTTATAAGACAACAACATTTAACTGTCTGCTGTGCGGATTTAAGTGTCAAATCCATCAACCGTCATAACAGGGAAAATGTAATTACTATGTGAGCGCTGTTATTATAACACATTGTGAATCCCTTTATAGATATTACAGTTATTTTACATCTCCATGAGAGAATATTTTTTTTATTGAGGAAATTATGCCTGAAGGAGGACTTTTAATCTCAACACACGCACCCTGACTGCATGTGAAGAATCCCTCTTATGTACTGATTAGTGGAGAACTGATCCATGCAAGCCTTCTTAAACCCCCCACTGAACATGTTGGGGAGGGTGTGTGTGCCAGTAACAGTGTGCTTTTACGTTGAGTGTGTGTGTGTCAGTGGTGCAGAGGAGTGTGTGTGGGGGAGATTAAGAGGCGTTTGTGAGTGACTTAAAGAAAGAGGTATGTGTTGATGTGCCATGCGATGCCTGTGAATCACCTCTAATGTTTTTCTCCATCTATGTCCCGGGGCCTTTACCGCCTTCATGTCCACACATGCTAACCCTCCCTCCCTCCCTCCCTACCTGTCCTCTTTTTATCTGCACTCTCTCTCTCTCTCTCTCTCATAAACACACACATTTTTCTGCTACTATACTTCTGAGGACCTCATGTTCATTCACTAAACTCACCAGTTTCAGAGATTTATCTCTTAACGTTATCGTTGCAGCGGCTCATCGGTGTTTCTGGTGTATTTCTGCAGTAAGCTTCAGTGTCTCTTTTCTCACGAACCTTTGTTTTCAGGAAATAAGCCATTGTACACTTAATCTGTGTAGCATCAAACAATAAACAGATAAAGCTAGCCAGAAGTTTTCCACAGGAGTTGGTGGAGATTAAAACAGAGATACAATGTCAGTGAATATTGGACTTCGTCAGGTGGCTGTGACTGTGAGCTCAGACAGTTTTGGACCACTGGGAAGAAGAAGAGAAGGTTTATCAGGTCCAGGGCGGGGAGTGGAGCCGGTGTCATGCCAGAACAGGAGCTGGGCATGTGGACAATATAACCAGGCTCAGTAGCATACTGACAGAGGAAGAGAAGAAGAAGAGAGCGAAGAGGACATTGAGGGAGGGAGCTAAGAGAGAAAATAAGAGGAAGAGGAAGAGTAAATGTGGAGCCGAGAGCTTGGTGAAATAAAAAGCTGAAAGACGCCGAGCCGGGCTGACTGCTGTTGTTGTTGACTAGTAAGTAATATCAGCTGGCTGCTGTGTATCTACTGAACTGTTCCTTTAACATTTGCTGGTCTAAACACCTGATGTTGACAAGCTCTTTCCTCTGGCAGCCAAGGTTATGTTGAGGGCAACAACAACGTCGTGTTTTGAATACATTTGAAAACTGGCGTGCATGACTGAAGAAGGCAAATAAATCCTTCAACGTTTGTGTCCGATTAGAAAGATGGGCCTGTTTGGCCGGAAGGTAAAAGTAAAAGAAAGAGAATCTTTACACACAGCTGTAAATAAATTAGTGTAAACTATAAACTCAAGTCTTGAAAGCTTAAGTGAGGACAAACTTTGGTTCTCACAGGAACAGAAATTCACACACGCAGAGAAACGTGCAGCTTTGTAACTTGTTTTCATTGAAAAGGGTGGTTGATAATTTCAGTGAATGGAAGCCATTCCGGTGGTTTCATGGTTGTGTTAACGCAGCTGGATACGGTGTTGGTTTTGTGGCGGGTGAAAACACAGGTGCCGGCGAGGCCGGGGGGAAATGCTTTACTGCCTGTAAACAAACACACCTCCTGTAATTTCTGCCCCAGCCTCGCCTCGCTCTGTTCGGTAACGTCGAACACTTTGACAACTTCTGATGTTTAATCTGTTTCCCAGCTTGTCATGAGTGCTTGTTTTTCCCTGTCTGTCTGCCTGTTGTCAGGTTGATGTGCAGGGGTTCGTTCATATAATGACTCGATGACATCAGGTCCTTGTTTGGATGGCTATATAATAATCAGCAGTAGCGTCTCAATCACTCTGCTATGTCAACATCGGCCTCCCTGTTCTGGCTTGCTCTGATGCTCGTCAGGTAGAGAAACATTCCTGATGCGTGTGTGCATGTCATGTGTGTGTTTTCGTACGCAATTAAGTAAAACCAAAAGAGCGTGGATGGTTTCTATGGACGGAGCTGGTTATTTTCATGTGAAGTGAGGTCTGGTTTTTCCTATACCATAATCTTCTCATTTCCTCTGTAAGTGAATCACAGCTGATGGGATAATACAGACCACATGACTCACTTATCCAGAACACACTTCCTCAGAAGAAATACTTTTATTTTTACTCCCTCTGCCCTCCTCAGGACCTCTGGGTGCTGGTAGCTGTGTGACACCCATAGCGGGCCAGCTTCGGGGCGTTTGTCTCAGGGTGATGGGTGCTACCGAAGAGGGGGCATTGTGACTCCCAGCGAGAGGAGGGGAAGGGTGGTGTGGGGGTTATTGTCCCCGAGCCTGCGGGAGCTGCCATGCACTCCGAGGCCAATAGCAACACAAGAATGCTGACAGGACAAAGGCCATAACTCCATTCTATAGCAACACAAGTGAGGCATTGTGTTCATACAGGCACGCACACACACGTATACACACACACACATACACACATGCATGCATGTATTTGCCATTACTCCACACACATACACATAAACTATACCGGAGCAAACTATGCATCTGTGCAAGCATGCCAAACACTCATTCATCAACTAGTTTCCCACACCATGCAACCCCCCACAGGACATCTCCATCACAGGCTGAGAATGGCCAGTCAATCTGGGGACAATGAGTGTGAGAGAGAGAGAGAGCGAGCGAGTGAGGAAGAGACACAGTTAGAAAGAGAGTGGAGGTCCATGCTTCATGTGTTCGTGGCTCCCTGTTGCGTCTACGCTTCAAGGCCAGTTCCCACCACAGAAAACACCTCCTTCCACCGACTAACCTGAAGATCTGCAGCGAGCAGATAGCAGAGGACACACTCGAGTAACAAGAAACTGATTCGAAGTTAAAGTGTAGAAGTATACCTGACGTTGTTAGATTGTAACTAAAGCAGCATTTTACTGTTGGAGCTGCTGGAGCTACTTTGATCTAGTTTATATACTGTTAAGTAGTCTGGTGGTTCTTAACTCGGGGGTCAAGACCCTGTCAGAGGTTCTGTATGGAAAGCTGAGATGATTAATGAGGCGAGGAAGATGAAAAACAAAGTTCTGCTACACAAATTTGTGGTGAAATATTGAATAATTCCACTTGTCGTTTAAAAGGAAAGTGGAAATCTTTCTTTAGTGAAATCCAAATATAAATCATGATGTACATGAAGCATGTCACTGGAGAGACAGATGTGCGGAGGAATAAGAAAACTGTAACTGTAAATAAACATAGATTTCTGTCACGTTGCGTCCTCTTCTTAGCACCTTATGTTTATCTCGATGCCTCAAATCAAGTGGCAGCCTCTGTAGCTGTGAAGTGAAGCAAATGCACAACTGCAGTTCCTCAAACGTCCACTTGAGTCTGGCTCCAGAAGTGAGTCAGTCTCCATAAGTCCCCATGTTAAAATGTCCAGCTTCACAGCAGAAATAAAGCCTGGTACAAAAAACTGTTTTGGTCTCTGTAGCTAATTTCCCCGTCAAGTAGGTGTTGTTACAGATGGCCAAGGAGTAAAAACTGAGGTTGGAGTAGAGGTTTAATGTGACGAAATTACTCAAGTACAGTCCATGAGTACTTAGTTACTTTCCACCCCTGGCACTGAAGCATTCCCTCCAGTCACATTCTTCTTCCTGTCTGCACTCGTTCACCCCTTCCCCTGCTGACTGGAAACAGCTTGGCAGAAACTAGGAGGAGCCGTGACCCCTCTGCCACAAATCTGTGAATGGGCAGCGAATGAGGAAACGTGGGTACAAGAGGCTATCCGGCTTCGGCTGTGAAAAAAAACATCCACTCCCGCTCACCTCTCATTGAGGAGACAAGGCCGGCAGACAGGTGAGCGACCTTCGACCTGGCCTGCCGCGGAGCGCTTCTCGACGCGCCAGGAATGTGTCCACACCTCCCGGCCAACCACGTCACAGCTGGTGGGCGAGGAAGCGGTGGAAAACACGCAGGTCGCCCAAACCCAAACAGAGTGTGTGTGCTCGCCCCGGCCTCTCTCTGTTATGGTCTACATTCTGTGGCGCTGTGTGAATGTAGAGGAAAGTGTTTTGGGAGAGGGAGTGATGGATGACTTAATCTGAAGGGACACGGAGAGAGGAACGGGAGGTGTCTGTGTGAGAAACAGAGCTGGTTGATAAGGATATTTTTGTCTAATTTATGTGAAGTATTTCAAGGCCTGGGCAGTTATATCAACTGTTGTTGAAAGTTGGAATTCAGATCTGGGAATATTTCTGCAACAATGTTTCAATGACAAAGAGAGACCTGCAACCTGTTAAAGGCAAAGTTCGGTTTACTACAACCTTGGACTCATTTTTGTAGTTTTGTAGTACTCGCCAAGTTAAACACTGACATATGGGAACGTAGCAACAAATGAAGAAGAACGGGGAAAGAAACATGAGCAGTTTTGAAGAGAGAATGAAGGTCAACCTTAAAAGTAACAACGCAAACTATCTGTTATAAATATCCCACTGAGTGGCAAGGTGAAGGTCAAGCTGAACTGCTAGCAGGAATACCCGACAGATACCAGATCTGTAGTAAGACCTTCAGTGTACTGCTGTTAGCTAATGCTAGCTCAGTTTGTTCGCCGGGCTGCCTAGACTGCAAGCATGTTTGTGTCTGTACTGCAGATGTTTTGGACCACCATGGAGAGGAGGCTTGGGCGAATGTGGAGCCAGTGTCGTGCCAGAACAGGAGCTGAGCAAGCGGGCAATGTAACAAATACCAAAGAGGACGTTGAAACTAATAATCTGGAATTATCCTTTAATATTACCACATACAAAAAAAAATTAAACAGAGGGAGAAAGATGAACAATAATATTTATATAGATATATACAAATAATACTGTACAAGAGCACAAAGGAAGGGATAACAAGAACGTTCTGAATTTAGCAGTGTAATATGAGATGAATCAATATACATAACGCTGTTTCATACACATCAGAACGTGAACACAAACCTACAGAGAAGAGCTGGACTGAAACTGGACTGTGCTCGTTATATATACCTCTGCATTCACACACACACGCACACACACACACGCAAAACAGGCAAATACATTCACGTTCGGGGTAATACCCATTCACTCTGATTTCAACACAGGCACACCTGGACTGGCTAAGGTTTTAACCACCTGTAGTGGCTTGTATGGCTTGTTCAGCGTCACTCTGGGTGCTTTACACATTATATCTGCAGCACACACACACACACAGAATGTGAGTGTGAGTGAATGTGTGTGTGTGTCCATCCACAGTCCATGTCAGGTGGTTATTTAGTGTGTGTGCGTGTTAAGTCTTCCTCTCTTTGTGTGTCCATATTCCCTCAGTCCATCTTAGGCTAAAGTGCTGCAGAGAGGAAGACGCTCGGTTTTTGTTGTGTGTGTGTGTGTGTTTGTGTGTTTTAAATGTATGTGCGTGGGTCCATCACTCAGAATAAAAAGCACTTGGCCACACAGCTGGATTCCTTAATCCTACATAGGAATGTGCGAGACAGATACGTCTTCATAAAATTAAAGTCCTGCATGCTTTCAGCTCTCGTCCGAGAGGTTCAGTCCAAAGCAACCTGCTCGCGATTCAGCACTCCACATCTGGAGGACGCCGTTGTTTTGTCAAACAGTCCACGCGTCCGTCTTTCCTCCAGGTTTTTTTTTTGTCTGTTTTTTTTACTGCTCTGTCCGTTACCAGTTGCAGTCTTTCTTGAGTAGCGTGAGGACTTTGCGCCCCAAGCTGGCCTTCCAAGGCTTGACGAAGCTTTTCATGTTCACCAAGAGGCGGCCATGTTTGCGGTCCAAGTGGCCCGCCACGATGTACTCCACCCCTGAGAAAGGACGTCAAAGTTCAGGGTTACTTTATGGTTTGTGGAAACAATTCAAACTTTGACTTGGACTTCATTTAATATCATCCTTTATTCCAGTTTTTGTCAACAAAGCCCATGAAACGACCAAGCGGCAACCTCTGTGGCTGTGTAATGAAGCCAAAAACTGCAGTTCCTCTAACGTCCACTTGAGGCTGGCTCCAGAATGAGTCTCCATAAGTCCCCATGTTAAAATGTCCAACTTCAAATTATATTAAGGCTTAAAGTTATGCAGAATTAACAGCTTTTTGGTTCCTACAGCTGGTTACTGTAGCTCTCACCATCAGTACTCAAACAGAAGGAAACGGTGCACTTGTTGGGGACTTTTCGGTCGTGCTCTGTAGTGAATTTGGCACCGAGTCAAAATAAACTTCAGTGTGTGTTTATGGTAATGAAGGAACATGTCACCCAGTGCAACAGTGGCTGCTCACTGATGTGTTTTTAAATAGTATGCAAACAACAATGGAACTATCAGGCTTCAGATGCACAGACAGCACTTGTTTTTGGTCTTTTCATGGGAACAGTTGACAATAACAGATAAATAGAATATAATAGAATATCAGCAGCATAATCAGTCATGCTTCTACCTTTAATATGAGCCACAGGCTCCAGAAAGTTTTGCTTTGGGTAAAAGTGACTTTTAATTAATCTAAAACATTCAGTATCAGCCTCCATCTCTGACCAATGTGTGTGAGTCTGACCTGGGTTGAGGATCGGGCAGGTGCAGCCCCGTGCGGTCCAGGACTCGGGGTAAAGAGTGACCCGACCTCGCTGTATCTTCACCTTGGTGTTCTGACTGAGCACCTTCTGAACTTTGACCTCCACCTCGGCGTGAGAGCCCTTATCATGGGCCGACAGCACTTTCACCTTCAGCACTAAGAAAGAGAGAGAGAAAACCTTCAGTGTACAGCACATTTCCCCACCAAGTGTGAAACTCAGGAGAAGAGGAACTTCTAGGACATAAAGGACACAAGATGAGAAAAACCAAGCTGAGTAGATCCAGCAGACGTGCTCTTACCGTACGCATAATTCATGGTGCAGAAGAGTTTACTGTTGGTCAGGGCTTGCTCTTTGCACTCGCACTTCTCTGCAGGAGACAAGCACAGATTAATATTTGTAACGTAACTGATGTGTGTGTGTGTGTGTGTGCATGTGTGTGTGTGGTCTCAGATACTGTGCATAGCGTCCTAAGAATGCAAGCACAGTGTGTGTGTCCAGTGAGGAATGTGCCTATGAAAGCTGCAGTTACATGGTGGTGGTGGGGTGGTCTAAGAGAAAGGACACTTGGAAACCGTCCATGCACACACACACACACACACGCACACACACGCACGCACACACACACTCACACACACATCCATCTTTCTTCCATGTCCTTCTATCAGGACTTTCATTACTTAACCATTAATGCTTGGTCACTGGACTGTGGAGGAGGATGAATAACATACATGCACACACACACAGACACACACACAGACACACAACACACACACACTGAGTCTCTGTAACTCACCTGAATAGTGGAGGGCGGAGAAGAGTTCATCTGCTCTGAAGATCCTGACCGGCTCGCTGGAGTTTCCCTCTGAGTTGTACATGTCCAGATCATAGCTGCAAAACAACAATAACAACAACAATAACTTTAGACTTAGACTTAGTCTGCGTATAACAATATATATTATATTTTTCATATCATATCATAACATCCTGATCCATTTTTGCTCACCCGAACATGCAGTCTCCAGTAAACGGATCGCAGTCTCCTGCACAATCACACGGACGGCAGCCGTATTCGTGGAAGCCCCAGTATCCCACCATGCACCTGTCACAGTGCGCTCCACCTACTCCAGGTTTACAGATGCAGTTCCCGTTGGAGGGGTCACAGAGCGAGCTGTCGGCCAAGTGGAAGGGCATGGAGCCGAGAGGGTGACAGCTGCATGCTGGGAGAGAAAAAAGTAGAAAGTTTAGATATTAGAATAAATTCTGAGGGAAACTGTTGATGATTTAATGAGGTTATCTCATAAATTAAACATGTTTATAATCTTTAGAAAGACACAAAAATTAAAGTATGAATTCAGACAAGCAGCAACAGTGCTTTGTGACTGGAAGCCCGGACATTTACAGATGTGGTTCTCTGTTTTTACTTTTTCGATACCAGACAGTAAAGAGTAAAACAGGAAACACACGCAGAGACAGAACGTTGACATGTGATAAAGGTCTGAATCAAACCAGGGACAGTGCGGTTAAATCTTGTGTGTCTTAAACCGCTGCGTCGCCACAACAAAAAAAAACAACAAAAAAACGTGGTTTTCATTTTTGAGATGAAACAACAGCACCGGTGTCAAACAGAGGCCAACAGCTTGTAGTTTTTAAGCCGTGCTGGCAGCATTGCTCTGAAATATTTAAGTAAAAAGACACAAGAAAGAGAGTAAGGATGGAAATCTTTATCCAGACTGAAATATTTCAGCATCCACTAGAAGTACGTAACGCTTTACGACACTAAGTCACACACCACCAACTATTTCACAGATTTTGGTGAAAGTGGATCATATTTTATGGAGAAAATGTTTTCTGGTTTTGCCTCTGATGTCCTCCGGCTGCTCCGCCAGAACAGGAGCTGAGCAAATGGCAGCGTAACCGGCCTCTTGAAATATTCAAGATTTATATTATTAATTGCTTCTTCCTCCATCCGGCTGAGAGATTTCAGTCTTCAAAACAATGAACCAAATAACAGAACAACTGCTTGTATGACTAAAAATATATATATATTCTAAAAAAAACAAAGAAATAGTAAAAAATCAAAGAAAACAATCAAACGGTTAAAAAAAGAAAGTCACTTTGGGGTGTGTTGAGTCTAAAGGTCTTTCAAACTGGCAGTTTGCTGACCTGTAAATTATAATTTATTACCAGGACTTAAGTATTTTATCATTCATCAGTTGTTCTATTTGTCTGTCTGGTATTGTTGCAGCAGCTTGTAATACAAAGGCCTCTCTCTTTTCTTATCACACACACACCTCCAGCTTTCTCCCTCCCTCGTGTCCCCTCTAATTGTGTGCTGATAGGGTGTTCTTTAAACAACCTCCAAAAACAATATACTCACACACACACACACACACACACGTTTCCACTGGCACTCTGAGAAAACGACTGTCTGCTGGCTTTTCTACGGTTATCAACGCTCAGACCCGGAGCCTTTGCATGGAGGAGGAGAAGGAGGAGGAGGAGGAGGAGGAGGAGGAGGAGGAGGAGGTGTCAGGCTTCCCCCATAAATCTGTCCCTATCTCGGGGGGCAGACGGTGAAGCAGGGAGGGAGGAGAAGGGTGAAGACGGGGAGAGAGAAACAAAGAAGTGGGGCGTTGTTTGGAGCCATTTCTCTGCTGTTTAATGATGCTTGAAGCTCGACTGGCAGTAAATGACTCTTAACTACTTACTGTACACCCCGAGGCCCGTCTCCCTGCACTCTCACCTCTTTTTTTATTATCAACGCCGTCTTTCACAATAAATTATAGAAAGCCGTGGTTCAGGAGGTCATGTTTTCTCAAACCAAAGTTCACGATATGATTTCAAATCCACGTGAAGTGAAGTAAAGTGAAGTAAACTGTAGCTGCTGTTAGCTAACGTTAGCTCAGTTTGTTAGCCAGGCTGCCCAGGGGGAGTGTTAAGTGTTTGTAATACAGGCGTTTTGGACCACCGAGACGAAAGAGGATTTTTTCGGCCTGGAGCATGGGGTAATGCTGAAGGGGAGCAGAGCCGGTGTCGTGCCAGAACAGGAGCCGAGCAAGTGGGCAATGTAAAACGTCTTTGGCTTAAGATGATTATTATTAAACGATAACAAAAACTATTTATGGATTAACTGATTATTTTGGACTGTTTTTTGGAGAAGAAAAGACGTATGAAGCCTGTGAAATAAACATCCAGTCCACATTTTTTTTATTGTCTGACATTTTATGGACAAAATTATTTATTGAATAATTTAAAAAACTGGTGATTTGCAGGGCTGCAGTTAGCGTTTATTTTCATCAGACAGTTTATCAGACGAATCACCTGGGACAACAAAGATAAGATAAACCGTATCACAAGACCCAATAGTGCGATATGAATAAAATCATAAAGATTAAAGATTGTAGATATGAACATGCACACAAACACACACAAGACATACAAATACAAGACAATGACCATCATGAGAGAAGATTTCATTTATAAAGAAGCTTTGCGTGTGTGTGTGTGAGCCAATTTGTATCTACACTATTGTTTAGTGAGCTGCCTCCGCATGTTAATAATTAACCAAGATTACAGCAAACACCTCAGTCCCGTGTAAAGCCACAACACGTGTGACGATGTGTTTGGTAACCATGTGTGTTTACATATCTGCGTGAGAATTTACGAGCACTTGAAGGGGTCACCACACAAGGACTCCTGTGTGTAAATATGTGTGTGTGTGTAAGATAGCTGTCAGCTGCAGGAGCTCCAACAATGACATGACATGACAAGACACCAGCCCGAGCGCCCGGTGTAGACTACAAACCCCCCCACACACACACGTATGTAAACACACACTGTAACTTTCCCCTCCACGCTAAGGCGTTTCGGTGTGTACGAGCTTGACGAGAGTGTTTTCTTTCCCGGGCCCCTCGGAGACTGGTATGAAAAAAATGTTCCTCACGACGGAGGGAAATTCCTCCATTGTCAGCGAGCGGCTTCAGCGGGATTTCACAACCTGTACCTTCGTCTAAGGGGTTCTCCGGGCATGCCATCGCTCCTTTATTCTATCAATCAGCCGTCAGCGAGGATCTTTAGCCCTCTAGCCCTCGTAGTTACCTTACAGGTGAGTTTTCAGGTGCATGACATCCAACTTAAATTACTGAAATCTAAACCTTATACCATACCTTATACCAAAAAATGTGGTACATTATATTTCTGACCTTATCAGAGATGCCAACACACCCAAACTCGATGCCTTGTAGCATGCTGGCATACCTTTGCTCCAACAGACGTCAAAATGTAATTACGATCCTGATAAGATTGATGCTAATGGACTCAAAGTAACAGAAAATGATTTAGGCCGTCGTAAGAGGTTGGTATACATGCTGTATGGGTGTTATAAGGTGAAAAATGTATGGGGAATAAGACTACAGGCATGCCAGCAGCTCTGTGAGGCTACACTATGGGCTAAAGTCAGCGCACTCACAATGATAATGCTGATAACACTGATATTCATGGTCTCCAGAGGATGAACCCTAAAGTCTTTGACAATAATCAGACTACAGTCATTTCGAGAGGAATTTCTCAACAATTATTGGACGAATTGCCACGAAATTTCATTCAGACATTCGTGTTCCCCAGAGGATGTAATGCGATAACTTCTGTGATCTTCTTTTGTCCCTAACATTTTGGTTTATGGCAAAATAAATAAATAAATACTGCCAGTGTTAGCATTTAGCTCATAGTCCAGCCTCACAGATGGCTGTAGACATTATTTATTATTATTTTTGTGTCATTAATTTGTTTGTGGAAATAAATAGTGGTCGGTGGGGTGAGTTCAGGCATTTAAAAAGTTAAAATAAATGTTTGTATTTCTGTTGTAATCTCTTTCTTGACGAGAACCAACTTATCATCGCACCCCGTTATGTGTTTTTGAATGGTCTGGTGCAATTTGACAGTTGTTTTAAATTCAATGCCTACATGAACACACACACACACACACACACACTATAGTAATCTTGTGTGAGTCCAGCATACCTGCCGGACTGAGCTCACTGGGTCAAATCTGGCAGATAATCAGACAAAGAATGTAGCCACCGCTGTGTTTATGGATGACTATCGCGTGTTTACATAAGACTCATCTCATCGCCGGAGGCAGCACGCCACTCAACCCAGACACACACACACACACACACACACACAGATACATAAAGAAGACCCTCACACATTTACAACCATGACCAATGATTACTCCGAAGTTCCTCAAGCTCTGAGTCACAGCCGTGAAAAATTGCAAAACAAGCCGAGATGGACAAGAAGCTGTTTTGTGTGTCGAGATTTGAGTCAAGACGAAGGAATGTCACCATCTGATGATTAACTACGGTGTAAACCTCGGCTGGAACGTGGGCCGTCTGCTGTCTCACACACACACACACACACACACACACACACACACAGGGCCAGCTGCCCATAAGAAATCAGTGTTATCGAGCACGTCCCGGCTTGTGATCTCCGTCCCCAGCATTCCTTGAGCGCCGTTGCCAGTGTGGTGTGTACGAGGTTAATGTTATGATTCACACCACCAACATTTCATCAACACTGCTATGACTAATTGACGTTTTACAGTGCGGTCTACATGTCGCGGTTGTTGGTTTCACCGTGTCACTTTGCCAAAAACAACACATGCATCTGATATCTACGTGTGAAATTCTTTAACCCACTCCCAAACGCTATGGTACACATACAAACCATCAACTCAACATCCACCTGGTTGCTATAACGAGCAACATGTTTATTAAGATGTGACTGGTGTGTGTTGGTGTGTGTTTGTATCTTACGTTTGCAGGAGTCGGGGGAGGTCGATGGTCGCTGGGGGTCTCTGTAGAAACCGGCTTTGCATCTCTGACACTGGCGTCCTTCGGTGTTGTGCAGACAGTCGCACACGCCGCCGCTATGCTGGCCGGACTCACGCCACGCCGTCCAATCAAAGTGGCAGCTCTGAGCGTGTCCGTTACACTTGCACTCTGGGCAGGATGGAGGAAGGGTAGCTTTAGACTTTTGATTGCTTACATGTGTGTTATATAATTGTCTCAATGTCTCTACGAATAACTGTTAGGAATCTAACATGACTATCAGGGTTGGCACCGTTTTGGTGGAATATTCCATAGAATCCATCGCAGAATCCATCGGCTATCGTCGTGATGACAATTAAGCTCCCAGGCGTCATTCAGCCCATTTGTAGATTAGCCCCAGAGGCTAAACCATCATCAGTTAGCCGATAGATTCTAATATTGGATCTACAGCCTATTGCGAGCTCGGTAAGGAACATTTCCTGAAAGTGCCGGACTAGTGAGGACGACTGCACGTCACGTTAACAACTTCAAGTTCTTGTCGTGGAAAAAAGGTGCAACAGCGTTCGTCCGACTCACTCCGACATTCCTGCGGCGCCCCCGTCAGTCCGTCGGCAGGCTGCCATGGTCGGTCGTTGTAGAGAGGAGCGCATCGCTCGCAGTGATCACCTGCAGTGTTGTGTCTGCACACACACTTCCCATGGACCTGTGAGAGACAGAAGAAGAGAGATGAAGAGAGAGAGAGAGAGAGAGAAAGAGCTCATTAGCAACAAGAAAAATGATAGATAGGAGGTTGAGATGGAAGGATGGGAGGAACAAAGAGGTCAGTGTGATGGAGAGGAAAGTTTCCCACATGAGGACAAGATAGAAGAAGACTCTACTCTTCTTCTATCAATCCATTTCTTCCTCTATGGTTTCCTTATTTCCTCACTCCATCTCTCTCTCGCCTGAAATTAGTGAATGGAGATTGATTGTTTGGCTTCATCACTGGAAACAAGAACGGGCCTCTGGTCTGAAAAGCCTGTGTGTGTGTGTGTGTGTGTGTATTTGTGTGTTTACAAGTGTGTGCGTATGAGAAGAGTGCAAGTATGCAGCGCTGAGAGCACAATAACAATCTCCTTGTCATTCCTGTGAGCTGGTATGCCATGCATGCTGGATAATGACTGAAGCAGGGAGAGGAGAGGAGGAGGAGGGGGAGGAGGGGGAAGGCATCTGAGGAAGCTCTTTATTTGTTTGCGTTACATCGTGCAACTGTAATGTAGGACACACACGATTATACAACGATTACAGAAGGTAGACACACACACACACACACAGCGACACAGACGTGGAAAACACACACCGATTCTTGCATTTGTTTCCCACGGTGCGTTACTCACCCCTGACTGATTCACAAACACACTGTGCCGAGTTTAAACACATTCACATGCGATAAAGCTAACATGAACTGACCCTCAGATCATGTAGAGGTGAACACACATGACACATGATTACACTGTCTCAATCAAACTAACAAGAGAGGGGAAATTGCTTAAATGAGACGCTCAGTTAGGGCAAATACTTAATGACACAAAAGGTCCAAAGAGTGGAGAGGAAACAAGGGGAAGGGAAAAAGAAGAAACGGGCATGGAGGAAGGAGAAGAAGGGGGAAAGGTCAGCAACAGCAGCAGCAGCCGTAGAAGAAGAAGAAGAAGAAGAAGGAGCTGGCTCAGGTCCAGACAGCTGGTATTTCCACCCATTTCACATGTTTACCATACCGTGATACGGGACAATTAACAAATGCACACACCGAGAGCTACACACGCAATCATGAACTAAACCCGGCCGTGCAGAGGACACAGCAGAGCAGATATGTGATCGAAATATCTCTGGAAGCTGCTGACAGCTAATAAATCCTGTTTAAAATTCACTGCTTTTACACCAAAATGTGCTGGAAATGCAGTTTTTACATAAGAAACTTAAAATTAAACTCAAACTTGTAGCCAAAGTTATAATAGTTATGTAGTTTAATTCCCAAAGACATACGTGATGTCAGTGATCTATAGATTGAGGTCAGGGTTAGCACCCCAATCATGCTTTCTCCACTGGAAAGGCTTTATCTTTATCACATTTTCTCCACTATAAGGCTACCTAAGTGGGTACTTCATATTTCCTTTACTGTAAGAGCACCCTAGAGGACACTTTGGCTTTCTAGTGGAGAAAATGTGACACTCAAGAGGGCATTTTATCATGTTTTCTCCACTAGGACACCCTAAAGGGCACTTTGTTATATTATCTCCATTGGACAGACACTCTAGAGGACACTATATCACATTTTCTCCACTAGAAGTCCACCCTAAAGGGCATGTTTTCTCCACTAGAAGGACATCCGAGAGGGCACTTTGCCATGTTTTCTCCACTGGAAGGTCAATCTAAAGGGCACTTTGTCACATTTTCTCCACTAGAAGGCCACTCAAGGGGGCACTTCATTATGTTTTCTCCACTAGAAATGCAGAGATGCAGCTCCACTGTTATGTTTTCTCCATTGGACGGACACCATAGAGGAACTTTTACATGATTTATCAAGCCCACTTTTACTGTGTTTTTCTGAACATAGGGGCACCGGAGGGGCTACTGAGTTCACCAGTGCCTGGATGTCATTATGTGTGTGTGTATACATGTATATATAAGCGTGTGTGTATGATTGCATTGTGGCTAACTAACAGACAGTGAAATCACCCTGAACCGCAGAAACCCCCATGTGGGTGGGACGTGAGCACAAAAAAACAACAACAAACAAACTGGTCCTTTCGTCTGCGCTCGCAGTGTCTGGGCAGTAATGACTCGATGTATCAGGGCCACTTTCCCCACTGATTACTGCATGCACACACACACAGCTCAGACAAAACATTGCAGACTTAAGCACACACACCTAACACACCGCAGACCAAACAAACAAACAAGACACACATAAATATGAGCAGAAAACAATATTATGCTGCAGTGTATGTGTTTTAGCATAAAGGAAGGCATCTTTTGGAGACACCAATTTGAGGTACAGGGACCATTTTACTACTTTGTACTTGTTAAGTACTTTCACTTTTTAGTTACTTTTACTTAAGTAAAGCATCTGAATACCACCACTGCACAAGCCCTTCCCTTCCGTTCCTTCAGTGATCAGTAATCTCTGCCCTCATCTCTCATCTTGAGCTGCTCTGCTTGTTTGGGTTTTGCCAGAAACGGCGGCTCTGGGTCAAAACTGAGACACAAAACAAACTTCTGATAGGCGGGAAGAGGCACTTACATAACTTCTGTGTGTTTACTGAACGCTCCCGCATGGCACACAGTTAGAACGACGCGTCGATGACCTGAGGTTGATGCTGTGAGGACGGTTAAGAAGGATTTACTGTTCAAAACGTTAGATCTCGGGTGCATTTGGACTAAAATTTGTGATGAAAAATGAATATAAGCCACTCAGTGTTATATTTCACACAAGAAAGAATTAAGACCAGGCCTATTATTATTATTATTATCCTGGAGTTTTATAGTCCCCCATTTTAGAGGATTTTCTACCCTCAAAAGAAAGAAATCCTGATGAAAACACATTGAGCTACCTGGAATTTCCTGGCATGAAAATAGCCATATTTAAAGATTTAAAGACTGTATCCAATAAACTGGCTATCAGCAGCTTTTGCTGGTATGAGCAAAGAAAACACATGAATCGTCTTGTTCATTTATCACGCATCGTACCAAATGTTCTCTGTTTCATATCAGTATAAAACAGATAAAAGGATGTTTTCAGCAGCTTGTCAGAATGCGGTTTTCAGGCTCTTATTTAGCCAACCTATTCTTTTATCGTTTCATGACTTATAGGGTGTGAAAAAGACTAAGGAGAAAAGATGCTAACAAAAACAGTCATTACAGGGGGCCTTAAAATATTTTCCACTACATTATTTCTTGTATAAACAAGACTAAGAGTCTACAGTCATGCTAGCACCTCTAGGCTATACTTTGAGCTAAATGCTAACATTAGCCTGCAAAAATGCTCAACGACAATGCCAACATGCTAATGTTTAACAGTGGTAATGTTGCTAACTAAATTCAAAGTAAATTGAAGAGCTCACAGTGACGATGCTAATATGCTAATGTTTAACTAGTAATGTTTATTATGTTCACCATCTTAGTTTAGCTTGTTAGCATGCTAAGCATGCTAATATTAGCTTATCACAAATACATTGTATCTGCATTGGCGTCGAAGACATTTAAGTCCACTGAAGATACGTTTGAGGTAGCTCAGAAGAGGTGACATCGTTACAGTTCTGCAAAGATGTCGATTTCAGTGCACATCATGGTAGAAAAACAACAGCACCAAGAGATCCATGTCAGAAATGTTTGTTTGGAAAAACGAGTACTGGCTGAGCAGTCAGATATTGTTATCTGATCATACCAAACTCAAATATTTATATTACTATCAGGATCAAAAATCCATTATCAGTCAGGCTTTACTACATATTGATGTAGTGCCATTGTTTATCTGTCTAAATGCCTCTGCTTATATAAGTTGAAACGGAAACTCCTCGTTGGCTCTCACTTTCCCTGTCGAGCCTCGCTGATTGCAGCAGAACAGACGCTCGGCTTCAAAGCCATCCAACATTTCTGTTTGTGGAGATGGATGCGATAGGAGCCCGGCTCATGGTTGATCTCCAGGAAAAACACGAAATCACACCTTTTATCAACACGCATACACACACACATCAACACCACCATTAACCCCTCAAGTTGAATCAATATCCACGTCTCTCGGGTGTGTTATCAGCGGAAAGGCAGCTGTTTATCTGACCAGACACAAGAACAGAGGAAGCAGGAGGGAGAAAGGTGATCCTCCCACACCACCACCACCACCACCACCACCGGCACCTCTCCTTTAGTCTGTTATTAAGACCACTGCCAACACAAAGTGAACAAGCCATTCAGTCTGTAAATAAAGCCTTATAATCTTGAGCTGCTTAGAACAAGTGAAAAGCATGGGAAAGGAAAGAAATGCCAGCGTGTCAAAACAGTCTTTGTGACAAAATATTAACTTACACTTGTTTTTCATATCCTCCAACAGCTGAAATCGCTGCCAAATGTGACTAAAAGGGCGTCAAGACATAACTTTAAAACTTAGTCATGACAGTATTTCAATAGTATTCCATGTAAATGGAAGTTTTATTAGAGCCAGAGGTTTTTGACCACTAGTGGTGCTTTGAAGTGATGCTAAATCATCCTCTATT
Source organism: Nibea coibor (assembly GCA_023373845.1). Lineage (NCBI taxonomy): Eukaryota > Metazoa > Chordata > Actinopteri > Sciaenidae > Nibea > Nibea coibor. Next base: position 15,108,269 of record CM041731.1, read on the forward strand.
AGTGCACACACGTGGGTGATAGGATTACACATTCCTGCCGACTGCAGATGGTGAAAATGCAAATGTGGAGGGCATGCAAGCCATTAAAGACAACAAAAAGGTCAAACATCACCGCAAACATGTCTATGAAATCAAAAAGGACAATGTTGAACTCTCGTGTAAGAAAGAGTTCAAGACATTTTAAAATACTACTTTGATACACTCCTCTCTTACCACATGGTTGGTCCGGTCTCTGATGGGCTGGTACCCCGGTGCAGGAACACACTGCTCGGCGTGTCCGTTACAGAAGCAGCTTCCCTTCACTATCAGGTCATAGATGGCAAAGTGTTGGGTGGGAAGAGCTTCATGCGCAGATGCGAGGTCTTTGGCCTGGCACGGACACGGCTGATGCTTCAGCAGTCGGATCCGGACGTTGGTCACCCTCAGCTGCTGCTGGCCCTCCTCCCCAAATGGATCCAGGGACTCCCACTTCGGGAGGGTACGGTAGATCACCTGTTAGTCAGAGAGATTATACTGTGAATCAACTATGGAAGTTGTACCTTCTTTAGGCAAAGGACAGACCTCAGACTATTTGTACTTGGCTCATTGTGGTTTGAAGAGACTCGATAGGCAAGTTTTGTTTTCTGAATAGTACATTTGATCAAATGTTTTCCAAATTATCCAGGAAATGTCATTTAATAATAAATTTGAAGTAAGAAATTGGCAGCGTAGTTGCAGAACCATCCAGGTTTAAAGTAATCCTTCAAGTTTGTGAGTTTTAAGAGGCAGAAAGTCAACGGACCGGTCCAAACTCTTCTCAGGAGACGTTTCTTGGCAAAAACATCTCTCCAAAACTTTGCAGCATTTATTCAGAAAAAAGTTCTTAAATTGTTTGACTTAAATGGGCATTTACTCCAAATAGCAACAAAAATTAAGAACTCTGAAAACCTAAATTACCGTCTTACATACCTAACTGTCCAAAACGTTGTGGTTTATCCAACCTATGTGATGCTGAAATGGTTTGTACCATGAGTTCAACAACTTTTCTTTGAGTTTTGAGCTTGTGAAGGCAACTCTTTTTGTACCTTTCAAGACTTTAAGTGTTAGTTGCAGCCTTGCCGTTTTGCTGGGCTTTGGTACTGGCGGTTTTGGTCTACTTTAACAGTGAAAAGAGAAGATTGGACGCTGTTCTCTCCTGCAGCTCCACTTCATGATTTAGGGGGATTAGACTGGTGTATTCAGTGGCACAATAAGCCTCATTGATGCCACTCATGTCACTACATCTGTCATGTTAATGGGCGTTTGTTTTGGTATCAACGTGCACTAAACTATGACCTCGCACCTCGCTGTCATTGACTACGTCCTCACGTGACCATGAGGGTGCTGTGTGTCCTTAAATAAGTGCCCAACCTTTCTCTCTCCCTCTCTTCCTCCCTCTCGCTTCACCCTGTCTGGTCCCTGGACATCTTTCAAATCGAAGATCCCTTTATAGGCTGCCATCGCCATGGCTACTGCTGCCAGTAGCAACCAACACCGCTGCTGTTGTCAGGGTGAAAATGTTGGTGTCTGCCCCAACTCTCGCTGTGAAAGAAATGTGTGTGTTTGCAGTGTGGCTCTTCACAAAGTGTGCGTTTTTGTCATTGGCTGTCATTGATATCATGTGCGTATCAAGTCTGTGAGTGTTTTCTTTGGTCGAAACTTTGGTTGAGATGCAAGCAAAGCCCCCCACGCAGCTCCCTCATTGGCTGGATGGCCCACGGAGAGTGTGATGGGAGGAGCACTATTAATTTCCCTGTTGTTGGAAAAGGTCACGGGGTCACGGCATTGTGGTCCACAATTAAGAGAACACGACAAATAGGACGAGGGGCGCCGGTCCGCGGGAGAGCACGGAGAGCAGGACCAGACAAAGACGGCGACAGAGATGCAGCTTCACATAACTCAGGGCCGGACAAAAGGCCCGCGACAGCCCAGTGACACCACAGCAACACCAGCACACACACACAACCACACTGGCATGCACACAAACATCAGGGCTTCGTTTACACGACGGAAATTTAGAAAGAGGCCTTCTTGGAGCTTCTACGACACAATCTTGCCCCCATAGTTTCCTTTTGACGAGATAAAATGTTAGCGTTCACACATATGCTGATGACACCCATGTTTATGTTAATGTGAGTCTAAAGAGTCCTGAAGGACTCAGCTCAAACTATTTTATGAGTTGCAAGAGGATGTCGTTCACTATAAATGGCCGTAAACAGTGTCCTCTTGCAGCAACAGACATAACCTTTGGATATACAGGGACATTAAACCATAGTGAATCAATCCACCCCTGTGAAAGTAAGTATTTTCAGAGTGAATTGCCCAATATAGCAATGTTTTGATGAGCAGATTCTTAAACTCTAAAACCTTCTGTCAACATTAGCTAACAGCAGCTACCGTTTACTTCACTGTGCGTTACGTACTTCTCGTTAGCACAAAGTTACACAGAATGACAGAGACAACATTCACCCGATTACAAGTCAGTGTGGCATCAAGATGATTTAATTTCATTTTAAGGTAGACTAGACAAGTTGCACAATGTTGCCTTGATCATTAGTTTGAAAACAATCGAGACAAAAAGGGGAAAAAAAAAAAAAATTGGCCCGAACGAGCCGCATTTTGATTTAGTGTCTGTCTGAGTCCTGAGGCGGCGGGTTCACTGAGGGCCATGGTTCCACTTCAGGCTGAAAAATAAAGTAAGTCTGGCTTTAACAGGCGTAATTCCATCAAAGCACTGTGGACTGTAATCTGGTAAACAGGCACAATGGGCATTGATGGAAAGAGAAAGACGGAGAGAGAGAGAGGGAGAGAGAGTGGGGGGGGGAGGGGGGAGATGGGGGGTGTCTAGCCAACAGCACCAACATCCATCAGAGTAACGGCACTTCCTTCCCTGCAGACAGACGTAGACCCGACTGTATGTGTTTATCTAAAAGGGCATGGACGAGTGTGTGTGTGTGTGTGTGTGTGTGTGTGTGTGCGTGTGTGTAGGCCTCTCTCTCTTCCCTAAGGAGGTCAGTCTCTATAACAAACACTCACATTCTTCCAGCCCGACTGACCTCATAAATAAGACAAGGAGTCCTGCATACTCTACACACACACACACACACACAGCACCTTTTCCCCACATAACAGGTGAACACGAAAAGCTTTCAACGCATGAGATGACATGTTTTCATGTTCGCAGGTGAAAGAAGAGAGGCAGAAAGCTGAGAATACCTGTTCACTGTAAATCGCTCCCAGCTACAGTACGACCCCCAAAACCTTTGCAGCCATCTGTTAACCTGAGACACACAAACAAACCCGCACACACACACAGACACACACATGCATATTCAGACACACTATAAATCAATCAGGGTGAAATGTCTTATCTGCTTTGCTTCCATTTGACTGTGATGCAGTGGAACCGCCAGCCAAAAATCAGGCTTCATTCTGCAAACGATAATACAGCTGCAACCACCGACAGGATAAAGAATGGACAGCGCATCCGCGACGTCACCCAGAGGTGTTAGTTAGTTAGTCTTCCTCGGGAATAAATCGTTTTCTAGAGAGAAGAAGTCACTCACTATACCTCAAGGGTCCCTCAAGACAGACAGGGGATTGAGCTACCAGAGCGCCTCTTTCGGAAAGATTTTAATTGATCATTAATTATGTCGAGCAACAATTTGAGCTTCATTTCCGTGTTCACATTCATTCAACGGAGCCAGCTCTATCCGCCGACGAAGGAGACGCTAAAAAGCTGAACTCGTGGCAACATTCTTTTAGAAATGATGAACAGTCTGCTTGGCTAAATACCACCAGAGATAAGTGAGGACTGTCCTTTTACCTCAAGAGGCTGAACAGCATATCCAAACAAAAGTATAATAAAAAGTCAATAATTTTGTGACCTACGACTAAAACCTGACCAAAAAACAATAAAATGATCTCGTTAGTCGACATTCAATGCACTACTTTGACTCTGGAGACTATTCTCTAAGCCGGTTTGGATGTTTGGAGTCTTCATAATTGTGTGTAGTTATCATCACCTTGCCCGGGTTGTTTTACAGGAGGCGATAAAGTGTGAACAGCAGCAGCAGCTGGTCTGTCAGAGCGCTACTTGATCTCTTTTAACCTCTGGGTCACCGGTTGAAAGGTCAAAGGGGCGAAGGTCGTGCTCCGAGCACAGGTGGCTGAGATGAACGGAAACCAAAGTGTGAAGCATGGAAAGCGAAAGAGGTTTTCGCGCATTCATGCATGAAAGATGATGAGAGGGTTGCGCAATAAATGCAAACTTCTCTGTCTTACACGCACAATAAAGCATGAGCACGTTCAAAAGAAAACACAGCGGGAGTTGATAAAGAGAGATTTACGACACGGCAGCAGAATGTGCTCACAGCACCTGGCGGAAACAGTCGGAGGGAGCCGCCGCCCGTCAAAAGAGGACGTAAACACACATTACGTGATAGAAGAGCACTGCAGGGAGTCCACAGCAGCACCACGCTTGGCATGCGCCTCCACACACATCTGCAGAGCAGCTCCCCACACACACACACACACTGCTTCAATTAAACATCAATGGACTTCAGGAAGCCCTCTCGTGCTACAGTCAAAGTACGCCTATTAAACACTCACTCATGCACACACACACACTCGCTCACAAAGCTTGCCCCCCCAACCTGGCTGTGCTCTGCTTTCCTTCTGACGACGCCACAGAAAGGTGTGTTTTAAATCTTTTGTTTACCTGCCATGCACCGGCGCGGTTTATATGACATTGTTGGTAATTCATTCATAGAGGAAGAAAGTAAAAAATAAAAAAAAGCAGGAAACTCTTTGTCAGCCCCTCCAGCGCCTCTCTGCAGGTGTTCATCCACCTGCGTTAACCTGCTTTCTGAGCCGTCTGACTGTGTTTGGACTGAGAGAAACGGCTGGAATTCAACCAACAGCTTGATCCAAATCTGATCATTTGAAGCACTTCTGGCAGCTAGTCACGGATTGTGAGGAGAAAAGGCAAAGCGATCTGCGAGAAATATGACTTTACTGCGTATACGTGACACTGAACTGCTACCAGTTCTCTTATTTTGTTTTATCAGCGGATTGTTTTGTCCCGCTGAGGGTGGTACAACAACTTTAACAACGAGAACCAAGCGGCAACATTTGTGGCTGTGACGTGCAGCCAATTTCGTAGCGCCAAAAACTTCAGTCCCTCAAACGTCCACTTGAGGCTGCCTCCAGAAGTGAGTCAGTCTCCATAAGTCCCCATGTTAAAAACTTCACAGCAGAAATAAACATGTTTACAGCCTGGTACAAAAAACAGTTTTGGTCTGTATAGCTAATTGGATGGATGGATACAACGCCTGATGCTGCTCGGAATGATGCTGAGAACGAACCAACACAACCAAAACAACGAGCTGAAAGACCTTAAAATGCTCCTGAGGGGAACCTTTTGTATTAAGCAGTGTGATCTCAGCTTTAACGTCCTCACCTCTCCACGGTTGCAGGGATAAGCGGCGGAGTATTTGGAGGTGCAGCTGGCGCTGTCTTGTCCGCCGCCTGCCTTTCCCTCCTCCAGCCCGAAGGCGGCGCTGCAGTTGCCGGCGTAGTACTGCAGCATCTTCCACGTTCTCCCAAAGTCCTGCGACCGCTCCAGGGTCATGGCGGCAGGCCTCGGCGAGCGAAACACCACGATGAGATGTGTGAAGTAGAACTCGGCCTCCAGGTCAAGCTGCACCGTCTCGGACTCCACCCCCTCCGCCGACTGCCACCAGGTGTTGGGGTGCCGGAAAGAGGAGTCAGACATGCCGCTGGCCAGGTGGGAGAGGAGAGGCAGGCCGGCGTTGCATTTGGCGCACTTGGCGGCGCTGCAGGCGAGGTTGGTGTTGGGGTCGGAGTAAGAGCAGTAGAGCTCTGTGCCGTTGTTGCCGCAGACGGTCTGCGTCAGGACCCGGCGACCCAGGGCCAGGTTACCCATGCGAGGGTTGCAGGCTCGGCTTTCACAGCGGGGGGCCACGCCTGCACGAAACACCTCCACCGACAGACCTGTGAGGGCGGAGGCAAACATGTGCTGAAAGTGTAGGTGTGGCACATCAGCTTTAAAACACACAACTTTAGTGGGATGATTGATTGACAGGTAGGTGTTACAGGTGGCTTGTTTGAGCAACCAGGCTTCATTCAGCCCACCTTAGGTCCACCTCTTTGCCGGACTACACCTTCAAGAATATATTAGATATTCTACATCCAACACAATCAAGGCATGGGGTCCATATATGAGAAGTTTTCCTCCACTTTGTCACCTATGACTCACTAACATCTTGTTAGTCAGCCTCAATGCGTCACTTTGACCCTGGAAATCACTCTCTAGGCAGGTTTGGATGCTTGGAGATGTTTCGTGAAGTGACTCAGTGTCTGTTTGCGTGCACGTGAGTCAAGCGATTTACCTCAAATCTGAAATGTTATGCAACAAAATGTATAATAGGGGCATTGTGCACCTGCAGCCAGCAGCCGGCGTGGACTCTTAACACAGATAAAGTTTGGCAGCTCAGGGAGAGGATGCAGTCAGAAAAAAACCCCACCCCTGAGGGCCACAGTGTCATCTTCCAGTGTGGATATATTATCTTTTAAAAAGTTGCACTTTGTGTTGTTGTTGCTTTAATCAGCCTTTGCACTGGAGACACCCACAGAATTCAGTTTTACTCTCACGTGGATGTGAGCTCACAATTCAGAGTAAATGAAACTATATGTATCAAATTAATTCAGACATAAATCTCAGCTTTTACGTCTTCGGTACCAAACTTCCATCTAAAACTGAGGCATTTAAACAACAATGATATTTGAGCATGTATCCTGTATCTGTGCCTCCTGCAGCCTCATATGGAAAGTGGAGTTTATTATTGAGTTCATGCCTTTAAATAAACTCTTAAACTTTTCATTTGAGTGTCAGAAACAAACAAAAAAACAAAGAAAAGTCGCCTCCAGGCAGATTTTAATTGCGTAAAAATGTAAGCAGAGTTCTGCATTGTGCCGAGCAGCAGCAGCTCATCGCTGCACACCTTTCTTTAAATAAAATCAAATCAGGATGTTTGATGTTAATAAATAAATACTAACCTGCATCTGACAGCACGGCAACGCCGATCACAAATAAAACCAGCATGTCTACTTGTTGCAGGATTAATCCAAACTGAAGATGAAGAGTTACTCAGATCTTCATCCGCGGTGCCAGCAGCAGCAATAAAAAGAAAAAACACAATAAGACAAGTTGCGCAGGTTCAAATCCAGTGTGGACTTTCTCTTTCACTCAGCTGTGATCCAATAAGACGACGAGAGAAACAACATGATCCCGCACGGTGCGTGATGTCCCGCTGAGAGATGAAGAAGCTCAGCTCGTCTGCTGCTTCGGGACCTGCAGCGTGTTTCATTTCCCCGCAGTGTGAGCCCGCTGCCCCGCTCTCTCTGCCCCGCACATCTATTTCTAACAGAGGGGACGGAGAGGTTGTGTAGTGACAGCAGCGGCGGCTCCGCCTCTCCTCCACATTTTTCTCTGACTTAAAGGAACATGTGCAAGAAGAGCATGTCCACCTCTCAGTCTGAAGCTCAGTCCTTCATTCACAGTGGTTACTGTACTAGTTTTTTGTCTATATAAAAATAAAAAACAGGATTTTAGAGAAAGAGTATCCTCTAAAGTTTGACATCACACATTGCCAAGGAAAGGTAACCTCCATATCAGAGTAAAAAGAAAATGTATAAAGCATAATATACTGTTATATAAACACATAAACAAAAACAAGGGGAATTATATGTAGCCTACAACATTAAATATGGAATACTAGCAGGGAGCAGAGTCAGTGTCGTGCCAGAACAGGAGCTGGGCAAGCGGGCAAGGTAACCAGGCACAGCAGCATCCATGGACATAATAACAGAGCAGAAAACATTGAAAAATCACAATTTGATACATTATATGTGACATTAATCATCATAATTAGGCCCATCACTCCACCATCGTCTATAATAGATTTCCACATTGAAGAATCTCCAGGCCACGTGGAGTCTGACGCAAAAAGCTGACGTGAGGGAGGCGTAAATGAACGCTCCTATCCACATTTCTGACTAATTGGCTTTGGATAAAGAAAGTACACACACAAAAAGACGCCGTATGAGCTGCTGACGCACATCGAATTACACCGATTGGTTGCTCGACTGCGGCCTTTGTTGACAGCATTGTTGGTGTCCATACAAATCCAGTCAAATGTGCAAGCCGATAAGTCCAGTTCTGCCGTCTGTTCCCAATAATGGCTGTTTATTAGCACATAAAAAGAAGAGAGGGGACGAAATGAAGGAATTCATATAGGAGAAAACTTATGGTGACAAACTTCAGCTTGTGTCCCATTATGAGGCCTGTGCAGGCTGCAGTGTGCCCCCATGTGCTCAGCGATGGTACAGGATCACAAACTGATGGTGGAAAGCTGTTCTTTCCGCTCCGGCCCATTTTGGGTCAAGCTCCACTGAACACAGCATGGCTTTGGCTTCTCTGTCTGCTGAGTAATCGGACCATGACCTGCTTTCTGTGCACTTGACCCGTGTCCAATAAGCAGTGAGCCAAATGAAACTATCTCACCTGTTCGCATTGTTCTGTCTGTCCTGGTTCGCCCATTTGTTCTGTGCTTTTCTAAAGAGGAAAACTGCGTTCTCTCCCTCTGTTTCCAGTCTTTATGCTAAGCTACGCTAACCCGCTGCTTGCCGTAGCTTCATATAGCGTGCAGATAGCTGACCAACCTTTAGACCAACACTGTCATCCGCAGATCTACACCGCTATCGAGGCTAAAAACTTGTCAAACTTGTGGACTTGTGCTCACAGTCGGGGAGTTTTATGAGTCCCATGCTTTACACTTCCTGCAGTTCATCCACTCCACAGGCCCAATCAGTGTGAACTTCTGTCTCTCAGCTGTCTGCAGACTTCAAAGGGCTCTTTGGCATCAGACTGGAATGATCCGATTGTTTTGGATCTTTTTGTAGTCGCTCTGTGTCTCTTTGTGGTCATCCTGTTTCTCTTTGTGGCTGATTCCGTCTCTTTGTTGTTGCTCCGTGTCTCTTTGTGGCCACTTTGTGTCTCTTTGTGGGTTTTCTGTCGCCTCATGGTCATTTTGTGCGTCTTTGTGGTTATTTTGTTGTGTCTTGGTGGTTGGTTTTTTGTCTCTCTGTGGTTGTTTTGCATCTTTTTCTGGTCATTCTTTTGTTTGTTTGTTTAAATGACTGTTAGAAGGCTAAAAGAATGTCACATGTCCCAGCATCAGTAGTCGTAGTACACTGTCCCAGCATCAGTAGTCGTAGTACACTACACTCATCTTTTTTCTTTTTTACTGGAACAGGGACTGCCCCTGTTCCAGTCACATGTCATGTAAACTTATTGTGTGCTATAAATAAAGGAACAAGGAACTGCTCTGCGCCTCTCTGCTCTCTGTAGCTTAGATGTTGCAGTAGCGGGATGCCCTTTGTACAAAGTAAAACCCTCGTGTCTGACTCTCATTTGTTCTGGTCTCTCACAGGTGTCGAGTAAGTTGGTAAACTCCTCACAATGACTTTCTAACAAGATGTGTTAAGAGTCACTTTACACACCAGTGCCACCTCTGGTCACCTCTCTGGCCTGGTCCCTGCTTTCAACATACACTCTCCGACACACACACATTGTTATCATGCCATAACTGACACGGTGACTGACAGACGGATTGGTTAATTACACAGAAGGCAGCTCAGAAAGAAGAGGGAAGAAAAATAGGCTAAATGATGTAAGGACCTGAGCATTTCAAACACGCGAAGGAAAGATCCAGCAAATTTCAGAGGAATTTTCTGACAGAACCCAGCCCTTCACTGTAGTCAGATGTTAGTTTTATTCAAAGTGTCAGGTTGGAACTTGTCAGATGTTTCAGTAACAGTTGAACGCTTCAGCGCAGAAAAATGAGTGAGATCTTCAGACTGTGTGCGCCTGGAGATAAATAGCTGCCCAGACAGAGAGCTGTGCAAGACCCAGATATGCCAGTCATCTCACGTCTTTCCTCCTGAACAGGACACAGTTTTCAATCACTAAATAATTATTCGGAGATTCACCTTTAAAGTGAAATATTCTATAGAGAAGATGTTGCATAAACAGTGTAGTTCAAATCAGCCTGGATCGAGTGATTGGCAGCTACATCAGAAGAAAAAAATATGATTTCTTTTGCTTTCCAGTAATCGTATGACGAATCTTAAAAGAATGTCGGTGTGACGCAAGAGCGAACATCAGTAACCCGCATGGGCACCTCTGAGGATCGCACACTCGCTTTAAGCTGGAAATGAAATGATTTGTCATTTAATCGATCAGTTAATTTGATGGTGAGCTGAATGTTCTTTTCTCATTTAAGCATTATGACTAATTTAATGAAAGACTTAAAAACAAACAAAAACTTTAATAAAAGATGCATTTTTTTTTGTTCTTGTGGTAGTCTCTTGGGCTAGTTCTTGAAACTTGAAATATTTATGTATGTCATTTTTTTTTCATGAAGGTGGCTCAGAAAAAGTAGCTCCGATTGTGAAAAGTCTATCTTGAATTAACAGAATAAACTGAGCCAGGATCAGTTTGTCAATCATAAAGCTGAACAGCCAATAACAGGTCTGGTGGTAACTCTGATTATTTGACAGATTTTCTTCCTTTATATTAAATTTGTGCAAATAAAATGTGATGCTTTGTTATGAATCAGACAGGAACAGTATATAATGAACTGATTAGCTGATTAAGGAGTTTTTCATACAGAAATAATGAACATTTCATCGTTCCAGCTCAGGAAATCAGAAGATTTTCTTAATCCATAATGCCCTAAAATGAAATTAGTACAAATTATAGTATAACAATTATAAATATATATTATATAAATTATAATAAAATTATAATATATAACAAATTATCTCCACATCAACCTTTGCATCATATCTGAGCCTCTTTGCGGTTGTTTTGCATTTTCTGTGTCTCTTTGTGATCATTTTGTGGCTCCTTATGGTAATTTTTTGTATCTTTGTTGTTGTTTTGCATCTTTTTAGTCCTTCTTTGTCTCTTTCTGTTCATTTTTGCCTCTGTATCTCTCTCGGAGCTGGCTGCAGTGCGCCCGTCTCGCCGCTGGGTGTCGCTGTGGCGCAAACAGGAAGCCTCCCTTTGAGGTCAAAGTTGTACTTCCTGTTCGGCGGTAAAGCGTGTTCTGGTTCGCAGCCGTACGAACGTTATTGTGACGAAGAGTTGCTAAATTCACTAATTAACAGAGCTCGTTAAACCGGACAGACATGGTGAGTACGCGTTTTAATCACGCCTACCGTCGACGCACGGGACGGTTTAGCGGCTTGTTTACGTTTTTACCGCGCAAAGATAGCGGCTAGTCGGCGTTAGCCACGTTAGCTTCTCATTCATGAGTTAGTGTATGAATGAATCCCTCAACACAGGCCGTCTAACACCTATATAATGTGTTTAATTAAACAGGTATCAGGTGGATTTGTTCTTTTGCGAACATCCATTTAAAGAATCATCTTCTATACCTCGTAGAAGTTTCCACACATACACTTATAGCTTCATATTTCAACCTGTAAACACGCTGTTGCTTGTTTTGGACTGTTAAAGCTGCTTTCACATCCAAACACAGCACGTAAATATCTCACACGTCTCTTTTAGCATGAGTTTAAGGTGTGTGTATGATAACCTGCCTCATCTCCCCTCTCCAGAGTTTACCTCTCAACCCGAAGCCATTCCTGAACGGCCTGACGGGCAAGCCGGTGATGGTGAAGCTGAAGTGGGGCATGGAGTACAAGGGCTACCTGGTGTCTGTGGACGGGTACATGAACATGCAGGTGAGAGTGATCTGCCTCCATTCAGTACAAATACAGCGCATCTGCTCCGATACGTCCGTCCTTGCCTGAATAGAGAGATCACTGGAGTTATTTGGGGATGTTGATCCACATATTGACGTTCCTGATATTCCTAATATTTAGACTTTTAAAGGAAGATGTGCTCAAACACTCAACAGAGCTGTGTGTCACGCAGCAGCTATGGCTTCGGAAACCTATCCAGGCTCTGTCCGGGGTGTTTTATTTTGAAAAACAGATTCTCTCTGCTGTCTGTGTCTGACTTTCTTCCCACATGCAGCTGCTCTATGTGGATTGACACAAACCTGTTGAGTAAAACAGCCGTGATTCGCTCAGGCGGTGGCATTACAAGCTTCAGAGCTTCCACTTTTGATACTATAGATTAAGAAAGAGATCCTGTGTTAACACATAATTTATCAGGTGGAAAAAATAAACCAGCAGCAGTGCCAACACACTCAACAAATGTGCTTTATTATCTAGCTTTACAGGCTGCGTGAGGGTTCGGGTTAGTTGTGGTTTACTTTCTCTGACTATACGTTCATCTCGCGGTCGACAGCATCTCTTGCTCTGCAGCATAAACTGTGCAGATTTGCAGAAACACCCCCTGTAACTGTTTTATATTTTCATGTTTCCTCACAGCTGGCAAACACAGAAGAATACGTGGATGGAGCGTTAGCGGGTCATCTTGGCGAAGTGCTTATCAGGTAACCCTGAAACATGTTTTCATCTTTATTTTATAAGTTCAGCAGAAGCGTCTTTATTTGATTTGTTTATTTATATCGAACAAGATTATCTAAAATGAGAATAATGCTTTTTTTTTTTTTTTAAGGGACTTTGTCAGGAAAGCAAAGTCGAACAATACAGAGAAAGTTAACTAAGCACCTTAACTAACCTGCGTTAATAATTAAATCAGTGGTGCTCCCCTGCTGTAGTTTGCGTGTGTGTGCTAACCGGTGTGTTTCATACCTGCAGGTGCAATAATGTTTTGTACATCAGAGGCGTAGAAGAAGAGGAAGAAGACGGAGAAATGAGGGAGTGACGTTGGTGAAGACGTCACCGCCTGTTGTTCCGTCTGTCTGAGTGCGATTGAACCTCGTTAGTTGAGTTGATGTGTGTTTGTGTTTTCACCATGTGAAACGAATGAACGCTTGGACGGCTTTTTTTTTCCCAAGCATTTCCTCTTCTTTCTTTCTTTTTTTTTTTTACTGTATGTAAGACCAATTTTATGTTGTGACATTGTGATACAGACACAATAAATGATTATACACCTTTCTTAAACCTTGATGTGGTCTTTTAATCACAGAGGTCTCTCCTCTATCTGTGGCAGAAGCACCGCCTCCCTCTGTCTCTCTGTACTTTAAACTCGGCGACAGTATCTCCTGGGCAAATATTTGCCTTGTTCCCAAACTGGTTGGAAACCAGTCATTCCAGACGTTAAAGCGTGCCCGCTTTGGATGAATCAAAAAGAAAATGTCCTGTAATTATAGACTACTGGTGAAGAATGCCAAACAGGTGGTTCTGATCTGCAAGAATGGAGAGAAGTACATGACCAAACATGGGATGCAACAACTTTGTGTGATTGAAAATGGGAGTGTGGTGATAGGGAGGTAAGTTTGCGTAACTTTTCTGCCATAAAATAAGAGGTTTCAAATCATTTTGACGTTACACTGACGTACATAATCAGGTGAAACTGGATTATCAGCTACTCTGCCTCAACTCTGTGATTTACAGAGTTTCCTGATGGACAGTGAAGTAAGCTGTAGCTGCTGTTAGCTCAGTTTGTTAGCCGGGCTGCCCAGACTGTGAGCTCAGAGCACAGGGGGAGTGTTAGTGTTTGTACCACAGGCGTTTTTGGCCAAAGCTGAGCAAGCTGGTCAGTATAACCGGTGTTTCGGTTTAAAGAGCGACCCTGTTAACTGTTGACCGTCGGCCTAATGCGGCTGTGGTTTCTCACGACAGCTGTTGAAAGAAAAAGATATTAAATAGCTGTTAAATAAGACACGAATGAAACAACTCAGGTCGTGTCACGGTTGCCAGTTAACAGGATAACTCGTTAAACTGTAACAGCGGACTCGGCAGCCTCGACGGAGGCAGCTCAGAGGGGAAAATGAGAGAGTGCAAGTAGCTTTAAATGACCTAAAAATCTGAAAGAATACAGCAGTGCATGTAAATAAATATCCTGTGGCGACACCTACAGGCTGTAATGTGTCATTACAGCAGGAAACAAACCTACCTGATGGAGTGGGAGTCTGTTGCTGGAGAGGAGTTGTTCCTTTGCCCTCACTTCCTCTATGGAGGACAGAGCTGGACCCCTTGACCAGTTTGTCAAGTCTTCTCCTGTCTCTCCTCAACAGACGACCACCACCACGGTGTCATAGAAAGTTCTAACAGAGTCCTCCACCCTCCAAAGAACCTCAGTCTTTAAAGTCAACATTGATGTCCAAACTAATTTCTTCATGCAGCGATGGGCTGATCAAAGCTGTAGGACCTGCTGAAGTCATCAGAGGACAGTATTCAGAGGCGTCCTTCGATAAAGTGATTGACGCCACAGGGATGTGCGTCCTCCCTGGTGAGTATCAGCTGGTGTTTTTATATGAGCTCAGCAGAGCTACATCAGATGGATGATCAAGAACCTTCTTGTTTCAGGGTTGGTTGATGCGCACACCCATCCTGTCTGGGCTGGTGACCGGGTGCATGAATTTGCAATGAAGGTAGATATGTTTTCAGAATGTTTTTTCACACTTCCACAACTGCAGCTAAAGGTTGAAGCTGAAATGCTTGAAATAGTTGGCAGGTGCCACCTACATGGAGGTGCACCGGGCCGGTGGAGGGATCCACTTCACGGTGGAGCACACTCGAGCTGCCGGGTCCTCGGAGCTGCTGGCCTCCCTCAGCAGCAGGTTGATCCGGATGCAGCGAGCGGGTACGACCCTGGTGGAGTGTAAGAGCGGATACGGCCTGGAGCTGCAGACCGAGCTGAAGATGCTGGAGGTGATCGAAGAGGCCAGACGCACCCTGCCCATCAACATCTCCTCGACCTACTGTGGAGCCCACGCAGTGCCCAAGTATGGACCGTCCTCAGAATGATCTCTTCATATCACATCTTGAAAGTTGACCATGCATCTCTGGGTTTTATTTAGAGGGAAGACAGTTGCAGAAGCCACAAAGGACATCCTGCAGGTTCAGCTGCCTCGGCTGAAAGAACGGATGTCTGCCGGGACCCTCAGAGTCGACAACATCGACGTCTTCTGCGAGCAGGGAGTGTTTGACCTCAACTCTACTCGCTCCATCCTGCAGGCTGGGAAAGACATGGGCCTCAACATCAACTTCCATGGAGATGAGCTCCATCCCATGAACTCTGCTCAGGTATCGCTCACTCCTAAAGCCATGCATGTGTCTGATCTGAGGGTTTACTAAACTTTAGAAACATCTGCAGCCTCCATTACATGAATGACCTGAATGTGTCTCTGTCAGTTGGGTGCAGAGCTGGGAGCTTTAGCCATCAGTCACCTGGAGGAGGTCACGGATGAGGGGATTGCTGCTATGGCAAAAGCAAGAACTGCTGCTGTCCTCCTGCCAACTACAGCTTACATCCTACGGTATATACACACATAAGTGCACACACACACACACACACACAGCTAATAACTGTGAGTTGTTTAACACTCTGTGTGTATTCAGGCTGCCCCAGCCTCGAGCCAGAGACATGTTGGAAGCCGGAGTGATCGTCGCCCTCGGCAGTGACTTCAACCCCAACGCCTACTGCTGCTCCATGGTGAGTGTGTGAGACGTTGAGTTGAGTCCTGCATGGTGCTTACGTCTCATCCTCTTCTCGTCTCCATGCCGTCCACCTTTCCTCAGCCAATCGTCATGCACCTGGCTTGCGTCAACATGAGGATGTCCATGCCCGAAGCTTTGGCCGCGGCCACCATCAACGCGGCCTACGCCCTCGGGTGCTCTGACACGCACGGATCCCTGGAGGTCAACAAACATGGAGACCTGCTGGTCCTCAACACCACGCGGTAAATCAAGACACAAAAATCCATTTACACAGACAGAAAATTATCTTTTATAGATCTGTAGTATTTTGAAGTGTGATTTATTAACTGAGCCTCTTGTTTATGTTTATCGCAGGTGGGAGCATCTGATCTACCAGCTCGGAGGACATCAGGAGCTAATCCGCTACGTTGTCATTAAAGGCAACGTCGTCTACGATAACGACAAAACCGTGAACTTATAACCAGAAAATAACTTTGTTCAGATTCATGCGGTTACTATTAAAAAAATAGTTAGCTAAGTGGTTTAACACATTTTAGGAAGCCAAAATTGTATTTTCCAAATAGTCAAACTGTTTTTTTGTTAATTTGAACTTTAAAAATTAACTACTCACTTGGTGCCTGTCAAAAAAAACAGTATTAACTTCTCTAGAAACCGTTTTTAGCTAAATGTGATGTTAATTGTTGATTAAAGTCGCCTCTTTGTGTTCATCTGTTCAACACAGAGCCAGCCGTACCTTCTTTTATCAGTAAAATGCAATTTAAGTCCACTTATCAAGTCATCCGATGACTGAGGAATTCTGGTATCACCTCAGAAACAGGTAAAATGTTTCACAACTCAGGTGATCAAACAGTTTGATTGACGTGATGTGACCTTTTGTTAAATAACCTGCCTTGGTCTGAATAATCAGAGACTGTATTTGACAATCGGGGTGAGAGCAGATACCAGAACTGTGAAGAAAACAAAAGTAACGAGGTCGACGAGTGGAACCGTCTGTGAAGAGTGCTTTTATTGAACATGTTAGTATACAATGCTTGGTTTATCTATAGGATCCATACGTTATATTCTTCCACAGGCATGGTTATAAACACCTCTTCTTTCCTAATCACAAATATTTTACAAGAAAACACTCAATATAACGTGAGTAAAACTAGTTCAAATGCTATTCACAACAATAAATGAAGAAAAGTGAGTTAAAAAGCTGTAGTGGCACACGATAACTGGCTTTTTTTTTTTTACTATAAACACAAAGGCAACAGATATGTGGGATTAGGCAGAAGAATATGAACCTCCTTCATGCACTCAGGCTTCGTATTTCTTCCCCGCTCGGTGGATCTGTTGGTAAAGCGTCATGGAGAAGGCCATACCAAGGAGCTGGGAAAACAAACAGTGAACCATTAAACATAAAAATAAGTTAACCAGACGTGTTTGAGTTAAGATACATCAAGAGCTGCTCACCTGTATGACCAACACACACATGGCGATGGTCCCGAGAAGGTGTTTGTTGTCGTCCAGCCACTCTTCTACCTTCTCGTAGCATCCCTGAAAACATCGCAGAAGAAGGCGTCCACGTTAAGACTCGCGCTTTTGTTGTTTGAATATATGAAGAAACGTTCTTACAATCATGTTCACAGATTTCAAAAAGGTGTGTAACCAAACACACACTGACCCGTGTCCAGAAGACATTGGAGGCATTGTGTCCACAGCCATGGTAAAACTGCTGGCAGCAGCGGTCAGGCACCACGTTGTCATGCAGGGCCAGGTACCAGTCATTGTGGTTCATCACGCCACAGCATCGCCACTGGAGCAGAGAAGGGAAACATTACTCAGATAATAATGGATGTTATACAACAAGTAGATCTGACCGAGCGATCTGATTGGTCAAACAGACATTTAGAAACTGCTCAAATCAGCATGAAGCACACCTGACTCATCACTACAAAATTACATCAGTCACATCCTGAGCTCAGTAGAAGTCAACTTTAATAAAGTAATTAAACTTTCTTTAATGAATATTCTGCATTATGGAGCTGTTTGACTGCCTCGTTAATACAGGTGTGCACCTCGTTAATACAGGTGTGTAGAGGGCTTGTTGTTTTCATACCTCTCCCTGTATGGTGTTCCACGCGTCCCTCAGGCCGGCATTGTTGTCTGTGTTGTACAGCACCAGCCCTTCTTTCAGGTCGCGCCTGGCGTTTTCACTCACCTGAGCAAACAGAGGTGAAGAGGTGGCTCATGGGATATGTAGGCGATGTTACTTACTTAATAAATACAGATGTTGCGTTTTCCCGCGGTCTTACCTTGTCAGTGTAGACAAAGAACAGGATGAGGAGGATGAGTTCGGCCAAGAGGATTATCAGGAGAACGATGAAGAACTGAAAGACAAAGAAGATTCAACATGAGTCATGTTGCATTTATGTCAGTGGAAAATGGTAAATATGAGCTCTTTGCTGTAGCATCACAGAGACGTGGCTGAATGAACTCACTGAGGACTCCGACAAGAAACGCTATGGACCACAGTCCAACGCAACCTGAACACAACGTGACTGAACTGACACTCACGCTCAGCAGCAGGCACTTGTTCTCCTTGATGGCGCCCAGGCAACCCAGAAAGCCCGTCACCATGACGACAGTGCCGAGGCTGATGATGAGGTTGGCGGCGGAGAGCGACGGGAAAGAGGGCGACAGCGTGGCGAAGCTGCCCTGAGAGACCGACAGCCACACGCCGACGCCGAGCAATCCACACCCGCCGAGCTGTAACGCACACACAGGAAACTCAGACACTTCCTGCGATAACTCTGTAATTGGTTTGCTGATCTTAGTACCGATTTGTGGTAACATCTGAAGAACATCTAAAGAACATTGTTTGTGTGTATTTGAGATGTGATTACCCAGAAGAGCAGGTTGAAGAGGAAGAGCATGTATTTAACGCAGCAGATGCAACCACGAGCCATGATTGAATCGACGGGCACTGAAAGAAATTATTTAAAAAGAAAAACATTCAAGTTTCATCTATTGGAGACCGTCGTTTCCTGTTACCTAAACATTTCGTTCTCCATGAAGAGTCCAAAACACAACCAGGAGGAGACGAACTCACCACTTCAGGAGGAGAAGCAGGAGAACAGAGAAGCTCTAGAGGAGAACCTGTGACATTAAAACAAACGTTTAAACTGTGCTGTGAGTTCTCATCTGTGTACACGCTAAAATATTATAAAACACCTCTCAATATAATGCAGTTCAGTTTAACACCAAACTACAACCTCAATGATGACCATAACAGATAAATTAACACCTCAGTTGTTGCACTGGATCACATTAGACTGTACAAGTGTCAGTGTATGTTTGTAGCGTCTCTGTCCTGTGTTATGAAACAGTTTACAGCTTTGGGACAATGACCTTTAAAACTAATTTTAAAACAAAAACAAAAAAACGGGCGATTTTAAATGGACATGAAGGGTATGAAGAGTAATAAAACAAGAAAAAACAAGCATTTTTCTCCTTTAACACATCGTTGTTTGATATTTAGCAAAAGTACTTTGAAGTAAAAGTACTGTAAAAATACTCTAGTTTTACTTAGTAGTAAAAACTGCATTCAACACCTTACTTAAGTAAAAGTATGAAAGTAAAATATACTTAATAAGGGTATCAAAAGTAAAAGTAACTGTGTAGAAAAATGGCAGTTCAACATGGCGGACTCCGTGGAAGGGGACCCGCTCTTACCGGACAGACACCGGACCTTTAAGTAAAAGTACTTAGTTACAGTTACAGCTTCTACTCTTTAAGTCCCAACACGGTAATAATTTTAATTAACCATCTCAATAGATGAACTTTAACTTAGTTTTAACGTTTTTTAACACTTAAAAAAAAAACGCCTCGTCGTGACGTCACTGTGCTGAAGTTCAGTTTGCGGTTAAATCAAAGTTTGCGTTAAAAAAAGCCTCGTGCGTCATCGTTAAATACGTTCATTTTACAGCTTCATGTTGACTAAACTCGACGATATTTACCTGCAAACGAGTAAAAGCGCACCTCAGCGGCTCAGGCCGGGATTGTTTTCATGTCCATGCCCTCGGAAATGAGACAAAAAGAGGGGAGAGTTTTCCTGCCGCTGCCTACGAGCTGGAGCTCATCTTCCCGCTTTAACGTCTCGAGTTTCGGCCGCAGAGAAGTCTCACATGCCGGCGTGAGCCGCTTTCCCTCCCGGTCTGAAGAACATAAATCCGACGGTTGTAAACTGTAGAAGTTTCGTCGATGGTGGAGGAGAAGAAGAAGAGGAGGAGGAGGTGGAGGGAGAAGAGGGAAGAGGGCGGAGCACAGCGGAGGACGGACACCGAGTAGAGGCGTGTCTGTTCGGATTGGGAGAGAGGGACCAGCCGGGCAAAGACCCAGCCTGGCTGGATGTGTCAATTACATGACTGGGTCACATATTTGTGGTTTCTCGCGGATCTGCCATGATAAAGTGTGTTCAGATAATGCAACAAAGTCCAGAACCAGAACACAGTCCTGAAAGTAGTAGAAGACCCAGACCCCCTGCATTTAATGAAGTAAAAGTACTAATAAAACACTAATTTAGAGATAAATTCTGCATTCTTTCTGTGATAGTGTGTAAGTATGATGCTTAAAAATATTAAAAATAAAAGTACTCATGCATAAACATCCCCTGTGACTGTTCTCCAGTTATATATCATTACATTTATATTTTCTTGAGTCATTGATTAGATGTTTGGTCTATATTATTTTCCCAACCCCGAGGTGAATGTCTCCAAATTGACTGTATTATTCAACTTTTCTCCTTTAACAGTCCAAAACCAAAAAGTTATTTAATTCACAGTGAGCAGCCAACGGTCCAGAGCTCAAAATTATTAAAATATTAAAAGCTGAAATCATGAAATATTTATTGAAGTACTTTGTTCGTGACACATCAACGTGTCTTCAGTGAACATCTGCACACAAATCCCAAAGTCAAACTGGACTTTAATAAAGGTTCATCATTATAACATTGATATAAATACGTGACTCAGAACATAAAATACCAAATAAAAATACAAAACATACAAAAAACATTAATAGCATCTTTCAGTTGCCTCCCTGGAGCGTCCACGGCGTCAAAGCAGCAGCAGCAGAGGGTTTCCTGTGGTTTCTAGAAGCCATTGTCCAGTTTTTGCCAGCATCCAGAGTGGCAACCATTTTCCAGTGAAAACTGGGGTCAGTAGCGGTGCCCCCCGCCTCACAATGAAGGGGATGGGCAAAGAACACACAGTCACTGACTGTCCTCCATTGTTTAACTCTCTCCTCTGTCTGTCGCCGTCTGTTTACCCGAGGACCCATCGATCAGACTGGGAAGAGTTCAGCTGCACGGACTCGCTGCTCTCTCCGTCCTCGTGCTGAAATAGTCAAATATTAGAGATGTTATTAGGCAACACTACAAAACATACAACATACATGTTTGACAGGTGTAGCCCTGGAGGATTGTTGGCCGATTGGGTCAGTCCACCACTGATTTTTTACTGTTTGATAGCTTCATGACAGTCATGATGGTCAGCGGATTAGTCCTTTGCTCATATCTTGACTTTTCCTGTACTTCCTCATCTTATTTGTCCTCATGTGACCTGATCTGAACTGAGTACGTGAACATCTGAACGGACGTGACGCTTGGATTGTTGTGGCCTTTATGGAAAACCCTCTCAAACAGTGTCAGGTCAATGTGACCTACTCAGGATCGTGGTATTCCCCCCAAAAGCCCAGCAATGTTTGTTCTGGTGCCAAAGAGCGATTTGACCACAAGTAACTTGCATGTTTTGTAGCCTGTGAAGTGAAGCCAATGTGAAAACGTCATGAACTGCAGTTCCTGGCTGGCTCCAGAAGTGAGTCAGCCTCCATAAGTCCCCCAACGTGTTAATGCATAAATAAATGCTTGAAATTAAACATTTAAATACAGTTTTCTTTCTTTGATATAACAGCCTAGAATGCCTTTTTCTTTCTAGTTTCAGTAACATGAGAACACTGTAGGGTTAAATGACTTGTTAAAACATGCAAAGAATTATAAGATTATTATGAGATTACAGCTGAAACGTCTGTTCAAATCTGCTTGTAGTGAAGTAAAGAGTTAAGTGCAGGGAGGCGTCTTCCTAATTAAAGTCTACCTTGTTAGCGATGGCTCGGAGTTTGCCCAGCAGGGAGGGTTTCTGGGTGTAGACCACGTCGTCGTCCTGTTCCTCCCCTTCAGCCAGAGCACAGCTGTCAGCAGCTGGCAGCTCGCACTCCTTGTTGGCAGACATCACCAGACGAGAGTATTTGTACTCGAGCCTGAACACAGACCAGACCACAGGGACGCCGTCATCATGAGACAACATGTAATTTGGCGTAAAGAACAGCCAGAGTGTAACCGGAAAAGCTGCTGGCTGATATTTTATGATGGTAGTTGAAGTGATTCTTCTAAATCTGAGTGGTTACAGGATGATTGGCAAAGAAAAAAGTATATATAACCTACTTGAACAACATTTTCTGACAAACAAGTTGCTGACATCTCCCCATTAATAACAGCTCGAGCTGATCTTAGCCAGTGTTTACTGAGATCCTATTGGCAGGTGCCTCTAACCTCTTGTTTTTCTTCCAGAAATAGCAGGTGAGAGAGATGAGCAGCACGGCCACGAAGGCTCCGCCGCCAACCCCGACCTTCAGCCACAGAGCGATGGCCTCGCATGGGGACGAGCTCTTGGGAGGCAGTGATGCTCCTTTGGTGCACAGCTTTGGCTCGTTCCACACGTACAGAGTTTCCTGCAGAGGGTGGAGGTTCGACAGATGGAGCATTTCTACGTGTTTCTTGTGCAAGCAGAGATTTGGCTTCACGTATCTGTCTGTGGTATATGGAGCGACTTTAGTTTTAGTTTTAAAGGTCCATTGTCTATAATTTAGTGACATCTAGTGGTGAGGTTGTGGAAGACTTTAGCCTTTAAACACACGTTAAACAGTAAGCGGTGTGTGTGTTACCTGGGCGCCGCCCTTACACGCCCCCTCTATCTTGTGATAGTCGTCCTCGGTGCAGCGTGGACAGGCGCTGGCGCTCTCCCACAGGAAGTAAAACATACATCCGTTACACGTTCCCGCAGGACAGGAGCTGCACGAACACACACACAGATAATCTCACACCTTCACGTCGTCTAATTTTCTTATATTCTTGTCTCACACGTGGAGTCCGTTATCAGCTCACCTGGGCACAGAGAGCTCTCCTCGCTCAGACTTCTCAGGGTTACAGCGGACGGTGATGACCGAACTGCGACCCTGTTCGCACGAGGCTGTTGCCTGGTTTGATCTAAGATAAAATAAAGACACAGTTAGGACTTTAAATGCGACAAAAACGCACACACACACTCAGTTTTTCATTTTCTACCTGTAGAAGAAGTTGATGTCTGGAACACCCTTTGAGTTTTCAGGGTAAAGATCGGGTTTGGCGTTCACGCCGTCCAGCACGGTGTCTACCGTCGCTCCTGGAGAGAAACACAGATTCAGATAAAGCTATAACGATAAGAGAGCCGCAGACTGACATTTAACAAGCGTCACACCGATGAAAGCGTCCGCGAGGCTGATGGACTGGGAGGAAATGGCCATCCTGAAGCCCCGCCCGTCTGCCGGGATGATGGTCGACTGACAGATGAAGCTGTCCACCGAGTTGACAAACTGAGACAAGTCGCTCTGGTCGTCTTTGTTCGAGACGTCGGTGACGTTATCTGTGCAGATAGCAGCTCTCTTCCCCTGTGACGAGACACGCAAACAGCACGGAAATCATCTGACAGCTGCTGAGGTTACTTGATCTTTTTTTAATCATTTCATCACAGTGCGGTGACAGTGACGGGCGCGTGGAGAGATTTGTTTTGACATTAACGGATAAATCGTCGAAACAAGATGGAAATCAGGAATATTTAATGAAGTCTGGTGGAAATGCAGCCGAGATAACACAAAATGTGGAAAAATCCACACACGACCAAAAATAAAATACACAAAATATCAAATATAAGATCATATGATTTACCTCGTGGCCACACAAGCTGATGTTGAACTGGCGAAGGTACTTTGTGCCTTTAGAGGTGAAACTCGGGCCGATGGTCAGCGAGGCCACGTCGCTCAGGGGGCTGAGGTCAAAGGTCAGCGTACGGTTGTTCTCCGTGTGAGTGAAGGAGCAGTCGCTGTAACACCGAGAGTGTTCCTGAAAGAAGGAAGATATGTAATTTATTTGTGCTTGGATGAAGAAATTCTCAAACTAAGGTATTAATAAGCTCAAGTATCACATCAGCACTAGTATCAAAAAGCACCAAGTGATGAGTCTGACACGGACGAGCTCCCTCTCTACCTTGGTGCTGATACTTCCAGGCCCACAGGCGACACACGCGTCCTGGCCGTAGGTGTGGCGCCCTGCCAGGTGTGTGTTGGGCGGGCACTCCTGGCATCGGTTGGTGTCTCTGTCGATGAAGAAACCAGCGGGGCAGGGAACGCAGGAGGATCTGGCCCGCTGCGAGTTCTGGGGTACCAGAGCGCAGGCCCGACATGATGACGCGGTCCCGTCCACGACGTTTGTCACGCTGATTGAGTAAATCTTCACCATGTCGCCGACGTAGCGACGCGTCTACAAACATACATGCACAGAAACACACACTGAGTAACATGGCAATTAAAGGCAATAAGGTTCTTTGAGCATTGACTTACGTCCAGAGCATGGTTAGTCCTCTGGAAGGCCCACGTGTACGTGACCGAGGCGTTCCTGGTCATGCTGTGTGAGTATGACTGCTTCTCCTTGCTGCCTTCCCAGGACTCCACCACTGTGGTGCTCTTACTGTTCACATCCTGCAGGGGGCGTCACATTAAAACAGTTAAATATGGGGGGGATTGCTGGACAACAATACTGTAATAAACCAGGCCACAGCTGGCTTGCTGGTAAAATCAGTCAACCCTCTGCTACAAGCGCACAAACAGAACACACACCATCATGAAGTAGAGCTCACAGTCGGCAGAGCAGATGGTCTCGAACACAAAGGTTATCTGGCCAAACTCGCTACCGGTCATCCCTGAAAGAGACGCTGGGACCCTGACACAAAAACACAAGCACAGATTAAAAGATGAAACTCTTTCGACGCCGCCGTCCCACAAACACATGTGCCGATTGATTTTCTCTCTGCGCTGCCCAAACTTGGATGAAAACAACCAGATTTCCCGTGAAAGCATCAGTACTTACTTGAAGCCGGGCACGTGCAGCGTGAGGATGAGATAGTCATTATCCGAACTGCTGGCTCCACTGCGAATGTGGTCGCCTGCAACCTCCCATCCTGACGAACCACGGACATGATACACTCACGTTACACCTCATTCATTGTTGATTACAAGTCGATGCAAGTGTAGACGTTACATTACATACATTCATAGTCAGTATATGTATATACAGACGCTCACCGTTCATGTCGTCACATTTGGTGTTTCCCACATTGAAACAGGAAGTCTTCATGTTGGACGGCAGCACATTCCACCATTTGTACTTGTAACCCAACACTGGCTCTGTACCTGCAGGGCACTCAGTGCATGCTGGGATACACACACACACACACACACAAGCTTCATTTAGATACAACAATGACAGTTTCCCTCCTTGGTAAAACATTACGTCTGCATCTAGTCTTATTTTCAGGATGGATTATCCAGTTTGAACAAACTTCGCTCAGACTGTCGGGCAGATGTATTAGAGTATTTTTCTGTAATGAATTAAACTGAAACAGGACGTCCTGACTTTGAATGGAGTATTTCATGAAATACACTTCACGTAGGTTTACCGTTGGTGCCATCTGAGTGGGTTCCAGGAGGGCACGGTAAACAGGTGGAGTCGTTGCTGTTGTAGTAGCCGGGGTTGCAGGGAGGGCAGGGCTCTTTCTGCCCTGTTGTGGGCAGCTCCACGGCCCCTGTGACGTTCTCCACACAGATCTTTGGCTCCACCCAACGATACAATACCTGTGTCTGTCGTCAACAAACCCAGAGGGTTATGATCAGCAGTTGGATAAAAATATACAATAAAGCATCAACAATAGAGGGATGTGTGTTTATTTTCTGTTCTTTTACAATCGTCACTCTTACTCAGCGCTTTTAGAAACGTGAATCAAAACAGGACAAGGTCGTGGAGGTGTGCCAGGAAAGTTGATTTAGGGTCAGATGACATGCAAAGCGCTCGCTAAGCACTTCATCATTCCCCTTCTCATCACACTGTGTAACTTCTCTAGTTTCTAATACGATATTCTGGGCTCACAAAACATCTTCAGTGCTTCAATTAATCAATTTAAACGTGATGCAGTGAAACACTTCAGGCAGTGTTACAGTCCTGTATGAAACAGCAGTAAAACAAATCTTACGGAATGCTACCTTAGAACTCTTTGCTAAACTGTTTATAAGACAGAGGATGCGTTTGTAAGTCAGTGTGTCTGTCCTAGTGCAGTAAAAAGGTGAGTGTGTGTGTGTTATGTAAATGGACGCTGCTGACCTTCCCTTCGCTGTCGCAGGCCGTGTGGATCTGGAAGTAATCCTTCTCTGAGCACGGCGGCCTCACCTTACACTCCGCCCATCCCTCGTCTGAGAGAGGAGTCCAGGAAACAGAGGAGATGATGCAGAAAAAGGTTTATAACCAAGCAGGTTTTCAAGATATATGAGAAATATCGGTTATGTCAGCTTGTAGGAGTTACTGAGACGACTAGTTTGAGGGTGAGTTGGATGCTGTCGACGCGTTTGTACATACGTGAGTAGTGGTGTTCGGGGCAGGGTGTACAGGAGGACGCGTCCTTGATGGAGAAGGTGTTGCTGGGACATGACTGACAGGATGAAGAGCCGGGAGCTGGGCTGAACCAGCCGGGCCGACATGGAAAACACTCTGATGTGTAGGCCACACCTGCGCACACACACACATGTCATATCTTTAAACCTTTTGAACTGAGGGAAGTCCTGATCCAGGGAGACATTTATGTCTTTATTTACCTTCTATCTGGATGTTCTTGAGCAGCACAGGTTTGACCATCTTCCCTCCCACCAGGATGCCAGTGGTTCTCCAGTACAGGATGTTTGTGCCGGACTTCAGGTTCACCTAAAAGCAAAAATGCACACGGTGAAGCGGACACAAAACAAAATCCCTACAAACACAAGCAGGACCAGATACTCACTGTGTGTGTGTCCCATTCCCCGTTATTAGTGACTTTAATCCACTTCTGGTCATCAGTCTGAGCCATTTCCTGACACTGCTCGTTCTGGACCTGAAAATATGTCGACATAAAATGATCAGCCACAAAGCTGCTGCTCGTAACTCATCCTAATGAACCTCTATTCATTAATGAATGGAAACAGGTGCTCACATAAAACTCAAAGAAGATGTTGTTGTCGGGATACTGGTAGGTGAAGGAGACTGCGCCCTTTTTCTCCAGGTGGACGGCGTAAACCAAAGACACCGTACACTCGTCGCGGTTGGACTCCAGGTACACGCCCTGTGGCATCCACGATGAGCTGCAGCATTGACAAAACAAAACATTCACACACCTGTCTGACCTGTGGAAATGGTCGGGTTTGTGAGCGTCTGTCACCTGTTACAGGCCTGAACGTCCTCTCCATTTGGCCCAGGGTCCAAGAAGCTGGCCAGGTTGGTGAAGCCTGCAGGGATGGCGTCCCATTGGTCAAAGCGGAGGCCGCTGCCCAACGAATAGGAGCCGGCTGCACACGGTTTGCACTGCTGCGTGGACATTTCTAAAAACTTCCCGGCCGGACAGGAGAAAGCTGTGAGAGAGTGAGGAAAACGAAGAGTCATGGTAACGTGCACACACACAGATTATAAACACACACACAGTACTTGCAGTACTTACAGCAGTCTGTTCCTCTGGTTGGAGGTGGAAGGTTTGAGCAGGAGCCTGGACTGAGAGGGATGGCGACCCTCCATCGTGACCCCGTGCTGTCACACTCTGTGTACTGGTAGATGTAGTCTGTCTGCAGAACACACACACAGAGAGACAAATATCAATACAACACTGTGTAACTTTTCCACCATAAAATAAATCACAAATCAACTAAAATGTTCAAAGTATGTTGAAACCAGCGAAAATGTTTGATTTGCGAGGTTTATTGGGTTATAAAATAATGAAAAATAAAAAGCACTCAAAGACAATCGCGTCACGTTTCTATGGAGATAAAAAGCACTCAAGTTGCTTCGGGCAAAATGTTCTTTCTCTAAATGATTAACATAATGTCACAACCGGCCGTCCCTGGAGAGAAGCGACTGCCACTGTACAGTTGACCTGCTGTCGAGATCTTAATGGACCATTAATGTTCCAACGGATGGTTTCCGTGGTGATCGGGATCAATCAACCACTTTGACCCTGGACGCACCGTCCCACCCCTCCAAAGTTCCACATTTAGACGTATTTCACAAAATGATACAAGGGGACAGCAAGCAGAGCTAATATCGATTTCTCTCTGACTCGATTCACCTCTAAATACCAAAATGTCAAAAGCTTTAGATCAGCTTTCCACTTTGTGCAAGTCGTGCAGAATTTAGTCCATAAATAGATCCTGCTTTGTAATTTAACGTGACTTCCTTTGAGTCCAAAGCCTCGCCCTGGCTGATCTCCATCTCCTTCCCCGAACACGCTGTTCAACTGTGCAAGACAAATCATCAGAGCGTGTTGCAGGCAGCCGGCTGCAGCAGACGGGTGACATCTAATTAGCAACTAATTAAACTGGAACAATCACAGAAATGACCTGTGATGTGTGTGAGGGGACCTAATCACAAACAGAGAGAGACACTGGACGTGTGTGTGCGTGTGGGCAGTGCAGATAATACTTTTAAATGACTAGTCACTGCTCTCTAAACACAAAAATGGCCATTTGTGTTGCACACACCCTCCCCCAACACACACACACACAAACAATACCACGTCATTTACATGTAACATGGCAACCTGGCGTTCACATGTTGTCTCTTTCTGTGTAAAGAGACCTGAGGCCGGTGCTAATGTGTTGACAGTTGAGGGGGGGGGGAGAAAGGTGAGACTGATTAAAAAAAAAAGAGGCTAATGTGATTCGCTGGTCTCCTGGGTGACTCACTGGTTGTCATGGAGACTGATGAGAAGAAGAAGTGAACAGGGAGGACAGGGATATATAATCCAACGCCGTGGCAATCCATCCTCTGAGTCAGGAGACTGTAGGTCTGGAGGTTTTAGGGACGATAGACACTAATCTCTATGGTCTGCTGATACATGATGTTTTATACTGAATGTTTGGTGCCAGAAAATCTCTTAAAACATTGTGAAAATCACAAAAAAAATGTTACTTGTTGGGATGGAAAAGTGGACAAACTTGCTTTTTTTTGCCAAGATCAATACCACTCCCATATCTATCCACTCAGAATTAAGCTTTAACCAGCAGCCTTTTAGCCCGATTTGTGACCAGAAACAAACACAATCGTGTTTTATATTTTATAAAGAGTACTTCTACTTTTAGTATTTTACCAATTATGCAAATATTTTGTACTAAAGAGCCCTATTTCTACAGTGTTGTATTGCTACTTTCACTTAACTTAATACAATATTCAAGTACTTGGAAGACGTACTCTTAGTTTAGTAAAAGTACTACAGTATAGAAACAGATATTGTTGGCACTTTATGTGTATTTTGATGCACATTTTAATTTTGATTATTTTGTACTTGAACTAAAAAATTCTACTACTCCCACCTTTGCTATGTCCTGGGCTAGCATCTGCT
The DNA here is from genome assembly GCA_023373845.1 of Nibea coibor. Classification (NCBI taxonomy): domain Eukaryota; kingdom Metazoa; phylum Chordata; class Actinopteri; family Sciaenidae; genus Nibea; species Nibea coibor. The sequence goes on from CM041731.1 coordinate 15,137,677, forward strand.
TAGCTTAGGTTAGGATAAAGACTCTGGAAGCAGGAGAAAATATCTAATCTGACTCTGTCTAAAGGTAAAAAACCACCTACAAGCACCTCTAAATATCACTAATTACTTTGATCCGTAGCAAACTGAAGTGTAACAGCTACATTTTGTAATATCACGGGAGGCTAGTTGGCATGCTAACCGTTTCTTGACAGTTGGAGGTGGCATGAGGTTGCCACGCAACCAACGGAGAATTCTGTTAGAGCTATGTGGGCTAAAATAAGCTAAGCTAAGCTAAGTTCGCATTAAAATGTGCACGTTTATATGAAATTATACTAAATAATTCGATTATTAACAGAGGTATTAGTTGTGGGGACGGCGGTTTGACTTCACGCATCCCCACTTTGCCTCAAAGTGCCGCTAAAAGCGGCTTCAAGCCCGGGATGCTGCTGCTTCCACACCGAGCTGTGACGGCACTGCCCGGTTCTTCTCCCTCCCTCCTCAGCGGGTGATCCTGGCCAGCCTGGCCGGCAGGAGGCTGCCCAGTGGAGGGATGGAGGCCAACGGACAGCGTCATCTCGTCGTGGAGCGTGCTGACGGCCAACACAGACCGCGTTTTAAGCCGATCAGCGGCGTGTGGAGGACCGTGTGTTCTCACATGAATCCACATACACCCGAGCCAATATAAAGCTTGAAAACGACTTGTTTATTTCTACTTAATCAATGCAATAAAATAGATGGTAAACAAATAAGAATAAATTAAATTATTTTGGCCTCTTTAAAAACATACTTGTGTTTTGAAGTAGCTTCAGAATATTAAATAATAATAAATAAAAATAATAAAGCGCACTCACCTCATCGCACGGCCGCAGGTCTCTGTCCGCGGACACCGATGATGTGTGAGCGGTGATGATGAGTAAAAAGCAGCGGGGGAACCAGGAGGCCCACACCTGCTCCCGCATCCTCAGCTCGGATCACAAACCGTCGGCTGTCCGCTGCCTGGAGCCACACACATGAAACAGGCCGAGCGGTGAGTGTTTATGTGGCGGTGCTGTCCCTGTCATTGATGCGGCTGCCTGCCCGTCTCTCACTCACCCTCCACCCACACCACCGTCAGCACAGACACCGTAAAAACTACACTTCCGGCCAAGACTTTCAAATTAAAACTCATGTTATCCCTAGAATAAAGTTAAGTTTTCCATAATAATAAGAAAGGTACTGTGGTATATAAAATCAGTATCAACCGGCTATAGATCTTTGTCTAACAATAATTTCTAAAAGTATTAGCTGATTAATAAATTCGTTGATCAAAAGAAAGTTAATAAGCTAAAAGCAGCTAAATACAGCTAAAAACAAAGACCTCGAAAGGTAAAGATAAACATTACACCCCTATATAAAGATAAAACATATATAAATATGTAGATCTCTATATATAAACAGAATAATATGCCACAATCAATATTTTCTATATGAAACTGTATGCTTTTATTTTGAAGGTCCCACCTCCTGTCTCGGTATGTTTAGTTTTTTGTGATTTCACTTCTTCTTCTTCTTCTTCTTCTTCGTCTCTTCACTCAGACAGTGACGCCAGAGTGCGATAACGCGCGTTATCTTGATTGACAGCTGGAAATAGACCGCAGGGTCTGCAGGCTGCAGAGCTTATTATACCTCTGACAGAGGAGACAGAGAGTGACACTAAAACTGTGCAGATGTGTTGATCCGGTAAAAAAAAAAAACAGCAGGTGATATAAGCTCCTAACATCCTCTGCAGTCTGCCGGCACAGCTTAAAAACACACCTACACTGAATGTTTCAGGTGTTTCCTGGTGACATTTTCAAACCAGCTGATTGACACTAATGGTTCTCAGACTGTAAGTTTTACTGGTTGAAATCCCACAAGCAGGAAAAGGATTTCAAGATGAGTCAGCACTGTTTTTAAAAACACACACAAGGTATGTATTTTAAAATTACAGGAATGTTTTTATCTTTTATATTTTTAAAATTACAAGAATAAACCGTTTATTCAAATGTGCCATGTGAGTTTTGTTTTGTAGCAGCTTTAAATGAAATTTTAATAAAACAAACAGAAGAGATATGACTTCAGACTGAAACGTTTTATATTAATTATGCGTAACCTAACCACTATTACTATCTTAAGTGTCCTCGTCCCTTTCTGTGTATTTATTTATTCTACTTTTTTATTGTATCTCCACCATGTACAGACAGGTGGCGGCAGAGCGCTGCAGCTCAACCAAACCTCACGAAGAAGAAGCAACCCCGGAAATGACGTAGTGGAGTGCAGAATCAAAACAGTTGCTATATGACAGCTCGGCGCCGCTAAAGTCTTAAAAATGCGTCGGGAAACGTTACTGCCGACCCCAGAAACAAACTACAACATTTAACCGACGTGTTAACGTGACACCGGAGCTTTTCATCGGACTGTCGAGGAATGCCAAGCGCAGGAAAAAGGCTCTTTTGGCTGGTTTTGTCTGCTAGCTGCCAGCAGCTCTTCTCTATGTAAGTAGCTGGTTAGCTTCCACGGCTAACGAAAGTTGCTCCATGGCGATCTATGGGCTGAACATGACCATATATAGACCGGACACAGAGCTCCCTCGCCGGTGAAATGTAAACTGTGGCTCGCTGTGGAGGCTGACTAAAAGGGAAACAACAAACCTGAGAGAGACAGAAACGCCAGCTGAGCTTCGTCATGTCATCTGACCAGGTTATTGCCATCGTCATGGAGGACAAAATCTACGAGGTGAATAAGAAGAAGCTGATAGAGAAGAGCGACTACTTCCGTGCCCTGTACAGCTCCGGTATGAGGGAGTCCACGGAGGACTCTGTGCAGCTGCAGGGGCTCAGTGTCCCCGGCCTGGAGCTGGTCCTGGAGTTCATCAACACCTCCAAGGTGCAGGTTGTCAACGAGACTCTGGAGGATCTGATTGAGACCGCCTCCTTCTTGCAGGTCACCTCCATCCTCAAGCTCCTCACCTCCGAGATCCGGCTTGACAACTGCGTGGAGCTGTACACCCTCTCTGAAGTTTACGGTACTCACGATCTGCGTAACGCTTGCCTCAAATACATGAGCTGCTACTATCACCCCATGCTGAGGCGGCCCGAGTTCGGCAGCCTCCCCCCAGCCGTCAGAGACCAAGTCAAGGAGATGCGCATGAAAGGCACCGCCACCCTGGTTGCCATCGGAGACTTCACCTGTCTGTCCCTAGACGTGCCCGATCAGGATGAACCCTGGTCCATGCTGAGGTACGGAGAGGTGGAGCAGCGCTGGAAACCGCTCGCAAACAACCTGCCTCCAGATATGATCAACGTGAGAGGGTACGGCTCAGCTGTGCTCGACAACTACCTGTTCATAGTCGGCGGGTACAGGATGACGAGTCAGGAGATCTCCGCGGTGCACTGCTACAACCCCTGTAGGAACGAGTGGAACCAGGTGGCCCCGCTCAACCAGAAGAGGTAAACCTCAACACACACGTCCTCTAAAATATCAACACCTGCTGTTGTGATTTCACTCACCGTGCCTCTTCATCAGGTCCAACTTCAAGCTGCTGGCAGTACAAGGGAAGCTGTACGCTGTAGGAGGCCAGTGTCTGGGCACTGTGGAGTGTTACAGCCCAGAACAGGACTGGTGGACCTGTGTGTCCTCGATGCCCAACCCGCTGGCTGAGTTCTCTGCCTGTGAATGCCAGGGGATGATCTACGTCATGGGTGGATACACTGCAAGAGGTTTGTATAACAAGTTCAAGGATTCAGGATACACACAAACACTTTATAAACAGGGACACGTCTGCTCTGTGATGCTTTAATATCACTCACCTGACGCAGCAGAAAAATAAATGAAGGCCTGGATGGAGCCCAAATGTGACTAATCTTTGCTTCCTCTGATTCACTGGTTCCTGAGTTGGCGGTTGAGATTTGACGCGTCCTGATGTCGACCTGCTGACGTGTCTCATCTTATGATCCTATAAACTGTATTTTTAGTTGTTATATCAGGGCTGTACCTGCCAGGAGCTGATTTACTTATCTATTCTATTTTATTATTGTCTTATTTATTCATTTATTTATCTAATTGGCTTCGATTACGACCGCACGCTCACATTAATCAGCTTTAACGACGAGTCATTTGCTTTTGTTTGTTTGTTTTTTTGGCCCCGGGTTTTGCCTGTCAGGTTCAACACAGGGTTGTGTTTATTGGTGGACGGACGGCTGTGAAGGTTCTCGGTCATCTTCCTTTGAAGGAGTTAAATCTGGGCCAAACTGGACGTGATTGTAAATCCAAGCGACCTCTTCAACTCCTGACTGGTGGGCAAACCCAGGTATTTAGCCTCGGTGGGATCGTAAACCGAGCCATTGTTTTCCTCCAACAATCCAGCCCTTCTCCACGTACTGGTGGAGGTTTTTGTCTGCAGCTCGACAGGAAGTCTGCAGGCGCTATTCAGGGTTGGAAAAAGTGCCTCCTAAATCATCTAAATCATCATGTTTTATTTTCAGTTACCTCATGAGCCACAGTGTTTTTGTTTCTAAGACAACTAAAATCATTTATCATTTTGTTTGCAACACATCTTTGGATGCACCGAGGCTCATCATCAGTGATGTGACTGGGTTTTTCAGTTCTTATAACATCAAACCTCGTCACCCGGGAAACCCCACCACGGTTGATCGAGCTCTGGCTCATGTCCCAGTAACACTTAAACTCTCTTTGATCCACGGCCATCGAGAGGGATCTCGACGCTGCCTTAGTGGGTCCTGATTTGTTTTTGTGCTCCGGGTCATTCATAGGTGACAGAGCACTTTGCTGAGTTTGTTGTTTTCCTTATAAATGCATGCACATGCAGGAAGTGCCCTTTACATTTTGTTCTTTTGGTTGAGGCACTTTTGATTTACAAACATTCACCCTGCTGCAAAGAAAGAAGGAAGTTATTTCAGTCGTGCTTCTTTGTTTTCTGTGTCTGACAGACAGGAACACAAACGTCCTCCGGTACTGCCCCACCTCTGACACCTGGACCGTTTTCCGATCCTGCTCAGCGCATATCCGCAAGCAGCAGATGCTCTCCGTGGAGGACACCATCTACCTGGTGGGCGGATACACCCACGAGCTGGAGGCGGGCCGGCGGCAGCAGCGTCGTCCCAGCCAGACTGAGGACGTGCTGACGGTGCAGTCGTACAACGTCACCACAGGCGAGTGGATCCAGCTGAAGGAGAACACGTCCAAGTCGGGCCTGAACCTGACGTGCACGCTGCACAACGACGGCATCTACATCATGAGCCGCGACGTCAGCCTGCCCACCAGCCTGGAGCACCGCGTCTTTCTCAAATACAACATCTTCTCCGACGCCTGGGAGGCCTTCAGACGCTTCCCGGCTCTGGGACAGAACATGCTGCTCTGTTCGCTTTACCTGCCCAACCTGCTATGATCGGTTCAGCGGACACTAACAGACTGTGGAGCCAATGCAGCATTAATATAGGCCAGTGTGTGGCTTTGCTTGTCCTTGCACAGAACGGGTCTCTGTGGCATTATCGGGAACAGCGTGCGGTCGCCAGGTTTGAACGCCTCGCGATCTCTGTGCCTCGAAACCACAAAAACGCACTACACTGTACATACTGCTGTGGATGCAAATACAAAAGTATGAAAGTGATGAAGCGCTATGGCCCGTAGGTCAACAGCATCTTAGCAGCTAGCCCCAGTTTGAGCCTCTCATGTGTTAACTGAATCAGATCAGTGTGTCCAGACATCACCAGCCTATCTACATGGGTTGCTGTGGTAATGACGTAGGCATCACTAGCTACATTAGCTGGTGGCAGCCTTGCCTGTACCGACTTTTTATTTCAGCATCTGGCCACGGACTGTTCTCTGTTCTCCTCTATGCCGCTCTGCTACTAGCAGCCGCTCTGATGCTCTTTTGTCGCTGGCAGAAATTTTCAAACCACCTCAAAATGAAACTTGGATCTGATTTGATGCCCAGACGTCCTAAAATCAATCAGGATTTGCCAAAAAACTGATTTGGGCCGGCAGTCTGAACCTCTCTCCATCATCTGTATGAAAACTTGTTTCCTCAGCTCTCTCCAAGGTGGCAGCTTGTGCAACAGGTTAAACATCATTTTTTTATTCATCTGAAGTGTGATGCTAATACATGAGAGGAGCAAACTGGGGCTACATAACAGCATGCTTTCAAATCTATGGGCCACGATATTCTCGATGTTTACACTCCAAATAATGGCATTGGCGTTTGCGTTTCTCCATAATTCACTACAAACCTTAAACCACGTTTCCTGTCGTCTTTACGTACTGTACATAGCAGATAATCATGAACTATGGCTTTGGTTTTACACTGCCAGTTTTATGGGGATTCAAAGATTCCTCTGAAAGTTGTTTGGGATGAGAAGCGGCTCAGAGGGAGCTTCATGTGTTTTATGCACACTTGCACAGTCTTATTATTATTTAATTTTTTTTCCCAGAGATACACTAAGCAAAGCTTAAAGCGCAAACTCCATGAAATGAACGATGCACATGTGCCTTCTGCAACCTCAGTTTTTAGGAACTTGATACAGAAAAAAAAGCACAAAATGCAACACTTTGTTACATTGCCAGCCAGCAACTGACCAAATCTGCTGTGTTTGATTTTTCTTCCCTGTCTGCTAACGCAGATTTTTGTTTGTTTGTTTCCATGAAGGTACTTCTCGGTTCCTTGATTAATTATCGGCGGTGTGCAGACGTGAGGAATGAGCCTCAAAGTTTATTTCTGAATCTGGTTTTGTTTTGGGTAAATGCAGCACTTCAAATGTTTGATTTCAGATTCTCTCTGCATTTCTTTGGAAATTTAGGTCATGATAATAAAGATGCTGATCAGGGGTCCATTTTTGTTGTTTGTCCTTTAATTCACTAAGTTTTGGGAGGAGCACAGGCAGCATGAAGAATGGACAGCGTAAGTGTGACGTCACCCACAGGTTTCACGGGTCAGTACAGTTGTCATGAACGGGGAAATTAGCTACAGAGACCAAAACTGTTTTTTGTACCAGGCTGTAAACATGTTTATTTCTGATGTGAAGTTTTTAACATGGGGACTTATGGAGACTGACTCATTTCTGGAGCCAGCCTCAAGTGGGCGTTCAGCTAGCTAGGTCGTAAAATCAGTTGAGTTAACAGGCTCATCAGAACTGGTACGATATCATCCTTGTGCTCAGGGACCGCATGTCACTCGGCTTCATTCCTTCCAAAGAAATCTTGGCATAAATGACCCAAACAATCTGTATTTGTGTTCCTCAGACCTCCGTGGGGAGCCATCCTCAATCTCCACGTGATGATGATGCCCCCCGTAGGAGTTGAGAAATGCTTTGGTTTGAGTTCTCCGCTACTGATTTCCTTGAGAGATCGGGAAGGCCACGTTTTTTATTTCTCAAAGGTTTCATGGACGGATGAAATGAGAGGGAGCAGACGGAGGGGCCGTGGCTGTATCACTAACTCATTTTCAGAAGATCCTTCCTTCAAAGCAGTGGAACGGGAAAAAGTCTGCATTGTTTAAGACGAATATCTGGTGAAATATTCATTTGTTATTCTTACTCTGATAAATAAAAATAAAGAAGTTAGATGGGAAAATTCTAGTCTCGTTTAGTTGCACAGTAATTGTGCACACACTTTTCCTTTTGGTTTGTGGTTTATCAGCATTTCAGCATTGTATTTGTTCAAACACAGGTCCAATGAGATGCTGCATCTTACCTTAGGAAGGTTGTACCCCGCCTTTTCGCTCAGCTGTAATGGAAACTGGATGGAAGATGCATCTCAGGAAGAAGCAGAGAAGAGGCGACCAGCAGGGGGCAGCACACGCTCATCTCAGCACAGCCGTACAGTATTTTCTCACTCTCACCTTCACAAGGACTCCCTCCTGCAAACAAACAGCACATATTCAAAGGAAATATCTTCCATTTGTTGCTCTTCAATTTCGATACTAATGAGAATTAAAAAAAAAAAAACACTGTTATAAATGAACTGTTCATTGTGTGACATGAAACCTGTAGGCTGAATCATCACCGCCGTACAAATGTGTCATCATGCAGAGGTCATGAACGCGGATAGAGGTGATATTTTTAGCCATTGGTGCGGACAGACGGATGGATGGATGGAGGAAAAAAATTGGGTTCTTTAATTCACAGCGGCGGCCACAGGGGAGGCGGTGGAAATCAATTGTTGCCATCAGTGGTCCAGATTGATCTCATGTGTGAGTTCAGATAACAGTGATCTCTCTCACACCTCCACAGCGAGGGGCCAATCACTGCTCCAGAGACTAACACTGTATCAGAATAAGAAGACAGAGTGCCAGACTGTGTGTGTGTGTGTGTGCGTGTGTGGGTGCGACATCACTTTTAAGACTATTTCGTGGAGTGTTTTTGCGGCTCTATATGCAGCATAAAGAGTGTTTTCCCCGGGTGAGAGTCGAGTGAGAAAATGTGGTCTGAGCATGCATTTGTGACGAGAGAGAGGAGGTTTCAGTGGAAACAGAGAGAGAGAGAGAGAACATACTCCTGAAAGCAGAGTGTAACGGAAAGAGAGAGAGAGAGAGAGAGAGAGAGAGAGAGAGAGAGAGAGAGAGAGAGAGAGAGAGATCCAAGGACAGACGGCACTGAGGGGAGGGGAGAACACACAATCTCTCAGTCACACCTACCCCACAGCCTCCTCACACACTGCCTCTGTCAGAGACAGATCTTGACATTGTGAGGAAGATGAGCGTCTACATCAGGGGAGCATCCAGGAAAGGACAATAGCTCCTGAAGCCGCTGAGACAGATACATGCCAAGGACTACAAACACAAGAGAGAGAGACAGAGAGCGAGAGTACAACAACAAGCCCAGAGGGAAGGACAGCAGCATTTCAGAGAGGGCAAAACAGCTTGGAGGAGGCAACACTTGCAGGTTGTGTTTCCTTAAAAGGGATCTAAACAGAAATCCTTAAAAAGCTGCTGTTTTGGGGGGTTTCTCACGGATATCTGCTGCTGCTGCTGCTGCTGTGAGGTTATAGTCTCCGTGCTTCTGTGCACAGCACCAACCTGCTCTATAGTCAGAGACCATGAGCGAGGCGAAGAAAGGTGAGCTAGCCATCCGGGATAAAGCCATCCTACACCAGCAGAGGCGCCTGAAGCAGGCCACTCAGTTCACGCACAAGGACTCAGCTGACCTCCTGCCCCTGGATGGACTCAAGAGACTGGGCACGTCCAAAGACTTGGTGAGTGGCGGACAGTTCACTTGATTTGAGAGGCGATTGTTAAAGATTGTGTTTGACTGGTGGTAAAGTCATAATTAAAGCCAGAGGTATCATCTTCTTTTAGTTACATTACCCTCAATGCAACCTGACCACTTAGTACTTCCATACTTACACTTGCTATTTTGAGTACATGAGGTGCATTCACACTGTTGATTATGGTTGGATGGTGCACTCATATAGGTCAAAAGTTGCTGTCACCACTGGCATTGTAAAAACAGCTGCCGGAGTTAAAGAGGTTCCAGCAAGGTTTTATATTTATATTTTGGATGATGCTCCACATGGTGGCAATTCGAAGAAGCGGTAAAATGTTCTGGTTAGTGCACAACAGTCTTACTCAAACTGAAGCAACACTACCCTGCTACAATTGGCGTGCTATGCCAGGAAGTACTACTGGAAGTATTCGAATTGAGACACAGCATGTGATTCAGGTGTGTTATGCTAGTAGTGGCTAATGTAGCCTTGAGCTGCAGAGCTGCAGAGGTCCGGTAACTTCTCACCTCAAGATTTCTGTCATTTTTAAATTTGTAGTCTAGCAAGTGGCTGTGAAGTGAAGCCAGTGCAGAAGTCCCCAAAACTGCAGTTCCTCAAACGTCCTCTTGAGGCTGGATTCAGAAGTGAGCAGGTCTCCCATAAGTCCCCATGTTAAAAACTTCACAGCAGAAATAAACATGTTTACAGCCTGGTACAAAAAACAGTTTTGGTCTCTGTAGCTAATTTCCCCGTTCATGACAACTGTCCTGAGGGTGAATTTATATACAACTCACCTGTTCACATTATATTAAGGCTTAAAGTTATTCAAGATAAACAGCGTGGACGCTTTGATTGACAGGTAGGTGCAGTTACAGGTGGCTTGTTTGAGCAACCAGGTGTCATTCAGTCTTCTTCAGGTCCACAAATGATTCACATCTTTGCCAACTTTTAGCTAAACTGTTAAACTGACCTTCCTTATACTGTCATTGGTCTCACACCTGTAAACAGACTAAAATCCTTGGACTGTATCTTTAATCGTCTCATTGTGACGGCAGCACAGAGAGCTGAAACTAGCCATTATTTTTATTATTGATTAATGTGGCGATGGTCAACTTGATTAATGGATCACTTAGACATTTAACAGTCCTTTCCCAAAGTCCCAGGAGGTCCCAGAGTCTGCAGGCGACCAAGAGGCTGTCAATTTCATGCACAAGGAACTAATCTATAAATCATGATCAACATTTTCTGTAAGCACTATGCATTTACAGTAAGTGCAGCCTTGAGAAGGAAACTCATCACAGATAATGATCATGAAAGACTCATAGTCTTGCACGTTGCGTACAGAGGAAGTAACTGCGAGTCAAAACGTGCCTCTGAGTTATCGAGAGCTGCCGCTGTACATTCGCACACTTCAGAGTTGACATATGGGATGAAAATAGTCCCAACGTGTCAAGAGAGACCTCTTTACTTCCTCTTCCTCCTAAACTGAAGCCGTCTCTTCACTCTGGAGGAACTCCCTGTAATAATCTTTGCAATTTATTACTCCACCTCTCCTGTGACACAGTTCTGGTTTGATGGCTGCTTCCCAGATTCCCCAGAGCTCTCCAAGAACTTCGCCACAATCACTCTGGCACTGGGAAGCGGCACTAGCAGCGCTCTGTGCTCTGCGAATGTCACTGTGATGTATTTATTACTGCCAGATTTTAATACCAACATTTGCTGCTTGAAAAAACATCCCACCCTGCTTCTCTTCTACTTTGACTGAGTCACATTTTTTATAATCTAATGATGGATATGTTTTCTCTCCCTTCCCTCCTTTATTGGCCTGGTGTTTGCATATAATTAAAATATGGCACTAATAAGTTAATGATATAAGGTATAAATATATAACATGAATGAATGAATGACAATGTTCTTCCATCACAGCTGAAAACTGGCAGACATTCATAGTCCTCAGAGGATGGATCTCAGGGACTTTCTTGATCAGCACCACCTCATGGTTAAAACACAATGTGTTTGTGAGTAAAATATCTCAACAAATAATGGATGGATTGTCATGAAAATCTGAACCAACATTCTTAGTCCTCAGAGGATAAATCTCAGTGATATTTGTGAGCAGTTGCCTTTTTCTCTCACACTACCTCATTAGTGTTTTTGAGTGAAATATCTCAACAAATAGTGGATGGACTGCGATGACAATTGGCACCAACATTTGTGGTCCCCAGAGGATGACTACACAGACAGAGTGAACAACCACTCTGTAATCACATTGTTTAATTTATTAACTAGTTTCTCAAATGATTCGCTAAGTTTTGTTTGTGTCATAGCACAGTAACTAGCTCTGCACAGCCTGACAGAGATGCTAGCACGGCTGGTGACCCTTCTTACTCTCCTACAGCCACAGTTTCTTAGGCAACAAAGATGAGTCCAATACTGAACACTATAATAATGAAATGAAAAAAAAAATCATCTACATCAAGATTTGGTTCCCTCAAACTATTAAATTCAAGGAGCGTATGTACATCCACTGGCAGCCTGTGGTTCAGGCTGCAAAGGACTGAAAACACTCTTATTATAATACCAATAATCTTCTCCTTGAAGACGGAATGAAGCTCATTTCACTGGTTGTCTAAAACCCAATCTGTGGTGCAGATGTGTCCACAGGGAGCCCAGCATAATTTGCATAGCATCTGTAACAAGTGATTTTCGATGTCAGAGTCGCTTTGGGAACTTGAGGAAAATTGCCAGCAGCCCTCTGCCATGCCTGTATCTCTTCCCTGCAGACAGCCAGCTACATCATTCAGACTCTGAATAGACATGGATGGACTAAATGAAAGGAAAGCACAATGTGTTTCTGAGGTGGCTTGCAAGCTAAACCCCCATAGACAAAAGATGACATCATCTGGATAAGACTGTCAGAACCATTTATTTGTCTGTAGCCTCACTGACTATAAATCAGTCGTTGTCTTTTTCCATTTATTTCCAGTTGTATGGTAGTATTTTAAAAAAAAATCTAATTACTGTACTGCTGCAGAATTACTATTTTGGAGCTTCCGTAACTAAAGGTCATTTCTAAAATGTCAGACACTGATCTTTGATAATAAATGATCATTATTTCCCTTTTTCTGGATGATTCATAACAATAACGGTACTTGTTAGATGAGACTGTAGTTATGTTGGAAATCTAGACTCCATAATTGAACTCTTTAGCACTGTTGAAACCAGTAGTCAATTGACTATAAACCAAGCTATTTGATAAAATGATTTTATTAGCTAAAGCAGAATTAAAAAAAGGGAGATTAAGTTAGTTATTTGCGTCCTTATTTACATTCCTACCGCCGAAGTAAGAGAAATATTTTGGGAAATGCACTTTACTTTCCAAAAGTTAAATGAGATCTCTCATGTCTGTACACGAACTTCAGCCGGGAGACAATTAGCCTAGCTTAGCTTGATTGGAAACAAGGGGAGGTAGCTGTTCTGCACTTCTATTGCTCACTAAATAAGAGATTGTTTTATCTTTACGTAAGGTGAACTGGAAAAATATCAATTGGTGATTTTTCTGGTGAGTTATGTTAACTAAAAAAATAGCCGGGTGCATTGACTTCTTCTTAGCTTAGCTTAGCTTAGCTTAGCTTAGCTTAGCTTAGCACAATGACTGGAAGTAGGGGGAAACTGACTTTAAAGCTCATTAATTAACATGTGAATGAGCAGGTTTTCCAAAATACTGAGCTGTTCCTTTAAATATTCAGACAAATAATCTGCTGCTCACTGCTCTTACTTAAAGCACAAAATGTGAATCATTTTAGACGTTTATGCTTTTAAGCCACCCACAGAGACGTTTTAGCGGTACCCTCGCCTTTCTTCCTCTTAATGTGCGCTCGCTGGCCTGGCCTGTCCAGTGTGTAATTCAGCAGCAGAGCCTGTTATGTAAGAATGAATTTGTTTTGCTGCTCTTTAGCCTGAGGTCCTCTCATTCTCAGCAGCAGCAGCAGCAGCAGCATCACTCCAGCCATGTTGTGCTGCAGTGTAAGGGGAGCAGTGAGCATGAAAAGGTCAAAATCCAACGGGAGAGCGATGGAGGGGAAAGAGATGGGAGTCAAGAAGCTCGGTTTAGTGGGGCTGTTTTATGTAACACAATGTCCGAGCGGCTGCACGTAAGAAGGGTAAACAAGAAAGAATGGGAATGTGTACTGTACGTGTTTGTGTTTGGGGGATTGGAAACATCTGATCTCACTTACACCTGAGCTCAGCATTGGACCGAGTTATTGTGTAACCACTGTGTAATCTCACTGTTTTCTACTGGATACACACTCGATGTCTGCGCCACCAAAACGAGGGCGATGATGTAGAAACACCAATCGGAAGTTTTAAAGGGAAATTTATGTGTTTATATGCAGTTATTTTTATTTTAATATTCTTGTTTTTATCCCAAACATGTGCAATAATACTCTTTAGTCAAATTCATGCTCTTGAACGAAGGTTGATCTTAAAATGCTACTACTACTTGCTTGCAACCAGGCTTCCTTCGGCCCGCCTCAGGTCAGTCTTTGCTGATTTTTAGATTAGCCATGAGGCGGAAAAGGCAGGACTACAAACATGGCGGCGGCCAGAGCCACCACACTGAGATTCACAATACGATGACCGTGTTTTATACTGTCTATGCTTCCAGGCTAGCCGCTTCCCTTTGTTTACAGTCTTTATGCTAAGCAAAACTAGTTGGCATAAGCTCATGAACGTGACAGCGGCATTACTTGAGCAAGGAAACAAACAAGCATATTTCCTTTATAAAATGACGCATCAAACATCACCTGATTTTGTCAACATGCATATTGATCGTAGGAATCCTCATAGAGTCTAATTTTGCTGCACACACCTCGTCTGCTGCCCTTCCTCTGCTCCCTGCAGCTTAGCTGTCCGTTTGCTCAAGTCCATCTCTTTACAGAAGACTGAACCCGTGTGTGTGTGTGTGAAAGCCTGTCCAATCAGGTGATTGGAGTCTCCAGGTACCTTTGAGGATGATCAAAAGCTACAGAACTGGGCTTGAATGTGGAGCAGCTATATGGAGCCTTTGCTGTGTACACTGAATTCCTGATTTACTAACCATTATGTCCAATTTAAAGCCTAAAAAATGTGTTAGACATTTAAAAGACATTTCTAAAAAAATATATGTGGAGTATTGTGCTAGAATTTTGTGAACTCGCAGATCTCTTGTCCTTTCAAAAAGTCATGAATTACAACGAGCAGATGGTGTATAAAAGGCTACATCTCACTCTGAAACAGGTTTTTACATCCATATGTATGATGTTTTTGAGTCCCGATTCGCTCTCTGAACTCAATCGCTTATGATTTCCCCCCAGAAAGCAGAAAGTAGCATTTCATACACAACCATGTCACTCAGCGTGATCGCCGTGCTCTCTCGGGGAGTTCGTCTCTCCCTCACAAAACAAACTGTGTTAAATCGGTTCAGATGCAGAATTTATTATTAGCTCCGGGACAATTAGGGTGGGCTGGAGGGAGGTTAGTGTGAACCTGTCTCTCTCTGTGTCATCTGGAGCTGTGGCTGGGCGGTAACGCTCTCCCTCAGCTGCTCCCTCAGAGCTGTGTAGGAAGACAGGAGGCTAAAAATACCCGACAAAAACACAAACGACAAAACAACCCCGACAACAGAGGAGCAGAAGACACATGATACTGACACAGGATGCAAGAGAAGGAGGAGTATTTGTGTTTATTTGTTGGGCATGGTCCAGGTGTGACACATGACACTCCCAAAGTGACTCCAAATGGAATACTGGTGTTTATTAATTGTCATATTAGAAAGCAAAAGTCCCACAAATGTAAACGTGGGAGCATCCCAATCAGAAAATAATGAGAATAATAATAAAGGTGCATGTGGTTTTGGAAGACAGATGATGAACTAGATCTGCAGCTAATGATTATTTTTAATATTTGATTACCTAATAGTTTAAAATGATGACATAAGCAGCTTGTTTTGTACAAACAACAATTTGTGGCCAAATATGGACAGCGTATGCATGTTGCCATGTTGGCAGTCCTGCCTCTAATCTAAAAATTGGCAAATACGTGGATCATCGTGGACCTAAGGCGGGCCGAATGATACCTGGGTGTCACAAACAAGCCACCTGTAACAGCACTATACCTGTCAATCAAAGCATCCAGTGAAGAGACAGACAGTGATGTAAGAAAGAAGACAAAGATGAAGAGAAAGCGGAGAGGCGGGCAGGCAGCAGATGTGATGCTGTCCTGGTCAGCGCAACAGGAAATCAGCCGCTGGGGAGCTCCATCAGAATGAGAAAGAGGGCATTAGAAAGCTCACGTGACTCGCTGAATGAGAGAGAGGAGTCTGTTGCAGTCAGATAATTAGTCCGCATGGCAATTAGCCTCTAATCTGACGCACAGAGGAAGAAATACAGAGAAAAAGAAACAGAGGACGAGTGCTGGAGTTATAGATTAAAGCAGCTGTACATGTCTATCCGTTCTGATTACATTATTCATGATCAAAAACTAGCGAGTCGACATCTTTGCTAACAGCCAAACATCAAGCAACATCAACAACACAAGACGTAGCAGCCAGCTAACATTACTTACTAGTCCAACAGCAGTCAGCCCAGCTCTGCGCCTGTCTTCTTCGACATCGTCTCGGGTCTTTTTGCCTCAGTTTTTATGTCCATAGAAGCTGCTGTGCCCGGTTACATTGCCCACTTACCCAGCTCCTGTTCTGGCACGACACCAGCTCAGCTACTCATCAGTATCGGCCTATACCCTGGGCCTAAAAACCTCCTCTTCAAGGTTTAAAGTGCCTGTAGTACAAACACTAACACTCCCAGCTAACAAACTGAGCTGACATTAGCTAACAGGAGCTACAGTTTACTTCACTGTCCATCAGGAAACTCTGTAAATCACAGAGAGTTGAGGCGGAGCAGCCTCCATAAAATATGATCCAGTTTCACCAAAATCAGTGAAATAGTTGGTGGTGGTGAGCAAACTATTATAATTATAAGTCGTTGTGGCATCAACATGATTTAAAATCTGTTATTTTATGGTGGAAAAGTTACACAATGTTGCTTTAATAGTTCTCTTTGTGTCTCGCTGGCTGAGGGCTGGTTCAGGGACATCAGCAAAATCCAAAACAGAGCAGCAAAGAAACCAGTTTTAGCCAGATTTCTACCATGTAAGTGTCTGGTTTTATAGTAATATAAGTAACTGCAGTTCATTCTATCCCACATTAGTTCTTTTAAGGTCACTTGAAAAATGTGTTTTTTCAACTGCAAACACAAAAGAGGAAGTGGGAGATGATATTTTAGTAAGGAGAACGAAGCCTGATGGTTTCTGTAGTAAATCATTTACTCTCGGTGGTGAAAGCTTCGCCACGTTATCCGTGTCACGTCTCACAATCAGGAGCAATGAACGCTCAAACTAATATCGTCCAGAATGGCTCTGAAAAAAAATGAATACACAGATCACACCTCAGCTATTTCAACAGTAAAACAACTCATTGTCAAATGAAGCGTAACAGTGCATCGTGTACAATAGATAGAGTCTCTATGGGACACTGCTGCCTGCTGTATTCATTGGATTTCATGAGGGGTAATCCGCGAGGAGCCCTTTTGATTGATGCCTTATCACATATTCTCAGACTGTTGACAAGCCATCCGCAGAAAGAGGTGAGAAGTTTGTTGAAAACCTCGAGATGCAGAAACTCGTCTCACATGTCAGGGTATAAATAAACTCTTCACGCGTTTATTCGGCACTATAGAAGACTTTTTTTAAACATCGATGTCTGTGGGCGCCCTCTCACTCACTAAAATACAATGGATAGTTTCATTTGAGGGATCATCATCCTTTAAGTTGTAAACAGGAAGAATAATGTTGTGGTTGATTGATATTTTTATGAATTTTACTATTTTAACATGGGCTTTGGATTTAGCCTGCTCCTGCATCTTAGCAGTTCCTCAAACGTCCACTTGAGGTTGGCTGCAGAAGTGAGTCAGTGTCCATAAGTCCCCATGTTCAAGCCAGTTAGCTTAGCTTAGCATAAAGACTTGAAGCAGGGGGAAACACTTAGCCTGGTTTTGTCCAATGCTACAGGTAGACTGTCAAGACTATTCCTTTAACATGAAGGCATAGTGTCGATAGTTTGAAGATTACGTCTGCAGTGCAGTTCCTCAAACGTCCACTTGAGGCTGGCTGCAGAAGTGAGTCAGTCTCCATAAGTCCCCATGTTAAAATGTACAACTTCACAGCAGTTGTATCCTAATTTTTGCCGTTTTTACTTTTACTTTGTGCACCAGTGTCCTGGTTACGATCTGTTACGAGCATTTTTGCCGATCTTTAGATTAGCCAGGCGGCAGCAGAGGCAGGACTGCAAAGATGCTGATGGATGTTTTTTTGGATGTTGGACTTGGACGGCTCTCTGGCATTGACCACTCGCTGCCTCTTCAAGCCTTTGTTCACTGACATTTGGTATTAAACCACTGTTGAGCACCAGCACTGCCTCTGTGGTTTGCCTTCTGTTGGCGCGTTGTTGTAGTTGGCACGACTGAAGCTAAAGGAACCGTCAGCCAGTCAAGAGTTCACCGATCGTCTTGTGGGAGCTTTATCTTCCCCCTCTGGTCCAAAGTGTCTGTGAATAGCCGCCTTACCAGCCAACACTGGCATCTGCAGAGCCATAAAGTCACAGTTTAAGTATGCTGGTTAAGTGCCAGCCTCACAATCGACGTCCCCATCTGCTCTACCTGTTGTTCTCGCATGCTTTGTATTACTCAGCCGTGGATTTCTTCCATCGGTCACCTGTTGCCTGCCTCCATCTGTCTCCACTCCTTCCAAATCAACAGGCCCTGCAGTCGCTACGCTTTTATAGAAATTGCTTTGCAGCATTTTAAATGTCGTTTCTCGTGTTGTTACTCTCACAGACTAGAGGAGCCTTTTCTGGTTCATCTGGCCGATAGTGACCCCCCGATCAGATGTGCAGACATGATGGGAGCCCTCTCATGTCTTCGAGCGTGATAGTATGATGTCTGAATGACACGTTCGGGATGATAGTGTCATAGTGTGAGCTTCCACAAAGCCAATGATCGATCACAGACCCTCTTTTGTCTGAGAGAAGTCCATCCAGCAGCTGCGATTGTGTCTCTCTGAGCGTTATTACAAAAAAAGCTCATGCGGGAAGAGAAAATAGAGCCGGCTATTCTCTTTTTTCCCCACATGACTGGTCATTATTTGACGTTCTGCTCTCATTAACATGCATACAGCAATGCAAGATTGTGCTGTTATAGTATTCCTGAGCAGAATTTGAATGACCACGGCAGCAAGGAGACAGAAAAATGAGGAAAAGGCATCAAGGGAGCAAAGGAGTTATCACCTTAACGTGACTGTAATAAATGTCATCGCATGCCGGGCCATGTGCGAGTGCGAGTGTCTGTCGTTACATGTATGTTTCAGACATCCATCTGTGGATCTGCGACACAATCTAACACCTCGAGGATATTTCATGTGTGTGTGTGTGTGTGTGTGTGTGTGTGTGTGTGTGTGTGTGTGTATCCACCAGTCATCTAAAACAACATCAACACTTCAAACTGGTAATCATCGTTCGTGTCACTCGGTTCAATTTAGCCCATTCGTTCCTCTCTGAGCTCCAGCTGTGGCTGAGCAGCTCTTAGCTGGTTCGTGAACAGGCAGAGACGACGGCCGCTCCTCCTCTTTACTCCTCTCATCCTTTCTCCTCCTCTTAGCTCCTCTCTGACTCTGGTTTCCTTTCCTTCCTTGTTTCCTTCCCCTCTTTGCTGTATTTATTCCTCCTCTTATCCCCTTCCCTCATTTTCTTCTCTCATCGCTGCATCCTTTCCTTTTTCTTTTTCTTTCTTTCTTTCTTTCTTTCTTTATTTCTTTCTTTCTTTCTTTCTTTCTTTCTTTCTCGTCTCTTCTCTTCTTATCTCCTTCTTTCATTTCCTCTTTGCATCCTTTCTTTTCACATCTCCTTCCTTTTCTTTTATAACTCTCTCTGGTTCCTTTACATCCTTTCCTTTTCATATTTTGTCCTTCCTTGTTTCTTTCCTAACCTCTTGATTTCTCCTCTCCTTCACTTCCTCCCTTCCCTTTTCTTTTTCTACAGTTCCTCTCCTCTCTCATCTCATTTCTCATCTCCTTGTCTCCGTCATTGCAATCAATAGAAATCCAGACCATATTTCTTTCTTCCATTGATTGCAGCTATTTCCTAAACAAACCCTGAGCCTAAGATAAGAGTAATCTAAATCCTAAAAGTAATCTCCTCTCCTCTCCTCTTCTCGAGCTCCTTGACAATCAATCAGGAGCTCCATGTTTTTGTCTGTGGCCTCTTCCTCTGGTCTGATAGTATTTTCTGTGTCTGTGTGTTTGTTTTGACAATATTCTGTATATCAGGCCAAATCACGGATTTAATAACAGCAATTATCTTCTTTTGCAAATTAAAAAGCCACCTCGCCAAAGGGGATGTGAACACAGACAGATCAAGGGTTTATATACATCCGCTAGCGTGGAGAATATTATTTTAATGAAACCCTTTATGAGCTGCTGCTGATGTAGGCAAAGAAATCATGTGAAGCTCTAACAGGAAGGGAAGAGTCTGAGATGTTTTTC
Source organism: Nibea coibor (assembly GCA_023373845.1). Lineage (NCBI taxonomy): Eukaryota > Metazoa > Chordata > Actinopteri > Sciaenidae > Nibea > Nibea coibor. The sequence goes on from CM041731.1 coordinate 15,157,522, forward strand.
AGCAGGGAAGCAAAGATTCAATCTGTTATACAATGTAATTTCAGACGTTTTTCCCGTCGTGCCGCTCCCTGCCTACTCTGATGATTGGCGTCTGTTTTCTCCGAGCACTGACTGTTCTGGGGTCAGCTCGCGAGTTAATCGCGTTAGCAACATCAAGCTGCTAGCAGGCGGCAGTCAGAGTCACCACATGTGACCCGGTTACGTTTCGCAGTTCAGAGGTGAACCGGCGATCTTCCGCTTTACAGGGTGCACTTGATCTCTGTCTGCTTTTTAATTAGATGTGAGGAGAGATACTTGAATGATGAATTAACGTTAATTAGAAGCAATTAAAGCAACTTTTCCACCATAAAATAACAGATTTTAAATCATGTCGATGCTGATGGGTAGCTGAGCTGGTGTTCTGCCAGAACAGGAGCCACACTCTGAAACCGGCGGGACTAAATCACAAAAATATCTACATTTCTTGGAGATGGGAATGTGTACGATAATAATATCCATCTGAACATCCCGGTGATCTCAAAGGAAAGCACTTTATGTTGTTTCAATGCAGTGACTCTGCTGGTGTTGGATGAGCTGCTCTTTTCAAAGCGTGCTGTCCTATCATCTGTACCCAGACTCTGCTGAACAACAATGTGATTACAGAGGAACAGGCAGCTTCAATATAATTGACTTTTTATATGATGCAGGACGAACAGCCAGCCGGCGGCCACGTTGTTCGGAAGCTGTGACATAAATCAAGATCAACACACGAGTATTAAATATACAGAAGAAAACTGTGACATACCGGTTGTACCTTACAGAGTGGGGCGCCTCTGATGTGCTAAATACAGTCTGAAATGTGCCTCGTGTGTGTGTAACTGCTTTTGTCTATTAAAAGACTTTAAATGACTCAAGAAAAGTGCGCATTAGCAAAAAGCAACCGTGGCCACCGGGCGTGTGGAGCAGAAAGAAGACTGCTGACAGAGATGACCCCAGAGTGTTGAATTGGCTTTCATGACATGATAATGTGACCTTCACTTCAGGCACTTTGGAAACCAAATTTTATTTCAATGCAGTTAAAGTTAGCAATTTGAATCTCTCGGCGTGCTATTTTCTGTCTGTGTGTACCTCACCTCGGCGTCCTCAGTTAAAACGGCCTGTTCTGCTGCAGCGAGGTTTAAAATTTAATTTCCGTGACCCATCTAGAAACTCCAAATTCAAGAGCTATACATACATAGAAGGTCCCAACTACTTTTAAAAGACCTACTTCATAAGTTATTTAAGTTTCCACATGAGCTCAGATCGACTATAAATTAGCAGCGTGCACAGCATGCACGTGCACTATTTAGGTGGGAAGTCATTATGTGAAGGTACGAACTAAATATCTGTAATAGTATTTGTATTTCATGTACACAAGTGATCTTTCTCAGCTCGATCAATGCGAACGTCGATGCTTTGACATTATCCTCACAGACCATTTATCGACAGAGGTCTTAATTACTCTTACACACGCAGCAGATGCCTCTTCTCTTGATCTGTTTGAGTAAGTGAGGCCAGTTTGACATATAAATTAAGCCCTTAACTCTAAGTTGGATTTGACATCAGACCATCACCAGCCGTCTAATAATTCATTCTGCTGTTTGTCTATATGGAAATAACAGACTTTGATTTAACCTGCAAACATTTGCATAAATGCATCTTTTCATCGCTCTTCTGGAGCCATGAGACTTGATGTTGACATGTCTCTTTAACACAGTGACCTACATAACCTGTTCTTTATTCAGATTAAATGTACTTGGCGTCACGAGCTATCTGTGACATTCTCTGTCTGAGATAATTATACTATAAATATTTATCTTATCACGGCACAAAGAGGGGGTAAACATGCAAGCAGATGTCACGTATCCTCTGATACACATTGGATTTATCTACTTTGTTTGACTTTATCCAGGATTTGTCACCTGGTCTCACCGTTTCACTCTGCAAAGGGTAGAAATCAAGAATCTGTTGATTATTTTCTATAAAACACCTCCAGTGGGACGTCTTCAGTCCAAAACCATATTCAGTTTATCATCGTGTCCCATGTCATATCATTTTTTTGCCGCCACCTGACATCCATTTCTCCTCCATCTCCCCTCTAGCAACCTCACAGCATCGTCCAGCGCCGCCTACTGGAGGGAAACATCACGCGGCTGCGAGGCGAGGCCCGCGACCCCAGCGGCAGGGTTCGCTCCCCGCTGGCCGACACCAAGGACGGACCCGCAGACACCGAGGAGAAGAGTGAGAGCACGGCCGACGACTCCACGGAGGAGAGGGAGTCTCTGGAAGAAAGCGAGAGGAGCTTACGGTCGGACGAGGAGGACGACAGCAGCGAAGCCGGAGCCAGACAGGCGACCGAGAAAACCGAGGGCACGGAGAGCTCGGCCCTCCTCACAGCTCTGGTTGTTCAATGCAAGGTACTGACAATGTGTCTCACCACGCTCACATTCAATGCTTTCACAATTTCTACTACTGCACAAGAGAAGATACAAAGACCGGCACTGTTCTGCTCCCATGACTCACCACTTGAAGCCCACTCTTCTTGTAGTCTTCCTTTATAACACATCAAAAGCTTGGCAGGAACCAGCGGCTGTCTGGTTGGATTAGAACAACAGGATAACTGAGTCAGGGTAACTCGAAGCCCGGCCTGGTTAACATCCTCACATGGGTCCAGCATGGATTAAATACAGTGCACAAGGGCTTGTAATGTCGTGGGCTTCAGCACAAAAACAATAGGAATAAATTGGTATTCAAATTAGCGCCTTTGTTTGTTGAAATACATGCAACAGGTAACCTCTCACGCGGGGTCTAGTTTTTCCCACTCGTACCCCGCGCCGGCTCTCATAGCTCCTTGAGATGATTGCTCACTTGACTCTAGTGCTGATGCAGCGGCAGTCTCTCATGAAGCAAACACTGCAGCCCACGATCGACTGTGTTCGGCTCCAAGCTGATGATTGGCAAACAGGATTTGTGTCCAACCCGTTCGGTGACATGATCCTGATGCGGCTTCAGGCTAAATGGGGCTTTATTTGGGTTCACTCGAACAGTGGAATCGATTTGTTAGTGAGCTGATTAACAGAAAAACTGTGTATAAAACCTGGATGTTAACACACGGGTTTCTGAAGAGTGTGGTGGCCCTGCCTCTTGAAGATGCATGCTGGTTGAATTGCAGTTCCTGCAGTGAACTCACCTTTGATTATTCAAACAGCAGCCAACAATCTGTACTATGTAAAGGAAAGCACCTCAGGGCATGGGTCATGTTTTTTGGAGTGGAGTTGTACTTACCTACAGTCGACTGTGGTCGGCACGCTCCAAGTTTGGAGGAGCAGCAGAAGCCTCGGCGTGGAGGTCGAGCAAAGCGGTGCTGTGGACAGAACAAATGTGTTTCAGCTGCATAAAAAGGCTCACCTGAAAACGATACATTTATGTAAGAGTACAAAGTATTCTCGCCGCTTTCCCTCGCCGTCAGAAAGCCCTTTCCCTTGGAGCTACATAGTCTCACTGTAGATCTTACGTACTCCTACGCCTCAGCCCAACCGCGCTGTGCACAGCGCTTTATGCTGCAGATCTGAAGCTCTTCTCCAACCCTTCATTTTACTCATTTAGATTAAAGATCTCCTTCACAAGAGGAGACCCAGAAGTCTGTGGGAGAGGAGGATTATTTATTCTTCTAGCAATGAACCGAGAAGAAGAAAAAGATTGCAGATAATGCCCTTACATGTATAATCAACCACGAGCCATGCAGTTTCCTTCTGGTCAAATAGATATTTAATCAGTCTTTGTCACCAGCTTTTGAGGGGAATACCAAGATCGCTGTTTGAGAGGGTTTTCCATAAAGACCATAACAGTCTAGGTGTTGCTGGGTAATGGTTTGTACTATTTATTATTAGAAACAGATGTTCACATACTCAGAGTTCAGATTGGAACTGGGCAGGTCCATGTAAGGACAAATAAACTGAAGCGATAAACCAGGTCGATCTGGCAAGGTTTCTTTCTTACGTGATTAGAAGTTGAACAGTCCTAAAACTCTAAAATTTAAAAAGGCCAACAACCCAAAACTTAGTGACCTCAACAGAAGACACAATACAACTTCAGCCACCCTTGTGACCCTTGTGTAACCAAACCGTGACAGCGTCATCATGTAGGACCGTGTAAAACATTTTAGATAACCCTGTTAGCAGACAACGAGAAGAAGACCGCAGCATTATGCATGCAGTGACTCATTATTCATGCTATTTTGTTAACCGCGTTTCCTGAAACACATTAGGCATTAATGGCTGTCTGGTGGTTTCACATGGAGATGCTCCCTGATGTCCCCGATCTAACACGCTCTCAACACTCCAATGGTGAATGTATGCAGAAAGGTCACGCCAAATATTCGAGGAGTGATTCAATCTGTCCTCCAGCTGATTTTCATATCTGGCCACCAGAGACGGCCGATGCTGCTAAATCGGCGATGAAGTACTGACAAAGAAAAGAAAAGCAAGCGTCCAGCGTGGACTTGACGTAACAGGTACAATTGCAGCCATGTTTGAGACCAATGACATAGCCATTTTTTTACCCTTTGAAAGAAATCAATGCAGTGATCAAACAGCTGATATTCCCCGCGGTGTCGAAGCGATGTAGCACAGCCTCTGCGAGCGTTACTGTATCTACTTTTCTGGTAGATTCAGCGCTTTCCCCCATTATTCTTTGTGCTTTGCTCGGTTTTATCATCAACTTATTAAATGCAAAGTGTTCCTCGGTTACTCATTCGGCAGCTATTTTTAAACTTCAGGGAAAGAGAGAGAGAGAGAGAGGGAGAGAGGGATTTCTGCACCGCTGGGACCGAGACAAAAGAGCAGGTTTGTGGGCCTGCTGATAAGCGAGGACAAAGGGAGTTTCAGATCCGACTGTACAGAGAGTGTGAGGGATCAAAACAAGGCCCATGGAAACTGAACATGTTTATTTCCAAGAGGGGAAATATCCCCGGGTCAAGTGGATACGGTATTGATTTATGTCGGGGATGACGGGGAGAGAAAGATATACAGAGACAGGAACCAGGACGAGTGCTGGACAGTAAAAGACCACAGTAGTCACAGTCGTCCATCTTTTATATATAAGGCAACTGATATTAAAACTTTAAACGGCCGTCATCATGACATTTCCCTGACATGACCTCAAATATTAAAATCGTTGTAATTCACATTGATCATTCTTTTCCTCGACTGCTAAAAAAACCTTCTAATATACCGTCACACACGGCAGATGTTAGTTTAGTAAGAAATCTTCATTTTTGAAACAGCCTCGGGGAAATGAAGTCGATGCAGAAGTGCCAAAAACTGCAGTTCCTCAATCGTCCACTTTGCTGATATTTAGATTAACCAGGAAGCGGAAGACGCAGTACATCGATACATTTAGTTAAAAGCTGTCATTCAGCGACTCCCGTCCAATCAAAACACAACACTGTGACATCCACGCTGACCTCCTGTGGCTACGATCCATGATCTTTTCCTAAAGTTAACCCGGTTGTACTGTTCTCTTTATAAAACTGCTTTTCACACCGCTACTATCCTCAGAATAAATCACATCTAATCATGTCATTGTATGAGTTACAGTAGCACAGCTAACAGGCAGCTTGTCCTGATTTCCACTGACATTTCTCTTCTTCTTCTCTCGCACAGTCGCTGTGTTGCCTGCAGGGAATTTCATGTCACAAAGACGCGTTTGTGAAGTCTGTAGTGCAGCAGATTGTAATGGCATTTTTCTATTCAGCGACATCTTACTTGACGTCCTTCAACCTGTGCACGAGTAAAACCATGCTGGAAAAACATATAGTAATACTAGGATGTATTCAGGACATATGGCAGCTCTGCATGCATGTGAGATAAGCAGTATGCTGGCACCGCCCCCACACTGCTAACTGTGTATCAGACCATGTATAAATTAGATGTTCTTCCACCGTCAAATTCAAATAGATCCCCCCGCCACGCTGCTCTTTAGTCTTTCATTGTTATTTTTTAATCAGATAAACTTCAGGAAACCGTAACATTAATTTACATTAACGTTAAAGTCCTCGCAGCCAGAGCTGTCAAATTACCACACCTAGACGAGCTACGAATACTAATACTGTAAGAAACACTCCAAGAAGGTCAGAAACAGCAGATATATGTGCAGCCATGCACCACACGCTGTGTCCTTTTTAGACTGGATGGCATCTCCCTTGTTAGCAAAACAACCAGAATGCATCCCCCTTGTTAACCTGACATCCACCCTCACCATCCATCCCCTCGTAGCAGGGAGAGTGCAGGGGCCTGTGACCTGTCCTCTTCAGTGTGGAGGTTGTTTATTCGGGACGGACATGACATGTCTGGTTAATATTTCATACTCTGTCGATCATTAAATCTGAAAAAGCAAAGCGCGCTCAACAAAAATGAAGAATCTGCATGTTGTCAGGAAACAGAGTCAGCGACTTGAACTCAACGGATCAGTTAATGATCAATTACAGAACAGGTGGTTCCGACCGAGCGATCTGATTGGTCAACTAGACCTTTAGAATGTGCTGAAATCAGCAGGAAGCACACCTGACTTTCTCTAATGAATATTCTGGATTTTATGGCACTGTTAGGCCGCCTTGTTAATACAGGTGTGCACCTCGTTAATACAGGTGTGTACCTTGTTAATACAGGTGTGTACCTTGTTAATACAGGTGTGTACCTCATTAATAGAGGTGTGTACCTCATTAATACAGGTGTGCACCTCGTTAATACAGGTGTGTACCTCGTTTGTGTGCAGCACACAGGGAATTGCCCCAAAATATGAAACATTTTGATTATTCATTTCACTGGAGTTGGTAATTGTTATATATTCACAGTATCGCCTTCACTGGTGTGCTTTAACGTCATTATTGGCACAGCAGTGATGTGGTCAGTTAATTAATCAACTCATGTGGTCTGTAAGTGTAAAGCGAGCGTCCCTGTTGCTTTATTTGTACCTCATTATTAACTGTTGCTCCAAACGCCTGCAGCAGTTAACAGAAGAGTGATAGACTCCAACACAGAATCAATACAGATCGAGTTAAAACACTAAATAACATTTGGCTCCAAAGTACAAGAGCTGGCTTGGAAATGCAGCAGCGATGGGACGCTTGTTTTGTTTGTGCAAAGTCGATTAACGGTCGACATCTTTCAGTTTCACACGGCCGAGGAGATTTGTTCAAAAGAAAAAGAGATCAGTGACTTTCAAAGGCTCCCCCAGAGTTAATGCGCTGTTGTGACTGTTAGTTTCCTCTCGTGTGGTGTCGCCAGACTGAAGTGGAAAAAAAACAAAGTCCCACCTTCTGTCTTCCCCCCACAGTGCTGCGAGACTGAAGTCAAGGCATCCATCAACACTGGCAGCCAACACAACCACATCTCCACCTCCTGCTGCCAGAGGCTCGGGTAAGAAACACGATCATGACGCATGTATTTAAAGTTTAAAGTGCTCTGACAAACGAATCAATCAAAGGTTCAACATTTAAAGTTGTGCACAAATATCCCACTGATACATCTGGACATCAACATCATACACCTTCCTCAAGGCAACCCAGCTTAGGCTGCTCAAACCCAAGCTCGTGTCCACACAGCATCCCTCAGCGAGCTGTCAAACACCTTGTCGAGACTTCTTACCGTCTTCTCTGTGAGGGAATTGGCTTTACAACGAAAAGCTTATAAGCAGCTGAGGAAGTTTTTTTCAGATCCTTAAAGGCCTGACATCACCTTCATCTTCAAGAAAAGGCCACAGTGAAGACGATGTGACATTTTATTCTCATCTTACTTTCAAATCAGCTCTAAAAAGGTAACAGGTAAACGCTGGAAGACGATACAATCGATGGACTTTGTCTTCAAACTGCTGCTCAAACATTTTAATTTGACATTTTAATAATAAAAAGACGCTGGAATCTACCGCAGATAATGAATAATAATCTATTCACAGTACACAACGACTGTATGAAATGAAATGAAGTGTGTGTGTTCTTTGATGGACTGGAGTTGGTTTTGTGTTTATTATTAGACTGGTGCCCAGTCAGGACAGTTCACCATGTGGCGTGAGCGGCTCGGTGACGGGTCTGCAGCTGCAGCTGGGCAGACAGACGGTCCAGTGTTCAGCCTATGTCAAAGGTAAGAATCAGATCACAGATCTGTCACGCTGCACACGATCCCCTCTTCTTATTTCTCAGTTTGTTCCTTTCCCTCCCACCTGAGATGTGAGCGGAGTAGGCGAGTTACAGTAGACACGACGCGTGGTGCAGCTGCATCGTCTGTGCGTTGTCGAGCCAAAAATCACAGGTGTTCTGTGATTGACTGACCACAAACGTAAGTCTCACGGTGGAAAACTCAGACATCAGTGGACGCCATGAATATATGCACCGCATTTCATAGCAATCCATCCAGCAGCAATACTTTTACCTGAGGCGATTTTGCAGTTGCAGGAATAGCCTCCTAGAAGAAGATGTTGTGAGATATGTGCTCGTCTCTGTACTTAACATTCAGACAGCACATCTTATCTTGTTCTGTTAGGCAGAAATAACAGACAGGTCAGGTCAATAAGCAGTAATTACTGATATTTTCAGGCAAATAAATCTTTTCCACTTTATATTGACAACGCAATGCAATAATGCTTATTAAAGCTTTTACATCTGCTGTAGGAAGAGTTCCCAGCATCTCCTGATGCTGAGAGATAAGTGGGAAGATGTGACAGTATGTCACCACGGCTGAACAGACAAGAAGGAGCCAACAATGAACCAAACTTCATGACAGGAAATCCAACTGAAGACTCGTGGACACTGTCATGGTCCAAAAACAAACAACATCATCTGTTACCGGTCATCTAGATCATCTCTCGCGTTAAAGAAATAATCTGAGATAAATACATAAGAAAACACTTCCTCAACTTCCTCAGCTGGGAAAAATCTGCCAACCAGCACCTTTAAAGCTCAATAATTAACACATTATAAACAAGCAAGATATTGGGTGTTAATTATTGAGCTTTAGAGGTGCTGACAGAGCCAAGCTAGCTGTTTACCTGACATCCTGTTTTTTTTATGCTAAGCTAACCAGCTGCTGCTTCATATTTACAGTGCATACATGAATGACAACAAGCTGTTCCTGCAAAATAAAGTCTTACATCTGGAGCACAAAGCCATAAAAGTGTAGAAATATGATTGAGTCCTCACTTGGTCAAAAAAATCCTGACTTTGAAGATTTGTCCTGATGCTGTCCTTATGGGGACGTTTTATCCTTAAGGGGACATTTTGTGTTTATGGGCACATTTTGTCCTCACAAAGATAAAACAAGACCGGCACACACACACCTAATTATTAATATTGCAGTTCTTGTCTGCACCTACTCCTCAATTCCTCCGCGGTAGTGAATAATGACTCTAATTCAGTCCCTAAGCCTGACTCTTTCTCACCCGGCTGTAAAACTCTCACTTCGCCGCTGCAGAAGTCATGTGCACCCTCACGAGGACATGTGCTTATTGGCACTCATTAACACAGGGATGAATAATTTTGTTGTGTTGATGATTTAACCTGGATTCAGCCTAATGTATGCGTGTTCGGTCGGTTGGTGTTGGGAGAGGATTTGCAGTAATGAAACTCTTCTCCTTCTTATCTTTCTTCTTTCACTTTCAGAGGATGAGGCGTTCGAGCTGTGCCTGGGTCTTCACACTCTGCTGGAACTTAAAGTAAGGTCCTCATTTACTCTGCTAATATTTGGTGGTTCTTATCGCCTCCTTTGAAGTGTTTTCTTAAAGAACCAGCTGCCTGAAATGTTCGCATGGCTCAGAATAAGCAAAAAAAAGGGAATAAGAAGACGTTTACCTGCTTGTAGAAAGGTGAACATCTCAGGAGGTGACAAGCACACAAGCACAAATTCTCAAAAAGAGATGTACTGGATGTTATCTCGGAGGAAAGGCTGGGTGGATTCATTTTCGATGCCCACTGTGCAGGTAAAACCCAGATACAGACGAATTGAGGACATCCTGCGAGGCGGGATTTTGAATTTGCACATTTGAAAAATGCAATTTTAACCCAGGGAAAAGACTATCTGGCGATCTGAAAGCAGTTCACTCTCATTACATGTGCCACATCTGGCTAATATCTGAATGAAGAAAAAAAAACTAATTAGAGTGCAACTTGAGGGTATGAAATGAACATGAGCTCTAATTTTGTTAATCAGCCCTTCATGACTCTGTGAGATGAACGTTTCTGCTTCAAGCTCGCTGTGCTTCCATAAACAATACAGTAATTACTTTGGATTAATGTTGTAAATCATCATAGTGTTTATTGAAACACTGTTTCAGCTGCTTTAACAGCTTTTAATAGGATTTGTTTTCATTATTAGAAAAAATCAGAGCAGAGACAATTTCTTTGTTTCTTTTTAAAGCACAAACCTTCCCGAGTTTCTGATTCTTAAATGTGAAAATTTTCTGCTCTTTTTGTGTTAAAGCTCAATATTTTGGGGCGTTTGGACAAATTTTACACACAAACTGCAGTTCCTCAAACGTCCACTTGAGGCTGGCTCCAGAAGTGAGTCAATTTCCAGGTCCCCATATTAAAACGTCCAACTTCACAGCAGAAATAAACATGTTTACAACCTGGTACAAAAACCAGTTTCTACTGTAAAGTTGGACATTTTATCATGGAGGCTTATGGGGCTTGACTTATTCTGTAGCCAGCCTACTGCAGTTTTTTGGCACTTTCCACTCAGATTAAGGTGTGACGGAGTAAAACTATCTTGGTAGTTGTTGTTGGGATGATGTACAAACTACGTTTCGCCATGTGTCCGCAGTGCTGCCTGGATCTGAGCAGTCAGGTGCTCAAACTTCAGGGCTATGGCGAGGAGCTGCCCTTCCTGAACCCTTCGACCGACAGCCAGTGCCAACACGACACTAACGAGAACCTGTGAGCCCGACTTGGCGGCGGCGACCACTTCAGTGAATCTTGACCGGTTGCAGAAACGTGGCGCGATGCCGTTTGTGTCTGGACTGTCCGATCACAGTGTCTCAACACTGCCAGAACATGGATGAGCATTCGCCACCGTCGTTCTTGAGTTTACATCATTGTGTTTGTAGGATTAAGACATTCACTATGATTATCTCTATTAAATTAGTCTAGTTCACAGAGTGGATGAAAGCCAGTTATGAGCTGATCTGATCTCTGTGAGTCTGATCATTCTTTATGATTATACTGTATATTCAATTCCTCTGTTGAGCTGCTTGGGTACACTGACGCTCTCTAAAAAGGGAAAACCATAATAATCATTTAAAGTGAACTTTAGTGGAATATTTTGTGATTTGGCTGTACAAAAATTACTTTAAGTAAATTAATAAAGTGTTAATTGTAAACCTAAATCAGTTTAGATGGTGTTAAAATATATTTTGGGACATACGCTAATTCATTTTCTTACCAAGTTATATGAGGAGATAGCACGCTCATGTCTGCTGAGCTTCAGACTGGAAACACGTAGACGGTCCAAAGGTAATAAAATCCACCTACAAGCATCTGTAGAGTTCGTTAATTAACGTTACATCTCTGTTTGATCCACACGAATACTGACATTACAGAGTTTCTAGTGACGCCTAGACGGTTCCTGTGTTTCATTAACTTCAGCTCATGAGCTAAGTCTTGTCAAGAAAGTGAATAAGTGTATTTCCCCAAATTGTTAAACTATTTATGTTGATTCTTAAAATCGACGTTTAACTCATTTAAAAAGTGTCGGTACTCAGGATGCCCTTCTCCATTGTGCTCAAAGGGAAGTTTATTTTTGAAGTCTTGTGTAATTAGGTTTGGATCAGGCTACCTCTAAGAGACAAGGACGGGTCCTCATCTAGAAATCTTGAGTTAATACCACAGTTTTTGACGTAGTTATATTCAGCTTTGTAAAGCCCCCCCTTTGCTCTTTCTTTCCCCATCAGAAGACCGATGTGGTGAAGTTTTCCAGGAGCGCACTTCACCGCCTGAATTACAGTAGTTCCCGATAAATCCCCTCCAATAAAAATAGACTTCAGGCCAGCCAGCAAAGCATATTTGAGTCAGACGAACAGAAGTATCAAAACATTCCATCTGCATGACTTTGTAAAGTTCTGCTTTTGTACAAGTCTGCATGTTTGTGTACTAGTCTGATTGTGTTACGTTGAAAGTCTAAATGGGGTAGGGGGGGGGTTGGATGTGAGTGTTTACGTGTGCATGCGTGAGTCCAAACAGGACTTTTTTCCTGCCTTGTTTTGGCTTGTGGTTCACGTGGGAAAAATTCAAATAACAGTGGAACGGATCCTATCTTCCCTCCAAAACCGGTCCACCGAGCTCCGGTCAGAAAACGCTGCCAAAAGCCGACCCCAGCTGCCTTCTCTTCCCGTTTCAGGAGATTCACATCACTCGGCCAAGGCCCAACACTTCTTAAACTCATCTTTATTCAGAGGACCGGTCTTCTTTGTGTGTATTTTTTGTTATTTGGACGCCTCATGTTTGATTGATTTGATTTGGCTGTCACAAAGAGAACGAATTGTCACAGTGCCACCCGCCTCTGTCGTCTCTCTGTGTGTTTTCAGTGTGGAGAAATCAAGAACTGCCTCAGATCATGCTCTGCTTTAAATGACACCTGAGCCGTGCCGTGCTTTTGACTGTGCTACAGTATCCATCTGACCTCTTCGCATAAGGTCAACCACGCGTAGATTGTTTCTGTTTGATGTACTAGTGACCTTCCTACAGCGTATGAGAGGAAATGATGTATGACAGAAATTTATTTTTGGTGTTTCTCTTCTTCTGAACAGTATTTTCTCTGCCTAATAAAATATGTATTCTGGCTAGCTCCGTTTGTACTTGTGCTTTACGGAGGAGCGACCTATTTGGTATCGCCATCTGATTCATGTGAATCACCAGACTGGTTGGGGGAGGCTCTCCACAAGAGGACAGCCAAAGCAGCCGGTTCCGGGTTTTAATGGACCTCACGTTGATTCCCATGGTCCGTATTTGCAAAACATCCTTGTATGTGCCCTTCGCTGGTCCATCCTGCTATATAAAGAAGCTTGTCATGTCAGAAGAGAGAAAGCAGATGTTCCCACAGCACCAGAGAGCTGCGATGGTTGACCTCCTCTGACCATTAAAGGTTTCCATCTTGCTGTATGACCACTATCAATCAAGCCCAAGTCCTGCATCGGGCCAGTTTCAGAGTCGACAACTTTGCTAACAGCCAAACGTCAAGCGAGGTCAACAACACAAGACGTAGCAGTCTCTCTCCTCTTCTCTTCTTAGCTTCCTCTATCAGCGTCCTCTCTGGTCTTTTCGCCTCTGTCATTATGTCCATAAACCCTGCTGAGCCCGGTTAAGTTGCTCACTTGCCTAGCTCCTGTTCTGGCACGACACTGGCAACATTCACTCACACCCCTCGCCTGAAAACCCCCTCTTCTTCTTCCCGGTCGAAAATGCTTGTGGTAGAAACACTAACGGGTCCAAATGTGAGACTTGTTCAGTCTTTTGGTCGTCCTCATTTTTGTCTTCCCCTGTTGCCGTGACAAGCACACGCAGAGCCAAACTAATGAGACCAATAGTGAACCTCGAGGTAGGCAGCTAAAGAAATGCAACAACAAAAGAAGACTGCCATTATTCAGGGACACATCTCTGTTAGATTGGTATTTCATTTACAGCCTGACACGGACGTTTCCTCACAAAATAGCAAACTACATTCATCTTGTCATCCTGTCAGGCGATGCTATTTCCTCCCTGCATGGAAGACGTGGAAAAAACATTAGAGGAACGTGAAATTTACAACAAACCTTGTTAGAGAAGAACCCCCTCAGTACGCCCACCTCCTTTGTTTTGAGTCACTTCTGCACACCACATCCTGTTAACGCTGCAGTAAAGGTGACACTTCTCATGGGAAAGTACCTTTAGCCACGTGTTCTTACGGTTGTTTCTCTTTGTACTGGCGCCTTTACACAAACAAGACGCAACAAGATGCTTCGCCTGAGAACCGCAGGCCGATCACTCGAGACATCCTCAGTCATTAAACAAGAAAAAGGCTGCATGTTGATTGTTTGACCTTTAAGATAAGCCTCAGGCTGTAGCCGGTGCTCGACTCTGTCTGTGGAGTCGAGGTGTTGCATAAAGCAGCGTGTCTCATCCTCCCATACAGTATGCATGAGGAGGATATTCTAATTTAGAGGGCAGATTTAGACCAGAGATTGCAGGAGAGGAGTGACTAATATAAATCTTCATCCAGAGGAATAAAAGCACACACAGATCTCCTCATACTTTGAGTGATCACAAGGGTACAGTACACAGCCTGTGTGCTTAACCACCCATGTAATTGTATTTATGGATAATTATTGGTGAGAAGGTCAGATGTAGGAGTAGACCGTGGAAATATCTCCACAATAAAAGAGCTAAATATTGAGTTATTGTAGCCTCTGCTTCAAACAGTAAGTGCAGAGTCATGGTTAAATAAAGTCTTTTCCTACTGTAAATCTTTAAAAGCTGCTTAAAAATACATAATGTTTTATCATTTCATGGCTCGGGCTTTCTTAAAACAGCTGGCACAGTTTTACAGGGGTAAATGTAGCATTTGTTTGGGGACTATTTTCAGCAGCGGATTAATACACATTGATCAAGCTAATCAGTGTTTACATAATCAGCATGCTGGCATTTGTTACTCCGATCAGGCTGATGGAGTTTGGTGGTTTTGCAGGTCTTTGGTCATAATTTGGTCAAGCTAGTAGCTGATTTAGCTATTTTAATGCCAAGGCTAGCCTCCATGCATGCTAATGTTTACAAAAACAAAGCTCCCCCCAACTTAGATACTATTTTACAAGGTGACTGTTGCAGGATTCTGGACCTAGAGCCACCCAAGGAGGGTTAAACTAGAAGTTAGTGGCTCGGTCGCATAATGTGGAAGATTCAGGTCATATTTCTGCTAGCATCTAGCTACCCTGCCAACTGCCCATAGACCAGTTCAGTCGATTTAATAATGTCGCCCCAGAAGAGATGAAAAATCCTAAAAATACATCAGATGTGGCCACCCAGCTTGTCAGGGTGTTAGCGGAGGTCAACTAGCTTCATGCACCGCTGAGCAGCTCCAACGAAGCCTCCAACGCTCTGACCAGATCTCTCTGGTTCTGCTAGACGCGCTGGCACAGAGCTAAATCGAAATCCTGGAGAGAGATCCGGCTGTGCGAGAGCAGGTCAATGACGGTATCACAAATAAAAAATAAAGGATCATTGCATTTCATCCTGAGGGCTGACATGACTGCCTGCGATATTTCATCAACCATCAAAAAAAAAGATTTTAAACCTGCACACGAAACTCTAATTTGTCGTGTACTTGTTGGATTTTCGCTCTACTTCACGCGATCCTGAAGACAAGTGTGGGCAGGAGGACTTTGCCTTTGTCACAGACCTTTCATATAAGCTCAGCTCACTCCTCCATCCAGACCCTCATTACAGCCTGTTTATTTACTTTGCCTGTCACCAGAAATAGCTCTCGCTCTCTTTTTGTCCTTCATCTCCATCAATAGCATCTCCTCCCTCCTCCATCTGTTGAAGGGTTGCACACACACAGGGCAGCCCTGCAGGCTTGATTAACTCAGTGGGAATGACCCACAAGCCTTAACCCCAGAGAGTGAGGCAGAGATATTGTGAGGGGAATATTGATCAGACCAGGTCCTCCGTGGTGAGGCAGCTGTTATGTAATGCAGTGCCGCCGCGAGTGGGAGATCCTCCAGGGACGGAAACATTTAAGTTCCTGCCCAGAAAGAATCACAAGGAAGTTACATACGGAGAAACACTAAATAATGAGGAGGTAAACAAACATGGACACATCATAAAGGCTGTCTATACTGATCTTTCTCTTTAAGACCAACGTGGACCGATCCGACCAGCAATTACGGCAGGAAAATTATGAAGTAAGCACAAATCTTCAGCATGGAGTTTAACTTTGGTGCAGAAAAATGACGTGGGGATTAATCAAAATATTCTATTTCTATTCAGCCTTGCGTGGATTTATTTTCAAAATCTCAAAGTGACACAAAGACGCATTAGCTAGGCGTACTGTTCCACTGATCAAAACACCGGTTAGGATTTGTAACTGCGTCCATATGATTAATTTTAGATATATAAAAAACAGCTCTGTATAACAAAGCTGATTGAAATCCTCTCTGCATCTGCTCAGATAAAACCGCTGCCTATTAAGACTTCCTGTTGTGCTTTTCATCCTGCAGCTATCCCCCCATCGAGCTTTAGAGGATGATGAAACGCAGCAGAATTAAGCCTGACGCGGGTGAAACTGTGTGCTGTTAATCAGTGGTGTCAGCTCTCTCAGCGGCTTGAAGCTGTTGATGGAACGTGATGGAGTTCGTGTCAAACACCCTTCCTCCTCCTCCTCCTCCTCCTCCAGTCTTTTGGAGGCCGGCGGTTCAGCTGTCTGTCAGTCAGGATTAGATCCATATTACCAAACCCGCCTCCCGTGGTGTCACCAGGACCAAGCATCGAGATCAACTGGGGGATGTTTACGTTGCAACTGGCAGTGACTGAATCTGCCCATAGACTGACATCTGTAGTTCAAACCGAGTAATTTGATTGGACAAGAGTCGTTCCACGAGTGCCGATATAGAGCATAATGGCACTAGATGTACCACTCCGCTTTATAGGTGTTCCAATAAACAAATTAACGGTCGTCATCCAAATGGGCGATTCGAATGGGAGTTTCAACCAGCAACTACACTGCTAGATGCCACCAGACGTAAGGACAGGTGACTGAAAACCTACCTACCTGAAATCTTATGTAAAGTTCGTAAAAAGTTCAATATTTCAGTAAAGCTACGGATCTGTTGCACTGAATTGCATCAGACACTCGGATGCTTTTGTCATTTCTCCTCCTGCAGTGTCTTAAGGTCTGAAGAGCTTTAGTTAAAAACCCCTGATTCATCTTCTTTCAAAGCTTCAGGTTCAGGTAATTATCCTCGTGTATTCAAGCCATCCCTGCCATTTGTGATTCATCAGCATTGTATTCAAGATGTACGCGGCATGTAAATGGATAGCCCGAGTGAATGAATCACTGGCTGTCGTAGGTTGGTTGGATTATACAATCAGACATAATAGCTGCTTATATTTCTTTGAAATCACATTCAGGTATTTGAGTGCATCCAGACAAAACAATGGGCCAAAAAAGTCTTTGACGAGGTTCATAACTGAGCTGTTGCATAAGTGGCAGGCATGAGGAGAGCTGTTCAACTTTGAAAGGAGCTTCAGAGACTCTCTTACTAAAGCACAGGAGCTTCTCTTACTGAAGAGTTCAGGATTTGTTGGCTCAGTGGAGGTTTTAGGGACAAAGTGTAGGATATGTTTCTGTATCTGAATCTTACTGCTGGTTATTATTTGATAATGGTGAGTTGTATATAAATTCACCCTCAGTACAGTTGTCATGAACGGGGAAATTAACTACAGAGACCAAAACTGTTTTTTGTACCAGGCTGTAAACATGTTTATTTCTGTTGTGAAGTTGGGCATTTGAATATGGGGACTTATGGAGACTGACTCACTTCTGCAGCCAGCCTCATGGGGACGTTTGAGGAACTGCAGTTTTCGGCACTTCTGCATTGGCTTCATTTGCCGTTTGGTTCTGGCACCAGATAAGTTTGGACGCAGCGTATATGATGTTAATAAAAATTCAGATCGAGTGCACATTAACATAAATTTAAGTTACTCTCAAACTGCCACGGTGCACAAGTTATGAACTGTATTAACCTCGTGTACGGCAGCTTGCTACGCAGCACAGACACTGAGATACTGTTGATTTAACAGGCTCTGTGGTTCATTCCCATAATGAGAAAATCTGCAGATAGGGTGTGAAGATCTTTACGATAACACCACATTTTAGTGTTAATTACACATCGCTTTAATGCTGAAATGATTGATTAGGTGTTGACAGGAATTTAATTAACAACAACTTCAGTAATGTTAATCGTTACAGGTGTCATTAAGAAAAAAAATATCTGATTTATCTCATTTTGAAAGTGAAATATTTGGGTTCCATGATAATATTACAGTACTTTAAAGAAATGCAAACTTTGTACAGATGCTTTATACAAAACGGTAACGATGAAATGTAAAATCTTTAACGATGCTGTAGGAAATAACCTGAAGTGACCTGAACCAACGGGGGAAGCTCATACAGATTTGTGCATACGAGCACCGCGGCAGCAGATTGTCTGAACGCCAACAGTTTATATTTACAGAACTGACAGCGACCGCCCGACTTCCCTGTGGCTCAACGCTGGAGGTTGCGGAGGGTGGGTGGATGCCATGTGCGCTTTGAGACAGGGTGGGCTGTCGATGCATGTTCGGCTCACTGAGGAGAATTTTGATGGAGCTTAAGCCTTCAGGTTTATAACACCTTCTATATTGAGTTCATTATGGGTTTTTCATGAAGCCTAAACTTAATAATTATGTTTATATTCACACAGAAATCATTTTAGTCCTCATACAGTATGCATGAGACATGCACAGGCTGCTTAATATTGTATTTTAAGTATATGATACCAAGCGAGCCTGCTGCATCCCTCCATAGTAGCCTAAAGGGAGTGTGGCTCCATGCTGTCAGGTTCTATAGAGGAGTCCTCGTGATGGGTTTATTACTCAGTCTAATGTGTCATGGCATTGGTCTTCTATAGACATTTAAAGGCATGGTAGCTGTATGTTGACGTCTCAACCTTTTCTGGCGCTTGGCCTCCGTAAACAAAGACGTACCTTTAAAGGTTAATGATCTTTGACTGTAACTAAAGCCACGGTTAATGCCAGTCAGATAATATTCCAACATTCTCCTGATAGATTGCCTTAAATATTGAGTTTAGACAGTCATGGTCACCAGATGATGAGTCCTAGTGATTTAGATGATTGAGTGAGGTTCACATTTGTTCTTTTGAGTGAAATGTCTTGACAACCGTTGCATGCATTGATGAAATTCCCTTTGGATGAACTGTAATAAAACTTAAACCTTCAAACTAAGGTTTAAGGAACCAAAGCTAGAGGCTGTGTGACATTTTTCCACTTGAAGTTCGCTCTGGTACCACGATAACCTTTTATTTTAAGTAAAAATGCTGCATGGATCCACACAACAAACCCTCTAGAGGAAATATCCCTTCCAGATGGCAGAAACACTGCTAAAAAAGGGCAACGTGCTGCTCTGGGTATAGCAAATACAAGATGTTATGCAGCTAAAATAGTTGCAGGTCATTTGGATCATAACAAGGCTGTTATCCCTATGTGGTCGCGTCCCGGGGTCACATGTCTGAGATGTGTTTTATGTCCAGCCTGCCTGCTTGGGGAAAATATCCGAGTCACACAGGATTCATTACTGGAAACCACAGAGGAGTCTGCATACTGAACATCTGATATGTTTCTCTGGGAAATGAAGAGACACAACAGAGTCCAAACTAACAGACTGTAATCCATGTTTAACAGATCAGATCCATAAGAGCTACAACACGATGTGTCCGGTTCTGGTCCCGCTTGACCATTAATGGTCATAAAGACAAATAAAGTCTGAGCTGACTGCACAGGAATGTTCACCGCTGATAACAACAAACTGCAGCTGGACGGATACGACATTAAATAACAAGGTTCGTTTATCGTGAGTCCTAAACATGACCTCCAGGTATATTCGAAATTTGGACACTCGCCCTGTTCATGATGTAACGGAGCAAAAGTCATTAGCCTTAATCGAGTTCCCTTATTAAAATGAGGAGATGGAGATTAAAGCAACATTGTTGAACTTTTCTATCATAAAATAAAAATGAATTACATAAATATAAATAAATGTTGCTTTAACGGGCGAATTGTGATGACGAGGATTTCACGTTGTCTGACAAAAACAAGCGAGGACAAACAAAACAGCTCGATCGGTGGTAACGTCTCTAAAGAGCAGAAGAGGAGAGATGAGAGGCTGCGGCCTACCAGGACACCTGAGCCTGCATTTACCCTTAGACACACAAACACAACTCATTTATATTGCATAAGAAGAAGAGAGGCAGTGTACATAGGCGGTTATGAGATCCTCCCATTGGGAACAGTGGGTGATTCCCCCGGTGCTTCCAATCGTGGCTCCCTGCAGGCATTTTGCTGACAAACACCGCCGTCTTGCTGCCGTGTAAATCTCATTACGTAAATGAAATCTTTTATTATGTAATATCTGTTGCGCTTTTATGTCTTTGAGATGATACGGTAGATTAAAGAAGACACTGGAGGGAGTGAGAAGGAAAAAGGCACTCGCTGTGTTTAATCAGAGAGCCCTTTTCATCGGCTTGTCAGCGCTGACTGACACCGCCTCTGCTGGTCCTCCTCACTCACAGATCCACACACTCGCCAGTGAAAAAAAACAGCAGGTTGAACAGTGTAGCGTTTCCGCTGCATTGTTGCCTTGTGCTTTCAGCCCTTGTGAAAAACAACCAGGCCACACAACCCCAACGCCGATGAATAGAAATGAGTGTGTACGTGTGAGATTACAGCCGGCGAGGCGAGCCTGAACCTGACACGTCTGTCCGCGGGGAGGGGACACAAATGACAAGACCAGCAGCTCAGGAGACATTCAGTGTTTATTAACAGAGTATTTACAGTCAAGAGGGTTAAAACAGAGGCGGTGTGTTGATGTGTGTCACTGTGCTAAGTCTGTGAGTCCTTGTAGAGAACATTTGCCACCAGTGATCGCACCGCTGCCGGGTCCTCGGTATCTGTGGAGCAAAAACACACAACGTGGCGATGAATGCTGACGCCGGACACTCAGATGAAAATTATCAGGGTGTCCTCTTTGGTTTGGAATCACGCCACTCCAGCCAACCATCACTTGTGGTTAAAGATATTTTCTGAAGTGGCTCTGGCTGCTGCCATGTTGGCAGACCTGCCTCTTCCACCTCCTGAGTGCAGATAACTTCAGGTGATTGCATATCGACCAATGAGTTGCACTTCTTTTAAACTGGAATGCTTCTGATGCCATGACATCTGAGATTATATCCAAACTAGCTGATGATCACAGTCAGAAATTAAAGGTCGACTGTGTGGGAGGAGCAGTCAATATTTAGACGTTCTCCCGCGCTGTGATGGAGAACCGACAGACTCTTCATCATCACCGCTTGGCTAGAGGGCGGTTGTTAAGTTGAACGAACAGCAGGGAAGAGTCTGAGAGCTGCTGCTGACATTTCTAGGAGGTTTTCATTTCTTCATTTTGTCTTTCGTTCTGCGCATTTAACGGCTGTGTGTTTTCGTTTCCTGAGTTATTTTTAATGGCACTTTGGTTGACGTGAGATTTGATGTGCGTAAAAAGCCAAATATCCCCCACGCTCGACACATCAGACACTTTTATTCTCCCTCAGTTGTTTCTTTATTTTCATTGCAGTCCTCTCCTCCTCTCTAGGCTGCTACATCAGACATTTTCTGCACCGTGTTAGGTAACAAGCCTGCAAAATCATAGTCAAAAGAAACACAACAGGCCCAGAGGTTGAATTATTAACACGGGCAGCAGGAAGCTACACTAATATCACCACCAGGCTTCAGCAACATCAGCTGGAACCTGCAGTTTCATCTGCAAACGTAATGCTGCTAATTCTCAATCCGTGTTTTTTGGGCATGGTGCAGACCAGAAGGCTAATTTCTGATTTAATTGCCTGTAAAAACATTTTATATAAGACATGCATTGAGGCTGAAAATGTGGAGATTAATGTTCTAATAAAAGGAAATTAACAGGAAATAAACAACCATTGTGCACATTTGTAATGATTAACCGAGTCAGGCGTCGTGTCTGTCAGGAGGATTGTGTTTGGAAAGTCCGAGTCAGAGAGCAGCATCCTCAGCTTCTGTGGTCTGTGTGCTCGTGGATTACAGCCTCTCTAAAAATACTTCAGTCTTTGCAGCTGAGCTGACAGGCTGCAGATTTATATACATTTGGGTAAAGGATATATGAAAACGTTTAAACCTTCCTGGATGTGTGTGTAGTTCATTTGTTAAGGAGAAGTCAGAAAGTGCAACATTTTTGTGTTTTTATCATCTCATGCAGCAGCCTCTGTTTCTGTCAAAAACTGCAGTTCCTCAAACGTCCACTTGGGGCTGGCTCCAGAAGTGAATCAGTCTCCATAAGTCCCCATGTTGTTGTGTTATAGATCTTGTGTGCGTGATCCGCCCAACAAGTCTGGAAGGTGAATGTAACGAGTTTAAACGACTCGTTCGTGGCCCTTAAGACAGAATCAGTTTGTATGAGGTGTTCTTGCAGGAGGCCTTTTAAAATTGGATCTTGTTAGCAGTAAAAAATCTGTCATGTGGGGATCATTTGTCTCTTCTCTTCTCATTAGTATTCAGGTCAGAGTTTGGAGTTTTACAACAGACCAACGGACGCTTTGACTACAAACAGTCACAGTTGGTCTCTCGTCCAATTACCACAACAAACAGAGGAGACTGTTGGTTTGAATTTAAAGAGGAATGCCCTCGCCTGAACTGAATCAGCTTCATAATTGCTAACTTGGAGTTGCTGGGGTACTTACCGACTCCCAGGAGCTTCAGGCGGCTCTTAAACTCAGGCTTCTCCTCCAGGACGCGCAACAGGTTAGTGGACTCCATGCGCTCCAGCTTCACCTTCCAGTAGACGTAGATTTTGTGGTTGAAGCTCACGTAAACCAGACACGGGCTGTTCTTACCCTCCTTACATGTATACTGACCTGTAAAAACACAAAACATGACAAATATTATGGGTCGTTTTTACCCAGCATGCTGCAGTATTGGATGTGTTTTGTGAATCCCAATGAACGCATCAGCAATCCTCCACTGCTCGGCTACTAATATGTGTCTCTGAAGCAGAGCCAGCGTCCGCACAAACAGAGAAACCAATCTAATTCGCCTTAATGATCGCACAGACAAGAGGCCGAGGGTAGAGTGGATGCAGATGGAGGATGGAGGATGGTGGAGGGGTGCAAACACACTGTAGGTTCAAAGAAACAATCCTCGCTGGATTCAGGCAGATCAAACAAAGTCTGTCTCTAATCCACTTACTACTGTACATGTCACATTAGCCCCTTTAAATACACCGTGGCTTATTCAAACACTGCAGAAAAGATTTGAAAGGGCAGAGTGATGAGGAGGAGGAGGAAGAGGGGGAGGAAGAGGGAGATCAAAAACAGGAGGGACCCGAAGCTCAACGCTGCCACCTACTGGTGTCATGAGATGGCCACCAGTCGAAGCACGAGTAATGTCTGATTTCTGATGTGGTGGTTTGCGGTACGGTGCTCTCTCCTTTTCACCCTGTATCATTCTCTAACTGCTATCGAAGCTTATATGTGTGTTGGGAGGACGCCTGAAAAAGTGATCAAGAGGTTCCTCACCGGCACAGAAGGCGTTGACGTTCTCATCGAACTGGAACCGCACGACTGTCCGATTGTGGTCGATGATGTAGGTTTGACCATCCCAGGCACACGCTACCACCTCCTCTCTGCCGTCTCCCTGGAAGCAGACACACAAGCTCGCCATGACTTGGCAAACTAATATCGTGATTAATCACTCACTACTTTCATCTGATGAATCATTAAAGAGTATGTTAACACCAGGCTGCCCGGTGAGGTGATGTCACGCAAACTCACAGTGACGTCCAGCTTCTGCAGCGCAAAGAGCTGATGATCCACCTGGACGGACCACAGCAGCTGCTCTGAGCTGTCCATCAACTTCAGGGTACCTGTAACATTCGAGGGCAAAAAGACACAAGCGTATAATATTAATGCAGTCCTGTGAGTTCTTTATGACATTAGAAACAAATCCCAAGAAAACAAACAAGTCTGTTATCAGGAAGCAGAGAGAGTTCAACATCTTCCTGCCAACAAGGTGAGAAAATCACTTCCACACTGTGTGTCACCTTGACAAATAACACTGCTGTATCAGTAATAGTTCTTCTTCACGTCTCGTGGATACCTCTAATAGTATTGTGACTTATTTTCTCTGTACTGGCATGTCGGGGTGTCGACAGGAGGGGGGCTGCGAGTGTAAAATGTTGGCAGCCGGAAGCCTTCAGCGACGATAATCCTACTAGATCCTCTCTTCTTTAAATATTGATGGACTCTCCAGCTGCTCTGAGAGCTGTTTGCCAGCTCTCTGCTGCTGCCAGCAGGATCGTCTGCACCGTCGAACGACCACAGACGGATGCTGAAGGGGCCACCGCTCCACCTCTGGCCTTTATACGGTGTTACGACACGAGACATACAGCGCTTTTTACTCGACAGCTTTCGGCATCATCAACACTACATAGACACAGTTACTGAAGATTATGTGTTTATTCATCTCTTCTGCCTCACGGAAGAATAACGGAAGAAGAAAATCACCACACTCGTGTTCAGGGTTCGTACGGCTTTGTAAAGAATAAAATTCAAGCACTTTCAAGGTACCTGAACCAAGGATTTCCAGAATCTTAAACCACATCTAAACTGTTACTATAACTGCAATGCCTTTATACCCACAGACACCAAAGTATATGAAGTTCTGATCATGTTTATTTAGGAGCGTACAAATTCAAGCTTGTTCCCAACCTTGAACCTTGCCTGGGTCGCTGCGTTACGCACTTTAACGCTGATGCTCTACCAGGTGAGCTACAGGGGCGCTTTCTAAAGACTTTGTACGAATCCTGCAGGTTACCATGGTTACATAGTACTGCTGCAGAATACAGGCTACATATATTATACATTTGTTTCCTCACAGTTAACACTCAGCAGGTGGACTTAATTCTAGGTGAGCTTTTGAATTTGCGCTAAAATTACACCAGCGATCATTAAATTGAGATTATAATTAAGTTTTTAAATGTGTTTTAAACTTCATGACTCACCGTCTAAAGTGCAGAGAGCAAACAGCCCACATTTAGAAGATTCCTCTTTCGAACCTGTTGGAAAAACGCAAGTTAAAATACGTCACATATAATAAATAAAAGCACCGTTTGGCTCGTGGTTTCTTCTGTTTGGTACCTTTACTGATGCTGCCGATGAGATGAGTGGACACGTTCTTGTTGTGTATCCGCCCGGTGGTCAGATGTAGAATTACATCTCTGGAGGGTCCCTCGCTGTGAGCCAAGAAATCAAAGCAATTCCTGTAACCGTCACATCTACACGGCGATAAATTATGTTTGTGACGGCGTCTACCTCCCCGGGGTGGCAGGAGCTTCTTCTCCGGAGCCGCTGGAGTCCTGTTGGGTCCAGGAACACAGCAGGATGGCGTAGCCACAGCCTGGCTGAGACACCATCAGCTCAGGTAAACCCTCTGGACCCGGGTTCACTGACAGACTGTCCACCTGCAGCACAGACACCATTAAAGGGTGAGGTTAAGCAGATAGACTAACCATGATGTGATTTACTGAACCGTGACGCGTACCTGCCCCTCCAGAAGCCACTTCTTCAGCAGAACAAGCTGTCCGGATCCCAGATCTGAACCGTCAGACGGCTCCTCCCAGCGGAAGGCTCGCACCACCCGGTCGGTGTAGCCCACCACGAGTTCACATCGTCCGTCACCGTCTACAGTACAGACACAGGCCGTCAAAAAACACAGGCTGAATGGATAACGTATGAAGAAAGAAGGAAGAGGATTTACCGATATCACTAATAAGGATGACTTTGGTGTTGGCAGGGATGTGCTGGGTGAAGAGAGGCTTCTGCTCGTCGGCTGACATGAATTCATGCTGACTGGATGAATCTGCTTTACTCGCGGTGGCAGCTGTCAGGTCAAAGAGGTGAAACCAGCCCTCTGCACCGACAGCCACCACAAAGTTCTGTCAGACGGGGAGAAAACACAAAGTCGAGAACATTGCCACTAAAATATTCATGACGCACACAACGCTGCCTGTCGTCTCTTTTCATAACTTACCTTCCCTTTGTTGCAGACGTCTCCGACTGCAACACAAGTCAGCTGGCAAAGCGAGACACATTTGTGAGTACGAGAGAGACAAATGACGAACTCACGACTGTGCTCTGGTTTCTGTGCTCACCATGCCCACGCAGGTTCTCGTGAGCCACGGCTTGGAGTCGTCATTCTTGTACACGAGCAGCTTTCCACTGGTGTCGCCGACAATCAGCTCGTTCAGCTGCAGCAACAGAGACAGACAGAGATCTTTAATAAACCTCTTTGTAACGTGGACACCACGTTTTGCTGTTGTTATTATTATAGACTGTTATTTACAATATCATCATCTTCCCACTGCACCTTACCTACCTGTTTATCTTGTGTTTTTTAAGTGTCCTTGTCTGTGTTTTTATTTTTTCTGCCTCAGTATTTTATCCTAGTATTTTTTTTATTATATTCAGGATTTATTATAAGATATAATGAAGAACAACAGTGTGTTCAAACGGTTCACAGTTATCACAGTCTTGATATGTTTTGAAGCACTTCATAATCAACTTTAATGACGCTAAATATACATAATTAACATATTAGATAATTAGCTTCATTACCGAGTCGTTGTCTGCGTCTCCCAGACAGATGGCGTGAGGAAACAGAGTCCCGGTGAAGTCCAGGCTGACGCGTTGAACATAGTTTAAAGACCGCATAGCTCAGCTAACGTTAGCTCCCAACGGCTAAGAACTCACCCTAAACATTAGGCGAACGTTAGGCTAACATAACGCTAACATTTGGCTAGCCGCTCTCATCGTAGGCTAAGTGCGTTGACAGCTAGCTCAGCTAACGTTAGCTCCCCAACGGCTAAAGTTAAAGTTAGCTTCTCCTGAGCGGCTCGACATGAGAGCGCATTGTTTTTACCCAACCGCTCTACAAACTGCCTGTTCGTCTGAGTTCATTTAAAGCGTTTATTTAGAAGTTTGTGGGTAAATTAGCGGTGTAACGGCTAATGTGGCTAACACGTACACACACACACGCGCGCGCGTGTTCTTCTTCCTGGTAAACAAATGCACGTGACCCCTAGAAAGTACGGAAGCTCAGTACGGACAAGACGAACTATTTCGCAAACGTTACAGTTACAGTTTTTCTGGCGTTATTGTAGATTAAACGTGTTGTTGAATGTTTATAATCAGACCGTATGGCTGAAATACACGGTTTAAAATAATTATTTAATCAGGTTTAAAAGATTGGTGCTCATGTGAGTGAAATAGTGGATTAATGCAGTTTTACTTCCTCTACTTTGTTTTTGTTTTTACTCCAACTTTTTCTTCTTTGTTATTTCTGTTTCTTTTGCACTATCACAGAAGCGAAACTGGTTTTATACCTTATCTCTCTCAGAGCCTTCATGTCTTCTTTTTTCGGATTGTTAGTTCCAGCTGTTGTCCTCTAGAGGGCGATGTCCAATTACAACTTTTCATGCCAGTCCGGAGGGTTACACGAACATCACAGAGAAAGAGGAGGCAGGAATCCATGACAGAAGGTTTAAAAAAGCAGAGGGCTGCTTTGCACCTCTCACTTTATTATATTTTCTTCTTGTGTTGCATTTACATGTTGTAGGTGGTAAACATGCATTATCCTCGTGTCCTTTAACTTTAATCTAATTCTAACCCTGCAGTGTTGTAATCTTCTGGATCCTCTTTGTGTGCTGAAGTTTCTTTTTTTTTTTTAAATAAATTTTTTTATTATTATTTTTTTATTATTATTATTATTTTTTAGATAAATCCACAGATTCATTAAACCCAGTAAAAAGTTCACATCTTAGATTTGCTGCAGTGTGACAGGAAATGAAAGAATACT
This sequence comes from Nibea coibor, assembly GCA_023373845.1. Classification (NCBI taxonomy): domain Eukaryota; kingdom Metazoa; phylum Chordata; class Actinopteri; family Sciaenidae; genus Nibea; species Nibea coibor. Next base: position 15,185,249 of record CM041731.1, read on the forward strand.
GAACGTTTTTCGTGAAACATACATTTAATCGCCGCCGGTGCACCTGCTGAAAATGAAACAAAACCTGGTCAGAAAAACTGTTTTTAATGACAAACAAATTGAAAGATTATCTCTTACAAAAGCCGACATGGATAATATGGCTTCTTATGAGCGGCATTGTCTCCACACAGCTGAAGAGAAAAACACAGAAAGTGGTTGGAGGGGAACTCGGGCGCCCAGATGTCATATTAATTATTACACTCAGCTATGACTGGAAAGCCCCTCAAGAAAAATGAGCGCCCTCCCAGCCTCTGGAAGACCAGCAGCAGCAGAAGAGAGAGAGAGAAAGTCCTCACAAAGCGCTAATTGGACTCTGGAAGCACACTGACAGGGCATGGATAGGTTTCAGAAAGCCTGGCGATGGCGAAGGGGTGCAGGGGGAGGCTGAATAGAACCCACGCTTCTTTTCTAAACTCTCTTGCTGGGCTAAAAAAAAAGGGGGCGAGAGAATAAGATGGGGGAGGGAAAGAAAAGAAAGTATTGGTAGTGGGTGGGGTGGTGGTGGTGGAGGGGCTGAGGAGGAGGAGGAGGAGGTGGGGTGGTTGGGTACCTCAATGCAGGCTTGATTTTGAATGCCACTGCCAACTCAGAAAAATTGCACAATTTATTACAATCCCCTCTTCAGGACGCGCACGCACAGGCGCAAGCGCACACGAATAAAGAAGCGGGGGGGAAGGGGAGGGGAGGGCGGACAGAGGTTATCTGCACGCACACACACACACACACACACACACACACACGAAATCTATTGTAAAGCATCAAACTGTCCTGAATCCGGCTCCTCTGTGTGTTTATTGCACATGCAAGCACCACATGACACAGAAACGAACTGTATTGTCCAGCGTGAAACGACACACACACACACACACACACACACACACACACACACACACACACATACACACACACATCAAGATAAAGATATGATTTTTATTGTAAAGCATTGTAAGAAACAAACACATAGAAAGAACTTCGTGCGTAAAAACTGAAGAATTACGCGCAGTCAGTCCTAAATCTGGTTTCTGTGTGTTTTATTGCACACACACACACACACACACACACACCCACACACACACACACAGGGAGGGTGTTACAGTTTGGTCTTGGTTTTTGTGCCTCCCCTGAAAGACGTGTTTTATTATTCCGCACTTTTTTTTCTCTCAGAGCGACAATAATCGACAGAACTCACCGCGTCCACGCTACTGTAACCATACCGGGTGTATCAAATCATTCACAAAGCTTTCTCCTCCACAGCAGCTTCTTTAGGGGCCCCTCTCTCAGATTTGCGCCCCACCCGTTCCGCCTGTGCGAGGCTGACGATCTGCTCTAATCAAAGTGGAAAATTCGGCCCTCTGATGCACAATGCTCGGAGCTCAAATGAGACGCGTCTGCAACAATAAAACTAGACGGTGTGTGTTTGAGTTGAAACGGCAGCGAGCGACTGATTTACATGCAGAGTTCATGTTGTAAAAGTGGTTCGCTGTCTTTCAGCACCACAGTTTGGCGCAGAGCTGCGAGGAGGACACAAAAAATCACAGAAACATGGAGACATTTGTGTCTTTTTAATTACCCTTAAAACACAAACACGTGAAACACTTCGCTTCTTGAACTCATTATTTTCACCTGTTGTTGAAATGAGACTTTTTTGAACCCATTTTCCATCTCTGACGACTCCAAGTGTAAAGTCCGTGCACCCATCTTAACTTTTGATAAGAAGAAGTTGACAGGAGACGTGGATTCTCACGTCTTATATAAGACTCGTGTTTTGCTGATAGTTCGTCAGAGTTATAATTTATTCGTTAAGTGTTCGTGATGTGAGAGATTTTCTTGATATTTGCTGTCAGATTTGATGATAAAACTTCATAAAAGCCTAATTTTCATTCGCTCATTCAAACTTTGGAAGAAACACTAAAGTCTGTGGCTGAGCATCTCGTCCTCCTCTGTGTTCAAAACTTTCCTCTCCGCTCTGGCACACACCTCTCTGACACCCGTGATAGATAGAGAGAAAAGAAAAAAACTCACCACTGACTGTTTGTTTAGTGCTTCAAGTGGCACGCGTCCGGCGCGCGTAACGCACCGGCACCGGGGCTGGAGCCCAAGGTGAATCCACGCGACCGGAGGGCGTGGCCAGCCCCCCATCCAAACGCGTTGAAAAGCAGTGGCGTCTTCCCTCGAGGACTCAGAGCAGCTTTGAGGTGCGCGTGAAGCAGCAGCCCAGCGGACTGCCCCCACTGAAACAAGTGCGCGTCAAGCGGCCAAACCACGTGAACGGCACGAGCGGGACGCACCGCCTCGAGACTTTGTGATTCTCTATAAGTTTTGTGGGTTGTTTTTTTTTTAAAGAAATCTGGGAATGGACATCACAGCCAAGATGGAAATTAACATCAGCCAGCAGCAGCTCATGCCGCCCGCCTGTTTCTTTTCCGCCGCCGCAGCGGCGCAGAGCATCCAGCTGAGCCCGAGCGGCAGCAGCCAGAGCAGCGGGAAGTCGGCGTCCAAGCAGCCCAAGAGGCAGCGCTCCTCCTCTCCGGAGCTGCTGCGGTGCAAGCGGAGGCTTAACTTCGCGGGTTTCGGCTACAGTCTTCCGCAGCAGCAGCCGCACGCAGTGGCGCGGAGGAACGAGAGGGAGCGCAACCGGGTGAAACTAGTCAACAACGGCTTCGCCACGCTGCGGGAACACGTCCCCAACGGAGCCGCCAACAAGAAGATGAGCAAAGTGGAGACGCTGCGCTCAGCAGTGGAGTACATCCGAGCACTGCAGCAGCTGCTGGACGAACACGACGCCGTGAGCGCGGCGTTTCAGTCCGGCGTCCTGTCGCCCACCATGTCGCAGGGATACTCCGCTGACATGAACTCCATGGCAGGTTCACCGGTGTCCTCCTACTCATCCGACGAGGGCTCGTACGACCCCCTCAGTCCCGAAGAGCAGGAGCTGCTGGACTTCACCAACTGGTTCTGAGCATCCATATGAGGTAAGAACAAGACTCGACGAAATCCACGTTCACTTTTATGACCACGTACAGTCTGAGCTGTGATTTATAACCTCTCCTTTTCTTCCTCTTCTCACAGAAATATGGATCAACTCGATTTACTGTCGTAGCGCGCTTGGGATGGTCCCGGAGGAGGCTGGCTGTCCTCAAGAACAAGACGCACCGTACACGCTGTTTCACGGTCCCGGTTCTCCCAGACTGACCGACAGACAGACAGACAGACAGACATGGCCTTAAAAACTTTGGGGGGGAAATCAGGCCAGACATCAGCGCCAAAGGATTAAAGAACAGGAAGACGGGTCTCCTGACCGCGTGGGAATCCAAGCGTCTGTGCATTTGCCCAAACAAAAAAAAAGTGAATTCACGCTTTTCAGCAGCACATTAAAAACATTATTTAACATGTCGCTCTTCAACTATGCTAAATCCAATCACAGAACACCAACATTTGGTAAAACCTCTCAGACGTTTTAATTCAGAAAATGCTTCCAAGTCGCGGATTTATTCTATGAAATTCTATATCAAAACGCTTTTTTTCTAAATATATTAAGATATTTTTGTATGTAAGAGATTTATAGATGTTTTGTACACATCCTTTTTGTATATATTTTGTCTATATATTGCGAAGTTGCTTCTATTACCTCCTGCCTGTGTAGACGTGTAGTCTATTATTCTCTGGCTCTTCTGATCATGAGGTTTCCAAGAAGGAGTTTGACACTCCCTGACGTTTTTATCCTAGCACCGATGTGTCTTATTTAAATAGCAGAAAACCATGTTATTTGCATCATGTCATGAAGTTCACAATGATCAAAACTTATGCAGCTATTGTCCAAACAGAGCGCATTGTCTCTTTATACTGCCAGCTCTATATTGTCTTCACATAAACAGATAAAAGAAGTCTTATAACCATATTTTCTACACTCTAGTCCAAGAATAAAAACGATTTGCTACCGAGTTATTCTCCATGTCTTGTTTTTGGGGGTGGAGGGAGGGGTGGAGGGGAGGATTTACAGATTTCAACATGTGGTTTGTAGCGGGAATGATGGAGATAGAGTATGAGAAGGTGAAAACACTTTTACGCACGCAGATTTCTTTCTCGTCTTTAGAAATTCAGACCTCAGTGTCTCATCAAGGCTTTACTAGGAGCTCCCTCAGCCAAGCACTTGGCGTCAAACCCTCTCTGTACGCTCATCTGTAATATTGGACAGTATCTGCATCGGGATGAGCATTTTGCGCAAGCGCAATGTGGCGCCCAAACGCGATTTATTTGAAAGCACGCAGCAGTAAAGTGGAAATACCGATGATGTGATGTTTGTTTCTGTTAGAAGAGAAACACCAGGGAACTATATTCTGTCTGTTGAGTCAAGAAATCAGAGTTTGGACTCTGTAATGAGGCACTGATGCGCCTTTAGACGGAGCTTTAAGTGGATTCACAATCCGCAATGTTCGTGCAAACTCTGAGAAAGCACCAAGTTTTAGTCTCCGGATCAAAAAGTGGAACTTTGAGAACAAACAAGCGACAACATTCGTCCTCTAAATCTGCAGACTGAGTGAAGTCAGTGAGGTGATCTCACTCCGACGACCACCGACAGATCTGGAGGTGGAGTTCGTGTTTCTGCAAAACGAAGTTTGACAGGTAGAGCAGGAGGCTGCAGCCGGACGCGTGTCTGCTTTAATGAGTGAATGGGGGGTTTGTAGGGTGGTCGAGTGGACACACACAGCTGAATTGGCTCATGGCGTGTGCCTCCTGACAGCAGCATGCCGCTGAACACACAACCAACCAACCAACCAACCACCTGGGAAGGAAAAAAAAGACCCGTGTGTGTGTGAGTGTGTGTGAAGCTGAAAGAAACGCGCCTGCTCCTGTTACTTTAAGTTTTTATTCCTCGGATAAATCAGATCACATCAATAAAGAAATAAATTCAGAAAATAATTAAATGTTTTATTTAGAAACCACGTGGTGCGTTCAGGCTTCATTGTTGTTCTCAAAGGAGGGTTCGTGGGCCACCAGGGGGCCCTGAGAGGGGGGAAGAGGGTCTCATGAAAAATGAACAGAGCTGCAATCTATTATTCAGTTTCAGTTTTAGTATAAAGATTTAAGTCAGACTCCAAAAAGTTGGCAGGTGAGTTGTATATAAATTCACCCTCAGTACAGTTGTCATGAACGGGGAAATTAGCTACAGAGACCAAAACTGTTTTTTGTACCAGGCTGTAAACATGTTTATTTCTGCTGTGAAGTTTCTAACATGGGGACTTATGGAGACTGACTCACTTCTGGAGCCAGCCTCCAGTGGACGTTTGAGGAACTGCAGTTTTTGCTTCATATCGCAGCCACAGAGGTTGTACACATAAAACAGTACACCTCAAACATATCATGTGTGATGGAGTTCAACATGTTTACAGCCATGTGTACAAACATTTTTACTCAAGTAATCACAAGAAAATGAAATGCAACAAAATTAATACATATACATTTTTAAAAGCAGGTTAAACATGTCTGATGGTCTTCTCTCGTCTTTTTTAGGTTTTGCATGATGTCGTCGCTGATATAACAACCCTGGTTTGCTGCCTGTCAGAGTCCATTATGTTCTCCCGTGCATGGTGGCCTGTCAGGCGTGTATGAACCGCAGGAGAGCACGGCCGTATCTAATTGGCAAAGCCGAAGCAAAACAATAGCTCGAACTGTATTAGTTGAATATCTTATTGAATATCATTCGTCAGTGTTGATTAAGCTGGATGGAAGACGGCAACAGTCCGAGCGGCTACCTCAAATGTTGCTGTTGATCACAACACACATGAACATACATGAACCTCTGCAGCGGTGTGACAGAGAAAGTTTAATGCAACCAACAGAGACTGCAGAGTGAGACTTCAGGACCACAGACAGCACTTTACAGCTCGTCGTGTATCTAACAGGAGCAATAATACTGTCTCCTGTTGGAGGGTTGTCCATACACATCTCTTATTATCCTGTCAATCATCAACATATCAAGGAAGCCGATTCTGCAGGAGTCATAACACAGACAGAAATTAAGTTGTAAAAGTTTCTTTCAAGTGCATTCAATGCACCGAGCTTCAAAGAGACCCACAAGTAGGTTTGCACTGCATAGAAATGTGTATTTGTTGTGATTATATTACTTATGATCAAAAACTAGGAAGTCGACAACTTCAAGCAAGGTCAACAACACAAGACGTAGCAGCCATCTAATATTACTCACTAGTCCAACAGCAGTCAGCCCAGCTCAGCGTCTTCTTGCTCTTTCATTTTCTCTCCTTAGCTTCCTCCGTCAACGTCCTCTTCGGTCTCTTCTCCTCCGTCATTATGTCCATAGAGGCTGAGCCCGCTTGCTCAGCTCCTGTTCTGACACGACACTCTGAACTCCCACAGCCCTAGGCTAACAAACTGAGCTAACATTAACTAACAGCAGCTATGTAATATTACGGCTGCTCAGGCTCAACTCTCTGTGATTTACAGAGTTTCCTGATGGAGAGTGCTAACTGTTGCGGCTGTTAGCTAATGTTAGCTCAGTTCGTTAGCCGGGCTGGACAGACGGCGAACTCAGAGCACCGGGGGTGTGTTAGTGTTTGTATCATAGGAGTTTTGGACCGGTGTTGTGCCAGAACAGGAGCTGGGCAAGTGGGCTCAGCAGCCTCTATGGATATAAAGACAGAGGAGAAGAAACCAAAGGTCAGGTAGTTGAAGGAAGAGACTGACTTTTAGTCGTTGGTGAGAGCTCGGTGAAGGCTGACAGACGCCGAGCTGGCATTTGCAAAGTTGTCGACTGGCTAGTTTTTAATCAGGACTGATGATATCTGAACCACACAGCGTGCAGACTGTGCAGTGACTGAGGTCAGAGGTTGCTGGAGTCGTTGAGAGGGTTGGAGATGATCGACTTGTGAATGAGCATGAAGAGGGGCAGGTAGGCGAGAAAGTCCAGCAGATCCAGGGGGCGGATGTTCTGCAGCTCCCGTCTGATGGCCGCCTCCTGGTCCAGATGGATTCCCCCGGCCTTCAGCTCCAGAAGGAGCTGCTCCGCACTGATGAAGCCCTGCTGAGCTCCGGTACCTTCTCGCTGCTCCTCCAGGAGGAACAGGAACAGTTTCTGCACAAGGAGTTTTAATATTAAACGTAAATGGGATTAAAAACAAGGATTTCCACTTGTAGTGAGCACAGTCGTGAGTGTGTGGGTGTATGTTCATGTGTGAATGTTTTATTGTGTGCGCTCCTCAGGGTAGCTCAACCTGTTTCTTGTTTGAGTGCACCTGTTTGCACAGTTAATGCAGTCAAGGTAATAATTGTTGAGGTACATGGGGGGGGAATAATCCCTCTGGCAATTAGCCCATTCCCCCCACCAACCTCTCCAGTTAACAACCCTATCCCTAACAGCTCTATAATTACAAAGCTTCCCCTACCTGGCCAGGGGCTCAGTTTCCATACTCATGGCCACAGGCTTTCATGTTCCTCCTGCCTTTCAGTTGCTCAGTATTTCCTCGTATGAATGAGGGCCGGGCCTGCTTGTGAGCGGCCAGCTGGTAAGACTAGTCCCCGGTCCATCTGAGATGAGCTGTGTGTCTCAGGCTGATTACAGGGCTGGGGCGGAGTGGACGGCATGTTCACTGCTGGGCACTTTAATGAGATTAGGCCCGTGCTAATCTATGAAAAGGGGAAAGCACCCCTCTCTTTCTCCCTGTGGCTCGCTTCCCTCATTTCTATGCATGAGGGCTGAGTGTCTCTCCTAAAAAAAAGCTAGCTTTACAAAGCATGCTTTGGAATTGCTCTTCAAAGTGTTTACCAGTATTTATTTCATTGTAATTATACCCGCGGTGCCATGAAAGAGAGGCAGAGGTGGAGTTTGTGGCACGAATGTGACTAATGTGAGAGTTAATCTGACGTTGCGGGGAAGTAATCGAGTCCCACCATGTATGAGTATGAACATGTGGGCCTGCACACATGAGCCAGCAGAAGTTTAGGAGTTACCTTTGCTTTGAAGAGCCTCACTTCAAGCGAGCGGAAGTCCATGTTGCTGACTAGTGATCGCATGAATTCACTGGAGGGAAACAGCAAAATGATCAACGTCACAAACAGCAAAGAGTACTGGTCCAAGTCCTCAATCTTCTTTTGGACAATTGGGAAACTCGGCTCGTCTGTGGCTGCTTCACTGTGTGAACAACTGTTTCAGCTGACCGGAACAGGATTCATGGCAATTTAAATACTAAAATAATTGTGCAAGAACTCATGTTCCCCGGGAACATGTGAGTTTTCAAAGAACTACTCTACTACCGGAGGAATTGGACTTGGTTGTGGATCTGTGAAGACGTTTCACCTCACGTCCAAGAAGTTTCGTCAATTCTAACGATGAGAAACGTCTTCACGGATCTAGAACAAAGTCCAAGTAACTTTCTTTTAGGAAGATGACCAGGATTTTCCCTGCCTCTTGAACGCCTCGCCCTCAGTTTGTTAAGCAGGTTTTCTGGCGTTTCGAAGCCCAAAGAGGGATAACCCTTTTCCAGAGCGAGCCACAGAGAACATTATATACGAAACAATCCCTTCAAAATGATCTTTCAAGAGTCTAATCAAGTCCTACGTTTAAAAATAAGCCACTCATTTGGTAAAAACTTTGGTTGCCGCTGCCGACAGATTCAGGACTTTGTGTTTGTGGTGGCGGGCGGTGATTTTTTTGGCGGGGTCTGTCCTGTGCGATGTTGTGTTTGCGGAGGGATGTGATGGTAAAGCGTTCTGAGCCCATTGTGGTTGCTCACAGTGGCCTGGCTACCAAACAATACGTGGGCACACGTGGACATCCCGCCACAGTAACGGATAAAACTGGTCTGGTTTTTGGGACAGCAGTGGGAGGGGAAGGTGGAGAGAGGGTTGAGGGGGGGAGGGTGGAGCCGGGTGAACGGGGTTCGTGCGGAGGTTTCAGGGAGGGGAATAAGCGACACTCTGGTGCAATGTGACCACTCGCAAACCAACAAAATCTAGGTCCACTCGGATAATTAGAGGGAGACACGACTGATTGTGTTGGGACAGACCTCTCCAGTCCAGCGTGTGGCACAGCGACGGCCATCCCTCCTCTAACGAGCGCCCGGTGTTAATGAGCCCCTCCTCGCCGTGCGCTCAATACCCTGTTAGAGCGAAGAATGGCCAAGCGCTAGGCCAACGAGTGCAATGCACGGCTGAGTGCTCCCAGTGCCATGATTGGTCCTTGTGCTCTAACCACGGTGCAGGCAGCGGCTTGATGGGGATGAAGTGAGACAGGGCAGCTAATGATCATTAATTGCACTTGGTTTGCAGTAAAAGAGTCCAAATGCTGGTGTGCTAAGGACACTGGCGTGATAATGGCTAGCGTAAACGAGGGGCTCGGGGATCTGGTGATGGACTGCGGCGAGGATAATAGCAGCCTAACCCATTTTCTTTTGTCGGCGCTCCTCTGGCACCCCGCTGTGGACAACACAGCAGACTTCTCGCTTACGTAAGGCCCCAAAATTTTGGCGGTCTCCTCATTGGGGAGCTGCTTCGTACAGTGAGGTGATGGGATGCAAACGTATTCTGACCTAGTTTGATTTGGCAGAACTGAGAGTTGTTTTGGGATATTTTTGAGCGGGCTGCGGCGACGCTGTGCTGACCGGGTACGAGGAGGAGGGACTCGTATTATCAGACGCTCTGTGTGGTGGGTGTGAGGGAATTTTCTATTCTAGCACGCCACATATGGAGGTTACACAGGGTCAAGCATATGTCTTGAGGTCACTTTAAGGACAGCTTGAATCTTAGATTGTAAGGGGACATGACTGACGTCTTCTTCTTGTGTCCATTGACACAACGAATAGGTACATAACTTAATAACCTCTATAGAGACAGATAACAATGTCGGACCACTAAGGAGCAAACATTAGGGGTCGCTGTGGCTTCTTGAGGATCCCCAGCTCATCCAGTTTCCATGTCGAAGTGTCCTTCGGCAAGATACTGATGCCCAAACTGAGTTCTATAGAAGCTCACCCTCAGTACAGTTGTCATGAATGGGGAAATTAGCTACAGAGACCAAAACTGTTTTTTGTACCAGGCTGTAAACATGTTTATTTCTGCTGTCTAACATGGGGACTTATGGAGACTGACTCACTTCTGGACCCAGCCTCAAGTGGACGTTTGAGGAACTGCAGTTTTTGGGTTGGTCATGACAAGTGTTTTGATAAATCCTCCATTCTCCTCCAATAAAACCTTTCACACTAAGACATCTTGGACTCTCCACCACAGCTGGGAGCTGGTTCACGTTCTGCTGTCTCATGTTTTCTCCAACATTAGTGCTCCTTCGTTCCATGACTCATTAAATCCAGTGAATTTACCGGAACGAGGAGACTTACAGTAACTCCCAGTGCACGCATGGACGCTCACAAACCCAACAAAGGGGCGACGGCGACAATACGAATGAATGACTTGCCATGGTCAAATTGCTGATGCTGTCTGTGAATCCTGTATGGCAATGTGCTTCTTGGCAGATCATGTGACTCGTGCCCTGAGGGAATGTGGCGCCGTGTGAGGTGGACTTGTTTGGGGAGGACAATGCTACAGCGAGGGGGACAGATGGGCTGAGTCAAGGGCCAAAACAGCACGGCACAGAGGGTGAGAGGTACACAACGAGAAAGCTGGAGAGAGATTAGAGACGCGAGAGTGACGGACAGTTAAAGTTGAAAAGAAACGAGCGGAGGACGAAGAAGCGGGGGGAAGGGCGCTGAGATTAGACTGGAGAAAGAAATATCTATAAAAATAAATGTGGGAAGCACGCACTCAGATTTCAAAGCTGCGCACGATCACAAAGGGTGATTGTGTAGCTACTGTTGCAGCTCATTTCTAAAATAGGATTAGAGACAACAGGATTAACTGTAACAGGTAAGAGGATCGATTTAGTTCAGATGGGATGAGATGACTATTGTTTTCTCCTCGTCGAGGAGCTGGCATTATGAGCACTGATCTTCCCTCTTCTTATTATTTAAATTGCAAAAAGCAGTTTTGTGAAAAGAGGTTTAATATGGTCATTCATTATCATTACTATAATTGCCTCCATACAGAGGAGACACCCTGGTCTCCCTGTGCCAGTCTACAGGCCTCCTCCTATAATACACGACACAAAGGGCTGGCCGTAAATCAGAGGACCCATGACCCTGGCCCTGTCCTCACTGAGAGGGAGCTCTCACTCCGGGGTGAGGCTTTTGGGAGCAGGCCTTGACCCTCGGAGACCTCCAGAGTAGGGTTGGCTCCACACACTCCTGTCTGTAGGAAGCCATACACCCGAGGGCAGGAGGAAAGAAAAAAAAAAGGGCGATGTGTGTGGGAATCTGCGGCATATGGGGAATAATGTAGAGACACAAGGACGCTAAAGGCCGAGTTCAAATCAGAGTGATGTGCTCTGTCTGCGCAGGGTTCAATGTAGGGCTGCTGTTAACGATTATTATTGATTAACCTGCAGATACTAAATGAATAAGATAAACAAATGTGTGAAAAATGTAGTTTATAACTCTCTGTCCCTCTCGGCTAATCTAAAGGTCTGCAAAGACGTGGATCATCTGTGGACCTGAGGTAGGCCGAGTGAAAACAAGCACCTACCTGTCAATCAATGTGTTCAAGGTGATGGGTTCAAAAGTCCAAAAACTAAATTATTATTCAGTTTGAAGTCATATAAATCAGAGAAAATCAGCATATCGTCACATTTGAGAGGCTGAAACAGCAGAACGTGTTGTGCTTTTTGCTAATAATCAACATCATAGATTTATTTCTGTCTTTCCACTCATCACTGAAAACTGCTTTTGAATTTTTATCACATCCAAACTCGTAACTTCGACTTCTGAAGTCGCACTGAAATGTTTGAAGACACAAGCGGACGAGGTTCAAAGCCGGCCCCACACACAACGTCTAAATCGGCGGAACGAACTTGCGTACACACTCTTATTCTTATTTATGGCGGGTCAGGGACTCTGCTTCCGGCTTCAATGAGGAGTGTGTCTGCTGCGTGGTCACTTACTCCATGGTGGCTATTTTCTGTGCCAGACTGGAGATCACAGCAAAGAGCCTCAGGTCTACGAGTCCATCTGTCACTCTGAAGTCGACCATCTCCAGGATCTAAAACAGGAAAACAGAGGATAAGTTTTCCACTTTTTAGACTCAAATATCGCAACAAATATCTGATGGATTGACATGAAATTTCATGCAGACATTCGTGATCCCCAGAGGATGAATCCTAATGAATTTGGTGATCCTCTGAAAAGTAAAGTTATTCCCAGCTTGGCTTCATGTGAATGGTTGTGTATTTGCAGATACAGATGGAGTAACGGCCGACCCTGTAGACGTAGATCTCCTCTTCGTCAGACAGCAGCTCTGGAGGGATGATGTTTTTAAGAGCGAGGAGAACCTGAAGGCAGGAGATGTAGCCGTCGCCATCGCTGTCCTCCTGCAGAGAAAACACGCTCATCATCATCATCATCCAGATCGCTGACAAAACAAGTCTAGAGGATCACCAAATTCAACAGGATTCATAACAACAACCATTGATCCAGACTGTCAATGAATTAATCAGCTGATTTTGACAGTTGTTTTATCATTTATGACGTTTTTTTAAAGCTGTTTTCAGCTTCAAGTAAATCGAATATGTCTGAGTTTGGACTGTTGGTTGAACAAAACAAGTAATCTGAATGTGTTAACTCGAGTTCTAGGTGTCATTATGATTGTCTCAGAATCATCTTATTCTTTTGAGTGAGTGCATCATGTTACAGTGAGAATATCTCAGTGGTTTAAATGTCTTTTCACTTACTGCTTCAAAAGCTCTTTTGTACTCGGCCAGCTTCTCCTGACTGAAAATGCAATACTTTGCCAAGAAGTCGACTGCAAAGAGAGAAGAAGAAGAAGAAGAAGAAGAAGAAGAAGACAAAGGCAAACCTTTAGAGCCTGACGAAGGCGCATGAACCGGACAGCATTTCAGTCTAAAAGATGATTGTTCTGCTCTGTGTATCACATTTTACGCAGAGCAGTGATTCCCAGCTTGAGTAACAACATTAGGCTTCTCTGTGTGAGCATGTGTGTGTGTGCAGAGTGGATTAGAGCAATATTTCTCTCCTCTGGTCGCACTCGGGTCATGGAGGGTGGACAATACAGGGCGAGCGGTTCACAGGGAGTCCAGTTGGCCTTGATTGGTGTGAGGTGGGGGGGGCAGAGTGGCACTTGGCTGTGGAATAGAGCGGTCAAGACCTTGAAATTAACCATAATATTCTGCATGACGAGGAAAAAGGTGAGCGAATATATTCACTGTGCCAAATATGCCATTGAAAAATACATTGTATAAATAAGATTTTCAGTCATATTTTAGGACATATTTTTCCGTCTTTTACCAGTTTGGCAGTTGTTTTTTTCTACAGTAGCTCAAGTTTGTGCCTAATTTCGCACTACTGTGTACAAGTGACATAAATAAGCATCTGTTTTAGTAGAAATATCCTGAAATAAAACATTTTCTCATTGTATTCCTCAAATATTCGCCCCAAAAGACTTTTTTTGATTAAACAAAACAAAACAAAACAGTTCCGTATTTCTTTAACTCAAATGTAATGATCGCTTTTAAAGTCTCCAATATAAAAACGATGATTGCACGAGGGGGACAAACTGAGAGCAGCCACACCCATGAATATTTCAGTAGGCAAATTTGTGAGGGAGAGTGACTTAGAAAAAAACGAGAGGGGAGAAAATGGGGGCTTTTAAGCTGCTGCCACTTCAATTTAGGAGATGAGAATGAGTCTACTGAATAATGGATCTATTCATTGGTTTGGAGAAGAAAGAGGAGAAACAGAGTTGATATCAGTCTGGACTTAAACCCCTGGACCTCTGGGGTTTCTCTGCAATAGCAGGGGGGCTGTTTGAATCTGCCATTTATCAGCTTAGGCCTAATCAAAACCAGGCCTTCCATGGCCTCGTCCATTCACATGCAAAATGTTACATTCGCATCTAGTCAACTTGACTTGTTAAAGCTTGATTGATCAAAAAAAACCTGCTGGTCGGCTTTGCGCATCTGTTTGCAAATATCTGCGATGAGAAGGAGGCTGCGGGATCTGCAGTCACACACGACGCAGCCGCCGCTCGGCCCTGCGAGGGGATTTAAAGTCTTCAAAAGACGCCAACAACACATTCAGACGGTGGCTGCATCAGCGCACTGGTCAATCTGCTAAAGTGAAATAACAGCTTGTGTGACAGAGTGAATGGAGCCACCTTCGCTTTTTCTTTTTACAGCCAGGCAGGCCGAGGTTGAGCCGAGGTTTGAGGTTCACTGACCATCTGGGGGAGAGTTAGCAGCTGACCTGTGGTGACTTCAGAAACACATACGGACATATATTTCTCTTAAAAAGGGAGCCATGTTGGTTTATTATACTCTCTACTGACTGGTCAGCTGTGTGCGGGAGGTTATGGATGTATCATGAAGAGGATTTACTCACTTTCTGTTTACATTTATTTTGTTTGAAAGGCTAGGAGGCCAAAGTTTCAGTCGACCCTGAATATTATTATATGAAATCTCTCTGGGTCTTTGTTTAATAAACCTGTTTCTATTTTTACTGCCGTAGTCGCTGCAGACTCAATAAATATACACTCAGCGTCCACTTTAGTAGTTACACCTATACAGCTGAATGCAATCCAACACAACTGTTCCGCCATAAAAGATTTTTATGACAGGTAATGTTCAGGTTTGTTGTCACGGTGTCAGAGGTGTTAATGAACTTTTACCATTGAACATAATGTAGTCCAGTACAACAGCGCCTTTAATTATGAGCATTAAATTCACATATTTACGACCAAAAACTGAAGATTATGAGTTTCATAAAGACAAATCTGTTACCGTGGACTGTAGACATGTACCTAATAAATAGGCCACTAAGTACATGGCTAAACACAGTTTGTGTGGCACCACCTTGACAAGCTGCAGACAGTGGAAAGTAACTAACTGGATTTACTCGAGTACTCCACTTTAAAGATGCTTTAACCTCATTTTA
Source organism: Nibea coibor (assembly GCA_023373845.1). Lineage (NCBI taxonomy): Eukaryota > Metazoa > Chordata > Actinopteri > Sciaenidae > Nibea > Nibea coibor. The sequence goes on from CM041731.1 coordinate 15,200,293, forward strand.
GTGTTTCCATTTTTACCCCCCCAACATTTCATTCAGTGTTTTACTTTTTACTTCTTCACGTCACCGGTTACTTTGCACATTTTTAACTTAGTACTCTAATAAACTTTAATTTAAAGTATTTAATAAATAAGTAAACAAAACTACAGGTCTGACAGCAGTTGTATGACAGCTTTTGGTGCAGTCAAAGTCAAACATTAAATGTATAAAAGTCAACAAGACTGCAGAAATCTGATGCCAGCCTTCATCACCTGACCGTCTTTGATACTCAGGCGTCACTGTAAAAACACGGCGGTCACAGAGGGGAAATATAAATCATACACAGATGAGTACCAATAGTTGTCAGGCGAGCAGTCAGCAGTGTTTTTCATCTGTCAGCTGCAGACATTGAAAATGACGTCCAAGTGTGTGTTAAATGAGTTGTGACCCGCGGCTGTTTGCAGCCTGCGGACGGGTGCACGAGCAGTGACTCCGCCAGAGAAAAGGAACAAAAACAGAAAAACAAACGCCAGTGAAAGAGTGAACCTCCCTGCTCATCATCATCATGGCCCCATTCTTCCTCTCTCAATTGCAACTGAATCGCCTCGGTCTCATTACAGATTATGGCCTCAGCAGAGTGACTCTCCCCTTTCTCTCGCCTTTCTCCACACAGTCCCTCTCTTGATTAACATTTTCTGCTAGGCTTCACACCAAAGGCACAACCTGTGCGCTTTAAAGGCAGGGTGAAAAAAAAGCCATCAAGCGCTGGAGTGGAATCAGATAAGGCTATCAGGCAGGAGGCTTTACTGCCTCGGCTTTGTCCTGCTCCTCCACCCGCCCTCGCTTCCTCCCTCAATCTCTCACTCCACTGCACCTTTTGTCCGGCTGATTCCCTGGCGGAGTGCTCCCCTCGACCAGGGACCCCCCGACCTCCTCCAGCACCACTGCATTGCAGGCCCACAGCGTGTTATATACAGCTGTAGTGCAGACAAGAATAGGCCGTGCTGATGTTGAGTTTGAACTCCATTAAACTCTCACAGAGTCTTATATATCTTATATCCTATGAGGTACATCATTACAAATAGTAAGAAACACTCTTGGATTTAATATTTAATATATTTAACTCAAAATAAATCATTTCACCTCTTTTTGGTGATTGTTTACCAGCACAATCACTGATTAGAGATCAATCTAATCTAATATTTAAGATTTTAAATGAAAGTCGATGGTGAATAAAAATGGATATGCAGTTCCTCAAACGTCCACTTGAGGATGGATCCAGAGGTGAGTCAGTCTCCATAAGTCCCCATGTTAGACAGCAGAAATAAACATGTTTACAGCCTGGTACAAAAAACAGTTTTGGTCTCTGTAGCTAATTTCCCCGTTCATGACAACTGTACTGAGGGTGAATTTATATACAACTCACCTGTTCAGATTATATTAAAGCTTAAAGTTATTGGTAATTAACAGCGTGGACGCTTTGATTGACAGGTAGGTGCTGTTACAGGTGGCTTGTTTGAGCAACCAGGCGCCATTCAGCCCGCCTCAGGTCCGCTCATGATGGGGCAAGACGGTGGTGGCAGCCAGCGGCAAAGATTTTGAGATTCAAAACAGATCTTCAGAAACCTGCGGGTGTCGTCACGGACACGACATCCGTATTTAAACTGCCGGTTCGAACACACCCACGTTAGAAAGAATGATAAAGGCCATGTTTGGAGAGGCAGTGGTGGTGGGTTTAGGTTTAGAGAGTAAAACCTCTTGGATAGATTTTGTAAAATCTATTTGTTTGTTTCACATCAGAGAAGGTTGTATTACTCAAGTTATTGTCTTCTTATGAAGCTCAGATACTGTATTGTAATTAGTGTCAAGGCATTTTAAGTCACGCCCGGCCGTATGAGCAGTGAGGGGCTTTAATTCCAAATAAAAACACTGAATATTAATGTAAACATCCATAACTGACTTGTCAAAGAGTGTCAGAGCTAGGATGCATTTTATAACACACCAACACAAAGACACACACACAGGGGTCTATTGTGTTTCTAACGAGTTCACTTGTTTGTTGCTCTCTTTCCCGCTTAATCCCAGACTTTTGTTTCTGCTCATCATGACACTGCATAAAGTGCCCTATAATTCCTTTAACAAAGGTCACATTCAGCGGTGGAGAGGAGGTGACCCCCTTTTTTAATAGCAGGAGAATGTCAGAGTGCAACATGCCCCACATATACAGCCCTAAAATATGTGATTAAGAGCTCAAATTTAGAGCACACGCCACACACACACATAGATAAACAGAGTCTAAACTGTCTAAAAGTCTATGAGAAATGGGTTTATGGGATGTTTTGGGTTTAAGTTCTTACATATGTGACGATCCTGTAAATCTGCAGCCTCGACGCGACGACACAAAGCCGTAAAATATAAAGTGTGGTGCTGTGAGATAAGGAGGTGAGAGGTCTGAGCGGCAAAAGCAGACCTGCAAACCAGGCCAAGCGTGTCATTTCACAATAGTATAGAATGAGGCATTGTTGGGCGTTTCTGAACACGCTCCAAATCAAAGGTAAAGATCGAAATCTTATCTGATCTGAAGTGTTGCAGGAAAAACACCGGACTGTGGCACACCAGCAGGAGGTGCAGGAGACGGGGCAGGAGCAGGTTCTTTTACCCACACGAGCACACGGAGAGTCGATTAAATGCGGTTCGAACTATTGTAGCCTTCACTCACTTCTTTGGCAGTGGTGATAATCTCTACTCTGCAACCGACTGCCATCCGTTTATCAAGTTTATTTTCCATCCACGCTCACATGATGATACGATACAGCAGGAATATATCATGCAGATTCAACTGAGCCTGAAAAGATTAAAGGATTAAGATTACAGGATAAATTCTAACAGCTACTAACAGTTAAAGTGTGTTTTAACCTTTATAAACATACATGGATATTATGTCAATGAATAGGAACATGAACATTAGCTATAAATACCAAAACAATTTTTTGTACCAGGCTGTAAACATGTTTTTTCTGCTGTGAAGTTGGACATTTTAACATGGGGACTTATGGAGACTGACTCACTTCTGCAGCCAGCCTCAAGTGGACGTTTGAGGAACTGCAGTTTTTGGCACTTCTTTCACCACTGACTTACAGCACAGCATGTACTTTGTACTATTTAATATTTAATTAAAGTGTAAATGTTCTGCACTATGTGTCATAGAAATTCCTGAAATGGACAGAAAAATATAGTGTCCATAACATGTGCGTCACTTTTTTTTTTGTACAACTAATGCCACGATGGAAAGCTCCACCTTTGTTCAGTCACCATTATGTGACACTACACCTGGCAGTGGTGACGCATAATGATGATTCACACGCGTCAGAGATCTCAGGTTACCGCTCACCACACTGCAAACCTCTGAGTGTTCAGAGAACGAGTCCAGTTTGAGTTTTTTTTGTGTTAAAGTGCCAAAAAAAGTGAATTAAATGTAAAATTAAATGTTTTTGTAATTAATTTAAATCAGTTTCCTGACGTCTGTTTTCAGGGTCTAAATAAACCTAAAAAAAAAATGCATGAGACACATTTAACACCAGAAATAAAATGTTTACGCCATTTAATATTTTGAGAATTAAAACTGCAGTTCCTCAAACGTCCACTTGAGGCTGGCTGCAGAAGTGAGTAAGTCTACATAAGTCCCCATGTTCAAATGTCCAACTTCACAGCAGAAATAAACATGTTTACAGCCTGGTACAAAAAACAGTTTTGGTCTCTGTAGCTAATTTCCCCGTTCATGACAACTGTACTGAGGGTGAATTTATATACAACTCACCTTTTCTCATTATATTAAGGCTTAAAGTTATGAAGAAATAACAGCGTGGCTGTTTTCATTGACAGTAGATGCTGTTACAGATGTTTTTTTGAGCACCCAGGCTTCATCTAGCCCGCCTCAGGTCCACCGATGATCCATGACATTGTGGATTTTTAGATTGACCTGTGGGTCACACGTACGCTGTTTATTCTTTATACTGCCAGTGGTCGTTGTGCTGCTAAGGAGTTAAACTTTAACAGCACAAATAGTCAGTATTAGTCACTTTTAGCCATGAAAGTCTCACTGCTGCTGTAAAAAATTGTCCTTTCAGAGCAGATTTTGGCAACGTGTGTTGGTTTGCCTTGAGTGGGCACTACAATGTAAAAGAGGGTGACAGTATTTGGCAGCATTCTCCTGCAGGCCGTTGTTGCCCCATGAAAACACGACTCCTCCCCCTCACTTTCTCCAAAAAGACTGTGTGTGTGTGTGTTGAAGGGGGTTAAAGCTCTGCTAGGAAAACAAACAAAGACACACGTAGCGGCCACACTCCTGTCCCTGGCTGCACGCCATCGGCCTCACCACAAACCACAACTTACGCTTTTTGCACACACACACACGCCTACGTCCAATATCATCTCTTTGCTGCAGATCCACACCGATATGCCCCCAGAGTCTAAATCATCTGCTGTATTGCAATAGCAGATCCTCAGAGATAACCTCACAAAGCAAAATCATCTGCTATTATTGCCCCGACCGCTCCTTGACATTGTGCCATTAATAAGGCCATTGTGGAGGGCGCTCTCTGTTTGGACACCGTATAATAGACTCTTTGACAGATTTACTTTGCTCTCTCTCCCTCTTCCCCTTCCTTTTCTCTCTCTCTCTCTCTCTCTCTCATGAATACAGCGGGCATATTCCACGCTGCTGCTCATCAATAGACGGCCTGTTTGTTTGCCCAGTCATTCTGGACTGATGGTAAATACATAGAGGTATTCCAGACCAAAGGCTGAGCAAACAGGGGTTACATAAAGGCACTGTACCCGAACACACACTCGGGACATCCCCCCCTTGCACACACACACATTCACAAACACCTCACACTATTGCCATTACCTCCCTTCATTTCTTTTTAAGCGACTGGCCTTTCTTGTTCATCTTCACTGCTTGAAAACAACAATTACGTCCGCCCACAGGTAGAAGATAGGCTAGAGGTGGTGGTGTTGGTGGTGGTGGGTGGGGTCAAAGCGAGGCTGGCTTCAAGGCTGCCAGGTGTTCTGCATCAACAATGACATTCATCAGAGACCCACAGAGTCCCTCGCACCGCCACACTCTGGTCAACAGGCGCTTACACAAAGGAGACCACAGCTACTTGACATCAGCGTCGCCCCGTTCTCCATCAGCCCCTTTTCGGTCACCAATCATGGGTGTGATGGGGGCAGCTCAGCCTACTCCCATTGTTCAGTAAGGTGTAGTTTTTGTAAATGTAAAAGCAACAGCAGTTATTACAGATTTTTATGTTAAACCTGCAATATGTGATTTTTTTAAGCTCCATTTTTGGTCTCCACCAACTCTTTACTTGCTAAATGCTCCACTGTGCTCACCTGCTAGTTGTTAAATGTGCCTGTCTGTGCTTTTAGAGCTTTCTCACTGTAAACAACGCTACCAGAGCATCGAGAGTGAACCAATACAGTGACTGTGGGCTGGAAAACCAAAACAAGGCGCTGAAAGAGGCTAAAAAGCTCGGAAAATGTGAGGCAAACTGCAGAGTCAGGTGATAATTCTCTGTTTGGGTTTATCACTTTAACATTTACAACTTTTAGTGCCACCAAAAGTCATTAGTGTGCTCATTGATGTATTCAGCACTCTGTGTTATAAATCTACAATGGGAGCAGGTCTGACGTCTCGTACTGAGATCTGCTCTTTGTGCTTATGTACATATTCTCTGTTCTCTCATTCTTCTCTGTAGCACGACTGTTAGCTCCTAACACGAGCCACATGGCAGCGACCGCTGACTGATGACAACCTGGAGGGTCACGGAGTTGAATGGGTGAATGGCGGCAGAGTACAGGAAGTTATGGGTGGTTGTGTGCCGGGGGGAGGGTTTCTCTATTTTGGGAATCCTTTGGCAAGTGGTCAATGATGGCCCGAAAAGAGACAATTATGACTGGTTAGATCCTTTCAGAGCCTAATGAGCGGCCACAGTTACAAGTGTCTGGACAAGAGCTAGTCACCGCACACACACACACACACATACAGATAGAAACACACAAACCATGCGTGTGTGTACATGTAAGGACACACACGACAGAACAAAAGGACCCTGGCAAAAAGAGTGAAAAATTACTGATTGTACCAGGACACGCTTTGTAAACACACCACACCCATAAACACGAACATGGCGAGCACAGAGTGTCTTTCTCTAAAGAAGACCTCGGACACACACATATACACACACACATAAACACACTGACACATTATTGTATGCCTAGTGTTACAGGGAACATCATTACAACTCTAACCTGAAAGTAATCAACCACTGACCTTAATTACATCAACCTTAGGTGGGTTACAGGCCCTGTTCTGACAGGGAGTGGAGCCAGTGTCGTGCCAGAACAGGAGCTGAGCAAGTGGCTAATGTAACTGGGCTCAGCAGCCTCTGTGGGCATAATAACAGATGTGAAACAACCGATAAATCACAAAAATACCAATTAAAAATGCATGTTTGTCAGTTCAAACAATCTTTGGTAAAAGTGGAAAACAGTAACAATTACTGTGATCTTATTGTAAACTTAATCCAACTCTAAACCAGAGCTGATAAACACAATTTGAAGAGGCAAAGACAACCAAAATAATAACATCACACACACACAAACCAAAGTCCATCCTCCTGTAACAACAACAAAAGCTTCCCATCACTAAAAACCTTGCTGCAGAATAGTGAGGCCAGCTGCAGGGTTCTTCATCCTGCTTGATTACCGTCTGAACAAACCTGTCCAATCAGTCCCATTCAAGGGTGCCAGCACTCACAGGAGAACTCTGACCTGGCTGACCTCTGCAGAGGGCCGGCCCCCTCAGCCTTGACCTTAGGTGTGGATGCTTATTGTCGAACCCGCCAGCCCTGGCGCTTCCACAAAAGCTTGGATGCCAGAAATTAGGCACTTGAGGGAAACTGGAGAACTCCTGTCCAAACTCCTGTTCGCTAAAAAAAAAAAGGCAGTTCTAAAAAAATCAAGTGCTTTAATTAAGGGGGAAATTTTTAGAGTGTTGGTGAATGTTTGTGTTTGTCTGTTATTGTGTGGATGGGAGGCAAAGAAGAGTGTTTGGCAGGCAAAGAAAGATTTAGCCTTCAAACACTGAGGTGGAAAACACTTTCAGCTGCCTCACTAAGGAGCAGCTTTTTGACTTGTGCACAGTCAAAACGTCCACGCGTGTGACTAGAGGGTGAATAAATTACCTTGATGTGCTTCTGTGCATGTACACTGGTGATCTTCAGGTAGAAAACTGAATTACCTGCAGAGTTCAGGGCACTCACTCATCAAATACTTTCAATATATTATACGCCATCGCTACCGGACACTACGCTGCGCTCACTGTGGCAAAGTCAGCATTTATAGTGTAGCTGTTAAACTGGTCAATTCTTTAAATTGCTCTTTGGTGGAAGAAGAAGAAACCTTGGATGAGAGGTGAAATGTCTTCATGGATCTTGGACCAAAGTCCAGTTGCTCCAGAAGTATTCTCTACGATGAGGCATCAAAAATCTGTGTTGCCAGTGGCATAAGACTTTGATTGTACTCACAGTCCTCAAAGTTGGAGCGACGTTTGTTGCTGCTCGGCTGACGAGGTGCGTCGTCCTGCAGTTTGGAAAGAATGCTCAGCACCTTTGTTTTCCTCTCCTCCATCCTGGTGTCCTTCTCTTCGGCGCTGCGGCCAACACTCTCGGGCCTCCTTCCTCCTGCTGTGGACTCGACATGGTCCCTCCATCCTGGATAATTGGACTCCCCTTCATCTGAACCTGGAGCACGCAACATAAAATACATAATATAATGGCATCTAAGAAGTCTTTTGCTCCGTCTGAACTGTATTTAAGAGTTAGCAGAGGGGGGTAACTTTTTAAATATAAACACAGCAATTACCAGAGTCCTGAACAAGAGAAACCACATGTGTATTCATGGGCGTCTACGTGGAAGTAGCCACTTAGTAAAAAGCACTAAACCCCATTGCAGTTCCTTTAATAAACACTAATTCTCATCACATTGTTCTCCTAAATGCCACAGTCACATCTCCCTTCAGCGCTTTCAGAGCCTCACTAAGGAACCGACGCTCTCCCTGAAACTTAAACAGCCGTCCATTTTGTCACTGACCAGCCAATTAAGGGTCCCATTATCTGAGCACAGAATACACTTCTTGGTGTGGCAGAGCAGAGACAAAGCGCCATCAATGCAGACTTGAGCTTAAGGAGAGCCCCGATTGTCTTTTACAACAGTTTCGGACTCTTTTCTTCGTGCTACTTTTGCAAATACGTGTTACTTGAGTTAGCGCATGAGCGATGATTCAAATGTGATACATGTGGAGATGGTTCTATTCATCGGGAGGAGAAAAGCTTGACCAGTCGAGGAGCTGACGGATTCATCAAGCCTTCAAAAAAAAAAAAAAAAAGAAAGTGCAGTGCCGTGGTTTCATTTATCCCGTCAACGAGCGAGCAGAGGTCAGCAGCCCAGATTGATGGAGCCATGTCTCATTTGACAGGCCGTCTTCCACCACGCTGCACACAATCACACGCTCCCATCAGCCCCGGCGTCCTGCTCGAGTCTCAATGTCACCAAAACGGACGACAGGATGAGAAATTTGTTCATCTCTCGAGTAGTGGAAATTCATCATTTCTTTCATATGCAGCATAATCTAAAGGTCTGGGATATCTACGGTGACATCATGATGAATGTGGAGGAAACTTTGACTTTAAATGCATCATATTAACATCAAATATACGTTATTTTGATGTTATGATTAACGGATTCAATGTTTAATCTATAAAATATCTGAATTGAGGATAAAATGTTCCAGTGAAGGTCAAAACATAAAAAATAAAGAAAATAACTCCACAGATTCAACAACACCTGCACCATTTAGGAGACAACGCTACAAAGAAACATAATATATATCAGACGGGGGCATAAAAAGGGAGAAGCTGAGGTGCTGGTTGAGGGTAAAAGGATAAAGAGATATAGAGACGACGTCACGAGAAGGCAAGTCTGTAAAAATGAGTTCGCTGAATGTAAGCCTCATCTGCTCGGGCAGGTCGTTCCAAAGTCGAGGGGTCACGTCTGACTTGAGCCTCCATCTTCTTCTCCAAACAAGAAGTGACCGTCCCGAGGATCTATGAAACCTTCAGGGAGCCAATGGAGGAAAGCTAAAGTCTAGCTGCTGGGATCTGGACAAGTTGGAGGCGTAAGAGAGATTTGCAGAACATTTCTTAATTCGTTGTTTTCTGTGGTTGGGCAATGACGGGAGGGTTCCTTTGGAGTTTGTATTTTTACTTGCAGCCATAAAGATCTTCTGAGAATCTCGTCCAGAATCTCTGAGAAAGGCTGAAATTTCAGATAAAAGCAACAAAATTCTCACATTTCAGAAGCTCAACATCAAATGTTTCCTTCATAAATGGACCCTAATCTAATGATGATCGGCTAACTGATTAACTGGTTAAAAGTCCAGAAGGTTTCTGTGCAATCTTTAAAGCATGACCAAGCCACAAACTAAGATTACTCAGGATTTGGTTTCCTTTTTTTGAAACCTTCCTATCCTAACCTCCAACACGGTCTAATCCATGAATGCACAGCAGTGATTACTGGTCAGTTCAAGCTGGAAACAAGAGCCCATCTAAAACACACAGAGCAGGTTACCATACCAACCCCAGCATCTGAACACAGCAGATAGCTGGATTTGGCTGCGAGCTGCCCGAGTCAAATCCCCTCGCTGATTCCCAAAAAGGCCGCTGAAGACAATAAACACACACACACCGCCCACACCCTTCGTCTGACTCTCTCCAACGCACACACACCGCCTGCCCTTTAGCATCCAGCGCACCAGGCAGGGGCAAGAAGGTTTGGACTTGTATCTCTTTCATTGCATGTTTGAGAAAGGGATGAGCATCAGCGAGACAATCGGCGTTGCGGAGTCTATTCACTGATGCCACCCAGAGCCTTCACTGCTCTATCTCCCTGAAAGAATGGCAGAATAGGCTCAGGGTGGAGTAAAAAGGGAAAATCCTTGCCAATTTATTATTCATGGGGAGGGGATTTTCCTTTCAGGGCTCCTTTATCGAAGCCTTTCCCAACACGTCACCCTCTCTATCAGCCTGACAAGTGCCAATCAAAGGGCTTGAGTCCAGGTTTTTGGGGAAACGCTGGAGGATTTCGGAGACAATAGCCAACGAGTCCACAGTGAGACAATGGTGACATGGCTACACTGTCAGTGTGTGGTCCTCTGGGGGGGAAACTATCCTTGCTCACTACACGACTAATCTCTGCTTGCACCATCTCTCTGTCTTTCTGGAGCCTAATCTGTCCCCGTAGCTTCCTCAGCTTTCCGAAACAATCCACCAGGGTCAGTTCAGATTAGTGCTCTTTGTGGCCCCGCGCACATCGCTACATTCATTTGGATGCTAACATCTTTAGTAGCAGCTGAATGCTAAACACCGGAGTGAGCGCAGAGTGACCGGACAGTCATGAAACAATTATGAGGAGGAGGGATTATTCCACCTATGAATTCCTGATGAGCAGAGATGGACAAAGGTCTCATCATGAGCCTCACTGGGGAGCAGGAGCATCTTAACGCAGCTGATTTCTGGCTTCGGTTTAATCTCAGAGTTGCTCAACCATTGACGATTGATCCACAGACGTGTGGACAATTCATCGATACGGAACAGGAATCAGAACAACTGACTAACACTGAATTAGAAATATATATTTTTACAGATGGCCAATCCAGTTTACTCAATTCAATCCGTAAAAACTGTTTTATAATGTCATCTGTGGCTCTGGAGAAGCTCTGGGAAATGTAGGACATGTTTGTGAAGCTTGCCCAATACTTATGGTCAGGACATCCCTCCATACTGCTGTTTAATTTGCTTTATTTTACATTGGTATCACCGTCAAGTTGCTTTTTGTGTCTGTAGCAGACATGGTGCAAAGTTAGTATTCAGTTAAAGTCTACATGGTCAATGGATTTTCAATATTTATTTGCATTTATTTGCAGTCGTGTTTCTTTTTTAGCTCCATTTTTGGTCTCCACCAACTCCTGAGAAAAATATCTAAATCTTTAGCTGCCAAAACAATGAGCTGAAAGAGGCTAAAAAAGCTCTCTAGAGCTCCAAAGTTTGGGGGTAATACTTTGTGGGTTAGTCATGTTACACATTTGATTAGAGCAGCTTTAAATTTACTATTATATAACATAAAGAAAGGCCATTTTTGCCTGATAAATAACCAGAATATTAATATATTCAACCTATCATCCGTAAATCTAAATGTAAATCAGCAGTTGGTCATGTGAACTCATCAACTTTTGGTGTCACAAGCCCATTTTCTTAACCATCTCATATACATTGAGTCGTAATGGGGTCATTCCCTCCATTACTTGGGAGCTCCATTCAAAGGTTGAACTGCTCACACCTCCGGGGTAACCGAATCTCACCTATCCACACAAAGACATGCCACACACTGGGCATCTTTTAGAGACTCCGTGACCTCAGGCCTGACCTCTCCACGCCCTGCTGATGACCGCCCCCACCTCCTGCCTTCTTTCCCCCAAAGTGTGACCATGCCTTTGGCCTCTAAAAGGTCAAAGCTCACCGGCTATCACCAGGATCCTCTGGGTGACATCTTTAGTCGAGTTTGTTTCAATCTCACAGGGTAGTTAAACAGTTAAAGACTTGTTTTAAAATGTGTAAACAGCATTTTAAAGCTGAAGGGAATTTCAGCCATTGTATGCCAAGACAATAGCTGTACATTGTATACATTTAACGAGCTAATAAATCAATCATTCTCTATAAGAAAAGGCTCATATAAAGGTCACCCTTTAATGCAACATATTGCACAGTAGAGTCAACATCTGGGAGAGATTCAAGTAAAATCTTTTTTTAACAGTTTTTGTATTATTTTCTACATTTTAGATGAACACAGAGGACGTAAAAACTATAAAATAACACATGACATTATGTTAAAATTGTGTAAATAAAGCAATATACATTCTAATTGGGTTTAAGTTAAGGTGATTGTGGAGGCTAGGTCATGTGACGCAGCACTCGATCACTTTCCTTCTTGGTTTTTCCATTCATTTGAACGGGTGTAGCTGTGGTCGAGCGACTCAGACAGTGAATGAGAGTGAGGGAGCGCTGGCATCGATAAGGCCGGTTAATCAGAGGAATAAAAAGTTATTTCTTTAATATTTCTTTTAATAATTGGAGCACATTTCTTGACAATACTAATACTTAAGTGACATCTTCAATGCTTTTACTTCACCAGTGTTCGTATGAAGTATCCTCCAAACAGGTAGAAGAGTTTATAGCTGTTCTGAACGGGCAAGCTCAAAGGTGGGGAGCAAAGCCTGCTGTTACAGAGATGGGCGAGACTCATTGAACTGTACAAATGGAGATAACGGCACATGTTATCTGTGGATGCAAACATATGGAGGGAGCGTTTGGTCTGGAGCACATTGATCCCAGCACGATCAAGTTTATTGAAAACTGATGTTCATCCTCAGCACAAGCACAAACACTGAGTGTTTTTAAGCTTCACCTCCTCCCTCCAAGATGGATTAGAAATATCACCGCGCCTTTTGTGGAAACGGTTAGCTGCAGCTTGGCACTCAGACATATCAATCTCTGATGTGATGGATGCATTTGTAACATCCTCTAGGAATACGGACGGCACACCATGGACCATTAGCGTCAGAGAACGATGACTGATACCGGACAAGTGAGTCACCAGATCACAGCCTGACAGATGTGCTCAAATGAAGACGAGGAAGGGAAAAAAAGAGCTATTAGCTCGAGGGTGGCTCTCCAATTTCCACATGGGGACAGCACTCCTGACCCTTTTCCTGTCCTGCGCTGCCAGCTTTCCAGTGTTTGCACTTCCGTACAGTAAGCGCTGCCTCTGCACCATCATTCAAGAAGAATGTACACAAGGCGGCCACACAGGTGAAGGTGATACTTGGAGCCAGCTGGCCCTTGCTGGGATTAGCAGGCTTAAGTGTACCGGAGGAAAGGGGACGCTAAACACAGCGCTGACAGTGAGGAGACAATGGCTCCTAATAAAGCAGAGCTGACAGGGACTGAGTGGGCTTTTACCGGATCAGACACTAATGCTGAGGACGGGCTCTTGTATTGATTAAGGAGTGTTGTTATAGGCTCTTAAGAGAGAGCACCAGTTTTAGCAGAGAGGTGATATGTCATAGCAGCACACACAGATCAAGAAAAATAATTATTATGTAGGTAGATTTAAAGGATACAGTACCGTGATCGGACTTGCAGGGAGAACAGGCCGACCTGAACATGTCGTGTGACGGAGTCAGGTCTATGATCCATGAAGACGGTGAGCCAGAACCTCCTTCAGACTGATCCTGCAAGGACAGAATAAAACTTTAGTGACGTCGTCAACACTTTTTGGGTGGTTGTGCAGAGTTCTGGAAGAAACTCTGTGGAAACAATGTTTGGCCATTAGCAGTTGAAGCGTTTCAAAGGTTTAACATAGCTTAGCTTAGTATTAAACTGGAAACGGGATGGCTCACTGGTAAACATCAAATATTTTATTTTTCTTTTACAGGTGGTTGTGTGTTGGACTATTTCTTGGCTGCAAGCAGCGACTTCCTAGAGTCTCTGCTGGTTGCCCGGCAACCTAACGGCCACGATGAGACTTCAGGGAGTTGTACTGTGGACCGGTATCCTCGTATCTAACCCTCTGTGAGAAAGTGAATATTTTGAAAACTATTCCCGACTTTCTACGTTGGTAACATCACTGAGAAGATGCTCTGCCAACTTCCCAGCTCCAAACGTACCACTGGTTTATAACTTTATCTCTTTTATAAACAATCCTGTGTGTGAGGTGCTGCATTATGTAAATGAGCGTATGAATCCTGCTACGAGCACTCCAGCTCCTCATTGTGGTTTGGCGTAATTGCAGGGGGCTTATGAGTCTCATTCATGCTTTTCAGGGGCTCTCTCTCCCTCTCTCTCTCGTCCGTCATAAAGGGGAGATTAATCATAGATCACGTGGAGCACCTGCATCCATTCCACTGCAGCCCAGCATGCACAAGCCCTGTTTACCCCCCTGACCCCTCACCTCTGTCTGATCCTGGTGGTGGTGCATCCTCTAAAAGAATCCCACAGTGTCGGGCGTTTAGCAGAGCGTACCCCCCAGCGACAGAGCAATGAGCTGGTGTAAGCCTGCCTGCTCCTGTACAGTCAGGCTTCCCCCTCCCTCCCTGCAGCCCGTGACTGATTAACCACACACCTGCTGCACGCCGCGTGCCCTCTGTTATATTGTGTCTCAATTATCAACAACAATTTGGCTCGTCTTACGAGAATGACAGTTATAAATACATGCCAGTTCAAGTTTGTAAAAGGGGGTCTTTGTGTGGGAAGGAGAGTGTGTGTGTGCCAGGTCTGGGGGGGGGGGGTTTATTGTCTGATCGGAGTTGATTCTTGAAGGTCTAGTGTTTGCTCACGACAAGGAGGGAATCTGATAGATGAACGGAGGAGGGGGGTAGTGAGTGAAAAGCGGTTTCACAAGAGGCGGCGGCACTCACCGATTTGTTTTCCTGGACTTTCCCTGCGGTGTCACACCTTTCAGAGACGCCGCCAGCTGTGAGAGGCCTCAAAACACCTGACAAAGAAAAAAAACAAAAACACAACACACCACACGGGACACAGCGTCAAGCTAAAAAGAGAGAGCAGGAAGCCCGTGTACATGTGTACATAAATGTGAGCCTCCTGCCTGCGCGCACTTGCATGCTCTTCGCTTTTGTACTCCAGTGTGTGTGCAGAGATATGAGTAATGTAGTGTATTAGCTCCGATTATGGCTCTTAATCTCTGAGCAAATAATGGTAAAAACACGGAGTAACAAAACCCCGGAGGAGCACCTGTCTGCAGAAGCGTGCCAGGTGCAAACATTGTTCCGGAGACACTGACAGGAAAGACAAGCTTCCAGCAAACTCAGACAGATTTTCTGTGGTTGTCATGAGCAAGTTCACTCACTTTCATCTGGTGATGTGGATCCATGCAGATAGATATTTCTGCACAACACAATGGAAGTCAATGATTTTTAAGTGCTGCTGGTGGCTCCATTGAAAAGTGTTCACAATGAAATATCCAAAGTAAACGTACGGTCACATAACAAAGAGATGAATCATACAAAAGGCAGAATGGAACGATTCTGTCTCAGAAGCATTCATAGTGTCACAGAAACAGCATTAGCCTATAACTAATGATTGTTTTCATTAGCGATTAATCTGTTAGTTGTTTGGCCCAGAAAATGTCAGAAAATGTCTCGTTTTGTCCACAACCCACATTTGAGAAGCTGATATCGGAGAATTTGGACATGTTTTTCTTACTCAAACAACCACTGATGGCCTAAAGAGTGGACGGCGTATACGTGACGTCACCCACAAGTTTCTGAAGAGACGTTTTGAAGCTCAAAATATGCAGCACTGGCCATGTTGGCAGTTCACAGCCACTTGTTGACAATCAGCCAACTGATTCACTAAATGTTGCAGCTCTGCTTGAGAGAAACGTTAAAATCCTGCTTACTTTATGTCTACGCGTCGTGTTTGTCGGTTTTGGATAACTGGAAAGGTGTTGATGAGTAGAAGCTGTTAGTCCTTCATTTGAAGGACGCTGACAGCGATCAGTGCAATCTCGAGAGAATAAAGAGTTCTCCACGGTGCATCACTGGCCAACCACAGAAATTTGCAAGAGGTGAGGAGAAAATCCTGAATTTGTGAAGTGACCGAGCAGATATTGGCAAGAATCTGTGCTTAAACGCCACAATAAATGTTGCTACTTTATTACACTTTCTGGAAAGAGGTGTTTGCATTTCATTGAGACAAATAAAACTGCATGGCCACATACCACCAGAGCTAAGAGAGAGATGTCCCTTTGGTGGAACTGTACCTTTAAATATTTCCAGAGTTTATCTCTCCGATGTTATCAGACTACAAGCAACAGACGCTAGACTAAATTACTTTCCTGCACACCCTCTTCTCCGTCTCATATCCATTGTTATGTACGCAGCACTTGGTTCTAAGTGTCTCCGGCTATCTCAGTCGGACTTTCCCGGTTAATAATCCACTCTAGCGGTTTGATCTTTATTAATATGGCACATCCTGATATCCCTATAAACCTTTCCTCTGAGCTGCCACACCTTCGGGGAAAAAGCAGTTAAGAGCTCGCAGCGGCATGCCTGGGAGCAGATGAGAGGCGGTATCACACCTCGTTAAAAGAAAAGCCGCTCGACGCCATAAAGGCATCGCTTACTCTCAAGGCCGGCCGCGGACCGCCAAAACACACCTACAGTGTCAAGTCTTTCCCCTCCACACCCCCCACATCTGGCTGGTCATGTGTGTTTTCTCCTCACACACACACACACCTGTCTGACTGCCGTGACGGTTTTTGCTTATCAAACGATCTCATTCAAACTGTCAGAAATATTTGAGCTTTACACTGAGTAAACTGAGATTGCTTGTCAGTCTTTGGAAATATTCAAAGTTCAAATAAATCACAGGCGGTTTGGATGCTCGCGGACTGAATAAACAAGTTTCAATGGTTGGAAAAGATTCTGGATGCTGAAAGTTTATCTTTTGAGTGTGAACTTCCTCTTTTGGCTCAGTTTCCACCTGGCATTATCAACTTACTTGTATCGATTGTATCTGGATTATATTTAATCCTGGTATTAAGCTACGTGCTTGTGTGTGCGTGTGCCTTTTCCAAGAACTTCACCTCCTCCCAAAATATTTGCGTTGTATTCTGCTTACTGCGATATGGATACTGGATCTGCATGAAGTTTGCCATTGATATGAAATGTGTTGATTTTCAACTTTCAGCTTTCAGGTTGAAAAAGCTTGTTAGTGGACTTTGAGTTGAGTTTTGATTTTAGCGTTTAAAAATTGTGTTTTGGGTAAATTAATTGCTAAATTTGATTCACACATAAATCTCTTAATGCATCTTCCTCATTAAGATCTATACCCAATGACGTCGATCCAGGATCATACTGCATCCTCAGATCGGACCAATCCTGCTCCAGTGAGATCTCCTCTTCCAGACTGAAAGGACTCGGCAGGGTCTCGGGCTCCAAGCGGTCCAAGAGGAGCAGTTGAACCCGGGATAAGGAGCCCAGATTCCCAGAGTCACAACCGACCGTCAGCGCTGCCAGGCCGGGAGACAGATCTGCAGAGGGAGATGATGAAGTCTGAAATATGACAATGCAACGCTGCAGGACAGAGCAAATAATACATACAGGTTTCATCTTCTACTCAGATTTCATCTGCTGTTTATCTGGGGCTGGGTAGAAGTGGTAGAGAGTCTACGACCCGCTCACCAGCATTTTGGCCTAAAAGAAGAGTCCGCAGAAACGCCTTAAACTGTCAACTTTTGAAAATAATTTGATTTAATGACTTGCTGAACTGGATTATGACATTACTGTAAATGTACACCGCCTTCCTTCCACACAATCCCTCAAACCAGAGCAGCTCACCCCGTTCCCCACGCACCTCCACCTCCACCACCTCCTCCTACTTCCCCTCTGACAGGCTCCAAAGTTCTCATCGTCACACCCAATTAAAAGCGGATCAGTGACAGTGTGGCTCGGTGCCCATGCAAATCCCCGGCCCACGCTGGCTGGGTGTGGAGCTGCCATTCCTCTCCGAGGGGATTTCACACGACACGCTCTGCTGCAGGTACCCTGACACACACGCACACACACACACACACACACACACACACACACACACACACACACACTTTCCCAGAAACATCCCAGAAAGCTGCACATAAGCCTCCACATCCACCTTTACATTAAAGTAGCTTTCACAGACACAGTTTTCAGTTTGAGTCCACATGTGCGGGAGGTCACACATGGCGTGCAGGCTCGGTGTAGAAATCCCTCAGGTGAGGAAAAAGGAACTATTGCCTCGGCTGATAAATTAAGGAGTCGTTGAGAGGAAATCCCTGGGATAACTGTGGGTGTAACATAAAGTGGCGGGACACACTTTCAGTTAGGCCACAGGCATTAGTACATAATTAGCCAAAAGTAGCCACAAGATTGAAACACACTCAGCAAACACTGCGGCAGATAACAAATGACTAATCTTGTGATTAAGGTGTTGGACACGTTGGTTACCACCCACCCGGTGTCAGACGGACAGACGAGCACGGACACACTTCGATTTTAAAAGACTCGTAAGATTGAAACACAGAGTTTATGCAGCTTCACAGAGTCAAGACACAATTTGTCTTAATCAAATCTTGCAGGTCTCCGGAGGGCCGCAACTAACTGTAATCTAGTTAGATTATCAATTAATCTACTGAATAATCATTTAATTGTATAATTTATGAATCAACAGAGAAAAATGTCATCATTCATGAGATATTCGGAGAGATACTCAGTTTACAGTGACATCAAACCTCCTCCTGTGTTGTGTGTTGAAGTCAAATGACTGAAATGTTTAATTAATCAACAAAAAAAGTTGATTTCATTTTACTTTGATTCATTGATTGAAATTAATCAACGAATCGATTGAGGAATGTAGCATTTGTTTAATATAATAAATTATATATAACCTTTTCTCTCCTATGGTAAAGAGATGATAATACTGTTGATTTCATGCATACGGTTGGTGCTTAATTACCACCTCAGGTCCACCAGCGATCCACGTCATCACCATCCCATCAAGGTTTTAGTTAGTTAATAATATTTAAGAGAGAAAACATCAAAAGTTTGGTATTATTTGCCTGATAAATTATTAGATTTACATCATAGACATGCTCTTGATCTTGCTTAAATATATATTTATGACTTTGAGCACATTAAATGAAGGTTTATAAAGTTAGCTCGTGAGTTTTTTTGCAGCTCCTTCATCAGAATATCACGACAAAAGTGAAAAATGAAATGACTGAATGTCATAACCGCCGACATTGTGTTGAACTTAACGTGTTTGTTGTTGTTTCCATGTGGCTCCCAGTCATGTCTCAATTAGACATGCTCTCCTTCCTCTGTGACTCCTGCCTCGTTACAGACAGGGATGGGCTTATCTGGGCGCTCACTGTGTCGGGTCTTTGTATCAGCCCATGTTGGCCAACAAAAGCAGAGTAAATGCGATGTGTGTGTGCATGCCTGTGTTAGATAGCATGCGTAAATGTGTGTGTGTGTGTGTGTGTGTGTCCTGGAGGTGGTTTAGTGAGCTGCTGAGTGAGACATTAGCCAATGAAGACTTCCTCCACCTCCCTCATAGCACCGCTAATCCCCTGACAAGGTGTTTAACCTGCTTGCTTGACCCGGACCTCCATCTGACCTTGGCGACCTTTAGCCCCCGAGGATGTGGAAGGATCAGGGCCACCGCTGCCATGGCGACCACAGCGCGATAAAATCAACCCAGGGCTGAAACCAAATGTGAGCTAATGCTCCAGACTGATTTTTATCAGACTGACACGGAGCACAACTGACATCTGTACGGACAGAGGCTGATTTAAAGCTTCGCTGAGCAGGATTGTTATTGGAAAATACAGATATCTTATCACGCTCCATCACAGAGTGAGAAGAAATGAGAAGAATATATCATCTTTAGATATATGTGGGGCACCAGTGATGAATAAATCAGCAGATTGGTGGCTCAAATAAAACAGCACTTTTCCAAATGTATCTAGAAATGGCTGACATAAACATAAATAAAAGAAGAAGAATCAAAGAAAACATCCCAAATATGCATCAGTCACTGAAATCTAATCACCCAAACAGACGGAGAATACTGGCACTAACATGAGGCACGAGACCACTGACAAGTAATCAAGCGACTTAGACAATGAATGAGAGTGAGGGAGCACTGGCACCGATAAAACCAGTTAATCAGCGAAATAAAAAGTGATTTTGATTTTAGCGGTTATGTTGTTGGAAGGATTTAACCTCTGGTAACCATGAATATCTGCATGAAATTTCATGCTAATACAAGAACGTTAGTTAGCATCCATCGCTCCACCCTCGAATTCGTTGTTGCAGATGATTTTATGGGTTTGTGTTTGTGTCTACCTGTATCAGGTGAAGGGCAACCTGATAAGTCCGATGGCTCGTCCAGAGACGGACAGGAAGTGGAGCGAGGTGCGATGGCCTCCAGCTCATCGAACACATGAGACTGACTGCAGCTGAGCTCAGAGTAGCGTGATGCTGCGGTGCCACAGCGTCCTGCAACAGCAGCGGAGTGGGAGTATTAAGTTATGATGACAAACACAATGATGATGAGGATTAGATGTAACTTTAATGATAGACGTGGGCACTGTGGGTTAATAGGAAACAGCAAAGAGGTGCATGAATAATAATGAACTGAACTAAATGAGCACATTATTGAATGTGCTTCTTCCTCCAGTTAGCTAAATATGAAGCTACAGGCAGGAGACAGTTAGCTCACTTAGCATAACCACCCATAAGACTGTCTATTTTGTACAGATTAACAAACAAGCTATATTGTCCAAAATAATGAATTTTAAAAGGCAATAATAGAAACATTTTCTAACTTTGGACTGCTGGTTAGCTGCTCCTTTATGCTAAACTAAGCTAACATATCTAGGCTGAAGACTGCAGACTGTTAGCTCAGCTAAGTAGCGTGTATAAAACTACAATGACTTTACACATGCTCCTAAAGGTTACACAAACGACATACGATAGGTAAAATAATGAATTTTAGAGGCAGTAATAGGTGCATTTTTAAACTTTGGGCTGGTAGCTAGCTAGCTACAAAGCTAACGTATAGCTGCCCCAAGCTATAAGCAGGAGACAGTTAGCTCAGCTAGCTAGAATGGCTAGCCATAAAACTGCAATGTTTAAATACAAAAATTATATAAAAAAAACAAAAAATGATGTGTAAAATTATTAACTTTAGATTAGATAGAACAGGCCAAACTAAGAGCTAACTAACTGGCTAAAGCTACAGGCAGAAGACAGTTAGCTCTAAAAACTAGTATAAAAACAGTTTTTTAGCCTTTTATTTTGTAAAGATTAAACAACAACAACTTTAGAGGCAATAATAAGCACATATTTTAACTTTTTTTGGACTGATGGATTGCTGCCCAGTCTCAGCATCAACACTTCTCATATATTTTTTGTTTTTTAAGATCTATAAGTAAGTTTTGGCAGTACTCTTGAATCTGCAACATAATTTGTGATTTCAGTGAAGACTAGTGGACTAATAAATAAAGAGTATCACAGAAGTGCTGGAGGATGTTTTTTCTAACACAGCTATCAGACTATAAATCTCGGCTCGAGTGTTGTTGTGGGTTTAGTTAAAGCCTGTCCCTTCCAGGTTTTACACTCTGACAAGTGGACAGCTCCCAACACAAGCCCAGGACCTCCATGAGTGAAGGCCCCAAGGCGAGGTATGAAGGTCTGTCTGAGCACAGCGTTACAGTCGAGACTTCAGGGCGAAAGTAGTGTGATCTCACCTTCAGTGTACACACACAGAGGAAGAAGCTCTTGCCCTTAAGCTGCAATTACCTGAAGACCTCCCTCAAAGGATGGGTTAAAAAAAAAAGCCAAGATAATCACTAATTACTTATCTGCTCTCAAACCACCAAAACAAAACTGTTTCACCCTGCCTGGTTTAGAAATCAGAGGATTAGCGACAGAAACTGTTTCACTGGGTGGTGTGTGTTTTGTCGTCGTCCTGAAAGAGGCTTTTCTCACATTAGAAATGCAGAACAGCTCAGCTCGGACAAAAGGATAATATATACGGAGGCTCTAAAAAGGGAAAAAAGGCAAACTCAGCTCCTTCGTGTCGGCCCACAAGGACACGGAGCATAAATGTACACATGAAGCCACCCTCACGCAGCAGTCAAGTATGTGAACAACGGCGCAGCACTATTGTGCACTTGAGCGTCTCTGCGCTCTCCTCAGGGAGACAATGGAGGGACTTGACTTGACACTTCAAAGCATATTGCTGCTGTCAACTCAGCTGTCTGTCATCCGAGGGCCGCACTGAGTCAGGGTGAGTTTTTCGGGGAGGTTAAAGGTGACTCTTTGGGGTCGGCGAGTTTGATACGACAGAGTTAGAGGCGGACAACGACTCCTCTGTGTGCATGTGGCCCTCTTGTCCTGGTCACTAAAAGGCCCCCAGAGTGGAGAGGCCGGGACAGTGACCCGCTTCATTGTCAAGGACAGTTACACTCTGGGAGATGTCGCTCAAAACAGGTCAGATCGGGGTTACTCTACAGATTGTAGGAGATCTGAAAAACTCATACTGGGGGTCATAAAGGGCTGAACAGGCTCCCATCAGCCTCTGCAGCGACATACAGCATGTATACGACACAGGGTTGCAAAGGTTAAGGTGACTTTAGTGTCTCCCAGAGGAGGAAAATTGTCTTTTTTAATACCCAGAAACAGATGACATCATCCACTAAAGGCAGTTTTCTTTCTTGAATATCTCTCTACGAACCAACTTAAAAGATTCTTCTGGTTTCTGACAACTTGGACCTTATTTTTTAAGAGAGAGGCCCGAGAGCTGTTAACGGTCCCAAATATTTCAGACAGATGACGATCTATGATGTCGGGGGCTTGTTGCATCAGGTACAGGTGAGACTGGAAGCTCAAGTTTATCAGACATAAAGGCACTGCATTTAAACATATTTGCCTGCCCGCTGTTGAATCAAGGACACAAACATTGGACCAGGTAAAGGCTCGTCTTCCCGTTCTTGTTGTGGTGAACAAACGCTATCAGAACCAGGAGAAACAACATCAAGAGGATGAAAATAGTCGTAATAAACCAGATTTATCCTTTAAGCTTTACACGCTAACACACCGAGGCCACGTCGAGCCTGAATTGCCTCCATCTGCGGTGAAATAAATGAACCAGCGACACTCGCTCTGTGTGCGCCGTGAAGAGAACAGCGTGCTCCGAAACAGCGCGGGCCCCCCTGCAGCACAGCACCACACAGAGAACAGTAGATGTCTCTGATAGAAAAGAGAAAAGCCCTACACAATTTCCACATTGTTTGCTTTCTTTCATAAAGTTCCTAGAGGAGTCAGATGTCAGCGGCCCTGTCCTTTATCCCCATTGGGAACGGTAAATTAGCGTCTGCAGGAAAGCCGCGGAGGTATTCTATTGTGCCGGGCTTTCCTCAGTGTTCTGCCGTCAAGCGAGCGGTGGTCAGTGTGGATTTATGACCATCGGCTACACGTCTCCCTCTCAGAGCCCGGAGAATAGCGAAAGCACGGGGGGGAGCCGAGGCTGAGAGGCACGGCACACGAGGTAGGCACCCCGACTTCTATTGTTGGGGCCCCACGCCTTTGAACGAGGAATCAAACGGTACCAGCTTTTCATCAAAAGCTCTCCTTTCTATCGCTGATTTAGAGGAAAAAGAAAAGCTTTCTGCGTTATTTATTACAGGGCGGGGGGAGGTGGGGAAAAACAGGCACAACAACAGCAATGCTTTGACAATGTGTTGATGTGGCAGGAGCATCAGAAACTTCTCACTGTGGAAACAGGCTTTGAACTGACTGTTGTCTGGCCCTGTATCTTTGTCTAAGGGTGGATGTCCAGCCATGTTCGGGACAATCGGGCTGCTAAAGAACGTGGGCAGGGAGGAGGCTGTGAACGCTCCATATGTGAGCTCATTTCTCACCTCTGACAGGGGAGATAGGAGGCAGGACAGGCCAGCGATGAGACTCCAACCGAGTTAGTGATGCAGAAGGGGTCAGCTTTGGTCCTGACCCCGAGCGAGGAGTGGTCTCCTCTGGACTCGGGCAGGAAGACCATGTAGCGGAGGGGAAAGCCACGGTAATGAGGTCCAAGGATGGGTTGAGAGCTGGATCCAAAGATGCATCTCGGTGGAGATTCTCTGTGCTTTCACGCCTGCTCAGAGGTTTGTCCGACTGAGGAAGGACACCTGACGCTGGGTGAGGTGAGAGTGGTTTGGTCTGGCCAAATACTATGTCAAAGAGCGCAGGGGTGGTCCTGCAATTTGTGGCTGATCGCCCAGAGATGGATCCTCCTGGAGGAGGAGAAGCCAAAGGTGACTGCATCGCCGGACAAGGCTGGAGCGGCGAGGAACAAGCCCCGCCTTCTGGGTCCCCTGAGGTCATGATATCTGCTGCAAGGCGACAAAGGAAATTAGATTTAACACAGCGAAATCATTTATCATTTATCAACCCATTTAACAACCCACTATCACAGTAGACGTTTTACCAGACAGGATACTGCTCCTGCCGCTGGCCAGGTCGGTGCTCCGGCTGAACAAACTGGACGGTGGACGACTTAAATCTGAGAGAGACCTGTGTGAGTCCGAGGAGGCCGGCAACGGAGAGAGCTCCGGTCCAGCTGGCTCGAGGTGCAGCTTCCAGTCAGACTCTGTGATGGACACCGCAGCAGGTTGCAGCTCCTTCTCTTGAGCTTCATCTTTTTCCTCTGGAGCAGGACGAGGGTCAGGAGATGGAGGAGAAGGAGATGCTGGGACAGTGTTCGGCTTGCTGTGCTGTCCTCCAGAGTCGGGATAACAGGTGTTTTGGTGGGGAGGTGTTGGATTAATGGTGGACATCGCGAGTGGAAGACAGGGAACGACAACAGCAGCAGAGCGCCTTCCCGCGATGGAGCTCTCATTGTGCACAACGTTTCTTCTTCTCTCTGGACTGAAATGGGAGAAACCTTCAAGAAAGACAAAAACAAAAATCTTCTTAAAGATCGACATTCAAAGAGCTTTTAAAGTCACTGTTCTTTCAATGGTCAACATGTCAGAGGTCATTTTTTAAAGTCTGCTCGTGACACTCTGGTTCCCACTTTGCTCGGTCCTGAAGCAAACATTTCACTCCCTGCTGGGTGGGTCGGCCTGCTAACAAAGGCAGCGAGAAATTGCCCTGCTGGAGCAGCTGCCTGTTTCCAAACTCAATATTCACAATAGTAATCAGACCTGAGGGCAGCGGAGCGTGTGTGTGTGTGTGCATACAATCTTTATTTTAAGATGGAGATGGTGTCCTGAAAACACAAGACAGCGCGTGAGGACCAAAGTTAGATGGATGGAGTGCTTAGTTCAACATGAAGTGACTGATATGAGCCACAAAACCAAGTGACATTTACATTTATGAGCTAAAATAAAAGCTCAGAGGCACTTTTGTATAAAATCTGGGCTACTTTTATGGCAGTTGAGCTCCCATTCCCGTTCCCATTAACTGATTAGTTGTTCGACGCTCATGATTTTCATGAACGAGCTTCCTCCTCCGGGTGGCCGGGCTCAGCCTTCAGAGAGCTCGGACATCCGGAGGACGAAGGAGCCAACTGAGGTGGTTAGGGCATATGATTAAGACAGACTTAAGACGACAGATTTACATATCCAGAGAGCACACTGCCAAACTCATTTCTAAAGCACTTGTTGCTCTGGTTTATGCATCCCTCTCTCTTCCTAACACACTCATTATCTCAGCTCCTCTTTCTTCTGAACATTTCCTTTCATCCCCTCCGAGATTCTCCTCCACAAACATCAACTCCATCCAGCGCCGCCCATTTCCCTTTCACCTCCTCCATCCCCCCACCCCCCCTTCCTTTCTCTCTCCTCCTATTTTTTTGTTGACCACTGAGTGTGTGTTGAGTTTGTGTGTGTGTGTGTGATGTCGGGGAGGCGGGTGGAGGGTGTTAGACAATCTGCTCTTGTTTCCTCGGGGTCTGCCGCCGAGAGGAGTCAGCACAGGAGGATAAAGAGAACGCACTGGAGAGCACATTTCTGCACTGCCTCCTCTTACAATGCCCTGCCATTCCCATCTGTTACACACACACACACACACAGTGTGCGCGGACTCGTGCATGTGTGTGCTGATGTGCATATGAATGACATGTGTCACAGCGCAAAGCCACGGCGTCGGGGGCAGCACGTTTCTTCATGGAGCAGGGTTAAGGGCAATTGTGATGGAGCCGACCACCATATGGTAGAATAATTAGTATTAGCTGAGAAATGCCCCCCTCCTCTACCCCACACACACACACATACACACACACACACCAGCATGGTGAAAGCAACACCCTGCTGTGGAGCCGAGGTGTGTGCTGGGAAAGATGCCTTCACATCAGAGGCCGGGGCTCTGAAAGGAGCGGCAGGTCTCCCTGGACCGCGGGGGCCTTTTCACTCCGACCACCAGGACCACCAGGAGGGCGGCGCTGTGGGCACTTCCTCGCCAAAGAAGGAGATTTGCACTTAACCAAACACAACCGCAGAGAGAGATTAAGAACTAACGACGAGCCCGGTGGCCTCTACCTCCACTGCTCCAGGAGATGAAGAAAAGGCGAGAAAACTTGTTAATGAGCAGAGCCGAGGAGTCAAAAGGAGCCCGCTGACCTCCTCCTGTTGTGGCTGTGGATGGTGTGAAAGCACCAGGTGTTTTGTTGATAAGCCTCACCCTCCAGCGTTTGTGTCTCCAGGGCAGCGAGAGCGTGCACGCTGGTCGTCTTCCCCAGAGACCGAGGCTGCGGTCTGGACCCGGAGCTCAGGAAACAAGGAGGTCTGAGGTCCTCAGGACGAGCCTTCATGTGAGACAAGAAGCGAGGACACAAGCAGGGACGAGGAGCCGGACGATCACGGGCCTGAAAAGGCGAGAAAAACTCTCAGTATGAAGAGATTTTCATTTATACAAACTAATACCTAAAAAATATTAAATAAAAGAAGAAATTAAGATAAAAAAAAAGAATATTCAGTCAATAAACTTAAATACATAAAAATGTATCAAACTAAAATACAAAGAATACATAAATCAGAAAATGAAAAA
The DNA here is from genome assembly GCA_023373845.1 of Nibea coibor. Lineage (NCBI taxonomy): Eukaryota > Metazoa > Chordata > Actinopteri > Sciaenidae > Nibea > Nibea coibor. Next base: position 15,227,060 of record CM041731.1, read on the forward strand.
ATAAAAACAAATATATAAATAATAATAAATAATAATACATTTGAAAACATACTATATATACCGAAGAAGACATTTCCTGTATATTAATCAATATACAAAATAAAAGTCTGAATAAGACAACATGGCACTACAAAATAAAAGCCTAAATGAGACATGGTGGCACTACAAAATAAAAGCCTAAATGAGACATGGTGGCACTACAAAATAAAAGCCTGAAGGAGGCCTCGCTGTTTGTGGAGGAGAATTCAAATGATGCACGGCGCCTCTACTGCCCCCTTGTGTCGACTGAACAGATCGCACCTCTCTTCCTCCTCTCTTAACTCCAGCTTCTTACATCCAACAACAGCCTCCCTCCACTGTAGGAGGCAGAAAATTATCTTGAGGGTGATAAACCTCCTTAGAGTACACTGACGGGACACGGCAGATAAAGCCAGGCGGGGACGGTCAATATTAGAGATGTGGAGTGATGGATGGATGGATGGACGGACGCCGGCCTGTCACTGGAAACCAGCCCGGTGTGAGCGTTGGTGCCAGTGACTGATTCGGTGGCCTTTAGAGAGCAAACAATTGTAATAAATGTCCGGCAGACGCAGGGCTTTGTTTGACTTGGATTAGAGCTTCATGTAAAACAAAGTTCAGCTCCTCAGCCCTTTTTAACGCACAATAAAAAACAAACACGCAGAGATCTGTCGGGATACAACGATGAACCAGGAGACCTTCAGACAGACAGACAGAGAGAGGAAAGGGGGGAGAAAGTCGTGGAGGGAGGTGGAGGTTCACTGTCTGTGACTCACACAGGGAGGATCAGCTTTTAAATCCCGGCACCATCGCCGCTGATTCCCTTCTCTCAGATCTGGAGGCTTTAAAGATTTGCATTCTTGTGATGTAAAGAGGTAGAAAAGGCAGAACAAGAGCCCGGCGATGCTCGCTCTTCTTCCATCCCCTACGGCATCCTCAAAACCCGTCACTCAGGGCCCATCAAGAGGCTGAGGAGGGCTTTGTGAGGGCTAGACAGGTGTCATCAAGCCAGCGACCTTTTGCCGAACAGGTCCGGGCACGACGAGGTGCTTTAGCCCACGCGAAAGCTCTTTTAATGCAGCTCGACACGCAATCATACAGTACATACAGTGCAAAGCTGATGTTATCGCACGCGGTCACACTGATGAACGCCGAGATCCAACCGCGATGAGCCGGTTACACCTGCAGCTGGTGTAAACTTCACCCATCTTTCAGTCTTTATTTGATATTTGCTTCTTCTTTAGCAACTCAATCGCGTCTGTTTGTCTGTTTTTAGCTTCCAAGAATCCAAAGTGAAGTTTCTAAACCACCATTTTCTGGTAGCTGTTATAGGAGGTTTGTTTGAATATCCAAGCTGCCGGAGCCACCACAATTTCAGTTTCAAAACTTCCTTCCTTCAAAGTTTAAAGACAAACTTCCTGTTCAAGTTTTCGTACTTGCTTTTCTCTGGAATCAGAGATAAATAATGATATTTTGGCTATTATGTCTCTCTAACAGCTATGTCGCTCAGAATATACGACGCTATTTCACTGATTTTGGTGAAACTGGATCATATTTTATGGAGAAAATGTTTTCCAGTTTTCCCGCTGATGTCCTCTGGTTGTTCCGCCTCGATTCTGTGATTTACTGATGGACAGTGAAGTAAACTGCTGCCAGCTGTAGCTGCTGTTAGCTAACGTTAGGGCGAGGAGCCGGAGTCGTGCCAGAACCGGAGCTACAAAAATAATAATAAAGTTGGAACTAAACCAGACCTCACTGTCTGCGACATACTGAACATAAATCAAATGTTCAAACTTGTTTACTGTTTGTTGACACGCCAGCTTCTTGTAATACTTACAGGAACTCAGAATTACCGCATCACATCGCCGCACGGCTCATTACTGGGAAAAAAGGATGACTGCAACATGTCACAGAGGAAGCCATTTTCCATCGGAGACAGTAGGTAATACTTTAGCTTCTGTAGCCACCCATAACACTCATGTGGGCTCCTTCGGGGGCCCTGCAGGCCCCCAGGAAACAGGCTGACCTCCTGGCGTCAGGCAACCCACACGCTGTCCTCACACAGCCAGAGCTGGCTAATGTCATTACGGGCCTGTTTGTGGTCAACAGCTCCCTGATTGAGATGTACAAGAAGTGCTGCTCGATGAATGTAGGAAGTCTATTAGTTAGTCAGAGTCCCAGATGGCCTGCAGAGGACAGAGTTGCGTGTGCTCCTTCAACCCCTCCCCTCCCCCCCGCCCTCACCTCTAAACACACACTCATAAGCAGTGATACGAACACGCATGCACACACACACACTTAATTACACTGCCTCCGAGTGAACCCTCTGACAGGCGGACGACGACGAGCAAAGACAGAAGTGTGTCTATGTCCCAGCGTCTGCAGGAACAGAGAATTCTTCACAGAGCTGATGCACAAGAAAGCCAGGCTTAGGCCCTAACAAGGTTAAACCCCTGAAAAAGAGTGACTTTTTAAATCATGGAGATTTGTGTTTCTGCGGGGTGTAATTAGCTTTGCTGCTGCGGGGGAGGAGGGAGGGTTGGATGAAGGGTCGGGGATGCTGGCGAGGGGAGGGCGGCGAAGCGGGGGACGACGACAGTGGGGCGCATTGTGGAGTCCGGCGGATTCAGGGGAGTAAATCTGATTATCAGCTCGTGTCAGAAGCCAGGCTCAGATACAGCTTAGCATTCAGAGCAACTTTCTACTTTCGATGGTTAGACAATGACCCCCCTTTACGGGCCCACGCAACCCCAGAGGGCCCGACAAACTCTGGCCCTGAAGCCCCGACATCCTGAAACAACGCAGCACAGGATGACAGGACGACGGACACGGCACGGGCAAACTACACTGATGTAGTTTGATCGACATCAATCGTTTGAAAATGAAAGACATCCGATGGTGTGGAGTTAGAAAGAAGTGAGTCCTTGAGGCTATGAACTGACCCGGTCTGTGTTTGTACCACCGGCCACTCGGAAGAAGAGATTTTATTCCTGTTGGTGCAAGTCCAGCAGAGACCACAGTATGGAAGAGAGCAAGAGGACAAATCCCTAATTGCTCCCCAAGGGTGGTACCGCAAACATCTCTCCACATTTGTGCATGATGGTGTATTTTTGTTTTTATGTGCACGACTTGTACAACAAGAATTGATCACTCGCTCAAAGAACAAATCTGTCCACGTGAGAAGGCTCATTGGTTTGGAGCCCAGTGTGACGTGTTGCTTCATCGAGAGTCTGAAACCCAAAGAAAAGATTAGTTAAACTTTTTATTCGCTGATTTACTGAAATATTTCTGGTTCAAACTCTGTGAAGCTTTTCCCAAAAAATTAAACCACGTCATGATATTTCTGCGTCGCCTCTAACGAGTAAAAAGAAACACACACTCCTCCTCCTCGTCGCCGTCTTTCTCTCCTCCAACACTCAAAAGTCTCCACCTCTCCCCTTTGCTTGAAAAGAGTCTGGGAGTGGATGTACGACAATTAACAGTGGGGTTGCCATGGCGACAGCAGAGTTGTGTGGGCTGGCTTCCTGTCTTGGCCTCTGGTTAAACAAACAAGTAAAGTCGACAGACAAAGACGGTCGCTGGTCCTTACAGCCTCATTTACATCCTCAACTGCCTTCAGCACTTCGAGTTCATCAGGCCTGGCATCACCCTCTGCCATCGCCCCGCCGCTGCTGCTATATCTAATAAATCACGACGGCATTGTGATGGTAAAACTGCTCCCCGTCTATACAGCGACACAACTTTTACAACAAGCGTGTCCCAGTCTAAGCAGACAGACAAGACGACAAGAGGCTGTTGACCCAGCAGGCTCGCTTTATATAGGTGTCAAAGCTCCTCTGCTGTCACCCGGGACACGAGCTGCAATGGGACGGCGCCGGGTCAGAATGCACAGGTGCCCAAACAAGGCGACCGAGGCGCATGGCTCCACGTTAAAACTTAATATATGTGTTTTCTGCAGGAACAAACTGACTTTTCTTTAATGCCAAGTACAAATTTAAGGTGCATTTTTCTTGTTCCGTTACATTTCTGTGGGATTTTTTTTTTTACGCCACTCCATAAGCGGCAGACTCTGTGGCTGTAAAATTACTCGTTAGCCTCTAATTTAAATCATCATGTGTGAGACGGTTGTGCGTGGACACTTTGATTGACAGGTGGGTGTAGTTACAGATGGCTTGATTGGACACCAAGGTGTGATTGGGTCCGCCTCAGGTCATTAGTTTGCAGATAAGTCGGGAGGCTGAAGAGGTGGGACTACCAGCATGGCGGTGGCAGAAGCCACCACACAACTTCAGAAACCTGTGGGTGACGTCATGGATATGCCAACCATCATTCATACTGTAAACACGACAGCGGAGTATCACCTGTTGAAGAATCGAATGCGTTTCTCGCTGTATAACCATCCACAGCACTACTGACACTGATAGTATTGTTGAGTTTTTGGATCTCTGCAGTTTGAAGTGCTTAATTTTTGTCCCGGACACCATTTTCATGAATAAAACAGAAAACATGGCGAAGGAAAGAGGTCGTGCTGAACTCACGTTGTAGTGGCATCGTCCTCTCTCCCACAAGATGGCCTTGCTGACAAAAGACACATAAATGGGTCTCTGCAAGAAAAGAACAGAGAGAAAATGAAGTCAACATAAATACGTATTGATTACAGAAAGAGAGCAGGTTTATCAGAGTTAAATTGAGATTGATCAGTCAAAGGAGTTCAGAGATGAACTGCATTCAGCAGCTCAATCTCCTGCTCTGTGGGCTGCCGAGCTGAGAACAATGACTGAAGCCTGGCAAAACAAATAAAGAGCCACACAGTGAGAGGGCTCTCCAGAGACATTTAAACCCCCACCAGTGCATTAATAACCCCTCTGTCTTGGTTATTGAGCTGCTGTGAGACCTTCCAGTGGTTTGAAGCTGCTACAGCAAGAAGAAGACTCAATGATGGAGTCAGCTCTCCCACGCAGAAACTTCCCAACATCTGCTCAGTTAACAAACTGTCTGCCTCCCCTTTCTTTCTAACTTGTAGCTTCCTCGGGGACAGTATGGTGGTTTTATGGAAAGGGTGCATCGGTTTGACCCGTGGAGCAGAGGGCCGCTGTGTTAACTCATCAATCACTCGGAGACACATCACCAGCCAATGCCCAGCAGTCAGCAGAGCAACTCATCCATCTCTCTTTGCAGCCGCTGGCAGCTCCAAGAAGCTCCGACTCAGCACCAGAGTTGGTCCACTCCAGGGAGCAAGAGAGCAGATCCTCCCAGGACTCACCCTTCTTTCATGGGCTGTAACCCCAGACCAGAGTGGATGACAGGGGGGCAAGAGGGGTTTGCATGGTGGGAGGACAATGGAGCTTGATGTGTGTGCTTCCCTTACCCTTTGGAGTGCGCTGGTGTGGAGCTCTTTGCCAGCTTGTGCTAGACTCTCAAACCCATTCAGTGCCACTATGAGAGGCTAGAGGGCAGCGTAGGTCTGGCCATCTCATCGCCTTTGTCTACCGGCTTCATTTAGACCGTACCTGTTGTATTCAACAAAGCACATCACGTATGATTATGCACATTATGCCAGAAATACCTCGCTAGCTCTCCATCCTTAATAGAAACCTTAATTACAGCTGAATAATGAACCGGCGGGGGAACAACAACCAATTTCCCAGTGAATCACGGGTGCTTGCGTCTCAATGACCTTGTTGTTACTAATTACGGTATATGCTGAATGTGAAATCAAGTGCATTTTCAGACAGTAAAGGACAGAGTGGCCGGGGGGGGGGTTGGCTTGGCCTGCAACAACAATGCGGAGAAATTATGTGAATAAAACAGAAAATACAGCAAAAGGAAACAGGCCGAACAAATAGAGAAGAAATGTGTCTCTAAATGATGGACAGAGGAGAGGCTATTAGCACCTGTATGGATCGAAGTATTTTATTTTTACTCAAACTAGGCTCTAATGTTTGATATTATGTATCATCACTAATGTAACTTGCTAACGTAACGTTAGCATGTCTAGCTAATCCTCCACAAAGACTTCCAAGGCCAAGAAGCATAAACAAAACAACATTTTGTGGCGTTACAGGCTACGTAAAAGAAATAATTGTTTCATGATAGTACAGTCCTCTGCTATGTGGCAGTTAGTCCTGGATGTTATCGTGGTTCAGGCTAATGCTAGCTAACGACCAAAAAATGAGATGCAGTCAGACATTTTGAGGGAAACGTGAATGTGAAACAAACGCTGTCCACTCTTTACTCTTTAAATTTGAACACTAATAAAATAAAATTTCTGATATGAATAAATGTTTAGTCTAAATTTCTCAGTCAACATGTGTGAGGAGTCCTTCAAGCAAGGCACGGAAATTTCACGATATACAGACAAACTTCATCAGTGATACAAACAAAAGCTGCAGTACTGCTACTAAAAGAACCTCAAACATTCATATGTGAAACCATGTCAAAACCAAAGCTCGTGTTCTGTTAGGTCAAACTAATATTCATTAATCAACGGCCGCTTTGATGTCGTTTGACCCATCATCATGAGTACAACCCATAATCCCATATAGGGTTTGTCTAAAGTGATTGCTGCTCCTCTTTTCCTTGTTCAATTCAGATGATGAGATTAGGGAGATTCCTAGCAGATGGGATTTCCATTGTGCATGTGCCGACAGCGTCCCCATCCCCTTTTTTCCACACAAACTCCACCTCGACGTACTTCCTGTCAGATCCACTGAGCGCAGAGCGGCGTGGGCCGGCAGGGCTCGAGCAGACAGGAAGTGCCGTGGTGCCGGTCAGAGCCAGCAAGGGGTAAATATGGTCAAATATGGTCAGTCTTATCAATAATGAGTAGGTGGAACGGGCTAGATCAAATTACCAATTTAGAGCTAATCACCAAAGTGGTGGCTGGTCTTTGCTTTATCCCCTCTCCCACTCTGCTTTCTACTCTCTCTGGCGATTCCTGTCGCCATCTGTCTGCCTTTCTCAGGGGAGTCCTTCCTTCTCTCCTGAGCACCACACTGGATGTTTTATTAATTCCGTTTCACCTGATTACACCCTGTCTGTGAGCCAGGGCACATTAATAGGCATTTAATCAACGTTTAATTAAAGGGAGCAGGCATTGAGCAGAGGGCCGCAGATCGGAGCTGCATCCTGGTGAGGTCAGAAGCAAGGACACGCGAACACGCACGTTACATGGACGTATCCAGGTCGTATGTGGAAATAAACAAGCTGCCATTACTGCGGCAGCACATGTGGCAAGTGTACGACATTCACTTTTAAAGCACTTAAATCTTCAAATATAGCCATGAAACGGCATTAAAAGGTAACAATCTTTATGATTTTTCAACGAAATGTTTGTGATAAATTAACGAGTAAGACTTTCGGACTTCGGAGGTCAGATAAACGTGGCAACCCAAACGTCTCTACGCACAATCAGCAGCTGGATTTGTCTATAAACCAACTAACTTTGAGACAAAAGAGCTACACAGTTTCTAAAGCTCAGACAAAACTTTAAAAGCACACCACAGGAACTCCACAATGCAGCGCAACACAACCGACGAGGAGATCCAGTTCAGAAAACAATCGCGCAAACGGCCGAGCTATCAATGGCAAACAAAAGGGAAGAGGGTGACCACCTCAGCATGGCTTTAGCCAGGTTAGAGGCAGAGACAGAAGACGAGCGCACCCAGATTGAGAGAGAGAAAGCCCGGGGTCAGCTATAATGAGCCGTGAATGTGAGCATCCAACCAATCCTGTTTAATGGGGTTCATCCCTGGAAAGGTTTCTGTCCTGCCTCGCACCGGTGTTTGTGTGTGTTCACGTTGGGGTCTGGGTCATGAGGCTGCAAGGGACTCCGTGACCCTGAAATGAGCTCTGGGAGTCAGTGTGGACCCCCCGCTGGCAGGACAGAGGTCCCTTTATGCTTTAATCTGCAAGCAAGGAGGATCAATATGGCGACTATTGGTGCTGGGATTGTATGCAGGAGTAAGCGGTCCAGCCATTTTAGATGTCTCACAGGGGGTTGGCGCACCCTGACAAAAGCGCAGCCCCGCTGCCACTACCGGTCACAATGACCTGTGGGACAGTGGCACACCAGCAGCTAACCTACTTAACATTCATTAGTGTCAGAGAGGTGGACAGATGCTCCGGGCTTTGCGGATCTTCTCTTCTCATGTTCTCTACATGGGGCTCATTCAGCAGCGTTTGACGTGTCTTTCATTTGGGATATTGGGAATTGTGGGCGGTGGTGGCGGCGGCGGCAGGCCTAACCCGCTCAAGCTGTGGAGTTTTTTAGGAAGAGCTGGGTGGGCATGGACGGACTCACCCCGAACGCGTGGTGTGCAGAGCAGTCAGGCAGCCAGGTGCTCGTGCTGATGGGACGCCTGGGTCGAGCCAGAAGCCTCCGATGACGCTTGAAATCCTGATTTCTGGAAGGGCTGTTTTCCCAGTGAGGCTCTGGAGCTCGTCTTCTCTCGACAGCAGACATGTCCAGTGAACTCTAGCTTTACAGTTTGCTCATCTTCTTAGAGAAAACGTGAACATTTCACCCCTGAAGTCCTGAAAGAAACACGGCCACCAGACATACCTTGAGAGATTTAAGGGCAGAGGAACCTCTGTGGGAGGCATGCACTCTATTCAACTAGCTTATTGCTGTTAATAATTACCATCCTGCTAAACTGGTGCAACCTTCTCATGCACATCGTTACCCTGGCAGGCAAAGACACAAGACAATATGACCTTCTGAGTTTGCTGCGGGGAAATAATAAACTTAACTCGGTTCCTTCCACATGAAGCACACACAGAAAAACAAGGCCCACAATAAACCAAAGCTTTCAATTAAGAAGTGAACAACGCTGTAGCTTCACACAGTGACAGAGGCCAGAACAGAAATCAGGGCCAGCTGGACAGAGAGAGGGCTTTTCAGCCCCGACTCCAGACACAACATGGATCAGGTTCTGGGCTGCTATACAGCAGCATAAATCTCCTGGCCTTAATTACATTACAGGGCATATAGTGGCAAGCTCTGTGGAAACAATGGACCCTATCAATTCTACAAATCAGAGCCCGAGTCGAGTGTGTATGTGTGTGTGTGTGTGCATGCTCTGAACAGCCCTCTATCTGTATCTCCAATCAAAGCTTATTATCTAGAGTGTGACTTGAGTTTGCGTCCTTCGTCTTCAGATTTGTAGTGCATGAAAAAAACAAACAAGTAAATACACTCTTGGTGTAATATTAACAAGTGGCTGTGGACAAGTGAAGAGCAAGGCAATGTTTTCCATGGCAACCAAACCAAACACAACCTATGTCCCACTTCGGCTACGTAAAATATTTCAAACTTGTTCCCTGACCAAAGCACAGCTCGCGACATGTACTAAAGCTTCTTGGGGGCCATCTGAGATCAAGATCAACCTCTCTCTTACATCTCCCTTCCTAAAACACTCTGAGGTCTCCCTCTGTTCGACCCTACGGGGGCTCTGCAACGCTTTTTTTTTTTTTTTGGGTGGGGGTAATCCAGATGCCACAATACCAGTTGCTAAGACGCTGCCAGAAAATGCATTGTGTGACGGGAAGTCAGGTTGTTGTTTTCACGCAAGCTTGTGTATCTTTTCAGCTTTAATCGAATTGAATCATCAATACAAAGAAAGCTAGTTGTACATATGTACATTCTTTACTTTGTGTACTGGTTTACTTACTCTATTCTTTAGCATTTAACCCTTTGTTCGCCTGATTTTCGTTTGTTTTCTGTTGTTTTGACAAGACCAAACCAAAACAAAGACACTAAAGGTGCACAGTTTGTTACTGTGAGAAACCTTTTTCACATGTACGGACTCATATGGATCATTGTTAATATAAAAACACTGATTATAACTTCAACCTGACGAATCGACGTCCAATTTTCACTCTTATTTTAGCTCCGTTTTGGGTCTCCACCAACTCCTTGGCTCTGTAGCTGCCCAGTGTTCGACTCTGTTAACAATCTAGTCGGCAACAGTGTCTGTCTGGTATTCAGGGCTAAACAGGTGAGCTTATTCCTCTCTGGCTGCATCCAAAAACAACGCTATGAAGCAGTACAGTTTGTGGCCTTGAAAACCAAAACAAAGAGCTGAAAGATGCTAAAGGTCCAGAGTTTGTCACTACAAAAAACCCCTTTCGCATAGAAGCACTCAACTGGTCCATTGTTAATATATAAATATTGATTATAGCTGCTTATTTTTCAGTCTTCTCTCTGTTGGACTGAAAAGAGTAATCACTTTATTGGTAATTAAGCTAACACATCACATATAACAGGCACATTTACTGCAAATAACTAAAACCTCTTGCTCTGTTAGACTAAGAAAGAGTCAGAAAAGACTTGGATTGAATGCACACTCTCTCTCTCACACACAAATAAACACATACATCAGCACACAAAGCTGACAAAGCCTCCCACAAAACACATAAAAATACAATTACAAGAGCTTTCATGCACTTCTAAGGGAAGCAGCCCAGCCCACTGCGTGCTGCCCTTTGTCGGCTGCGAGACCCAGAATCAAAGAGCGTTGACCTGCGCCGGCTCTGCCCGGCATGCCTGCGGGGAGCCCTGCTCTGACTCCAAACCCTTGGTTGCCATGCCATGCTGGGTCTCCCCCTCCTCCCCACCTCCACTCCCACCGCCGCCCCCCGGTTAGCTCCGTTATTTCCTCATCTCATCAATCTGTCAGCTAAGCCCTTTGACATGCGTGCACAATATGGCCCCAGTATTTCTCAGTTCAGGACCTCTCTTTCAATATGGTTCCAGCATTTCAAGATTAGTCAGCTCACCCACAAGGGTCTGCTCCCCTGGTGCCTTCGGGACCAAGTGAGGAGGGGGGCTCATCAACAAATATAGTTGCTGGAAGCGAAGTGATGGCAGCTTTGTGACCAGAGATGTAATGAGTTTAAATCTCATTTAAAGTGTCATTATGTGACAAACACTGGCCTGAAAACTTATTTTCAACAGAGTGAGGTATCTGTGGTTCCCTGTATGGGTAGTTTTTACCTTTCACTGAGATTAATTCAACATTAAAGATCTATTAAAGTCCTTACCGAAGGATCTTTTCTTGAACTCTGATTGTTTCTTACTTTGTCATGAATATTTGCAGATGGTAAATGGACTGTACTCAGCGGCTTTCTAGTCTTCCGACCACTCGAGATGCTTTTACACTACATATCACCTTCACCAGCTCGGGACACAGATGGCTGCCTTCAGGAGCGATTTGGGTTTCAGTATCTTTGTCCTAGGATACTTCAACATGTAGTCTGGAGCAACCGGGGATCGAACCCGCTCTGCACCTGGATTATTTAACTCCTCACAGCATTAGCAGTTAGCTATCAGCAAGATTTGAGACTTTAGAAGACTTTAAGAATTAGATTTAGGGCATCCGGGACCAACACTGGGCTTCAAGAAGGTTTTGGACATGCTGCACTTCAAACATCAATCTTGTTTTGTTTTTAACCTCTTTGTGATATTTTAACACTCTTTCCAGCCTCCCAGCATTTCCTCAGAGATACACGAAGCACCAGCGTGTACGGTACTCCGTTAATGTTTGATATGGGCACGAATCAGTCAGTTGGCCACCTGTGAATGCGTCTGTAACAGTTTTGCGGAAAGAAAGCAGAGTATTCCTGTGTGCTGGACGGACTGGACTCACTCGAGAACGGACCATTCAATTTATTTTCAAGTAAGGATGAAAGGAAGACTCCAAACTATGCGTGTCGTCCATTCAGTGGCGACGCTCTTTAAAGAGAGACAGCAGAAAGAGTTGGGGGAAAAAAGGAGGGTGGAAGGACGGTGGAGCGCTGCATAAATTTTACATACACAAGGCAGCAGACAAAGTGATTGTTGCTTCCCCAAAACTTTTTTTTTCTCCTCCAGAAAACACTTTTCTTGCTGAATAGGCACCTATTAGTGACTCCATTATGGGCACAGGGCTCTTGAATGGCTCCTCACTGTGCGTCTTTATCATAGTCAGGCTGTGAATACAGGCAGCCCGCCCCTCCTCCTGAAGCCCGACCAAACTCTTTACAGCCTGTATTGATTGGTGCTGCGGCGCTGGTGATGATGGGTGAGGCAGGAAAGAGGAGAGAGAGAGAGAGATGAGGGAGAAGGAGGAGGGGGAGGAGGCGAGCTGCCACTCTCCTCACCCCCTGTTGTGTGCTCCAGGTGTGGTGGGTTAAGCGTAGCCTCTATTGTGCTGCACACTATAAAAAAGAAAAAAAATGGATGTAGTGTTTTACATGCATTAGCTGATCTCCATAATGTCAGCCCCCCGCCCCCTTGCGTCCCATCCCGGGCCCCCGTTTGCACCCCAAAAACAAGTCAGGCCTCCGGCAAATCGCTGCACACCGCCTCAGAGCTCTGCATTGTTGCTGGATTATTCAGGAGTTAGCTGAAAGAAAGAGACAGGCAGAGTGGGGTGTCTGTACTTTATCTCCAGGGGAGACAGGGGCTAAAGAAGGAGCTTCTTTAGAGGAGTGAGTTACTGCAGCGAAAAAAGCCCGAAAACACCTGCAAGAAGACAAGACCGAGGCGAGGAAACCCTCCTCTATTGTTTGTCTTTACTTTTCTCCCGTTTCTCCCCTCTGAGGTAAACCGGAGAAGGAGGAGGAGGAGGAGGAGGAGGAGGCGTCTGTCACAACATTATCACCTCACTCGGTCTGTATGAACCAACGCCGTATTGACAGGAAACATCAACATGTTGATGCTTTCAATCAGCAATCCTGAAAGAGCAGATTGAACAAACATGCGTGTGTGTGTGTGTGTGTGTGTGGACAGTGAAAGCATGATTCATTCAACTTTGAAGTTATGTGTGTTGAAGGAGAGAGAGTAAGAGAGACTTTATGATGAATATGGATGCATTGTTCAGCCGTGCTTACCTCCACAGGGAACCATCTGCTCCCTGTCAATGCATCACCTGCTCGTCTGAGCCGTCTCCAGGGCAACAAGGGGTGGAGGTGGCGGAGGTGGTGGTGGTGGTGGTGGGGGGGATTAGGAGAGGTTATGGACTTGATGGGAGGGGCCGTCGCTGGGGACAGAGGAGGAGGAGGCTGACTGGAGGAGGAGGAGGTGGACGGGAGAGGAGGTCGCCCGGCGAATGTCGCCCTCTGCTGGTGGAGTCAGATGTTTGTTTCCTCACACGAAGGCAACTTGTTGAACGACTTGACATGAGAACAAAATGAATTTAAAGGATCAAATATTTGAGTTATCTTTTAAGATAAGATAGAGTTTATTGATCACACACTTGTTGCAGATGAGATCAATTAAGATGTTAATTACTTCTTATCCTTGTTGTTTGTGTGTCTGATTTAAACTGTGCAAAATATTTATATAACATAACTATACATTTAACTATAACTATAACATTTCTGATAATTATATATTATTAAATGCATCATGTCAGGAAAGAGTTGTGTCATGATTTAAGCTACTGTTTAGCTACAAGTTAGTATTAAAACTTGAGAATGTTCAACTTGATTTATTATTATTTAAACATTTATCTCGTGAAGTTCAGTGTGACACTGACACACACACGTCCACAGCGAGGAAATGGCTCGTCAGACCTGGATGTGATTAGCTGCTGCAGAGTGACGGCCCCGCAGTGTTTTCGTGCAGGCAGTCACGCAGTCACGTCAGGTGTTGTGTGACAAGCAGCGTCAGTCACAGAGTTCTCATTAAGTCTCTGTGTTCCTCCACCTACGGTACACTGTACGCTCTCTGCCAGTGACGGCTGGGTAAACACAGACCTGAGGACACCTGAAAGACAAACACACACACACACAGGAGATGAAACACACCCGATGACTGAGTCAGCCACTGAACAACAACAGTACTGCAGGCCTCACAGTAGGTTTAAGCTCCCTTTGGGAAGACATTTATCACCTTATTCCCGTCCTCTCATGTCAGGACATTAAACACAAAGCTACAGTCAACAGCTGGTTAGCTTAGCTTACCATAAAACCTGGAAACAAGGGGAAACAACTAGCCTAGCTGTGTTTGAAACTAACAAAACCACATGAACGTGAAACATAGGGACTTATGGAGACTGACTCACTTCTGGAGCCAGCCTCAAGTGGACGTTTGAGGAACTGCAGTTTGTGCAGCAAAAATGGCCAAAAAACAAACAAACAAACATATAAATCAAAATTACAGAGGAGCATTCAGACACATTTTTCTTTCTGGGCTACAGATGTAGGTTTAGTTTCAGAATTTTCCTCATGTCTTCTTTATATCTGTAAACTGCAAATTACAAAAATAATAACATAAATCATATTTTGATTGCTTGTTTTTCCTCTTGGAAGTTTCTTGTAACATTTCAAAGTGTCTGCAGATGTTCCTCTTGTTACTGTGAACAGCCTAAATCTCCTGTGAAGACTGTTAAAGACAAATGAGACCAGATGGGCAATTTGTTTGTGATGAAACTGCAGAAATAAAAGGGGAAAAACAAAGTGTTTATAAAGCCCTCTGTTCCTGGAGGGAATCACACTCTGGAGTGTGTTCAGGAAGTCTAGCTCGGATGTTTTTTCGGATGAGGGCAAGAAAGGAGGAGCCGTTAAGGTTCACCTGCAGCCGCCGCCGCCCGCCACCGACTCCGGGTGACTCGGAGAAAGTCTGACTGACAGGTGAAAGTGACCATAGCCGCAGGGTGGAAACACCTTTTGTGTTTGGTCAGAGAGCTGGTGAAGGCGCTGACCCGTGACCCCTCCACAGCCGACAAGCTCATCAGCCTGAGGGGTAAAAGACGGAGTCTGGATCACACCCTCCTCCTCACATCATCAATATACCCCCTAACCATCATGTCATCCCCCACAGTTAGCGACCTCCCCCTTAAAATGATCTAATCTCCATCTTTACCAACAAGATAACAGCGTCCACCTGCAGGTAACGCTATGCCTCCTCTCTGTGTTCTACCACACATTTTACAGAGGTGATAAAACATCTGGCAAGGCCACCTCATGTTTTTATCAACTCAAAGGCCTTTATGAACACAACTCTGATTGCTTTAAGCGTTCAGAAACGTAAACTTGGCTGTGCAAAATATCTCTTTTCCAGAGCTCACATCCCTTACTGATTTCTCTGATTAAATCTTCACAAAGCAGATCAGACGAACAAGAGGGGGGATTGTGAAGCTTTGACACAATACCAGGAGGAAGTCCTGAATGTTTTTGTTCATTCAGGCCCCTCAGGCTGCTCAGTGTCGTAGCAGGTACAGTAAACACCTAGTACAGCTGAGGATGATGGGAATGTAATGGTGCAGAACGAGCAGCAACCTCCGGTTCTGTCATGTGAAGCCAATGCAGATGAAATGCCAAAAACTGCAGTTCCTCTAACGTCCGCAATCCATCCAACAGTGGCTGAGCCATGTCACCCAAAACCACAATTGTCAATCTCATGTTAGGATAAGCACGATTTATTCTCTGGGGACCACGAATGTCTTCCCAAAACTTGACAGCAATCCATTCAACAGTCGTCGAGGTGCTTAAGGCTGGATCAGAACGGACTGGTTCCTAGCATGGCTAAAAACAAGTGCTTCCTCCACATCATAGCACCACTTCCCTCTTCTTTCTTTCTTACATCGCTGGGTCTAACTCGGGCTCTTTCCCTGGATGCTGATCCTGGGAGAGTTCCTGTCAGGGCCACGTGTAGCGTGGGGAACCAGCCAGGGGAAGGGGGTGACTTTTTCTGGGTGTAAAATTCAATTATCCAGCGGGTGAGCGTGTCTGAGCGTGTCTGTTGTTGAGCGTTGGGCGGACGGCTGCCCGTTCCCAGCATGCGACAAGGGGGTTAAGAACCACAGAAAAGGCCTCCATTATCCCGAGTGAGAACGGCCCATGTGGCTGGCTGCACGGCCTCCGCTCTCATTCACTCCCCTTTACAACAGCACTGCCGAGAGCCTCAAAGTTTCATTCTCCTTTCTCCTACTCTCACTCCTTTTCTTCCTCCTGCTCCTCCTCCTCCTCCACCCTCTCTTGCTCTCCAAGTCTCAAGAAAAGAGCCTCCACAATGCTTCTGGGAAGGCTGGAGTGGATTCTTCAGCACCCCTGTGGACAGTGCACATGTGGACAACATTCACAGGATGTCTGTCAACTCCTCCATTAATCAACGACATCTCATGAAAGCACAATTAGGAACCTCACAACTCTATAACAGATGATCATTTCTAAGAACCCCTGCCAGTCCTCCCTGTACGGCAATGCTCCGCGTTTTATGCGTCCAACTGCACTTTTTCCCGACGATTATCTTAAAAAAAAAAATCTCGAGCTGAAGTTGCATAATTTTTTTTTTTTTTTTTTAAAGCGAGGACAGCTGCAGCGAATCAGGCAGTAAAAACTGACTCGCATCTGGCTAATCATTAGTGTGAGAATGGATCTTCAGTGTGTGAACAAGACTGAGGCCCTATGGAGGAGGCCATTGTGGTCGCACACTGCACCACTTCTCCTGATAAATGAGCAATTGTCTCCGTCACCATTAATGACAGTAAATGACGCAGTGGGGAGCTCGCTGTCCACTGTACGACATGAAGAGGACACTGAGGGAAGTTTTTGATGTGACATCACGTCCCATCTGCAAAATTACTGACCCGCTGGAGACGAGCAGACGACGCACACAGTGACCCATTATGAGGCGCTACAGTACATTTATGTGTGTTTAACACAAGCAGGCAGCGCAAAATGTATGATATGTTGATATTTCAGACAGATTATCACTCTCAATTTATAATTCTTTGATGTGAATGGATGATTTATCACGGCATGTAATATCGGATGTGTATTTGGCAGCGTTTTAATCGGTCACCTCATGTATGCAGATGATCTTCTTCTGTTCGTCAACAGTTTTGCTCACAATGTTGCAACAAATATGATGCAAAGAAGACCAGAATTAGTCTTTTCCTACCTTGAATACCTTCATTATACAGTAGATGATCTATCATCAACACTTTTTGTCTCTTTATCTCATGTACTATGGAGCTTTTATCACTTGAGTGTCTTTAATAAGGTTACAAATTAAAAACCAAAACAATGAGCTGAAAGACACTAAAACTAGAAATCAGATCTTTCTTGTCTGTGAATTTCATGCTTTTATTTTTCATGCCTGGAAGAAAAATACTATTGTACTGTAATTTATTCATGCACTCATGTCACGCAACTGTCATGCGTGACGTTGCCCTTCTGAGGAGGCGTTTCAAAGATATTTAAAAAAAAACTATAAATAATTAAAATAAAAAATAATTATTGTATAAATAAAAATAAATAAATATAAGAACTTACTCAGAAGTGAAAATGATTGATTGGTTAATGAAAATGGATTTTAAATGTGCTGCTCTGTGTGCTGAGCTGCTGGCGTCCTCTCTCCACATTATCAAACCTACACTGCCCTCGTGTGGCACCTGTGGATCACCTCAGGGTCAGGTGTGATAGTTTGTTTTTTTTACGGTTTCACTAATAATGTTTGTTTAATAAGCCTTTTGAGTTATTAAAATCATGTGACACAGGACAGAGGAAATGTAAACAAATAGGCAAACTCTAATATCTTGACAATAGTCTGTCTATTTATATGTTTTTAACTTTTGATTTATTTATTTTTACTTATCAATTTACACATTTTATAATGTGCCTTAATTATTTATTATTTTTGTTCCTCCTCAGTTTGTTCTGTGCTTTTGTTTATAAAGGATTTACTATGTGTGCAGAACTCTGACTCTCTATTATTAGTCTTCATAAACTGTATTTTAAACATATGTATCCTCTAGAAGAACAACGTAATCACAAATATTGATTCATATTTGATTAAAATATATTATGTTTTTTATCTAAACCATCTGAATGAGCGCTTCAAGGCACTTATAACATCCAACAGGCTGTGTTCACCTTCTCCATGAGCCATCCAGACTTCTCCTAACTAAAGAAAATTAAACATATTAAAAGTTGAACATAAATTGAATAATTGTAGTTTGGTTTGGACACATTGTGATATTTGCTATCTTCTAAAAAAATCTCTCTGACAGCCTCCTTAGTGGATTTCTGGCCACACCTTGTGGCTCAAACTGGTAAATTCACAGTCCAAAGATCAACTGCTCCCAAAACACACACCTGTACTGGCCCCAGCAGCTGTTAGTCTGTAAACATCAAATATTTAAATACATTTATTCTTTATCAACCACTAAAACCTGTACTGATGTTCAGTACGTGAGCAAATGTACTAAGTTACACCACTGAGCTGATATAACGTTTACCATCTTAGTTAGCATGCTAACGTCTGCTAATTAGCACTAAATAAGAAAAGTGGCTAACATTATTAGTATTTTTACTCTACCCTAGATTTATTTTTGCTTTAGCTGCTAGCTGGCATTAGCATTTAGCTCAAAGCACCATAGCATTAAAGTGGTGGCTGCAGACCAGTTTATATGTTAGCATGCTTAAATTAGAATATAGATCAACCTATTGTAGCATTTGTCTAGCTACATATAAGCATAATGACGTTAGCACTTAGCTCAGGTAAATTAGAGGCTGTAGCTCTGTCTGGCTATATGCTAGCGTGGTGATATTAGCATGTAGCTCCATTAAAAGCTGTAGATTAATCTGGCTATGTTAGTATCATGTTAATATCATGCTGATATTAGCATTTAGCTCAGTTAAAAGTTGTATACCTACCTGGCTATATGTTAGCATGCTGATATTAGCATTTAGCTCAATTAAAAGCCGTAGATTAATCTGGCTATGTTAGCATGCTGATATTAGCATTTAGCTCAGTTAAAAGCTGTATACCTACCTGGCTAGATGTTAGCATGTTGATATTAGCATTTAGCTCAATTAAAAGTTGTATACCTGTCCCGGTATGTGCTAGCATGGTGATATTATAACTAATTTAGCTACTCTGATTTTAGGATGGATAGATTTGCAAAATTAAATATTTGCAGAGAAATTAAACATTTGCATAGACGATAAATATCTATCTTAAGAAGTTGCTAAACATCTAAACAAAAACTATATAAAAAGTGACTGTAGAAAATAAAAATGTTTTATAAAAATATGAGAAAGTGTTTTAATTACAGGCTGTGGATACTCGTCTTGTTCATTTGGCTGAGGTGATCTGGGGACACTGCTGATTGATCATAAGTCCGTCTTACTGTGTTTCATGTTGACGGTGTAAATAAATTCATTAACACGGTAATTAAAGGATGATTAAAGGCATTTTCCGTCTCGTCATGTCAGTCAGACACCTGACAGCAGCCGCAGCGATGGATAGTTTCAGAGGAAAGTCTGACTAACACACACGAGGGGCAGCGTGAACCCAACAAGAACCAGATGTGCCATTGTAAATTCGGTTTCACAACGACTATCCCGTGACATACCGATGCAGAGGGGGTGTGGTGTCATGTGGACCTCCGATGAAACGGAGAGGTTTTATAAACAGAGGCTGCACGCACAAAAAACTCACACAACCCCACGGTCCAGCATCGGGGCAGCACACAGGTTGATCACCTGAAGAGCGAGAGAGAGAGAGAGAGAGAGAGAGAGGATGGACGCCGCGTACAAGAAGATCAATGGGAGCTACGGGCCGGAGACAGAGGAGCCAGGCACGAGGGTAAATTATGGCATGATATCATACCTGCAAGTTACTTTGTTTGCATTTCCAGGAAGAAATAACACCAACTTTTCTGTGATATTTTGTCTCGATGTGTTTTTAATGCAACAGCAGTGACAGAGTGAGTCAGAGCTGGAATATTCCAGGTGCAACAGCAGGACAAAGCAAAGTGGTTTGAATAGAAAAAAACTGCTGATCTAGCTGAAAAACACACAATATGCACTGTCATAATGCGAAAAAAAATGCAGATTTTTGCAGACTGGGCATCAAAAATACAATTTAAGTTATGTTTACAAAAGCCAGAGCTGAATTAAAACATATAAGTGTCATTCAAGTAAGAATAACGTCATTGAACATTGTTTTTCTTCAGTTAAATATAAATTATTGTGTGCTTTGGGCTGTTTAAGTGATCAAACAAGCAATCTGGAGACCAGAGAAATTCCTGGTACTTTTTAAAATATTTTCTGACATCATCCGTTGCAGCACCAATAAAAGCAAATACAGGTTTTACTCTAAGTGAGTTCAGTCGTTTCAAGACAAGACTACGTCAAAGTCAGACAGTGTAGCAGACTTGGAGGTGTATGTACGTGGAACTTTCAAGCCATAAATACAGGCTGAAGTTTCTACATCTGTAAGATGTTCTTGCTCCACGGCTCAGCACCTGCAGATATTAAGTTTTGGCTGAAAGTCCTCTCATGTGTGGAGCATGTGGTCGGGTCAGTATTCACGTGCGAGGACTGAAGGTTAAAGGTGCGGAGGCATCGTACCCTTTAAATGTGGAATGTCACGGCTTCAAAGCAGATTTCATGCACTTAAACGTCTTTGAAACCGCAGATCCTAATTTTGTCATTAAGACACATGACTTCTTTTATTATCCCTGCTTCTCTTTCACCGATTAAGCCCGAGCATGTAATCCATAATCTTAAACCCTGTATTGTTTCCTGGTGTGTGTCTTTCTCCACAGAGGAGAAGGGGCTCCATGTACCTGGAAGAAGAGACCAACCAGAAGTCAGAGGTCATCTCCTGCATCTTCTCCCTGAAAGAGGAAGTCGGGGCTTTAGCCAGAGGCCTGCGCCTTTTCGAGGTAAATATATGTTGGCGTTTTTTCTCTTTACGACAGCCCTTTATGGTGATCAAGCGATCATGAGGCGACAAAAGGCATCACAAGGGACGGTCTGGTCCAAATCACAGTCGATACGGTACTAATGACATTGGTTCGGGATGTTGCCAGAGGCTGCAGGAATGCTAATTTACGACCAAGGTCACTCAAGAACAACCTGACTGTACCATGATGTGATGAAAGACAAGATGAACACAAAAAGGACAACATTCACCAACAACAAAAGAGCGAGTAATGTTTAAAAGAATAGTTATAGTAGATAGTTAGTTAACTTTAAGTTGTATATAAATTCACCCTCAGTACAGTTGTCATGAACGGGGAAATTAGCTACAGAGACCAAAGCTGTTTTTTGTACCAGGCTGTAAACATGTTTATTTCTGCTGTGAAGACTTTTTTGACCCTTTAAAACAGGAAACTAAACAAACTGAGCTTATCTCAGATGTTTATGTATCAGGCCTGTGCAAACATGGCAGGTGGCTCTTTGATCCACAAACCTGTTTGGGTTAGTTAGTCGAATTTTGAAATAGTTGGACTTCTTCTTCTGCTTGACTTTCTTTGTAATAGTTGCAAATATGTTGCAAAAGTAGCCGGCTACAATATTAATTCATTTGTTAACTTGCTCAGATTTGCTCTTTATTAAATTGTTTTCCTTTGGGCTGCTACTACGACCTGAAGTTTTATTTTGAAAATCAGCTGGATTCTCTGCGCTGTTTCTCTGTCTGACTTCCTGCCAGCTCGAGCAGCTCTGTGCAGATTGACGTGGGCTGATCGCGGCGTCCGTTGATCGGCGTCGCGTCCGCGCCCGGTGGTATTTGGAGTCCTACATTTCCCACCATGCAACTCAACAGTAGTTTTCATTAGTGGATGCCACACCTCCGCACGCCAAAATAACCTTGATGACGTCAGTATGACATCATCCGGGTTGTGTTTCTTTAAACTTCAAGCAAACAAGATGTCACAGAAGATACAAAACTAATGTTCCAACAGATTTGTGATCGACAAATAGAACTAATAATAATGCAACAATAGTAATATAATACTTTACTTCTTTACTTCTCAGGTGCATTTTGTACTTTTTCACAATGTGGTTTTGCTGAATTCTTGCAACCACAAGAAGGTCATCGATCTGCGTGCGTGCTGTTTTTAATTCTCTTTTTTAATCGATCAAACCTGCCTGTGTACACACGACTGCACGAACGCTCTGAGTAAACACGCATTGGCAGCGCCTCAATTGTTTAATCTTGAACGTGGGTGCCACATATCAAGGTTCAAGTTTGCTCTTCTCGCAGGCAAAACAGGAAATCTGAATATTTCGCAGGAAAACATAAAAAAAAGATGTTTTTCGGTTACTGAAAAACATTCTTGCCTTTATTCCTCAGCTATGTGTGGAGGAGGAGCTGCGGGCAGATTGATAATGTTTAATACCAAGTATGTGCCAATGCTGCTCTCCAAATGCAGCAGTAAACATCAGGAACCTATGAGCTTGCATCTCTCCGATCCTCCCCCTGCTCCACCTCCCTCTTCCCCCTCCTATCCAGCAATTTTATAAAACAGAACAAATGACCCCGAAACCATCAACACTCACCCCCTTCTCCTTCCCTGCTATGTTGACTCCCCATAAAACACACCGCACTCCATCACTTTGCTTTTGTTCTCTGACTAATTTAAATGACTGCTGTGTTGGAGCGTGTAATCAAGTTCAGCCGAGCAGCATCCATCATGTGTTTATTTAGAAAGCCGTACATGAAAACTGCCACATTGTTCATCGTCCCATGTGACACGGCAGCGTGGTTATCATGTGACGATCCAGAGCGACGGGTCGGCCTCGACCTTGCACCTCGGCCGGGTTTATGTCATCTGGCTCGCGGTGGAGAGACGGCTCAGAGGGGTACAGAAATCTGACAGAAGGACCTCTGCATCCTGCTCGGCTGGAGGACTTAAGGTTGGCTGTGTTAAGCTGGACCAGGTCACCAACGGCACATGTGTGGAAGCATTACATTACAAACGCAACTCTTTGGAGACCCAACAAGTATATTTTGATTTTCTCAAACTTTAAAAATCAAAAGTGGATCCTGGGTTTTAATTACTAATTTAGCCAGTGTGGGTCATATTCTTCAATTTAAAGTGAATTAAGTTAAATAATTACAAATGTAACTTGTGTTTTTGTTCTTTGTTATGATCAGAAAGCTACAGTAAATCTGCTGACTTTGATTCGATAATGCCACATCACAAACAGGAAGTCATCTTTCCTCTAAAATGCTAACCTGGACTCAGTCCGTGGTCCGACTGGCCATATGGATCCCTGCATCTCCGAGGAGTGACTGCAGGACTCCGAGCGGATGCAGGCCCATATGGCCCTTAAAAGGTAGTTGTTAAACGTAGAATGGGATCCAGATGGGTGAAAATGAGAGGCCCCGGCGCTTACGCCCTCCTCTTTACTGAGCCTATAGTAGACAGAGAACATTGTACTCCCTCTCCCTCCCTAAAGTTACGCAAACAAAAACACATTTTTGATGGTGATTACCACTTAAAGATAGTCACGCTCTCCAGCACGAGCCAGAGCTTCTCTGAATTTTGGACATCAAGAAGAAACTTGGAAATCGTGTCCAGATAAGTTTGGAAACAGCTCAAGGGTCTGTTCGTACCGCAGAATGAGCAAAAGCTGTCCGGACAGGATGATTTATTCCACAGTTTTGCACTAAAACCACCACAATGTGTTTCTGAATGCTTTTATTATGAGAGTCCAGTCTGTCTGGCTCTGTGTCAGTTTGCACAGACAAGAGTTCAAGGCAGCTCTGACCCGAGGTCATGCTGAAGTCCACAAAATCTGATAAAGAGGCGTCCATTTAGTAGCAACGCAATGCCCTCCAGTGGAGGAACGGAGACAGTGCTGCAAAAACAGTCCTCTGTCAGACAGATACAGCTCTGTAAAACACAAACAAACGCCTCACCAAAGTCTTCTTCTTCTCACCACAGGAGAAGGGCATCAACCTGACGCACATCGAGTCCCGTCCGTCGCGCATGAACAAGGACCAGTACGAGTTCTTCATCACCCTGGACTCCACCTGCTCCCAGGCTCTGGACGAGGTCATCGACGGCCTGCGCACTGAAATCAGCGGCCACGTGCACGAGCTATCACGCAGCAAAGAGAAGGACACGGGTTAGTGACTGCGTGCAATTGCAGCGAAGAGATGTTCAGTGAACAAGATAAGCATAAATCCTCGACATAATGAGCACAGCGGGCAGATGTCAAGCATGTTGTTGACTCTCTGAAGGAGCAGCACTCTCTAATCATCGGACACAAAACAAATTAAACTTCTTGTGTCATTATTTTGCAACGTAAATTGTGAGATTTAGAAGCTGGGTACAGGTAGATTATCAGAGTTTAGTCCATGAATCCACCTGGGTAGTCTCTGCTTCAGAGACATTTCAGGTTGTTTGTGGAGGTTTGACCCAAAGGGTCCTGGTTTCCCAAAAACTGAATCTGGCTCAACTTCTTTCCCGGATGCCGGCGTCACTAAAACCCCAAAACCTTATGTTGGCATCAGAAGAAAACTCATTACCAAAGGCAAGATGGTTAACCATCTGGGGATCCATCCAATAGATGGTCATGCTAAAAGAAAAGTCAATCACTAAAAGAGATTAGCCCTCATCCTCTGGGGACCATGAATGTATCTGTAGAGCCACACAGCTAGCATGGCTAAAGAAATCAAATAACTTGGAGATCAATTCAGCTGAAATGGTCCATTTATCAACTGCTGGGTGGCGCTCACCCTCCAGCCAGACTGGGTAATGGACAGCCAGCGTCGCCATTGAGACTGATGGCCCATCGCCCACATCTCGACCCCTTTATTAGTTGTTTCCAGAACGACATTAGTTTAGCTACTGAGGACCAACAGGCTCGGCAGGAACAGAGGAACCCTGTGTCCTGGTCCCAGACTAACACAGGGCAGGAGAACATGCCAAGGTCACGGCAGGCAGAGACAGACAGGCCCACCATGGATCCTCTTTTGACCTCGATGTAGACGCTGTGGTCTGCTGGTCAGGGTCAAGGGGACGAGGGGATATTTATGGCCTGTTTTGGAGACAGCCTGTTTATAGAGGAGCCTGGCAGGGATCTATTGTCTTCCTGGGGGCCTTAGGCTGGACCACACTGCACAAATGTAGATTAATGAGCGGGCCCCAGTGTTTTTGAGTGTCATAAATCCATGTGAACAAGCAGATGACCCTTGATTACTGTTCTGCTGAGTGTCAAAATGTCATAGCACTGAAAAAATGCCCGATAGGCGAAGCACGTAGTTTTCACTGTTGATTAATATTATAGTCCTAACCGAAAGAAAACCAGTTCACAATAATCTAAAACAATCAACCATAACAAAACTTGTTTTAATAGACGTAAGACTAAATGTTTATTGTTGATTAAAATTTCCTTGTTTTTGCTAATTTGAGGAATAAAACCTAAAACTCTTTAATTAATCAAATCAAACTGTAAAATGAGTCCAGCTATGCAGTTATCTAAACAAAATGAGCTCACAGCACATCCCACTTTGAGTTTGATAGATGAATAATCTATATGGGGGTATGGCCTTCGTAATTAGATGTTGTTCTGTGCAGGGAATTTAAAAAATGTTTAATGAACTGGTCATTTCATGTTGAATAAACAAACTATTAATTTCTTCAAGTTATCCAAACAGAATAAGTTTGACGAACAAATTATGTTTTGAATATCTAAATTTGTGTTCATCAATTCGACCTGAATGAAAACAAACGTTTAATAAGACGTCATTGTTCTCCAGTGCCATGGTTCCCTAATGACATCCAGGACTTGGACCGCTTCGCCAACCAGATCCTCAGTTACGGCTCCGAGCTGGACGCCGATCACCCGGTAAGGACTGACTCATCCGTCACTGTCTACGTGCCGCATCCTGCCTCTGCATATATGTGTGTGTGTGTGTGTGTGTGTGTGAATACGTGTCCACTCGCGCCCACGTGTCTTATGAAAGACAACGCTGTGGAGATGACAGGCTGCACTCTGCCGTCTATTCTAATGGAAACTATACTAGACACACAAATTGATGTCATTGCTTTAATTGAGCCCCTTTAATTATAGATAATTGCTCCCTTTTGCCACCGCCATTAAAGCAAAATGTATTCATCATAAGCTGAAAAACACTCTACAAAGGCTTCATTTGAATATGTATCTGCATGCTCTTATTAGAGACGGAGTGCATAATGCTGTCAAAGGCCACAGGGTTTAGCCTTAGCAGAGGATTTCCTCTCTTTGATTTAGCTGTGAGTGGCCGAGCTGCGATCATGAGATCTAAAATAGCTTTTCTTTGTGTGTGTGTGTGTGTGTGTGTTCAGGGCTTTACAGATCCAGTGTACAGAGCCCGCAGGAAGGAGTTCGCTGACATCGCCTACAACTACAGACAGTAACTACTCCTGAAATCTTTAAACTCTATTTCATGTCTGGAAAGAAGTTACGGATGAAATGTTTGTTTATGTTCGAGTGCTGAAAATTATCATGAACAAATAGGGGGCAAATTACAGGCAGTCAGTGGCGGATTTTAAGGGCCTTGGTCTTTGTGTGTATAATTGAGAAGTATTATTCACAGGCACTACAAAGAGCACCAAACCCCCCCGTGCATTTACATAGCTGTGTGATACTGTGTCAGATAATGAGGCGATGCTGCATCATTGTGGAGAAAATCTGGGGTAAACCTAAAGAAAGCAACAATTTAGACATGTTAAATTGAAAATATGAGGAGGATACTGTTTACAGAATTATTATTATTATCGCAATTTAGTGCCCCCAGTTTCATCAGTGTAAATATAATGTTCAAAAACTAGTGAGCTGACAAGTTTGCTAACAGCCAAACATCAAGCAAGGCCTTTTCTCCTCTGTCATTATGCCCAAGGAGGCTGCTTACGTTTGCTCAGCTCCTGTTCTGGCACAACATCAGCTCCGCTCCTCGGGGCTGTAAACCTCCTCTTCTTCTCTCCGGTGGTCCGAAACGCCCGCTGGGCAGCCCGGCTAACAAACTGAGCTAACAGCAGCTACAGCTGGCAGCAGTTTACTTCACTGTCCATCGGGAAACTCTGTAAATTACAGAGTTGAGGCGGAAAAACCAGAAAACATTTTCTCCATAAAATATGATTCTGTTTCACCAAAATCAGGGAAATAGCTGGTGTCTATAGTTTATTTGCAAGTATACACACTTTATGTCTTTAGTGTTTATATACTGAGTATCCAACTTTGCAGTGCTTATCCCCAAAATGGCTTATACTGTATATTAATGCACAAACACAAACAGCACAGACTAATACAGTAACCTCGTGTCTTTGCTCCAGTGGCCAACCTATCCCTCGAGTGGAGTACACAGAGGAGGAAAGGCTCACATGGGGTAAGGTGTTCAAGGAGCTGAAGACTCTGTACCCGACACACGCCTGCCGCGAACACAACCGGGTTTTCCCCCTGCTGGAGAAATACTGCGGCTACAGGCAGGACAACATCCCACAGCTGGAGGACGTGTCCCGCTTCCTGCAGTGTAAGTCGTGTTGCTGAGGTCCCACAGATGATCTTTTACATCACGAAGGACAACAAAATAAAATAATATAACTTTGATGACTTTAAATGTCAAAATAGGGGAAATAGATTGTGTTTTAATGATTGGTGTGGTAGAAAGTTGTTCTTTGACAGTTCTATCATTGTACAGTTCATGAAACGTCGCCTTGTTCTCTTCATTTATAAGACCCTGCTGTATAAATGTGGGAGGCAGGATCTACTTTCTATTCCTCCCACCCGCCTGTCCTCATTTAACACAACCAAGCGCTCACCTCTTTCATCTCTCCGTCCTTTCCCCCGCCCCGCAGCGTGCACGGGCTTCCGGCTTCGCCCGGTGGCCGGCCTCCTCTCGTCCCGTGACTTCCTGGCCGGACTCGCCTTCCGCGTCTTTCATTCCACGCAGTACATTCGTCACAGCTCCAAGCCCACTTACACACCTGAGCCGTGAGTGTCCAAACTCAATTTAAAAAAAATAAATACACAATTTATGTGAGGTTAAAGAGATTTCTGATATATTTCTAATGCAGGGATATCTGCCATGAACTCCTGGGACACGTCCCGCTGTTCGCTGACCCTAGCTTTGCCCAGTTCTCTCAGGTAAGAGCTGACGTAATGAAACTTTGATTTACTTGTATTTAAAATGTACGTTCCCTCAGATGATAGGTGAGGTGTTATCTTAGCATACAAACCTGTACCTTCTGTTCTCTGCAGGAAATCGGTCTCGCCTCACTCGGTGCCCCTGATGAGTACATTGAGAAACTTGCTACGGTGAGTACACAAGAAGCTAAAAGAGAGAGCTGTGGTCGAGCAACCTAGACACTGAATGAGAGTGAGGGAGTGCTGGCATGGACAAAGTTCAATGCAAACAGACATCGACTGATTCTTCCTGCTTCTGCACCCTCCCACCACGTTTTCTGTTTATATAGTCACTAAAGTCAGTGTCCAGTGTTGTTAAATTGTATTCGCCTCCATTGTGGCAGCAGAAATCTCAAAAGATCTCAAAACACAAAATCATAAAGTGGACTGACCCTTTAAATCTTCAACGATCCGCGGGTATATGAGTTTCAATGAACCACGTTGACAAACTCTAGATGAACCTTCCTTGTTTTTTAGGGGGATTCTCGCCTGGGTTTTGGTGTATGGATCATATTTTTATTAAGTGTGTTTGTCCTCAGGTGTACTGGTTCACCGTGGAGTTTGGCCTGTGCAAGCAGGGCTCAGAGGTCAAAGCTTACGGAGCTGGCTTGCTTTCATCGTTTGGAGAGCTGCAGGTAAGAAGCTATGGACCCCCACAACGACAAGATAGTTTTTCTTTTCCTTCCTCCGACCCCCCATCGGTTGTTACAACACATTCACTTCGTTGCACAACAGCAGCGGTGCGGGCAGTGGGTTAGTGGTCCACTCAGGTTCAGGTTTAATGTGTCACTGGGGGAGTTGTCCTCCCAGCCCAGCGGGTAATGTGTTGATAAAGTGGTTCAGTGGGTAAGCGTTGCATCAGAGGATGTCCACGCTGAAAAGCCTTGAATCATGCCACACTTCCTGTTCACCGATGACGGGAATAGAGACACTCATTGAGGAATGGTGGTTTTCTTTCAGTACTGCTTGACAGACCAGCCCAAAGTCCTGCCCTTCGACCCCGACAAGACGTCCCTGCAAAAATACCCCATCACAGAATACCAGCCCATTTACTTTGTCGCGGAGAGCTTTGAGGATGCCAAAGAGAAAGTCAGGTGAGATATGTTTTGCTTCTATTTGTCCATTTGTTACCGGTTTGAAGCTTTCCTTTTAACGTTTAATGTCTCTCTCTGCCCTACAGGAAATTTGCAGGTACCATCCCCAGGCCTTTCACAGTGCGCTACAACGCCTACACCCAGAGTATCGAAGTGCTGGACAACACCCAGCAGCTCAGGAACTTGGCCGACAGCATCAATAGTATGTGCCAGAACTGATGATAGCATGGCCAGGCTTCACCTGTCAATAGTTGTTATGTTATCGACTTATTCTTGAACTTCTTCTTCCTCTTGTTTCAGGTGAAATGGGGAAACTGTGCGAAGCCCTGCGGAAACTGGAGTAACGTGCACGTGAAGCCGAAGCTTCCCTGAGAATCTCGTTTCACGTTATAAATTTCTGACATGGTCAACTTGTGGTTCAGCGTGCACGCAAATGAGCCTTCTTTGTATTAAAACAAAAATATGCAAGTCATATTATTATTATTATATTACTGTAATCCGATTAGTATATTAGTGAAGATCTAGTGTAGACTAACGTAGCATTATGAGGAATTTTTCTGTAACAGCTGAAAATCTTACCGTCATTATTATTATCTTACTAATGTAACTTTAATTATTTGAAAATCCGACATGTAAACATTAAATTTTGCTTCTAATATGCAGAACAGCTGAACTAATCAGATTTTCCTTTCTATGCAAACCTGAACGTACATTGATAGACAATCTTTGGTGCTCGATTCTATTTCGCTTGGCTAAACGAGATGTTTTGTACATGCATGATACGTTTTACCAAATAACCAAATAAACTCTTCTTTCTTTCTATCGTTCATTTTGGTAGTTACTTCTGATATGTGTTGCACAGTACAATAAAAAGTCCCAAAAACTAAAGAAAATCTAGTGTTTATTAACAGGTATAACTCCTGTGGGCACACATAACACATAATGAATGACGACCGCATTAATAAACACTAAAAATGTCTCAATATCTGCTTCCAGCTACATTATAAACAATATATGAAATGTTACTGCTTATAAATGCAAAAAAGGTTTATCCATTTAATATACAATTCTGCAGAAATATTAGTTAAATAAACAATATGTTTCTTCTTCTCTTGAGACAAAGTTAAAGACATCAAAATGAGAAGGAGACAGAATCAGGCCTGCAGATACCTGGATATGATCGGAGTGATATGAGGGAAAGCCAAGCTGTGATTACCGGCTCACAGTCCTGCAGAGAGATCTGCTACAAAAACATAATATGATATTTGGCTCGTGGAAATTTATTCAAAGATGTTATCAGGGGAAGGATACATGAATGCTGCAGGGGGAGTTCGGGCTGATTTTCAGGCAGGATTTGCAAAATAAATAATGAAGTTTGAAACAGAAGCTGCTCTTTTGTTACTTTAAACTCAAACAAACTGCTGCAGCAAAACTCTCCATCAAAGGATGAATCGACTGCAAGGACTACGATGTGATCAGTGTGTACTGATCTTATAAATTATAAATATAATACTGGAATCATAGATGCCTATGATATTATATTATTATACAGATTCTTTGGGCATAAAAAGTCAACAAAGGAAGGAAAGACTCACCTTCCACACGCTTATAACACGTTAAAGGACAATTATGCACATTTATTAAAAACACATTTTACAGTAGTTTTCTGTTTTTTTTTTTTAATTTGCATAGAGAAGCCTGTAAAATTACAGACAAGCCAAAAATAGCAAATTACAGTTAATTCTCATTCTGTACAGAAAATTTACTATTTTATTTACTCAGTAATAATATGTAAGTCAATTTATATCAATATTTACATTTATTCTCTGTAATTTTAAAGGTAAATATTATTTATTATGTTTTACATTTATGTGTACTTTTACATTATAACTAACCTTTTTAGTTAGTTTAGTCTTTCTTAACATTTCATGACGGTGTTTCTCTGCAAAACTATTCTTTACCTTATTTAATGTGTTTAATCTTTCACAGTGATTAATATGCAGTCTTTGTCAACAATTATATCTTCTTCCATGAAGACAGTTTATATTATTACTGCTGTCTTACATTGCACACTGTCACTCATGTTTTTATCCTAGAATTAATTAATAAACTATTAAAAACTATTAGAGCTGCCTACAGCTGCATTTTAACTCGTCACAGAGCATTTCTATTAAAACTTTATCGAGGTTAAAATAAAGAATTGACCAAAAACATCAGTAACATCACAGACTGCGTTAAAACTGACCCAGTGTGGGGTCACCACTGTTAGTGCTGAAATATTTTTAATATTAATCTTTTGTTTTTCCCCCTTTATCGATAAGATTATGCAACATTTATGTAACCTGCGTGAGCTCATTTGATTGATTCACAGATTTCTCCTCCTGTAATAGACTATTTCTGTCCTACAAACAGATGCAGTGTCATGACGCAAACCAGGCCTGAAAGCCGCTCAGATGGCAGCCTATATAAACCTGTGCGGGACTCGCCAAGTGACACAGTGCTGGCTCACGGTGGACCCCGCACACATGAAGACGGACAGCGGTGCGGGGCAGGCGGCGCCGTTCGGCGGGAGGAAGCAGAGTCTGATCGAGGATGCCCGCAGGGAGCGCAGCAGCGGCTCCGCGGGCTCCCCGGGGCCCTCCAGGTACGGAGACGGCTTCGTGTTCGAGGAGAAGGACGGGAGGGTGACCCTGAACGTCCTGTTCACCCTCAGCAACGAGAAAAACGCGGGGTTCTTCAAAACTGGGAAAATATTTGAGGTAAGTCTCAGTTTGAAATGCCTGTTGACATTATGACATTATAATTAATCCTAGAATAAAATAAATGTACTCATTAAACAGAGAAATGACCCCTCTGTATTATTATTACATGTATTATACTTGCAATAAGTAGATTTTTATCGTTTATATAACTAAAGTTACACTGTGGATTCAGAGAACAGGAGAAAATATAATCAACAGATGAGTAATTATGTTTTATTATAGGTTTAAGATGAGTAAACTATCATTTAAGACAAAGAAAAGAAGCAAATTCTCAGATTTGAGGATGAAACCATCAAATATTTGATTAATTTTACAATTAAAATGCATCACCTGTTTTTTGTCTTTTAGTCTCAGTCTTTGTTTTGACCGTAAACACGAGTTTTCTGTGTCTCATAATAATTTTCTGAGCATAATAATAATGATAGACCATGATGCACTGCTCCGATCTTTGTTTTGGCTTAGAGTCCTTTCTTGAAGAACAAGCAGAAAGTCACTGACATGCATCAGCTGAGGCTTTGACGTCCAAAAATCCAAGATCAGGATGACAAAATTTAATTTTTAAAGAAGGCAGATTGGACATTGTGTCTCCTCTGCAGCTGTTGGAGCTGAAGAAAATGCCAGATTTATTCTGGTCTTTACGTTTTTTTCTATCTCCCTTGCAGACGTTCGAAGCCAAACTTCTCCACATCGAAAGTCGACCTGGGAGGAAGTCGAAGAACAGCACGACGGATCTGGAGTTCTTCATGAAGTGTGAAGTTCACAGCTCCGACCTGGACGTCTTCATCAACTCCCTGAAGAGAGTCGCCGACGACGTTCGCTCGATCCCGGAGGAAAAAGGCAAAAAATCTGATCTTATTTTTACACTTTTAGAACATTTCCTATGAGGGCATCACGTGCAGTGTTACAAGCCTCATTCATTTAATTAAAAGCTCATTTTAATGTTCTCAGATGATAATAACATGCAACCGATGACAAAAGCACTAATTATTTTGTCTCCTGTCAACATCACAGTTCCCTGGTTTCCCCGACAGATAAAAGACCTCGACAGATGCAACATGTTAATAACCAAATTTGATCCGGACATGGACCAGGAGCATCCAGTGAGTGTTTACCTGCGACCTACTTTGATTATATTTATGCTCATCAGGCTAAAAAGCTGCATATTTACGGTGATTTAACATCCTTTTCTGCAGGGATACAGCGATCCAGAATACAGAAAAAGACGGGCTTTCATCTCCGAGCTCGCCTTCAGATACAAACAGTGAGTCAGATATTTCACCTGTCGTCATTGAGCGCTGATATCATTCAAATATTCTCCTGTTAATCATCTCTGTTTGTCACAGGGGGGACCCGCTGCCGAGCGTCGAGTACACAGCGGAGGAAGTGTCCACATGGTGAGAACGAGCGGCCCGTTATGAACGCAGATTCACGGCGGAGGGTGTTCGAAGTGCAGCGATGTGATGATGTTGATGTTGTGTTTAAAAGGAGGGAGGTTTACCGGCAGCTGAGGAGCATTTACCCGAGTCTGGCCTGCAGGCAGTTCATGGACAGTCTGCAGCAGCTGGAGAAAGAGTGCGGCTACGGAGAGGACCGAATCCCTCAACTCAGAGAGGTTTCCGCCTTCCTGAAAGGTGACAAAGACTCTGAAGGAGGAAGAAAAGGTTGAATTATAAGGGAAAAGTTAAAGTCAATGAAAGTTTGACAGGATAGAAACGAGATTTTTTCATAAAAGACATAAAAAATGAGTAAAATAACCACAAACGGAGCAGAACAGGTCTACAAAGGCAGAAAACATACACTTACATTACTGTCTGTGTTTCAGAGAAAACTGGTTTCCAGTTGCGTCCAGTAGCCGGCCTGCTGTCAGCCAGAGACTTCCTCCACAGTTTGGCCTTCAGGGTGTTTCAGTGCACGCAGTACATCCGTCACTCCTCGGCTCCCATGCACTCGCCTGAGCCGTGAGTCCTCGTTTCTTCAGACCAAACTTACGTCTTCATGCGTCCATCTGTTCCTTCTCGTATTGACTCGGTTCAATCTGCTCCCCACAGAGACTGCTGTCATGAGCTACTCGGCCATATTCCCATGCTGGCAGATAAAGAATTCGCCCAGTTTTCACAGGTGACCGTGCTGTTATGCTCTATGTTCTCTGATTTGAGTCGAAAAACCTTGAATACTGATTAATTTGAACATTTCTTTTAGGAGATTGGACTCGCCTCGCTTGGAGCTTCAGATGAAGACATTGAGAAACTTTCAACAGTGAGTTTTCTTTAAGATTAGACTCCTTCAAAAGCACCTGGTGCAGTTCTGGAGGTGTGTTTTGGGTCATTGTCCTGAATAAATGATAAAATAAATGATGGTCCCACAAAGCGCAGACCAGATGGGATGGGATGAAGGACGGTGAAGAAAGCTGTGGGAGACATGCTGGCCTTGAACTTTGAATAAAACACCATCACACCTCCTATAAGCTTCACGGTGGGAACCACACATGTAGATAACATCCGTTCACCTCCTCTGCATCTCACAAAGACAACCAAATATCTAAGTACCGACTCCCACTGGTCTAATGTCCATCCTTCTTGACATTTTCTGTCGTTTCTCTTTACTCAGCTGAGAACATCTTGCCATAGAGTGGATTACTACAGCTGTCGAGTAGAGCTATTTATTGTAAGCCAACGCTACCTCTAGAAAACACAACTGATGGTCTGAACTCCATTAAAACTTACCAGTTGATCTTACTAGATGAAAGAAAAACACTGAATAAGTAGCTTTTAAATGGATCTTTAGTGCCATCTAGTGGCTCAAGTAAAGGACTGCAGATGAGTTTAACCACATCATGATCATCCGCCTTTCTCTTCCTTTCATAGTTATACTGGTTCACGGTGGAGTTTGGCCTCTGCAAGCAGAACGGCACAGTGAAAGCTTACGGCGCCGGGCTCCTGTCGTCTTACGGAGAGCTTGTTGTGAGTTTGTCCTCCATGTTCACACACAAATATGTTCTTGCGTATGATTTCTTTTTCCTGACGGTCTCTTTGTTTGTTTGTCCTTCCAGTACGCCTTGTCTAATGAGCCGGAGTACAAGCCGTTTAACCCCGAGGAGACAGCAGTGCAGCCGTATCAGGATCAAACCTACCAGCCTGTTTACTTTGTGTCCGAGAGCTTCGAGGACGCAAAGATCAAGATGAGGTACTATTATTGGAGACAGAAAAGAGTGTAATCCCTCGTGTTTGAAGAGATTCTGCTTCAGATTTTGGTGCCGAAAGTCCGAGTAGTTTTGATCAGTCACGTTTGAGCGTGCTTTGGTTGCAACAGCTCGTGTGTAGAGCAAAAGAGGCCGAATCCCATCAGCTATCATCTCATGATAATTTATTCTTGTGTAACAAGTTGGACTGCAGAGGATGTCTTGGCCCTTCTTTTACATCCATTTTCCAGATCTCCACTGGCTACACATTGCCCGTTGTTCCCAGAGGTTAAATCATTGGTAGTCGATAGCCAATGGGTTTCTGGGACAGTCTATTAACACTCATACTTCATCCACTTCCCACAGGAGATACTCTGCAGCCATCAAGCGGCCCTTTGCAGTCCGCTACGACCCCTTTACCTGCAGCGTGGAGGTTCTGGATCAGCCCAGCAAGATCCAAAATGCTCTGAGCCAAATGAGAGAGGACCTGAAGACCCTTCACAGCGCCCTGGAGAAGCTCGGCTCATCTTAAAGACCAGGAGGAGATAAGAAAGAAACTACAAGCAAAAGTTATAATTGTATTTTAAAAAAACTACATGAGATTTACTATCCTGAACACAACGTAGACGAGTTTGTGAGGTTCCACATGGCCGTTTATTGTGTGTATAAAAGAAATAAATGTTTATTTTCATGAGGAAACGTCAGAGTTTTACATTCCAGGGACACAGAAAAGATAGAAAATGAGCTGAAGAGAGACGTCCAGTGTTTGCCAGCGGAGAGACTGAACCACTACAATACAAGACTTGTAGGTCCATTTTCTAGCTTTTAATTCCAAACCGACTATTTCCATTTGGGAAAATTCTTGGAACCCATTTATCTTCATGTGTTATTAAGCAAAAGGGAAGGAGCTAATTATGAATGATTTAAGTATCATGTTCCCTCAGCTGGTCAAGGCCAGAGCCAGACATGGGGCCCAGCACATCAGTAGGGCCAGGTCACCGGGACCTCACAGTCAACCACAGCACGGTCCGCAGGGCTGCACTGCTGACAGATGCTCTTCTCGCTTTATTTGGGGTTTTTTCTCCGTGCGATCGGAGTATTTGGCCTTCGCTGGGTTTTGACGGATGTCCAGCGTTTTTGATCTCCACATAGGCGACAATGCGCACCAGCAAGCTTTTCTCCATGTGCAGGAATCATCAACACAGTGGCTGGCAAACCCTCCCATCGGCCACCTTGTGTTGGGAAGCTTTCCCTTCCCATAATTCCAATGTACAGTAAATCAAGCCCTGCTCCGGCCTCCCTAGGAAACCCTGTGTTTGTGGATTGTGTGTGGAGAGAGAGGGGGGGTGGAAAGCAAGTGGAGGGAAAGAGTGATCTACTACTTGACAAGTGTGCAGGGACACACACATACATGCATGCACACGCTCTATCTCTCCAAGCAAAAGTCAAACACTTTATAATTTCTTGTATCTCACTTTACGTCCAGCGCCCTCAAATCCACAAATCCCCATGAAACCGCCGCCAGGATCCAAATCTGCTGAGCGCTAAACAAAAGCTGGGTTGCTGCAGCAACAGGGCGACCAATGAGGGATCCAGCTAGACTCGCGTATTCGCCACAAATCCCAAACGTTGTATCATCCCAGCTCCAACCATAAGTGTTTCTTTTATTGATGTCAGGGCCGTCCCATTCCTACGTTGGCTTGGTTGCCTCCTCCGGGCTGAAAACAAGGTCAGAAGGTTCATTTGTCCTCTGGCGAGAGAGCTTAAAAAGGAAAATACTCAACAAGATGTTAACAGTTAACATCAGTTATAAGTTGTTGAAGGGACAGCTCAACATATTATCAGTACCTGAAGACAACAACTTGTGGCTGTAGGTGACTGAACAATTTTTTGACAAAGAAATAAGTTGGGCAACAAGGTAAAATAATCAATGTAGGACTGCGGAAAGCCCTGTATGCTATACCATCCATCTACATAACAATAAGGTCGTGTCCATCGTATTGTTTGATCGATTCTGGCCTCAAGATCACAGGATCATCACTGACATAAGGACGAGGCTCCTGCGATGGTTGGAGCTTTGAATGAAGGCAGATGTCATTCCTGAGGTTTTGCTGAGATGGACTCCTCAAGGCAAAAGAAAACCTGGAAGACCGCACTGTCCTGGCACGTCCCTGCAACTGACAGGCCAGCTAGCTAGTGAGCTACCTAGGTGAGGCTCAACATTTAGCCAGAGAGAAGGAATGATGAGAAGGAGCACCTTGTACTTTTATAATCCCCCCACAGGAGACAATGAGGGATAGGATAAATGCCAGATCTGCACTTAATGCACAGACATGAGTTTGGTCTTTTCATCTCCTTCTTCAAGACTTGGAAAGAGGAACTGTTTCTTAACTCCGTTAAGAAGAACTTATTGGTTTTGACATAAAAAAAAACCCCAATCCAACAGACTAGATGCCATCCACAGACGGCCAAACACAAAAAATCACTTCAGTGGTACTTCCTGATACAGTATGTGTCTCCAGGGGTCACGAGGTGAGTCCAGTACCAGTCATTGCCATCTTGGCTGGTTGTAATGGGAACCTTTGGACATAGCTGGAGCGACGGACAGGAAATTCAGGATAAAGAAAGACCCACGCTGGAAAAGACTTTTAGCCTTGATAAACATGATGGACGCTGCGCCAGGTGAGTCACCTGGGTGCCTCAATAATCCAAATGTCAGTGATTGGTTAAAAGATTTTTGGTTTCACAGATACCCAGAGGTTCATCCTGCAGGTGTCACACTGTGTTGCAGCAACAGTTTTAGAGGATCAACAAACTCCTCTCAAAAATAGTGATCAGCACTTTTTGAGCACTTTCTTCTACTCATCAAGATCAACATAATCGTTTCATTCTGGGAAAAGCATTACACAACAAACCAGCCGTGAGATTAAATCAAACACCGGCCTCAAAGAGCTCTAATCTCTTTCTTTGTTTCCCTTCATATCATGCTCCTCATTATTTTTATTTGCTCTGTTTTTGTTGAGCCTCGGCTTAAAGTTGGCAGAGCCGCAGAAGAATTATCTAAAGGAGGAGGAGGAGGAGGGGAGAGGATTAAGGAGAAAGTTGGTGAGGATTTTAAGGCGGTCTGATCTTTCTTTCATCCATTTCACAGTTTGTTATTAGTCCACACACCACAAGAGATCAAACTGTTTGTGAGGCATAATAGCTTCATTCAGGTTACATCAAAGGTAACACGGAGGCCTTGAGGGCAGTGACATCTGAGGACGTGCTTCCAGGAAAGAGGTGAGCTTGTAAGATCTCCAAGATGGATCATATGTTGCAGAAATCAAGCTCTCAAGACAAGATTTGAATCTTGATTGCTGTTCTGCTCATCGGCCATCAGATGGTGTCCTCGAGTCACTGGGATTTGCAAAGCCACTGTGATTCATGACTCATGTTTCAAGAGAAAGTTGGCTCAGTTAGATTCCAGTGCCCTCTAAGGGAGCTTTTATACTCTTTGGAAAGCATTCAGACTGTGCACGGACGAAAAAATGGCAGCTCCTTGCATCCGACATTGACGTCTCCGCCGTGTTATACGCAGCTGCTCCAGCACCACTTTGCACCTAAAGCACAGCAAACGTAGAGAGTGGAGAGACCACATTGGACTTGTTCAAACAAAAACGTGGACCAGGAGAGCAGTAGCATGTTATGCTTTGCGGATGGCGGTTAAAGTGTCCCGTCCAAGAAATATACGGGGTTGACAAACTGGTTTGAAAGAGTGGAGGTCTCCAACGGCCTTTACTTGCTCTGTTCTGTCGTGCGGAGGAATCGCTGTACAATACAACCTAGTGTTCCAGCTGACATATACGATAATAAAGTACAATAAACGGCTGTTCGACGCCCGAGTATGAACGCACATCCATCCACCCTTGTAGATTAAGTACGTATGTGGAAATAAGTGATCAGCTGTCGCCTCGAATGATTCATGATTAAGTTAATTAAATGAGTGCCATGTGCAGCTTAGCAGGCGTACGGCCGCCTTGAAAAAGGAGATGTTGGTTCTTCACACATGGCATTCCTGTGACAGCACAATGAGTCCTTGTTTCACTGGAGGGCATTACAAAGTTTCTGCCAAACGATCCCTCGTCTTCCATGTTCCGTGTGGAGCATCGATAATTATTCGCCAAGGTAAGGTGATGCGCATCTCTTCCTCTCCCCACCTCCTCCTCCTCCATGAACAGCTTGTTTTGCATGTCATGGAGTTGGAGGTGACCTGAAATGGCCTCAGACTTCCATGCTTCCCAAGGCTTTTCCTACCCTAACCCTCCTGCAGGGTTTGTCCAACAGCTGAAGCACGGCCAGACCTCCTAGTTTTTCCCTCATCCAAAGCTTCCTTTGGATTTACGGCGCACCACAGCAGGTGGAACAGCTCGTACAGAGATATATTCTTGATATGATTCTGCCTGCCATTGATAGTGAGAAAATTAGGAAACAGTCAGAGAGCGAACACCTGTAGGATGACGATGATGACGATGATGATTTTGAACGGTGAAGTGGAGAGTTGGCACCGATTTCTCGATGCAGTTCCTTTGAACTGTAGCTTTCTTGGCAGGACATAACAGACAGCTGATGTAACTTATTCTTAAGAGAAAAGAAAAACGAGGTCTTCGCAGAGTCCTGACCAGCTCTGTGTTTATCTGTAGCTGACCTGAAGAGGTAGTCAGAAATAAAAAAAGAACAAAGCTCAGGCATGCAGCCAAATTCCATCAAACTTCTTACAGTGCAGATACTCAGAAAAATATTTTATTGAACATGTACTAGAATAGCAACAAAGGGATCTAGTTATCCATCATGAAAAGTGCTGTACAGATGTCTACATTTCTGTCATCCAAAAGCAAAGTTTCCTGTCGCCACCAATCACACAGAGCGGGAGCGTCCGGTGCCAGCTGAGGCCGGATCCTACTGTGGCGGATCCAATCATCACCGGCTGTAACGACATCAGTATGTGATATGACACTGGAGCTGTGGAGAACATTAAAACGATAACGATCTGGGAACTGTGAAAAGCATCATACTGACCTGTGGGTGGCCAAGATGGTGGATAAGTAACTGACTAGAGATCTTTCCTGGACATCCGGTGGTGGCGAAGAGGTTTTCATTGGCTCGAGACCACCTGAGGACGAGAACGTCTCTTTAAATGTCATTATACGATTCAACTAATTCAAAAATATGGTTTATTTGGGAATTTACTGGTGTTTTATATAAAAAACTGATGAAAATCAACACAAATCCATA
Organism: Nibea coibor; assembly: GCA_023373845.1. Lineage (NCBI taxonomy): Eukaryota > Metazoa > Chordata > Actinopteri > Sciaenidae > Nibea > Nibea coibor. Next base: position 15,267,286 of record CM041731.1, read on the forward strand.
TGAAAATGTTTCGTCTACAAAACTTGTCAGTTAAAAACAGGTGAAAATATGTGAAAACTGTTGTTCTCACTTGAATAAACGCGCTTTATCTATGTGGGCTGGTCTTTTCTCCTGTGGGTAACTGTGAAGAACAAAAACAAGGTTTAATTCCACCATCATCCTAAATCAATACATCCCGTAACATCACTACATTACCCACATTCCCCCTACTCACCTGGAGCGAGTTATGTCCCAGATGAGCCAGTCGTTGCCCGCCACAGCGCCAACTTTGATCGTGTTGGTGAGGCACCAGTCAGCAGACATTAGTGGTGACTGACCGCAGTCCAATGAGAGAATGGCCTGCTGGGTCACTAGGTCGTAGAAGCGAATCGTTCCCTTCTTCTCTGCAACCATTAACTGAAGAGGACAGGTGGATCCTTTAAACTATGTAGCTTACTATCCACCATGGTTTCAAACAGAAGGGGCAGCTAAACTGCGTTCCGTAAATAAGCTGGAAGCAAACAGGACCATGGCCATGATGGGCTGTGGCATCTGAGGACAGGCCTGAGGAGGTTCTGCACCTCTTCAAGGGGGCTCTGGACCTGACCGGGTCTGATCAAATTTACGGACCTTCTCAACTTCCTCAAACACTTACAATATGCTGCATTTTGACTTCAAGTATGGAAGTATGTGAATTGAGTGTTCAAAGAAACGACTCCGCGTGCAGTGAGGTTTCTTCCATCTCATTTGGAAGAACTGTAAACGCTTTTTCTGTCAGACAGTCTTCTTTTGAGCATATTTCTGCCTTTAAGACATTCATCTACTAGACAATGTTTCATGACAAAAAAATTTACAGCATAATTTCTGTTTTATGGTTGGGCAGACTCTTGATTGGGCTCATTTTACCACTCACGAAATTATCAGGTTTGTTGGACAGCAATAAGGATGGCGCTCCAACCTTCCCACCAAAAAGGAAGTTAATGGGCCCCATAGCTATGAAAACTATAATGGCCAAATCACCTGGCCTATCATCTAATGACCACTTGGCTTCAGAAAGTTTAAGTTTTCCCAGTTCACTTGACCTCATATCAACTAATTTAAGAGTTTGACCTCAGAATATGAGCATGTATCTGAAACAAACCCGACCTACCTTAAAGGCCTCTTCTGGGTGCCAGCACACACTGATGCCAGGAGAGCGAAGTCTGAGAGTAGTGCTTTCATTTCCATCCAGGTCCCATACCCTGTTTTTTTAAAGGTAAGATGAATTAAGACGAGTATTAAAATGAGCACCAATAAAACACAAATGATGAGAGTGATACCTTGTATGACCTGGTTTGCTTTTAGTGTACTGGTACTAACATTTTATCTGCAAAACTTTTTATAAGTCCCATATAGTTTTCAGGTTATTTGTGAAGGGGGTAGCAAACACAGTTCTTTTAATCAGTTCTCATTAGTAAAGTTGTGGATTGATTCAACTTGATAGGTGAGCCGCTCTTGGCTCTTAAATCCAAAACAAAAACCTCTAATTAACAACAAAGATGGGGTTTTAGAGCAGTTCCAAAAATAGCATTGGTATTTCAACCATCCCTGCTTACATAATACCTGAAAGAATTCACCTTCCCAAGGTTTATTTCTTTGTGGTGCTGGATCTAAAACTAAATGATACATAGTTCAATGTCCACACAGCCTAAAGGGAACACAAGTCCAATTTCCTTATTGACATGTTTTTTCTTCTTTGTTACTTTCTTCATGGCAGATTAGATGTCCTCCTACTGTGTTTGAGAACATCACTTGTGTTGTTCAGAGGTAGTACTTGGCACTACTATTGTAGTCATCCAGATTATAGCAAGAACCACTCAACTTAGTCAAGAGAAACTGCAGTCCATCATTATTTTAAGACATGAAGGTCCGTCATTACAGCTTTTTTTGACTGTCACATACATGCATGCATGTGCGTTATTTCATAGTTTTGATGTCATCAGTGTTAATCTACAGTGAAGAAAAACAAGAAGATGTGTCCAAACCCTCGACTGGTCCTGTATAGCTCATTGTCCAAGTCCTCGTTGACGTACCTAAACTGTATTTAGTTGTTTCAAACTCAACTTTTCCGATAAATGTTGTGGTTCAGTACAACACACGTGACTTTTAGGCTCTTATGGCACACGACGTGGGCAATGATAGACGACATGTTTTCATCCAAGTTCACATTTGCTCCTAATTTATCTAACTCCTGCCTGTGATGTACAGGGTCTTCATGAGTTTTCCTGGGAAAAAGGGCTCGTTTCTAAGATCTGGGCCCTGAGCTGTGAAGACAGACAGACTTATGCTGGACTCGTCTTTCAGGGAAAACGCCAGCCTCACATTACATTGAGCTATGATAGCAGGGGTAGGGTGGTGGTGGTGGTGGTAGTTTGGGGGGGGGGGCATCACCCTCGCCTGAGTCGGCGTTACGCTCCACTCACATTACAGCAAATGTTTCGCTGTGGGCGGCACGTCAGTTGAGGAAGAGCAGCAGAGAGAAGTTGAACGGCATCCTATTTTGTGCAAATCAAAACAGCGAGCAAGAAAACGCAAAACCCAAGAATCAAAGCTCGTGTAAGGATTATTACTGACCAATCTTCATTCAAGTAAGAGTCCATTCTTGAAGCTAAATAAGACCAATGATAGCAAAAGCAGCTGTGAAACACCACGGATGTAATGGATCACTTAGATGGAGAGAACTGCGGGTCCTGAGACCTGGATCTATGGTTAACCACATCTGAACGATCCCTGGACTAGAAGAAAAGGTGGGAATGGGGACGTAGGGGTGGTGGTGGTGGTGGCTGCAAGTGTTTCTGGGAATATAAAACAAACGCTTGTGAAGCATGGGAAGGCGCTGACTGATGAGGTCATGCAGAAGACATCATCTAATAAAGCCCAAAAAGTACCTCCAAAGACCATCTAAATGTCAAGTGTGTTGTTGGAGAGATTGATGTCCTCAGTGGTGCGGTGTAGGGGAGGATATGCCCCGTCTCAGATGAAGACCTCAGTAAACACTCAACTTTTCCTGCCTCATCTCCCCTGCAGCAGGATAGAGCCCTGTTGAAACACTGGGTTTCTTTCCTTTGCCCATGTGCAGACTCAGCCAGCATCTCCACCGTGGAGCATGAGTGAGGCTGGGATGAAAAAAAAAAAAAGAAAAACCCCCAGACCACACCAGGAAAACAACGACTAAACCCTATTCTTTCAGACCACTAGCCAAGCAGAGCTCAATTGCACGCTACACCACCAACGGCCAAACTGTGGTCAACCACTCTGCCCTTCAAATGGAGAGCACCGGCTCCCCAAAAAAACATAACCTTTTCCAAACGAGGTGAAAGACATGAGACACGAAAACATGCCTCTGATAAAACACTGCGTAATTGCATAACACTACATCGAGCAATAACACTTTGCTTCCATGTGCAACAGAGTTGAAAAGAACATCTGAAGTCCTGTATTGTGTTATCTAAGTGAGAAAACAGCGTGGCCAGAGAGCATTACGGTTTGTCAATGTTTCCCATAAGTGGAGGAAACGGGAAATGCCGTTAGCGATGTGTGATCTGATTTATTGTAGAGAGCAGGGTAAATAATCGAAGGTGAGTCCCTGGAGGGAGAGAACTGGAAGAGTCGGATAATATAATCCCATCACAGCGCCTCGCAGGATCGCCCTGGTTGAAGTGTGCAATGTCTGGATCAGCACCCATTTCAACGGGACCTGCTCAACATTTGACTTTGATTTCTGACCCATACATCTGGCGAGTTCAGGGATCCCCTTGCAACGCATCGTAAAGATAAATGTATAGAAATAAAAAAGTACAAGCTTGGCTTGTAGGATTGAACGGTGATACGGATACGGAATGTAAATATTTTGGGGTAGCTTTTGTATTATTATTTGATTTGAAAGTAATAGATGAATTATTATTTAAATATATTTGCTAAAGGTCTATCAACATTTATATGGATGACTGGTGATGAAAGTAATGGTTGATGCTCTGAAAGCAGCGTCAAATCTGTCCGTCTGCATTAGAACTGACAGCTGCTTTATAAACCAGTTGTTAAATAACACCCCTCTTATAATCCATCCATATTTAGAACAAGACGGGTGGTGTTAATGAAGAGGTATTAGAGCTCATCTGGCTGTGCGTCTGTCAAAAAGAGTTGGAGACAGAAGGTTGGTTAGGATGAGTTTTCAAGCTGTTGTAATTCGTGTCCCTTACACAACGTAAGAGATTGAGAAAAGCTAACGGATTAGCACTGAGAACAGGTCAAAATGCTTTAAACTATACATAACGCAGCAGCAGCAGGAGCAGGTGTGCATTATCCAGAGTTCATCTGTGAACTCATTCAACCCCAAATCCCCTCAGGATCCTGCAGTGTGCCCTTATGATCTCTAGGGGGCACATTTTCCCACAAACCTACCTCCTGTCTATACTGATACCACGAGCTGCTTAGACTACATGAACCGTATGTAAACTCCCGTGAGGGAGTGGAGTCCGGTTCCCCACCTAGATGCTGCAGTATCAGGTTGCATCTTGGCAACGGCAAGAGTTCCCACAACTGCAGGGGACAGCGATGACAAAGCTAAGCAAACTTATAGTAGAGGCACCGCTGCCAAACCTAACAGAGTGATGGAGAGGTCATGAGCCTATACATGTCGGCATACACTTCCCCTCCCTCCTGGTTTCCTCCTCTCATATCGGGGCTCAGTTTGTGTGGGCCGACTGAAGGTCCTCTCCTGTTAACTTGATCTATCCCTTGTTCCGCCTCTGTCTTCCTCCCGCGTCCCATATTTTCTCAACATGACAGAATTTAAATCTTTCAGCAGATGGAGCGCACTCCTGTTTTCTCTGGCTGGTCAGTGGAGGCAGGGAAAGAGGGGAGTGGATGGGAGTTTAGAGGGGAGGGGAGACTCATTCAGCTCGATCTCAAACAGCCTGATGTGGCAGGACAAGGACGACCATCAAACCGGTGACTGTCAAAGTGTGTAAACCAGTTATCGGCTCTAAGATACTATTCTAAGACGCTACAAAGTCCAGCTGTTTCACTGAAGTGAGGAAGGGAAACGTGGCCGCTTCCCGCCTGTGAATGCTTCTTTCGTTCATTCAAACTCAGCGTCAGTGTTCAGGGTGTGTAGCTGAAGCTGGATGTTTCATTAACTGTAGCTGTTACTGTTCATTAACCTTTGCAAACATTTCCATCATTATATTTGGAGTTATATACGACAAGAAACAGTTTTTAATGCATGATGTTTATTCCCAGCGTCACTTTGGACTCATTTTCTAACCCTCTGTATAAGAACGATTCATTGACTGAAAGATTCAGCATGTTAATCATCAGCCGGTCGTCACCTGCCTCCGACTTCTGCTTCAACTATCTAAATTAATTTGAAGTATTTATAACCTTTACAGATGTAAGAACCGGCCCCAGTGCTGCAGCACAGGCTTGCATATTGCAGGAGAACCAGCCTGCTGATGTAGAGGGGGGGGGGGGTGTGTGTCCCTGAGGTGACCCTGGCTACCGACACACTTTTTCCCTCCTCTTGCATTAATTGAAAAGGAAAATTTGGGGACCTTGTTATAGGTCCCCCTTAGAGAGGAAAATCTTTCTGCAGCTAATTGGATTTCCATATTTAACCAATTAGCTAGAAAAGCTACAGAGCAGCTCTGTGCTTACGCACAGTCACACCGGAGCATGTTGTGCTTAGCATCATGTTTCACTGTGGAAACACAGTCAGGACTTTCTGCACCATTAACAGAGAACAGAACTGAAAATCAGAAGCTGGGAACACACACACACACATAGACACACACACACACACCAACACATGGAAATAAAACGGTTTGGACCTGCAAGTGTGGTCATCACTGACGGAAGCAATTTGTTTCCCCTCCGTGGGCTCGAACACCAAATGGTTAATGTAGCTGGTGTGGCCCTCCATCACCTAGGTGACAGTACAGGAAGAAAATATGTAAACAAAAAACATGTGACGAACAAACAAATGTCAAATGAGCTTCGCTACACTGTGTGCGTCTACGTTTCCTCTATCGCCCAGTACCAAACGTCAGGGATAAGTTAAGAAAGTCTGATGCCGGCTGATACAAGCGCAGTTTGTGGCCAATGTGCTCCAGCTGTTACCTTGATTTCATGTTTGTCCTGAAGGTCAGAAGTCAACAGGCGAAGCTTTCTGTCGGAGGCAGCTGTGCAAAATCTGCAAAAAAAGAAAGAGAGGACATAAAAATGAGAACATTTTGGGTGTGCCTGAAGCAGTGACGTTAACAGACCACACAGGAGTGGAATATAATATTCATTAGTGTATAATATGAATCGTTGTGTTTTTGTTGTCTTAAAATGAGCCCTTTATATCTGCAGTGAGAGCGCGTCCTCTTCCACGGAGTCCACCATGTTGAACCGCCATTTTTCTACTGTAGCCCAGAACAGACAAACCAAACACGTATGAACTTTTGGCTTTTTTATGTTAGTTTTTCCTACAGGGTGAGTGCAGGAGAGAATTCAGTTGGTTGCAATCTGCAGCTTCACTGCTAGGTGGCACTAAATCCTACACACTGGACCTTTAAGGCTTAAAGTTATGCATAATTAAGAGCATGAACGTGTTGACGGACAGGTAGGTGGCTCATTTCAGCAACCAGGCGTCATTCAGCTCACCTCAGGTCCGCTGATGATCCACATCTTTGCCGATTTTTAGATTATTTTAGAAGATAGTCAGAGCTACCACACTGAGCTTCACAACTCTTCAGAAACCTGTGGGTGATGTCACGGACACGCCGTCCATTCTTTATATTATCGGCGGGTAGAATAAGCCGCAGCAATCTGAACACTGGACCTGAAAATCAGGCGCACTAATAAACAAAGAGGGAACATCAAAACAGAGTCAGACTGTACAGACCCGATGACAGACGACATCTCCTTCTGCAGCACAAGCCTGCAGCCGCCTGGACTGACACCTCTGGATGAGAGTGTCGGTGTGTGTGTGTGAGTGTGGTAAAAACTTGGACGGCGATCAGTGGAAACGCTGCCAGGGAGATTCTAATTGCAAGCTAAGATAAACAGGCATGAAAAACAAGATCCCTCACGCCATTCACGCACGTCTCTGTTCAAAAAGCTGCGCAGAGCCAGGCAGAGGACTTTCCCCTCTAATCAGTCGTAGTATACACCAGCGCCTGCAATTATTCACACAATTACACTAACTCACTTATGACAAGAAAAACACACACATATCACCAGAATAAACAGACAAGCGGTTCACACATTTGCAGTCGCAGGCACAGATGGATTTGGCATGATGTCACTACAAACACCCTTAACATGCTTCAGGGTATTACTGCTACAGTAGATTAGATTATATTAGGAAAGGCCCTCTAACCCCACATTAGTGCTGTGCTTTGGAGTAAAGCATGGAACACATTCTGGTTCTTTTGCTTTAATGTTAGAGCCAGTTTCTTTATCGTTCTCCGGTACGTTTGAGCACAGACAGACAAGAGTTTATCCTTTCCGATGTGATATCACCTCACGAGAGACAGCAGAACTTTAAATGTTGAACTTGAACTCTAAAACCAGGCTGAATCGTCCAAGTCCAGGATGAGTCATCAGATAAAATACAATGAAGAATACCCGAAAAACTACTTTTTTTTGCCCATTGTTGGGCTAAATACTGAAGTATAGGTGACATTTAGTGCTAAAAACATCAATTTTGGCTTTATGGGGACTTTAAGCTACATCATTTCATACAATATTGTGTACATAGGTTTTTTTCTTTACTTCTGTTTGGACAGAAAAGTCTCTACTGTCGTTCCACATGAACTTTCTTCAGACCAAAACACGTCCAAACAGCAGATGTAACATTTCTCTTTCCACAACAGCTCCTCTTTACTCCTCGTTAGCTTGTTTTTCCATTGTACGCTGAACAAATCTGCCCGGGGAATGACTGCGATTCTCTAGTTGCTACCAGTGACCACGATGTAATGAAATAAAGCTGTCAGAGGGGAGCTTGTTTTTTTACAATCAGCCATGCCACGGCAAACTTTGAAATATCATATCATATATTGATATATTTATTTTCAAACAAGCCGCATGAGCAAGGCATACGATTCACTGATGCTCATATCTGTCAGCAGGACTTGTGGTTGAGTCGACTTTGGGTAGCAGTGTGTCTGAACTTTGTTTACTCTTACACTAGTTTTCTGTCAGCTCTTTAATAGAGGTGTGTTTACCTTCAGCGAGTTGCTCTACATGTGCTTCCTTCTGACTGTAAAGACAGTAAAATCAGTGTATTTGGTGGCAGTATGTCATTCTGTGTGGGGTCACAAGCTGCTGTGGTGGATGGTGGTAGCCCCCTTTCTTCTTCTTCACCCCTCCGTCCCCCCCTCTCTCTCTCTCTCTCTCTCTCTCTCTGGGCCCCTGCTTGAGGCAAGCCCGTGAGAACGTTGTACTTTTCCTGGAAGGCACGGCTACGTGCAGATCGAAGGGAGGGATGGAACCTGAGTGGGTAGTCATCAGCGCAATAACATGTGCGGACGTCACGGGGCTGGCTAGAGGACCCTGTGGAGTAAACCACAGAAGGCCAGGAATTATCGCTGCCTTTCCTTTTCAATTACAGAAAGCTTAAACACCTCCGGGGGGACCGCGAAACCTTCCCATCCACCACTCCAATTAGGAGGAAAACTCTTGCTTTCTAACAATCTACAGTTAGGTTTACTTCCCTCCTGTCCAAGACCACCTGAAATAACTTGGCTCACATCCTGGCAGCTGCAGTGTGACAGTGAGAGGCGGTTATGACTACTTTCACACAGCGCGGGCTGCTGCGCTTTCTCTACAAACTGACTCTTGTTCTTGGTCACAAGAGGAGTGTTTGTGAATAATCAGCCTGTTGTGTTTAAAGATGTCAGGTTTCTGATGTGGGAGTGAAGCACGGCTTCCTAATCCTGTTACAATGGTCGGATGACCTCTTGCATAACACGAGCTGCAGATGTCCAAGATCATAAACATCTTAACACTTAATAAATATTAATAAAAAACAGCCTGCTGTGCTAATAAGGTCATTATTCAAACTAACTGATAACTTAGCAAATGTGTCAACACACTTCACAGGACAGATCGATGGCTTAGCTGGTAGACAGGCATCAAACATAACACTGAACCCCCAACTGATGTAGCTGCTGTTAGCTGATGTTAGCTCAGTTTGCCCGCACTGTGAGCTCAGAGCACTGGGCAAGTTAGAGTTTGTACCACAGGTGTTTTGGACCACTAGGGAAGAAAAAGAAAAGGAAGAGGAGGTTTATATGTGAATGTGGAGTCGCTGTCGTGCCAGAACAGGAGCTGGGGCAAGTGGGTAATGTAACCGGGCTCAGCAGCCTCTATGGGCATAATGGCAGAGGAGAAAAGACTGAAGAGGATGTTGGTGGAGAGAAGAGAAAAAGAGAGAGTGAGCGAGCAGAGTAAATCTGGGACTGACGTTTAATGGTCGGTGAGAGCTTGGTGAAATAAAAGGCTGAAAGACAGACGCTGCTCACATGCTGTCCATTTTTGATGCTGTCAGTGACTGAGGCTAATTTCAACCATTCATGTACACACATTTCAACTTCATGCAGTTTGCAGTCAGAGGCTCCAAAATCTCAAGTCAAGACAAAGACAGACAGATACTACAATCCCGCCCTGCGCCGAGTAACTCAGTGGGAACCAGACCAAATGAAAATAAAGCAGCAGTACCTGATATTGGGTATCCTGTCCAGCCGGGACTCAGGGCTCCAGGCAAGTGCGTCAACACGCAACTCATGATGGAAAGCTTTAAGAACATTGAATTCAACTCCCTCAATCTCCATGTCCTCCTCCTGTGGGAACAAGTGTGTGTTCAGGAAATAATACACTTGGCGATACTGTTGGTAAACCGGTTTGTGTGAAGCTGAGACTCTAACCTGGAACAAGCAGGTGCCCACTACGACATACTGGTTTCCACCATAGGCCAGGAGAGAAGCAGCAGTGCCGGAGCTGAAAGGACTGAATTCAACCACATGAACGTAGTCCTCGCATGTTACCGTGTAACTGGGACTGCGGCTCGAGTCCTCCTGCATGATGTGTGTGTCCCGGTAACGTCAGCGCTTACACTGTAAAACAAGAGAATAAAAGAGGACGTTGCTGACAATGAATGAAATTATGCATCGGCTTGAGCTAGTCTGATATGTCAGAAAGGTTATAATACGGTAGCCATTCCTTTAATATCTCTACCTACATTAGATATTGCATTAATATGATGAAGTGCCTTTATTTGCCAGTGCATTAATTAATAACTAACTCAGCCGGGGCTATAAGGGCAAACTTTAGCTTTTAGGGGTAAGCTGGAGGTCATATCAATATGAAACAGTGAATTTAGCATAACAATAACTAACATACTGACATATTAAACCATTAATGGAAGTAAACAGAGGTTCAGTTACATCAGGAGGGCTCGAATTCGGGTTATTTTGGACTTTTTGTGAAGTTTTGACGCAGGAAATAAAACTTTGCACTTTCATCTTACTAAAAAAACTCATTTAACATTAAATATGAGGCTGTAAGTAGTTCACAGTGTTTTTATTCATTCACAGTCAGCATCACTCATTCAACTGTAAACAGATTTAGTTTTATTTCACCACATTAACCTAATACACATTACTGGGTATTAGCCAGTATGTGTTTATGATTGATAAAAAATTATTCCATCATGGAATAATTTATGTTTTCTGGTCCAAAGTATCTTATTATTGCATATTAATGCTTGCAGTTTACTCAGTATCCTTTCTGATATATATATTTTTAATTCTCATAAGCTATTTTTGTTATTATGACCCCTGTTTTATAGTGTGGCGAATAAGAGCGTTATTATCAACAACATATGAAATAATGTTAAAGCCGTGCCTGCTATGTGCTCAGCTAACTGACGGTTAGACAAACAAAACTTGGCATAACTTGATTTTTAAGCAGTTTAACGCTCCGGCTGACAGCTTGATAGTTACCTCTTGGTTATGAGACTCCGTGTCGGGATGCAGTGTTAACTAATATACTTTTAAAAACCTTGTTTTCAAGGGTTTGTTTTCAAGGATCCCCTTGAATCAGACGGTGCGCGTGTCAGACGTTTTCAAGCTCGTTCCGCGTTCGACGTGGACTGTACCATTGAGGACAAACGTCAAGGGGAGGAGGGGGGTTTACGTGTTGACGTAAATTAAAATATCTATACCATGTCTTGATATATTCATATATTATTAAGCTATTAAGTTTATCTTGTGCTAAAAACTGCTGTTTAGTATCCTGACACGGAGTTATAAATCTATAATTAAGGAGAGATGTGTGTTTTTTTTAAATGAACCGCTCACGTTGGTGTCTCCCACAAGCTGATTGGTCGAAAGGCACAAACGTCATCGGCAGTTTAAAAATTCAAAACAGCTGCTTGTGTGTCCTGGACGTGTCTGCTCGGACTCTGCGACAATATCAGAGGTTTGCACCATTAAATTAACGTTTTATGTGATTTAATGAAGCCATAAATATAAGATGCTCTCAGTTTTATGTGTGCTGCTTGTCGGAGATGACATAAATATGCGTTTTAATTGTTAATTATATCAGTAGCATTTAGCCACAGAGGCCAAGGAGGGTTACCTTTCACCTGTGTGGCTATTGTCTGCACTAAAACCTGGTTTCAAGGCTATTTAAATGTTGTTTAAGCCTATAAACTATTGCTGCTGCTTTTAGGGGGAACATGGAGGCCTTAGGAGACCGTCTAAAGGTGATAATTAAAGTCGTCAGGAGAGAGTGCCACAGGGTTTTACGCTCTGAGAGGACAACCGTCTATGGAGCGGATGAAATGCTGATGGTGCTGCAGCTGGCTATGGCTGAAGTTAATAAGCAGGTAACCTTTGATTTGTTTTTATTTTGTTGTTTGCACACACGGCACAAAACTGAGAACATTTACATTAAAACAGACACAAACACAAAAGTGCCAAAAACTGCAGTTCCTCAAACGTCCACTTGAGGCTGCCTCCAGAAGTGAGTCAGTCTCCATAAGTCCCCATGTTAAAATGTCCAACTTCACACCAGAAATAAACATGTTTACAGCCCGGTACAAAAAACAGTTTTTCCCCATTCATGACAACTATACTGAGGGTGAATTTATATAAAACTCACCTGTTCAGATTATATTAAAGCTTAAAGTTATGCATACTTAAGAGCATGGACGCTACAGATGCCCTTTTTTTGAGCAATCAGGCGTGCTGAGGTAGGACTGCCAGCTTGGCAGCGGCCCGAGCTGCAGATTTTGAGCTTCAAAACACTCATACACTGTCCATTCATAAGTCCATTTACACAGCCAGAGATGAAAAGGTGCAGTACAAGCTGTGAATCAAACAATATTAGTATATTAAGTGTTGACATTGCAACAATTCTGTCTCAAGAAAGATTCAAAAACATTCAAGGAAATCAGATCTTGGTGTTTTAGAAAAGGTGGATCAGAAAAAATGCTATCAATCTAATAGTACAAAAGGAGATACTAATTTTTAGAGCTGAGGTTTGCAGTCAGTTCTCACAAAGAGATGCAAACAGTTCAAACATGATCTATATCCTCTCTCTGTTGTTGCTGTTAGTTATCTGCCGGCCCCAAAAACGAGTCTTTACGAGCCCAATTTACATCATCATCACAGCCTAGTTCAATTGAACCATCAGGCTGACTGTCATCACATCTATAACTGATGACATTACCGCAGATTTCCGGCTGAGACCGCTCATGGCCCATTTTTGGACTGCGGGAGAAGGTCTTTTCTGCTTTTGAACTGATTGGTTCCAGGCTGTCTGTAATTACGGCTGCTGCTTTCACTGTTTTCTCTCTTCCTGTGACAGCACGGCGGAGAGTTCAAAGTGGCTCTGAGTGATGTCCTGATGGCCTGGAAACACTTACTGTTAGACAAACTTCACCTGCCACCCCCCAACTTTGCACGCTTGGAGAACTATGATCTCATCCTGAAGGCATACGAATCCTTCCTGAAGCGCTCCAACACTGTGGACCTGGTTGATATCCTCTTCATGTACAAACAGCTGAGGCTGGTGGACTCGGACCCAGAGGAGCCCGTGAGCCCGGTGAGAGAGAGCTGGTTGATTGTGGATGATCAGATTTGGCTACTGAGTTTCAAGATTAATCTATTTTATCTCTCTAATCGCTTCTCTTTTGTATTCTTACGCCAAAGATCCAGCTGTTTGAGTTCTTATCAGGCAACGTGGAAGGCTCAGAGTTGCCAGACTCCTCGGTCCCGTCAACACCGTCTAGTAAAAGCAGGTCCTGCAGCCCACAGGTAGGCTCAGTCCTGCTTTCATACACCCAAAAAAGTGCAACTTAATTCATAAACAACCATAAGAACACCCCTCTCTCCACGTTTTTCAGATGTCCTGGCACTAATCCACGCATTCACTCTCTGTGTACTTGTGTCCGCAATCCATCCTGCTCTTATTGACAGGAACACTATATCATATCACTTAAGATTTAAGAGCATGATGTGAATTCAATTGCCAGGCAGATGTTTAAAACACAACACAATGTGGGGCTGCACAAGAGCTCCTGTAACGGAGCCACCCTTCTCCGTCACTTGTGAATTTATGAGTTTTTAGCGGAGTCTTGCTGCTGCTCCACCAGCAACAGTGATGTAATTTTTTTGTGGAGTTTAATACGAGCTGTCAGCTGCTGTTTTTGGGGGGTTGTACTCGGGCAATAAAGCTACTTCCCCTTTTTTAGGAGTTTATAAAGACAACATAGGCTGGACTCAAGCCAGATGTTTTACCAAAGAGCTTTTCTCTGTGAGAAAACTGATAAGTCAGGTCTGTCAGTTAGCCTAGCTTAGCATAAAGACTGGAAACGGGGGTCAAATGGCTAACCTTGCTCAGACCAGCACCTCTAAATACCCTTGTTAGCTTTCCTGCTGAGAGTTGGATGAAAATATCGCTGTCACACTCATATCTAGAGCTACTGTTAGTTAGCTTAGCTTAACACAAAGACATGAAACTGGGTCTGAACAGGCTAACCTGGCTCTGTCCAGTGGTTAAAATCAACCTATTATCAACCATTTGCTTTCCTGCTGAGAGTTAGTGAGACTATCGCTGCCACATTTGTATCTGGTGCTAAAGACAGTTAGCTTAGCTTAGCATAAATACTGGAAATGAGTTCAAATATCTTCCTTCAAAGCTCACTAATAAGATTTATAATGTGTTAATTAGTGAGCTTTAGAGTTGTTTGAAGGCATGGTTTGTTACGTTTGGCCAAAGCTAAGCTAACCATTTGTCCCAGTCTTTGTGCTAAGCTAAATTTAACTGGCTGCAACTTAATATTTAGTAGACCTACATGAGAGTTCAACAACATATTGATTTATTGCTTGAACAAATTGTTTTATCTCATCAATAGGTGAAGATGGCAGTGAGAAGAGTTTTCTGCTCCTATCTGAATTTGCTTGTGAACACCAAAAACGACTTAGCCTTGGCGTTAACGCTTGACGTCCCGAGTCGCGCTCTTGGACGACAGGCCTTCACCGACGTGAAGCATGCTGCACAGAACAACAACACTTCCCTCTTCTTGGTAAGACGTGCTCAAGCTTTACACATTAAAACCAAAGCTATGATATTAAAATGAGAGTAAATCCTGTCGTGTGACACATTTGGGTCTCGTTCGTGTTTTTGCAGGCCGTGACATCTTTTGTGCGGGCTGTCCAGCTCGGTGGGAAAGGCTACGCTCCAGCTGAGTCTGACCCACTGAGGAAACATGTCAAAGGCCTGTCGGACTTTGTCCAGTTTCTAGACAACCTGGAAGAAATACTGGGAGAGCTTCCCGACCCAAGGTACACAATGCAGCTTAACACAAGCTTCCACTCGCTGCCTGTCTTACTGTTACTGACAGAATGGGCTGTAAACGTTGGGAGGCTGGGCTGTTCTCCGTTCAGGGCTGAACTGTAAATTCTTGGTGCATTCCAGTTGAACTTTTGAATTAAAACCAAATTGTAGTTGTAAAAATGTCAAGAGTTGTAATTCAAATTTTAGACAAAGAGAGAAGAAGTGAATGACCTAAAACTTGTACAAAGCTTGTAGTGTGGAACATTTACTTATTCACTTGAATAGATGATGTCTAGCTTAGCATAAAGACTGGAAGTGGGGGGGGGGGGCGGCTAAAGGTCTGCCCCAGATTTACTGAGTTGCATTGTCTGCTTGCCCAGCTCCTGTTCTGACACGACACTGATTTTCCCTCCCCATCAGCCTTCCCCCTTGGTTGAAAACCTCCTCTTCTTCTTCCAAGTGGTGCAACTGTATTACGAACACTAACGCTCCCTCGGTGCTCTGAGCTCACACAGCTAACAAACGGAGCTAACATGGGGCGGTCGGTGGCGTAGTGGGTTAAGCAGCCGCCCCATGTGTAGAGGCTACAGTCCTCGCTGCAGCTGGCCCCGGTTCGACCCCCGCATCGGACGCCATTTACTGCGTGTCTCTCCCCCTCTCTCTGCCCCCTGCTTCCTGTCTATCTTCAGCTATACTATCAATAAAAAAAAAAAAAGGCCAAAAAAATAATTTAAGAGAAACGGAGCTAACAGCAGCTACAGCTACAAAGTTACATAGCGTGAGAACAGAAGTACGACTGACAAATCACCTGATTACAAGTCAGTGCAGCATCAACATGATTTAAAAGTTATTTCATGGTGGAAAAAGGGGATAATTACAGTAGAGTCTTTCCCAGTACTTGTGTCCCTGGTACTACAATACTTTGAAACACTTTGTCATATTTGTGTCTGAAATCCACCTTTGGATCGCCATGGGGCACGCAGACTTCTCAGAACTCATAAGGACTGGACCATTCGACGCTTCCACCATCAAGCCGCGAGGAGTTATTGCAGTCGTCTTGTCTGTGGTCCAGTCAGAGACGCACTCAATTTCTAAAGGCATCTACAAGTAACCAAAGTCACAGTATTGTGGTTTTGTGTTTTTTTTTTCTTGAAATATTCATTCTTTGAATGATCACATCTTTCATTTTCTAAAAGTTCAGCGTTTTGGCACAGAGACCGAGGAGAAGATACGGCTCGCGTGTTTGTTGATTTAAAGGAGCAGTGTGTAGGATTTAGCGACTGTCAAGTTGCACTGTGGGTAATGTAGGCTTCACATTCACAAAGAGGTTGCCGCTTAATTGCAACTTTAACCCCTTCCCTGAGACAGCAATAAGTTTAGTCTGGCGGATTACGTGGCAGAGGACCTGCAGCATCTGTAGTTATCACACACTGATGAAAACATGCATGCTATGTAGTTTTTTAGTCTGACTTTGGGTCTACCAGCACCTCCAAAGCTGAATAACACATCCTATCTTGTTTGTTTAATCTGTACAAAAACAATTTGCCATTTTACAGTGGGTGCTGTGCCAGATTATTTCTTGGCCAGACACGGTAACGAATATATAGTTTCATAGTGGGTTAACGCATTTGTTGCCATCGTGCGTCTTTACGTACGCACTGCAGAACGGTGTACGTAGGATTGAACAGAGATAAACTACAGCCTGTGTATTCATGGTAATCCCTGTGCAACATTGTGGCTCGTTGATGTGTTTTTAATAGTGTTTTCTGACAACTATGGCACAGATAGAAGATGTATCAGGCTTTAGTCGTATACATTCGTGGGATTTGATGACAGTAAGATAAATACAGCGTGTATCACTCAAGTTTTTCCAAAATCCAGGCTGAAATCATGAAAGCTTGATGGTTACAGCAGTCTTTTTCCTTCAGCTGTCAGCGATAAATCCCCTATTTGCAGTAGCTAATCCTGTGTTTGCTCGTACGAGCAACTTTCCATTTCAAATAATGCACCCGTTACAAAACACTGCATTTATATTATTGTAGTTTAATCCTCGCATAAACATATTCAAATCCCAGAGAAATCATCCTGAGCAGATTAGGGGAATTCAGAGATTTCCAAGAAAAAGTTCAGCACGCTCCGGTATCTGGCAGTGCCTGAGGTCAAATATGGAGAAGAAACTCTTGATTTATGACCGAGTGGGATTTTCTTTGAATTGCTTCACTTCTTCTTGCAATTTCAAGTTCAGGTGTGTGTGTGCGTGTTTTCCTCTGAGCCACGGCTGATTCTCATGAATTGAATTAAATTTTGAGAGTTGAACTGAGCTCAGCTCCGGGTGGGGGGTCTTGCATCGCATTGCCTCGACTCACCTCGCCTCATCTCGCCGCTGCAGCAGCTGCTACTGCCAACAGGAGCGCTTCCAGCCGGGTGCACGGCCTGGCAGGCACCTGTGCGCTGAAATCACACCTGCGATCATGAAAATCCACCTGTCCCATCGCAGCTCGTTCTTTCCCTTCAAAATACCTGTAATGACTCCCATCTAAACCTCCTCGTGATAACATCTGGATTGCTAAAGCATGTTCATCTCTGCTACATCAAAGTCTCCGTTAAATAACTAGTTCCCCCTCGTACTTTGATGAATTATCATCAAACCTGGAGCTCCGCAGATCATTCTCCACCCTCCTTACAGATTATTTTGGATGTCAAAGCACTTGGCACCACAACAGAAGTGGTTATCAGAAATGATTTAGCCTGTTCGGTCATAGGGGGGGTCGGGGCTTTGAGGTGAAGCGGTCCCAGTAGCGTTAAGACGTTAGGTCCGCTCAGCCGAGCCGTAACAACACATTGTGATGTTTGTGTAATAGTGGATTCGCCTCTCGCTGCTCTGCTGAGGGTTCTCAGTTCATGCAGGCTGATGAGAGTGCTCCACGCCGATGAACTCGGCCAACATGTGTCTTTCAACAAGGCAGTGCCTTTACGCTCCCAGCGGAGTACTGTATTTCCTCATACAAACACCTTCTACGGAGAGTTCAGGGCCCCTTGTTCGCCGAACATCTGTTTTCCCAAATGATTCTGTTACGGAGCCCGAGGTCAGGGTCGGACCACCGCCTCTCCACCTTACTGCGAGCGTTCTCTCGCGTGCTTTTAGTGCACTTGACTACGTACAGAAGTGATATGTTGCTATGATTTTTGGACACGCAATGCAACGCAACAAGACGAGTAAAAACTATATAAAGAGGGGAAAATCCTGGAGTTTCTCTGCTGACAGGCCATCGGCGAGCGCAGTGACAGTGCCCAGGGTGACTTTAACAGGGATTTGGAGCATATTTTCTGCTTCATAACTGTTAACATTGGCAAAGCTGCGTTACAGTGAAATAAAGCTCAACTGGATGTTAACACTGCAACAATTACTCTGAGCCCTTAAAGTCAGTGTCCAATTAATTGAAAGTGAAGCTGCAGTATATCTTTTGAAGACATTCAGACGAAGGCCCTGGCTTTTCTGGGTTTTCAGTTTTAGGAGAGAGTTATTCATGTTGGCAAATATTGGCTGAACTCTTGAACACTATTAATTCCATCCAGATGAAAACCTGTATGTGTGTCTGTGTGTGTGTTCTGCAGAAGAAAAGAGCATCGCTTTCCAAAACAAATTCGAGCTTTTCTTTCTTTCTTTTTCACAATGCGGCCCTCTCAGCAGATGTTATTGTGACTGTCACTGTGTTTCGACCCTCCAGTGTATGCGGAGCCAGGCTGGTGGCCACCATCAGGGCAGCGCTGGTGAAGGGACGCAGCAGCGAAGACGGCGTGTACGCTGCAGCCGAAGAGACGACCGAGGAGCTGAAGGAGAGGATCTGCCAGCTCCACCAGATCCAGAAACAGACCGCTAATGGGAGCGGAACGGGGATAAGCCCCGCCAGGGTAATGTATAACCTCTGCTCTCCAGCCAGCCAGCTACAATTTTTGGCACTTATGTCTACATACATTCACACAAAAGCCCACTTCATCTTCTGAAACAGTCAGCTATGTGAGCTGACAGTGCGCTGATTGCACTTGTGTTGCCGTTCCTCCCCAGCCAAAGGCGTATGCGGTCAATCACGCCACAGCGTACGGAGGTCGGGACACCGTGAAGGTGCTGATGGCTCTGCTGGATGAAGAAGCGGCGGCTCCTCTGTGCCAGAACAAGGCGGACCTGTTGTCTGAGGACCAGCCAGTCCTGAGCGGGGCTGAGGGGACCAGCGTCCTCACGTTGTTCAGGTTGGCACAAATAGTCGTGCAGGCTGAAATCCCCTTTTCTAACAGGGAGGTCTAATTATGTTGCAGACTTTTAGCCACCTTGAGCTCTAGGGGTGTCAGTGTTGGTCATACTTTAATTCATCCATCCACTTCCTTCCTGGGTCGGGTCGTGATGGCAGCAGGTTTAGCAGGACGTTCCAGACGTCCTTCTTTCCAGCAACTCATAAAGTCCCTCACCCTCCAGTAGGATCTGCTGCTAGCTGAATATACACCTCCAAAGGAAGGCGCCCGAACCACCTCAGCTGGCTCCTTTTTGACGCGAAGGAGCCGCACCTTCCCAACGGAGGAAGCTCATTTTTGTCTTTACCCAAAGCTCATGACCATAGGTGAGGGTTGGAACATGGATGCACTGGGAAATCAAGAGTTTGCCTTTAGGCTCGGCTTCATCTTGGTCCGGTATAATCGTCTGCTGTACTGCCGATGCAGCACCAGCCCTACCGGTCCATCTCACACTCCATTTTCCCATCACTCATGAACAAGCGGTACTTGAACTCGTTCGCTCCCCAACTTGGAGAGAGTGTTCCACCGGCAGAGAATCACGGCCTCAGACTTTTAGGATTCTGCTGCAAATCATTCCCGTGCAAGGTCACGGTCAGATGAAACCAACAGAACCACATCATCTGCAAAAAAGCAGAGAAACAAAGGGGACGTTTATTATCCTCGGATGATATTTTCTGTTGACTTTGGTGATCTTAGAGTTTTCTTCTAGATGCCACCGCGAAGTTGAAGTACTTTTGAATGTACGGTGTATGAACGACCTTAAAGGCTCGATCACACCTGATGCAGCCGTTCTGGAAGCGTCTCTGGTGTGGTCAGTTTTTTAACAGATGCCTTGACCAGCCGTGTCGAGCAGCACAGAGCAGACTGACTTGACTGGATGTCAGACGCAGAAACGTCATAGATTATCAAAATAAAACACTGTGCAGGCTCCTGATCGTAAAAACAGACAAAGGGGAAACTATTTAACTATTCGGCTTACTTACTCGAGGGAGAAGCACGTGAACAAAGGGAAAATTACCGAATCTGAGCACGTTAACAAAGTCTGCTGCATCGTTACAGCCATCAGAGGTCACGTAAACATTAGTAAGTTAAAGGTCCGGTGTGTCAGATCTAGAGGGCTCTACAGTAACTCAGAACAAACAGTCCAAACACTGGCTCTAAACGGAGCGCATATCTCGGCCCTACGTGCTTTGAAGGTTGAGGCGAGGTGGTTGTAATTCAGCAACTTGCACTGCTAAATTCCTCTAAATCCTACACACCGGTCCACTATGTGAAAGTGATCTCACAGAGATTTGAATTAGATTTGAGCATTTCCACTACCACAGGATTCAGTTAGAGTGGGAAAGCCCCCGAACCGGCAATTAGACCAACATGAGACTCTACAACTCGACTCCACTGAAACCATATGGAGGAAAATCCTCCCACACCACCACGCTGGAACAATTTCTCTGGTCAAACATCTGCAATAAAAATAATAACAAAACAGTCGCTGGCTGTGGTTGTGAGGGGAACCTACATTATGTCTGAGGTGGACGACGTCGGGTGGCTCGTGTCCAGTTTGCTCGACGTGACGCTGGTGAAAACGTGTTTCTCAAGAAGCGCTCTTGGTTAGCGTGACCTTGTAACCTTCTAGCTTTTCTAATTTATAAACCTCTTGTCTTTGCCTCTCATTGTGGCTCTCCCCTCAGATCCCCAGAAGTGTCTACTGGATGTTCTCCAGAACCTCTAAGGAACCGAGTCCAGAGCCGGCTAGACCTGCTCAAACCCAAGGTAACGTGGGCCCCTTCATCCTCTAAGAGCCCCAGATCCAAACCATCAGTTACTTCAAATTGAATCAGATGTACAAACATTGAAAATAATGTCTTTACATCCTGTAATTTCTCCCTGGTATTATATTATTTATTTTCTTAGCTGAAGCGCACATCTTAACTGACTTCCACCGTTCCCGTTTGCACAGCTGTGTTTTAGCTCTTAGTGTCGGTTTGAGGGTGCCGTTTAAATCCGTGGCATAAAACGAGTTATTCGTGGGGGATTCAAACCATTAACCAATCCTGATGATAACTTATCCTATTGTCAGGGCTCAGGTCCATTTGCTTACGGTGCACAATACAACACACAGTATATCCGATATCGATACCTCTTCCTTCCTTCCTGGCTGTGAGCTCAGCTGTTCTTTCTTTCTTCTTTTTTTTTTTTTTTTTTACATCGATGTTTTCTGGGGTCAGCGTGAGAGAATCTGTCTCATTATGATTACACAGCCTTTTGTTGCCAAGAGGTTTTTGAGTGCATCGGCTTTTATTGTGTATCACAGTCTTTATACTCAAGTACTGCGCTTAAAGGGATTTTAAAGTGCTTGTCCTGGCGTATTTCCTGCATGTACCCTGAACAATGTTGGATTTGAAACATTTGTATGACGGAGATGCAGCAGAAAGAAACGATAAGTAACGAGAAACTGTCTAACGAATGTCACCACAGAGTCTTGGAGTACGGCTGACAAACTCAGCACTATTATTAGTGCCTAGTTTTTGTACCAGGCTGTAAACATGTTTATTTCTCCTGTGAAGTTTTTAACATGGGGACTTATGGAGACGGAATCACTTCTGCAGCCAGCCTCAAGTGGACGTTTGAGGAACTGCAGTTTTTGGCACTTCACCATTGGCTTCAGGGCCATGGAGGTTGCCGCTTGGTCAGTTGTAAATCTTACCAGACAATTGTTGCTTGCTAGCTGCTACTAACATGACGCGCTTAAATCTCCAACCAGTCTTTTTAAAAAACGATCTTGAGTCTGACCATGATAATTATCGGGTTGTTTTCACCAAATATCAGCATTGGTATCTGCTTCAAACACAAAGTTTTGCTCAGGCTCCTCCAGGTACAACATGCTGATGCGTCGGACGGGTTGTTCTGCACCCAAATGGGTAAAATTTGTAACGCAGGACTTTTTTTTTTTTTTTTTTTACAGTGTGTTATTGCAACCTTTGCTTCTCCCACCGTTGCCTGAATGCCTGAAACAGTGGCACGACTTTAGCTTCAGGTTTTTAAGGTCGAATTGATCTTTTAACATGAGGTAGCTCCGCTGTGTGAACTCCTTTTCGAACATGTATGCTAAACACATTTTGTGAAATGGCTCCTTTATTTGATTGCGCTAGCAGATGTCATTTACCTCACCACAATCTGGCTGCCTTTCTGTTTGAGTGCGCTGTAATGGTCCCTGGGCAGCTCACCGCTTCCTGAACTCTGCGAGCGGAAGCTTTCTGCATCAATTTCACTTTGAAGATGCCATATCGCGTCGCGTAATTCGACTAGCAAGGGAAACTTGAAAGGTTATTGTTTCCTGTTGTCTGCTGAATGACTTTATCCCAGACTTCTCCAGCGGTTTCATCATGCACTGACGTCAACTGGCACACACGGAGATGGACAGATTTAGTTTGTGCTTTTGGGACGTTTCCAAATCTTTCTCAGTGCCACAAATGATCCAAACATAGAGAAAAAAAACCTTCACTTATAAGCTCTTAATGCCAGTTTAGTGCTGCTCCCATCTGACGTCGTTAAAATGTGTGAAAAGACACACAACAGTCTGTGTTTTCAGCTCAGCCTCTGATTCTCACTTTTATCACCTGCGTGTGCGAGCACACATCGAAACATAAAGCTGCAGAAATTGCTTGCACCTGCTCTTTGGAAATACTATCAGGAATGTCTCGGTCAGGTGTCTCCAGCATCGTGTCAGGCTGTGTGTGTGTGTGTGTGTGTGTGTGTGTGTGTGTGTGTGTGTGTGTGTGTGTGTGTGTGCGCAGAGGTTATTTCAGGACAGCCATCTTCAGAGGAATGAGGGGCCGTCTGACCACACGGTGCCACGTCGGGCTCCCACCTGTTGTAATTGGATTAGATGTTCCTCCATCAGTCATAGTTTGGCCGTGTTCACTCTTGCACCGGCCCCCTCCCTCTTCTCATTGTTTCTGGGGTGTCTCAGATATGTTTTATTAGCATGCAACCAGGGCAGCATACATTTTTAGCTCCATTATTAAAGACTGCCTCATTCTTAGGGGGTTAATGTTGTTTTAGGTGCTTTTTTTAAAAAGAAGTTCTTTTGAAAAGCACGAAGGCTTTGATCCCTTTGTGCTTTTACGGACCCACCCAGCTTTGCTCGCTGTATTTTTCCCTCAGATTTCACCTTCCTACTGTGGCCCACTGGCCTGAAGGGTGAAATCCTTGGATTGTGATAATCCCAAGAAGGCGTAGATCAAACAGCGGATGAAAAGATGTGGATCTGTGTGTGCCCTAGGGCCAGGATTGTAGTCTTGGTTATACCTAACTAGGTTGTCTGAAAAGGCTTTTTAATGAGGCGCTGTAGTCGTGATGAGATTGATAAAAGTGTTTCTGAAGTTTGGTCAATGGATGATACCTTTTTTTTTTATCAATGAATCATCAGGTGGCCTGTGATCGGTGTCTTTGGGTTTGTGAATGACAGAAAAAATGTTTTAAAATCCAAGAATCTTAGTCATTGATACTGATTTACAACCACCTCTTTCCCTTCATTTGAGACGTGAAATATCTCGAGGACTATCGGATGGATTGTTTAGTTCAGGGTTCGTCGAGACCAACTTTCCACGTAGCATGTTTTAACTCATCCAGTGAAACATCTCACACCTTATGACCTCTTGTTGAGCTGTCGAAATATGCCGGAGTGGGAAATCGCTTCCAAACACCAACAAGTAAAAGCCAGAAAGTTTGTTTAGAAAGCCGGAAACCGAGGCCACCTGCCCTCAGGTTATTGATACTGATCATCTGCTATCACCGTATCACATCAGTTTGTGTTTTTTTTGTGTGTGTGTTTATTCCAGCCTAAAGACATTCACGTCATTCGATCCCAGTTTGCGTGTACGTACAAAGACGAAGAACTGCCACTCAACCGGGTCCTGGAGTTCCCCAGCACCAGCCAGGTCCCTACATGTGTGCACCCGGCACCTAAAGCCATCCCAGCTGTGGATGAGGAGGAGTGCAGCTCGGATTTGGAGGAGGACACAACAACAACAGGTAGAGATTTCTTTTTTTTTTTTCCCATCAAATCCCGCAGGTGCTTTTACATACGGAGAACAGCTCAAAGAGTCAACACAAGCCTCGCAGCGTTCCCGGGACAGATTTCTGTTTCCTCTGACGCCACACGGCTGGACGGCGGCCCAGGCACACCTTCTCATCTCCAGCCTGGGACTGGTGCTTACCATCAGCCATTAAATGAATCCCCATCCTATAAAACCTGCTCACACCCACATCTGTAGTGAAAACCGAACAGCGCACACACTCGCACACAGACTTTTTGCCCATTTCCCCTTCTGTCTTTTGTTTCCGTGGGAATTCAGGCTCGGCTCCATCAGGTTACATGACAAATGTTAAATTTAAGCTTCGTAGAGTAAACACAGTCTTGCCTCAACGTCAGCAATTTCGTCACAACATTTCCCCCCCCCCCCTTTTTTTTTTTTTCTCGATCGGCTTGTCACACTCGCCTTTTGCTTTGTTTCAATCTTTCCAGCCAAGTCTACCTCTGAATGTCCAAATAAGGAGCAGAGAGGTGTGCAGCGGGGGGCTGCTTCTGCTCTCGGGCAAAGGAGTGGAAATGCCCAAAACAGAAGTTCAGGCCCGGGCAACAGGAAGAAAACCGGCAAACTTCAGACGCAGAGCAAGAGCAACAAGAGGAAGCAGGTGGATTCAGACCAACATGGAGGATCGGAGAACGAGCCTCCACAGAAGAAACAGCCTGTCGCCGCTGCCGTTAAAATGCCCGCAAAGGCTGTCGGCAAGGCCTCGAGCAAGAAGAAGCTGATAGCTGGACAGGGAAAGCTAACCAGCTTCTTCAGAGTTTAGTTTGATTTTATGTTTTCTCTCACTGACAAATCTTGTGAAGTACGTGAACGTTCCAGTTCAGTTAATCTGAAAGTTATTTCGATGAATCTAGCTTGATCTAGCCAGCTAACTAATAAGTAAGTCAAATTTAGGCGAGTATAATATCTGCAAAGCGAATTATGGCATTTTAACTTTGAATCTGTGAACTCACTTATCAAAATTATTGTTTCTGTTTAAAATGAATTAACTCTCATTCATGTTTTTACCCATTTAGCAGTAACTGGGTAGCAGCAGTGTGAATCAGTTTGATAGCAGATCAACAGGACTCTGGATTTGGTCCGTACAGTCTTAATTCAGTCACGAGGTGTTTTTATTTGTTTCACAATGAAATCAACTCTGTAAATATGATTCAAACGTTTCCTTTTTAAATAAACTTTTATTTTGTTTTATATTTTTGTGCGCTTTTTTTTTTTCTCTACAAGGAAATTCATTTCATTGTTAACACGGCATCACGGCGCTGGAGGACGTTTATACTTCCCAGCAGGGTCGGTACACTCGTCCTATCATACACCGCAGCACTGAAGGGAGAAGGAAAGAATATTTTAATTAGTAAATCAAGACATTTTCTGACTTATGATATCAAAGCACATCGTCACACCTCCTCCATGCTTCAGGGTGGGAACCACACATGTAGACATGTCCATTCTTTGTGTTTCTTGGTCCAAGCTGTGCCGGATTTTCCAAACAGTTGGTGTCGGAGATGCGTCTGCCGCTTGAATTCTGCGAGGCATTCGTGTGGGATCTAATCTGAGATGTCGTTAACTGGGGATTTCTGAGGCTGTGGTAACTGTAATGAAGTCTTGGGAGCCAGTTTCATCAGAGCATTTGATCGTTTTTGCGACTACACTTAGGGATAGATCTGGATTGTCTGACTTTCTTGTCATAAAGTAAAGACCGACTGTTGATTCTCTTTGCTTTGCTGGTTTTTGCCATAATATGGGTAGAGTAGTAGTTGAATAGAGCTATTTACTGCAGGCCAACACTACCTTCAAACAACGCATCACCTTTTGCAACGTCACACCTCTTAAGTGAAAGGCCTATCTACAATCTAGGTCATAATCCTTGATGTGTCCAAACTTTTGACTGGTACCGTATACTTGAAGGACTCAAACCTGGAAGCAATGAGCAGATACTTACTGTCCAGGTCGGTGTTTCTACGATCGACTTTCAAACTGTGCTCGGCGGGAACGTGGCTCAAGCTTCGGTCTGTGAGCAGAGGAAGGCTCCGGGTGAAGGCCGGGTTCAGTCCACGAAAGCTCTGTCCTTTCCGCCTCATGTCCTGAAACACACAAATGTCAGTAAGTGATTACATGCAACACCGTCCGACCGCACGCATTTCCAAATTTACAGCATCGTCAAAGCTGCAGAAAATTTGCTTTCAGAGATGATCTTTTTCACTTTGCAGCACAGGTGTTGGATCTGTCTTCACCAGCTGATCCAAACCACAGAAACCCCAAATGGAAGAAATGTGTTTCCCCCCCTCGTTTTTACTACATCAGTGTGTCCCGTTTTCTTCCACTGCCCCGGTTCACCCATATGGCTTTGTTCTCTCCGTCATGGCTGCCTGTTCCCCATTACCGCAGAGATAACCACCATGTTCATGACACACGGGAGACGCAGCCGCCAGATAAACTCTTTACACATCGCAGCCAAACGTTTGAGGGAGCAGAGATATATCATCATTCTTCCCACTGTGACTCTAATAAATCTTTATAGGCTTGTGATCATTTGACCTTTTCAGCTAATGGTATTTCCCGGTTTTCCAACGCTGCTGTAAAAAGAATTTCATAGATGTTTATGAAATATTGACTTAACAGCAGACACGAGGACGGTGACCAATTGAAAGCGGTCAAATGTTCAGACACAGGATGGAGATAATGTGCTCTTTGTTGTTGTTGAACTACGGTTAGCTGCGGTTGTTTCATAGAACGAAATCTCATACAGTGAATAGTTATGATGCATGACTGTCATTGGCAGAGTTCAATGACTGCAAAAAGAGACTAGCCAGATACATTCATGCAGGATAAATTAACTAAGAATAATCCAAATGGGTGGTAACTTTGGATTGGATTAATTTGTAACTGGGCCAGAAAACTTTAAACGGTCGGTTCACCCAAATAACAAGACAGAAAGCAAACGCTTGCAGCCTTGAAAGGTTCTCCATCTTATAACAAGTGTTACTCAAAGAACTGTCATAGGGACTATTTGTTTGGATCCATTTTTTCCATTCATTTGAGTCGGGGAACTTGAGCCGAGTCAAACTTTTGGAAAAATCTGACCCGACTTCAAGCTGTGGCCGCCAATCAGACGATCAGACCAGTCATACCTCCACAGTCAGCCTGAAATGTCTCTGAAACTGAGATTATCCAGGTGGATTCATGGAGAAACTCTGATACTCTGAGTACAAATAAAGTTCCTCTGGTTTGCGTCCAAAGAGCGAGCTGTGGTCGAGCGACTTAGACAGTGAATGAGAGTGAGCGAGCCTCGGTGTAGATAAAGCTGGTTAATCAGCAAAATAAAACGTTATTTTTACAGAGTAATCCTCAAGAGGACTACAATCAAATTGTGTATTCTTGTACTGAGATTATGTTGCTTTTGATTCTTCAGTTTATAATACGGATCCTTTGATTGGCTACGTTGTTGCGGTTCATTATATAGCTCAACATTGTAACATTGCTGCGTGCATCAAGCTTGATAGTAACTCAATCCTGAGCATGTTCAGCGTGTTAAGAAAGTGCTGAATCCTCAAGACCACTACAGTCAAATTATGTATTCATGCACCGGCATTTCAGACATGTTTGGACGCCAAAAAACTTGCGATCTGTGCACTTTTTCTGACTTTTGGCATGATTGAAAATTTCTCATTATGCAGTGACGCCTGTGAGCTAGTTCAGGCAGACAACTCGAGATGCACTGCATAATTTATACACAACACGCTTCACACCTTTTCCAATTTGGCAGTCTAAGCTTTGAAAACTTCCCATATCTCCCTCTACTCTGCCAACTTGATCGGTACTCTGCCTGTTCTCTGCCACCCTAGCACCTACCTGCAGGCTCTGGTTTAATATTTTTGCTCATCGCTCCTCAATATGGTAGACGGACTGCAATGTAAGGTGCCAATTGCTCAACAGATTGAGGAGCTAACCCTTCGTACACATTCACACACCTTCAGGAGCAATTTGGGGTTTGGTATCTTGCCCAAGGACACTTCGACATTCTACCCCCAAGCCACAGTTGCCCGATATCTTTCTGTATACCTATATCTGCGGGGAGTTTGATGTCTAGACGGCAAACTACAATTGTGAGTTCTTCAGCGTAGAGTGTGGATCCGCCTGTTGGTTACATTGGTGCAGTTCATTTTATAGCAACATTGTTGCAAGTTGGCACAGTGCAGGAGGGCGTCCGCCCAAAACGTTGTGCCTAAACAAACTCGGAGTGTCGTCCAGCTTGTCATTTTTGCTCTTCCACCCTTCTACACGTATCGGGGGGAGGCTGAGCTTGTTGATTTATTATCAAACTCAAAGTTCTGAAAAACTAGATTTAAAAAGCAACAGCATGTCTTTCAAGAAACAATCTCCCCATTATTATAAATCCTCACTGAGACCTCACGGTGAGACATTTTCATTGGAACTACTTTCTATCCAAAACATAGTCCCGATGAAATCTGTTCACAGTGAAATCTGTGGATTAGGACGTTGTTTCTGGAAAGACACCAATGAAAGTCCATGTATTCCCATTTTGTTGGGGTGGAAGCTGAAATCTATGACATGGGTGTCTAAAAAGCCATATTTGGTGAATGGTACTTTCTTTAAGTTATCAATCAGTTATAAGCCACAGATAGAAAGATATTTGGGTTTATGATGGGACTATAAAGCATTACTAAATTATTTATTAACCACAAATTAAATCATTTAAACAGCTCATATACACACTTACTGAGACAATGATGATTTCAGGGCTTCCATCTTCATTACTCACATTGTTGTCCAGCACAAAGTTTCGTCTGTACACGGGGGGAACCACGGCAGGCTCCAGCATTGGCTCGTCCTCCAGTAACAAACCCCGGCCGTCTTGCTCCATTATGCCGTCTCCTACTTTGTTTGCAGGCATGGCGACGGTGATGAGGTGGCTGCTCAGCTCGGAGAACAGCACTAGAGTGTACAGGACGGAGTAAATGGACATCATGGTGTCTAGAAGATTTTGCAGTCTTTGACTAATGTTCTCTCGCCTAACAACTGTTGTGACTGAGCTCTTGGCCGTCTTATATATTCAGGGAGAGGGCGTTAAATGTAAAAAAGCATCATGACTCCTGCAGACATGCATCCATCTGAAAGGCCAAAGGTCATGCTCATCCATTAGTACGTGTTCCTTTCATGAAGAAAAAGGGTGAATGGCTCAGTTTTGTCTGTCTGGTGAAACATGGAGGGCTGTAATTTCCATCGAATCACAACAGCGGTGTCAAGAAGGCTCACCGGAGGTCAAAGGGGAAGGAATTAAACGTGGAGCTCTTTCCTTCAAAATCCACGTTGCTAAAATGAAAGCAGCGGGTAACAGCACAAAGACTGGCTGAGCCTCGGGAAAGACGAACACTGAGCGGTCGAAGTGAGTCATTTTCTCTGAATGGCATCAGTGTTTGAGATAAAAGGTCAGTAACATGTTTGGAAACCTCTGACACTCCTCAGAATAATGACGAAAATCCTTTTCTCTCCTCAGCTTCCTCTGTCGATGACCTCTCTACCTCTTTCTCCTCTGTCATCATGTCAATAGAGGCGGCTGAGCTCAGGTTCTGGCACCACACTGGCTACAGTCCCTGTCAGCATTTGCAGCATCATCTCAAAGCCCTGTAGATTTGTTTAGATCGGATTAGATCACTAAGCTAACAGGCTGATGGATGTGTTTGGATGACATTTGGCATGCCCCTAGCGACAAGCACCCACACCAAGGTGGCGATCATCAGCTGATGATAAAACCCGGCCCTTCTTGTTGACATAGCTCCTCACAGGCTTCTTCTTCTTCTTCTCGGCTCCAAAAGGCTTACCTTATTAACATCACAGGAGCCGTAGCACCGTAGCAGAGGATAGAGAACCAGGACGTGAATAATAGCTATTGAACTCAGCTGAAGTGATTTTACTTGGAGCGGTCAGCCTTTATTTTGTAAGTATTATTGTTGGAGGGCGAGGACTTCTACTGAAGGACTGAACTTGTCCACAGGGGCACGGCCGTTCCAGCAGAAGCACAACTGAACTTGTGAGCTTCGTGCTCTGTTGTTGTAACCTTTCTCGCTCTTTCTGATAAATCTCCCCCTCCCTTTTTTCCCATATTTCTCCTGATATAGACTGTGTTAATGTACCCGACACACTGCAAATCAATGCCACCTGATCCAAACGTCTCAGGGACTCTATCGGCTTCTAACTAAGAAATCATTACCATAATTATGGCATCAATGCTTAGTCCAAAAACATTGTTTACTGAATCTTTATGTTTCCACAACTTGGACTTGAGTGTGTGCTGTCGCAGATTCGTCCTGTTGTGCCGTTTGATTTCATCAGCTCTGTCAGCTGCTTGCATCACCTGTCAGTCCCCGGTGCTGTATTTCAATCACACCGCCTACACCGCCTCAGAAGTCTGGGAGCAGCATTGTTTTATAATCCTCCGGGGGGCAAACACATTATTTTTCCTCATCCTGTATTAACACGCTGCCTTTCATCACCGACACTCGTCTTCTAATAGAAAAATATAAAGGAAAAGCTGTCAGAGCAGCGAGCAGCAGAGGGGGAAGAAACGGCTCCGGTTCCAGGGAAATGTGATGCACCGATGCTCCATGCGTGATCTTTGATATCTGCGTGTGTGTGTTTGCGCTGCAGAGTTGTGCCAGAGGCCGGCGTGCTGCATTCAGCAGAGATGCGGGTGCAAAATGTGGCAGTGGGGTTTGTTGGAGGGGGTGAAGGGGCTGCGGAGGGGGGGTAAGGACCGCATTTTGGGCAGGATTTTTTTGTTGCCCAGAGAACAGACCATGGTTTCCTGGAACAATGCAGCTGATGAGAGTCTCTCCAAGGAAAATAAGGCTCTGACATCATGGGTTCTTAAAGCACACAGCTGAGCCAACACTCTCCTGCTATAATCAGGCCTCAGTGAATTTCCACTGTCGACTGAAATTGAGAAAGAGCGGAGAATCTCCTCCAATGGTTAAGAGACTTTTTTTGCTTTAATCTAACTGCTACAACATTCCTCTTGTTGTAGTGTGAGGCTCACGGCGCACTTGTTAGTCTCTTTATTTACTTTTTTTTTTTTTTTTACATCTGACCTTGGCTTGCACGATGATGATAAAATGTGACACGAGGCGAACTTTAAATGTAAATTTGGCACAATCACTATGAGTCCAAGATTGGACGCTAGCCCTCAGGATGTGAGAATATTTGGGATTAGAGCAGCAAATTGGAAATCAACTGTTTTGATGTTTTTCAAATCTTTGTGCTAAGCTAACAGGCTAAAGGATGTAAGTCTCAACAAGAAAGTGAATAAACATATTAGCGAATGTTAGCATGCTAACATGCTATACTATCAGCTACATTGTGCTGATGTTAGCACTGCTTCATGCTAAGCTAACAGGCTGCTGGAAAGAAATTGCATAAATCTATTAGCAAATGTTAGCACACTAACTGAGATGGTAACCGTGGTTAGCATTAAACCTGCTTAACATCAGCATGTTAGCTTTGTCATTGTGGCTACACTAGCTTTATCTAAAGAAAACACTGCTCTTTCCAAGTAGTAGCATGTAACA
Source organism: Nibea coibor (assembly GCA_023373845.1). Classification (NCBI taxonomy): domain Eukaryota; kingdom Metazoa; phylum Chordata; class Actinopteri; family Sciaenidae; genus Nibea; species Nibea coibor. The sequence continues at coordinate 15,299,099 of CM041731.1, forward strand.
AACAAGCTATAGTGTGGTGATTAGTGTCCAAAATCAAGCTAACTTTTGCCTGTATTTCTAATCTTTATGCTAGCAAAGATTAGCAAATGTTGTCATCCTAAACAAAGACGGTAGACATGGTAGCTTTAGGTAGCTTAGGTAACTTTACATCAGTTAGCTTTGTCATTGTGGCTTTGTTAGGATGCTGACGTTAGCATGGGGTAGTACATATTCTCTTTATATAATAAAACATCAAATCAAATCAAATCAAATCAAATTTTATTTGTATAGCCCAAAGTCACAAAACACATTTTGCCTCAGAGGGCTTTACAATCTGTACAGGGAGTGACACCCTCTGTCCTTAGACCCTCGGTTCGAGTGAGGAAAAACTTGCCCACAAAAAACCCTTTTGACAGGGAAAAAAATGTGGAAGAAACCTCAGGAAGAGCCACAGAGGAGGGATCCCTCTTCCAGGACGGACAGACGTGCAATGGATGTCACATGTACAGAACAATCAACACAAACATATTGTACAATTACAATCAATTACAATAAATGGTGAGGTGATTGCAGTAGCAGTGGAACACAGATGCACAGCAGCAATAAGTCATTAACCAACAAAGCTGTAGTGGGGATGGTAGCAATAATGACTATATATGGCATGTAATGCTAAATATGGTGGACGTCAGCAGCAGACCACGGCGGCAGCCACGATCCATGAGAACCTGCTGGACGAGAAAGCACAGAAACTCCGGGGAAGAGGTGTAGTTAGTAATATCCAAAGAAAAGGTGTAAGAGAGATAACGATTGACAGAACAATAAAACCTCAGGCCCCGTTATGCGGACTCTAAGGGTTATCGAACTGCTTTACATTGAGAGAGAGAGAGAGAGAGAGAGAGAGAGAGAGAGAGGCTTTACAGTAAGGCATGGACATCAGCAGCAGACCACAGCAGCACTCACGATCCATGAGAACCTGCTGGACGAGAAAGCACAGAAACTCCGGGGAAGAAGTTTAGTTAGTAAGGGGGGGGGGGGGGGGGGGGGTCCCCCGGTAGTCTAGTCCTATGGCAGCATAACTAAGGGAAGGCCTGAGCCAGCCCTAACTATAAGCGCTATCAAAAAGGAAAGTCTTAAGTCTAGTCTTGAATGTGGTGACCGTGTCTGCCTCCCGAACCCAGAAAGGTAGTTTGTTCCACAGAAGAGGAGCTTGATAGACATGTCATGATAACATGACACAAGGCTTCTTGTAAACTTGTTGTTAGCCACGTTTCAACGCTAGCCTCAGGGTATGAGAATATTTGGGATTAGAGACAACAAACGCAGAGTTGACAACTCAGCGTTAAAACCCAGAAAAATTGAAAATCCCTGTGTGTCCTATTGGAAAAAAATGAATGGTTGAACACTGATGAAGCCTTACAACCACTTTTCCTGTAAAACAACCAGTAGAATAAGTAGTAAAATTGGTGAGTGTAGTAAAACAGACCACAAGGTCATTCAAAAGACAATTGTGTGCTTAAGATGAGGAGTTGAAGTTGAGTGTGGAGAGATTGTGTTTCAGGGCTCGGTCCAAAATCTGTGTCCTTAGATGCACTGGATCCCCGAGTGCACGCAGATCAATGGGAACGGATTGTGTTCTTTCCAGAACCATCCTGGTTCTTGAGGTTATTCAAACATGTTTGTGTTGCCCTCCTTGAGTCAGTGTGTAATCCAAAATTAGCACATATAAGAGCATAAACAGAGCAAGACATCCTGACAGTGTGTGTTTTTGAATAATTACGACTGGATGATACCGTGCGTCCGTATTCACTTTGATAATTGGCTTATTTGTTATGGCTTGGTCACTGCCCAGGCCTCTCTGTGCACAATTTCTCTCTGATTTATTTGAACTCTAAATCTTGCAAGCTTGCAGCCTGCAATTGGACCATTAGGGTGAGATAATTGATTCTGTATTAGTCATAGAGACGGATGAAATAACATCCAGGATGGCCGAGGCTCACCGGGACCTCGCCAACCTCCCTCCCTCCCCGAGCTCCCCTCGCCCAGCTCGCTGCTCCACATTTTGATCTCTCTCTTGCCGTCTGCTGAGCATTGTTGTCCCGTATACATCTGTTTAAAAAAAAAAAAAGTGCTGACAGTGAGCGAGTGCAAGCTCGCTGCTGCTGTCACTGCGAGCATCCTCCAAAGAGCTGAACATGCAGCTCTGGCCTCGGCGGAGGACCACGCCCCTGCGCTGTTAGTTTTGGCAGACCCCGCCACATCTTAGGAAGTATCACTTTGTCATTCAGCACACGCTGCTGCACAAAGCTTGAGTTACGGCTTCATCTACAGCCGAAATGCCCTCTAATTATGCGCTGTTTATGTGTCCGAATCCACAGGGTTCCTCATAAAAGCCATATAGAGTTAACCAGTGTGATGCTGCGTAACAGAAGGAGTGAGTAAAACAGTCGTAGGAGCACAGGAAGGTCATCACAGACTTCATCGACCTCAGACCACACCGCTGAACATCCAGGGGTTGGCTTGCAAATACCTCGACAATAAACTGGACTGGTCCTGTACAAGAACTGTCAAAGTCGTCTGCACTTACTGAGGACGCTGCCGTCCTCTGGAGTGTGCACCATGGACACCGTGGTGGTCGTCTGCTGGACAAGGACAGGAAAAGACTCAACAACACCTCTTCCGTGACTCTGTGAGGGGTTTATTCAGACCGGATCAGACACTATGGTGAACCACCGCAGGGTTGTGTGGCGGTCTATTTGTGTTGAAAGTAACCACTGTGAAACAATCGTTTTATTTCGCTGATTAACCGGCTTCATCGAGGCCGGTGCTCCCTCACTCTCATTCACTGTCTAAGTCACTCAACCACAGCTCACTCTTTATACAAGTAAACATTTTTTATGTGGTGTATAGAGACAAAGTCAAAAGTATAAAGGGTTAAAGAGCTCCTTCAGCAACAAACTGCTGCTCCCACCATGTAAGAAGGAGCGCTACCACGGGTCCTTCATTCCAATAACATCAGCATGACTTCATGACTTTCCTCTAAAATCTTTACAGGACGATGATTCCTCTGAGGTTTTATGAGGTGCACGTGCATGAAAAAAAACAACAACTTCTCAGACGTTTCTGTGACGTTGACAAGTGGTTTATTCAGCAGGAATGGTGAACAATTTGACAGTATTTTTTCTACAGAAGGCAGTCGAGCACCATATAATAACAGCGCTGTAATCAAACAGTTTCTTGGACAGTGAGATTTTCTCATTAAACACCTCACGGAGTTGTGAATTGTCTCGCTAACTCCCCCCACATTTTAGGTTAAAGTGACAAACAGATGCTTTTTTTTTTCTTGTGAATGATTCGTGTTATGATTGTTATGCCCCAGATTACACTTTGTCTGGCTCGCTTTGCTATCTATTACACAAGCTGTATTCCAGGTACCCAGAGACGGTGCAATGCAGACAGCTGCAGTGCAGAGCAGGATAAAGATGGCATCAATTCATATTTAATGATCTGGGTTCAGTTCATGACATAATAATGCTGAGTGAGGCTTTGTTCTCATTAAAAAGTCTTTGGTTTGTACTGTATGTTTGAAGATCTGGGAGGAACAAAGTCGTACTCCTCTCGTTTGAGCCGCCAGGCTTGACTGACGACAGACCATTTTAAAACCCTAAAAACACACTTAAATTAACCGTCGACGATGCGTTTTAATTCAGAGAGCTGCTAACAAATGTTTTGGTCGGAATAAATTAAACTCCTGGCTTATTCTTAAAGCAAGACTATGTAACTTTTAAAGTCTTCTCTCCTCTTACAAATGTAAAGCAATAAAATGCTGAATTAGATTCACTCTGGTGAGATCTAGCTTACGCTAATGTTAACAAACTTAAAGCTTGACGTTGAGGGAAATACGCTTATTTTGCATTGCCAAACGTTAGATGATGATATCATATGCTAAATGTCAAGCTACAACCAGAATTAACGTAGCTTAGCATAACAACTGGCCTCAAATTAGCTATAGAGACCGAAACTGTTTTTTGTACCGGGCTGTAAACGTGTTTATTTCAGCTGTGAAGTTGGACATTTGAACATGGGGACTTATGGAGACTGACTCATTTCTGGAGCCAGCCTCAAGTGGACGTTTGAGGAACTGCAATCTTTTTGGCACTTCCGTGTTAGCTTCACTTCACAGCCATGGCGGAAACAGCTAGCTTCACACAAGTGGTAGTATGGGGTGAGAATCTGTTTATCTGGTGCCTGGTTCAGTAAAAACTGTGCTAATTTGCTAATTTGTGGGGTTCAGCTGATAAACCGGGCCATGTTGTTTTTGTGCTAAGCTACGCTAAACAGCTGCTAGCTTGAGCAGTACTGAAAGTAAATAGCATTGCGTATTTTTTCCCAAAGTTCGTAACTACTCTTATAAGCTAGACGCTGCCGTTTTAGCATCACATAAACATAACGAGTGTCTTTAAAACGTCTCACCCAGAGAGAATCATGGGAAGTTTAGGCAAACCACAAGCAAAAGGTTTACATAGTCTCGCGTTAAGTGTGTGTTTTTTTTTTTAATAATAATAATCGATACCTTGGCTTCCAGTGAAGTGCATGTACACACACATCTCAGGACAGACAAAAGCACACCATGAATGAATTTTAACAATCTCAATACAATTGGAAGAATCACAGTTCACAGTACTTTTGTCAAGTTATTTGGCATAAGGGATCTATGTTGAGAAAATAATTCAAAAACAGTAGAAAAAATAGCATTTTGCCTTCTTGGGACCACATGGGTATTTTCTTTTTCTTCTTTTTTTGTTTAGTTTTTTTTGTTTGTTTCTTCTTTAATCTCCATGCATTCACAGATTTCACACAGATACATTTACTCGCTTACACGACTACCTTATTGAAACAGCTTACAAATAAAAACACTATTAAAATGGTGGCCACAAGGCTGTGCAAAAGGGAAGACCTCCAATGTAAGCCCTGCCATCTGTCTGTCTCAGCCATCTCTTGCAAGTAACAAACTACAAAATAGCACCATTATACAGTGGATAGGATTCTTAATACAGTTTTGTTATATGAAACCATCATGTACAATGAATGATAGTAATGCATAGGTTAACATAAATGGGAGTACTGTTTGATTATACACAGGCAGAGGAGGCAGAGCCAGAGATGAGACGTTTTTTTTTTTTTTAAAGTTTTTTTTGTTTTATGGGGGGGCAGGTTGTGAGATAAAAATTGAACAAACAACCATGACTTTCACACAAGGACTTCTCAGAACTGTTTGTGTGTGCTCAACCCTTGCTCACAGTTACACAACTTTTCATTTACACTGTGGTGTGCTTTGCATGTGTGTTTGTGTTGTATCTCACAAAAAAAAAATTAAAAACGGGACAGGTCATTCTGTTTTTTTTGGGGGGGGGGATTGCAATATTTACCAAAATCTGTGTAATCTGTGTGTGCGTGGTGGACTTTGCGATGGATGCTGTGGAGTTTTGATGGCAGGTTAATGCAGTCCAAAGCGACAACTAAAGTTGCAAAGTTCTCGGCTTCCCTTGAGCCAACAAAATATAACAAGCCAACATCGATCAATCATTAAACTTTCCACTTTGGTGCTGACAGATTTTGGGAACTACTCTTCAAGAAAACTAGAAAAAAAACCCATCACCCTAGTTAGGTCTCTTGGAGACTTGTTGTTGACTTGCGTTTAACCTTGAACGCGGGCCTCCGCTCGGACTCAAATGTTGATCTGGATTGCCGTCAAATTTTTGATTTGGCCACGGCGGTGACATGTGAAAGAAGACACACACACACGACAGACATTTTGCCTGATTGTCGCTCTTTGACTTACTCCGCTGACTTATGCCAAATGCACTTTGAGTCCAATGAATGACCCGTCTTTGACAACCAAAGTAGAGCGAGTGAAGGACTGGCCAAAAAAACAACTCTAATTCAATTTAGCTCCTGGTTGTTTTGAGGCGAAAGCACAATCTTGTTTTTGTAGTACCTACTGTTCCTTAAAATCCCCTCTAATGGTGCTTGATCTGTTGTTATAGAAGTGTTTGGATTGTAGACTCAGACCTCAGGTTCTCAACACTTCCTGAGGCTTAGGAGGGATTTGGATCGGACTCAAACCTTCAAGGGACTCCACTTAGACAGGAGAAGGCTGCCTTCAGTCAATGAGAAGCAGGGATTTGACTAAGATAACTACAACAATGTTTAAAAGTCTTGTAGTGAACCACCTGGTTTTTCTGCTTGAAAGCAAGTTCTTAGTAAAAATATCCTCACGGTGCACGAAAACAAACTCTGATGGTAAGATAATCAGGTTTAAACTGGGGTAGTAACTGTTATATGTGACCGGTGACGACGTATCTTACCAAAGGAGTGAGTGAATCCACTCGCTCAGAGTAAAAGGATTGACCTCCGCAAAGTTCAGGGGGCACAACAGGATGGACTGCCGCTCTTTTGACGGCCCAGATCCCGTTCCAACCTTTTCCTGGAGCCAGGGGGGATGCTGCAGCTCACACATGGAGGTATAATAAGCTCTTGTTCATGTCTCAGCAGCTAAACTAGTCTGTTACATTGCATTAACAAAGAATTCCTCCCGATATGGAATGGTGCAGTGTATAAAATAATCACAAGATCCCTCATCGAAGCCTTATAAACACCACTTTGCTCTCAATCTGTTTAACTTTATTTTTTTTCGGATCATTGTTAGCCTCCTTGTTTAGTTTAGTTTTACAGTGAACCATTCCACAGGGATACCAGTTAAGGCCACTCCCTTCTCTCTTCCCAAGTCGCTGGGCATTTGTCCATTCGCTCCTCCTCCTCCTCCTCCTCCTCCTCCCCTACATTCGGTAATTTCTGCCCCCTGTGTTGCCTCGACTTGAATTTTTCTGATGCACTTCCTGCAACAACAAAAGAGAAACAGATTTTTTTTTCTTTCTTTCAAACAAACAGCTGGGATACAGCGGATACAGGATAAAGTCAGCAAAGCTTTGGGACAAAGTTTGGGTGTGAAAATCTGCATCTGCGCCCATAAAAACACAGCTGTCCGTCGGAAGGGGTGAAAGTAAAACTTGGTCACAGACGTGTTTACTCTCTGAAAGTCAAACTGAAATTAAGTGTCGTGTTTGCTGAGAAATTATAATATCCTCCGTGTTGGTTTTGATCTGAGTAATTATTTGGTCCAACTTGTAAAATTGAAGTTTTAGCAGCGTGAATTTCTGGTATGAAACTGTCAGGACCGGCAATGAAAATAGTTTGTTGCAAAGTCAGAAATGGTCCAATAAAACCAGCCAATGCTAGCTCAATGCTAGCTAGCGGGTGATGAAACAATATGAAACCAATGGGAATCAGTGCTAACGTTAGCAAGCTAAGCTACAAATTCCCAAATATTTAAAGTGGCAAAGCAACAGAAATCACTAATGGCACTTATTTCAATCACTTGGATGGTAGTTCGGTGTTTAAATAACATAAATAAAAAGAAACTTTTAGCGGGAATCATTGCTAAAGTTAGCAAGCTAGTAGTTTGCCAAGTTAAATACAAACTTTACTGAATGGGACAGATGTATTAAATGTTAAATGTATTGCTGCAGGGCTATCGTAGGCTATGCTACCTCAACTGCCAGGCACTGTCCCCCCCATTGGCTTGAATCTTAGACACCATTTCCATAAACAATGTCCACATTGGCTTAATTCAAAAGACAACATACGGCAGTAACACCGTTTACAGTGCACCGCAGTCCACAAATTAATGACAACAGATGAGGGATGTGGACGGCCACTCCACACGTATGTAGATACCGCTTCATCTCCGGACCTTGCATGTGTCGTTCTGGTGAGACGCCAGATTTTCAGCACATAATGTACAGTAGCAGAGTGGAGGTTCTGCCTGGGGAGCGGGAGTGCCACTGGGTCTACTACAAAAACCACTTAGTTCCTTTTCTTGCTAATGGTTTTCTTTTTTGAGAGAAGGGTAAAAAGCACACGGTCAAATCTTAAAAGGATCACACTCTCCGGCACGTTGGCAACTCGAGGATGAAACAGAGTCTGTATTTAGACCTAACGCTTTCTTTCTTTCTTTGGCCAAGAGATTAAGATTTCAGAACTAAGATTGTTCAGATGAATCGCTCTCATTTCAAAATAAAGGTTGTGCTGCCTTTGAGAATGTCAGAGTAGAGACTGTTGGGTTTAAATTACATTATAAAAGATGAAAACAATAAAATTAGATGAAAAGTTTCCACTGGCATGCGTACCTTGAAGGATGAATGACTATGTCCAGGTAAAGGTCTCTGTGGAAGGAAAATGAAGCCACTTAAGTTGGATGGATTAATTTATTTTGCTATACAATGAGCTGCTAGCAAACCTGAACCCTTCAAGTAATGGTAATTTGGAAATATGCTTGATGAGATGACAAATTTGAGACAACTCTCGTTCTTATTAGCTTAGCATAAAGACTGGAAACCATAAACACAACCATAAACCATAAACCAAATCATCTGTAATGGCACCCACCTGTCAATCAGAGATGCAAAGCTGCTAATTATGCATAACTTTATGCCTTAATATTATTTTAATGAGAGAGACCAAAACTGTTTTTTGTACCAGACTGTAAACACGTTTATTTCTGCTGTGAAGTTGTGACATTTTAACATGGGGACTTATGGAGACTGACTCACTTCTGCAGCCAGCCTCAAGTGGCCGTTTGAGGAACTGCAGTTTTTTGTGGCAGAGCTAGGCTAGCTGATTCCTCTGTTTCCAGTCTTTATGCTAAGCTAAGCTAACCAACAGTTTGCTGTAATTTCATACTGAATTAGTCAATCCTCTAACTAACTTTCTCCAATTATTACAAGCGTGCTCTGACAGAAAATACAAACACATCAGATCCTATCCTCTTTTATTCGTCCACATTTTTTAAAGAGTGTATCTGTTTGGTGCTGTGCTCACCTTCTTGTTTTTTGTCTTGTCTGGCTGCTGTGCTGTCCTACGCTCTGTGCCCTTGTCCACTTTGTGCCCTGCGGTACTAACCTTAGGTGCTCTTGGCATGTCTGTGTGGCGCTGTGAACGCACAGAGCGAGCAGCCTTGCTAGTCTTGGCAGGTGCACAGTACATCTCCAGGCGCCGCAGCTCACAGCTTTGGAAGCAGCACTCGTCCACGATGCCGCGTGACCGCCGTGCATTTGGGCCATAGCCTGTTGGTTTACCTGTTTGAGAGAGAACAGCAGGAGGAGTTAGATTACAGTATTAAAGCAACATTGTGTAACTTTTCTACTATAAAATAACAGATTTTAAAATCCTGTTGATGCCACACTGAGTTGTAATCAGGTGAACCTACTGCAACGTCGTTCTTTCTTAAAGAAAGACAAATGCTCATGGGAAGCGGAGCCAGTGTCATGCCAGAACAGGAGCAGGGCAAGTGGGCAATGTAACCGCACCCAGCTAAAATCTGCTAACGGCAGTTAGCGCTTTGAGACAAGAAAATCGACAACCAAACCTGCTTTTATCTCTGAAATTTCTAGCAGTAAATCTGCGAATATGCAGCGTGAGAACAAAAAGCTCGACGCCGAAGCAGAATTAATCAAACTAATTGTGGCGACTGGCAAGACACGACGCTTGTAATAAAATCAGTGAGAATGGCCGGGTCACAGGTTTGATTCCTCTGATATATGAACAGCTTTAATGACATCGATTTCTTCCGTGTAAAATTTACGGTGTATCACGTTGCACACTATGGACCCGTTTTGGCAGCCGCCTCCCCTGTAAAAAAGGGAGGCCACAGTCACCCAAACGTTAGTGAGAATATCACCATTTTTGGTCCAGGTATATTTTACACAGAGGCCCACGTCCGGCGTGGCCAAAAACCACAAGCCCTCTGGGCCCGATCAACCTGCAGGAACAGCCAGGAAGGCTTTGAGACCGCACCCCTGTTGGCTACACCCCACTGTTCATTCAAAGAAGCCCGAGCACCCACATGGACGCTAAAGACGGTAGCGCCTCTCACGCCAAGATAAGTTCAAGGCAGGTTGAGGCGAGGTTACCCGAAACAATGAGGTAAAACGTTATCCGAAGGTGTGACCACATTGAGTTACCGTGACACCAATACTCACTTCCTTTTTCAACCCACCCTCTTTTGGTGGCCTTTAGAAAAACTCTGACTCTCCATTTACAATTCCCCGCTCACCTGAGCAATATAGCCCTGATGGGCTTTTCCCTGTTACCAAATAAAATAATAATAATTTAATATGGCATTTACAAGGAGGAAATGCCTTTCCCTCTCAGAGTTAATAGCTCTTGGCTCAGAAGCCTGCCAGTGCTGACAAAGTGCATTAACTTCTGCTCTCTGTCTGCCTTGTCCTGACAATGTTGTTTTGGACCGAGAGCAGCTTTCATTCAGAAACAGAAGCATCTTTTTTTTATTATTATGACAGAGGACCGTCCGACACAAAGCAGAGTGGAAGATAATGGAGGTGCGAATGAGACCTTCATGTTGCACATCAGGTAGACTGATGCTAAAAATACAGCGTGCACCTGCATTATTCAGGGAACAGAAGAACCGGATTCACCCAGATCACAAACCGCCATAACGGATATGTTAAATTAAATATTTAGATTACAAAAAAACATTTTTATTCATTTAAAAAGCTAATTTATTGGCGTTTATCAGCTCAGAGCAGCCCTGGCTGCTGTATTAACACCTGATGTAAGACATTTAGAAACAGGGAAATATGACATTGAGCGCTGGCTGGCGATTATATAATCGTCGCTGAAGCCAAAAGAGGGGCCGTGCCTTGTTGCCTGGCCTGGTTTTCAATCCCCTCCCAATAAAGCCTTACAAATTAACATCCGCTATTATTCTGAAAATAACTTGCAACCCTGCTGCACAAACAGCTGGAAGGGAGAGAAAAATCAGCTGGCACCGGTTACAACATGTAGGATAATCAGCTCGGGCAGGTTGGGGAAAAACACATACACGCATATAATAATCAGGTCTAAAAGCTTTGGAAGGTTTTAAATGCTCGACTTCCATGATAACTGCTGTAATCCCTCATAAACAGAGGCTTGTTTCTGTGACTGTTGTTAAACAAATAAGGGTAAACAACCTTTCCTGCCAGGCCTTCCTGCCTCACGGCCCTCCGCTGCTCCAGACGGACGCAGGAATCACGCATGTTGACGGAGATCAGATTAGAGTGATGTCAGCCCGAGAGACGATGTAGAGCGCTGTGTGTGTCTCTTCTATCGGGCAAAATGGAAATATACACTCCCTGCATGTGCACAACAGTATGTAAGGAATCAATGGCACTAGAGGCCAATTCAATTAAAGGAATACTCCGCTGAAAATCAATCTTTCGAAAGGTTTATATCGTGCTTATTTGCAGAGGATGTCATCATGTCAAAACATGAATTATAAAGTTATCAAAGCTCTCCTGCAGGATAATGAGGGAATACTTAACCGATCTTTCGAGTGGGTAGTTCGGAAAGGTTGTTGGGGAAAAAGGTAGTTTGGAAAGGTGGTTAGTTGGGAAGGTTCACAGCTTGCTTCTTTGCAGCGGGTGTAAATGTTTCAAAGTTTCTCAGAGCTCTCCTGCAGAGTGATTGCCTCTTTACCTCAAACACTGAGTTGAATTTTCTATTCATGTTCTCTACTTGTTGCATCTTTAAAAGTTACAAAACACCAACAATACCAGAGTATACACGAATGTTGAGACCTTGTTGCCTGTTTCATATCTTGGGGAGTACTTTCAAGGGTCTGCATTGTAAGGTTGTGTTACTTTGGACATCAGTGAAACAATGAAACACACTCCAGAAGTGCCAAAGGATAGTTATCACGGTGACGGTGGTTCTATCTTCTGTCCTGATGTCTGCAAAGTAGAATCTACTTGTGCACATGCATGTATTTGACTGACCAATGCAGCACCATGCCGGATGATGTCATGTTGTATTGTGGCAAAGGTTGAGCCAGGTAAACAGTTTGTGCTGGAAGACATTGCGTTTTTCTTGCCGGACCTCTCACAGAGGTGTCATTGAAATGAGTGAGTAGGCTGTATTTATACTGCAGACATGGTTTGAGAAGTTTCTATGGATGTTTTGATATGTTCTGGCATATTTTCCTTTTTTTTCCGTAACTTGCAGTCGCCTTTGGAATAAATTGTGTCTTCCGTGAATCCAAGCTGAATACAGGTGCCGTCTTCCACGAATGAACTAAGCAGAACCGACTTTCAGACACTTTATACTATAAAGAGAATTCACCTAAATGATTTACGTAAGATGTCAATCAGCCAGCGTCTGTCTTAACACAAAACTATGCAGGAGAACCAACTGTCTTCAACCTGTGTTTCATCTGAAGCCATCTAACATCTTTGGTTTGGTGTTTGACAGCCTCAGCACACATAATGTTCATTCCGCTATTTCACCAGAGAGAGATGGCTGGATTCCCCCATTCCAGAGTGGCACAGAAAGCATCTGAGTTTTACAGCTTGGTCATGGTCAATAAAAACCAGTGGATTCTTGGAGCCTGTGCACTGCTCTTCTTGCAAAGTGTCAAGCAGTTTATGGCTAAGGAGGGACTATAAGAGCTGCTAAAGTGCTGGAAACTATCTCTTTATCACTGGTTCCACAAAGGGTTTATGGCAGGAGTGAAGTGTTCTGCACTGTGACATTAGAACAGGGTCCAAATTGAATAAAGTGTCGTTCACGGCATTATTATTATAGATCAACATGGATTTACTGAGGGTTGATTTTTGGGTGAGGATCATGAAACAAAGACTGTGTCAATTAATAAACTGGGTAAAGATACTACTCGAGGACTTGCCCCAAGGTTGCTCCCTGTCATGGTGGTGATAGAAACATTGGCAACAAAAGTCAAAAACAATGATCAGATCTTTATGTTAGGTTCATCCTTTTCTTGTATTCAGTGGGACTGACAAGTTCATGCACACCATGAGGTCTTAATGCCCGGACCCCACGAGGCACGGCTCTTGCAAAATGATGGTCACAACAGGTTTGAAGTTAATCGAGTGAGTACTAGGCATCTATCACCGGATAGTTAGACCGGGTTGTCCCGTGTCACAGTATCTGTTTTTGTTGAAATGTTTGTAACACGAGTTCGTTTACGCCTGGAGCTCGGCTGAATCAATAAATAAGACTACCTAAGGTGAGGAAGAGAGAATGCCAGAAAGGTCACGGACAGCGACTATGAATCTTGGTGATCTCTGCACTAATGCAACTAGATATATCCTCGTTTTTCTTTGTAGAGGTCCTACATTATGTGATTGGATTAAACTGATGAAGGGTTTCAAAGATAAAGTACTGTTTAGTCCCGGAGTGTTCTCAAATCCCTCGTGTCTCAACTTCTCCTAATGTACAGATCTAAATCGGGAGGACGCCTGCCTGTCCTTTTCATGAGATGCCTCTTTGTTCGGCTGCGCAGTCATTCTCAGAAGGGTCAGAGATTTCTAGTTCAGGTTTTAATGGGAAAACGACACCTTTTCTCAGTGATGGAGAGGACACAGGAGGTCTTTCTTCAGATCTCAGTGCCTTCCGCTGTGTGTTCAGGTCCAGTGTAAAAAACTAGGGAGGGAGGGAGGCGGGGGGTGTCCTGATCATCCTGTAATCCACATAATCCCCTGCTGCTGAGAGACAAGGCCTAGCTATGTGTGTGTGTTTGAGTGTGTTCATGTGCTCTCGCATGCATGTGACGTGCTGTTTGCACATTCTCCAGCTCCAGTAGCTTTGAATTAAATTGACAGGGACAAACACCGAAGAGGAAGTCTCATCAATAGCTGCTAAAAGCAATTTCCCCCCTTCTTCTTTCCACCTTCGGCTCACATGCCATCAGTACAAGCCAAAACACCTAAAAAAAAATTTACAACGTTTAATATTTGGCTGCTGTTTTTTTATTAGAACTTCATGTACTAACAATTAGCTCTTGGCCAGATGTGATGGGATCGTGCCGAAATTCAAGTTTGCAGAGATCAGCAGCGAGATTATATGTCTCACACTCACTCTAGAAATAAGTGTGAATATTTTAGCACGAACTGATAAAATATGAAGTGACTTCGGACAGGGAGCCACTTAGCACTCACACTTTAGCCAAAAAACTCCCATAACAGAGCTGATTCATGGAATGAACATTGCAGTGAAATCACCCCACGGTCCTGCCTGCTAAAGCATTACAAAGACAACTGAGGATTTCTAGGTCAGGCTAATAATTGGAAAAACTGACTACGGTTGTGGATTTTTTTTTTTTTCTGTTTCATAGACCGCAGTTTGTTTCATTACCTTAAAAAAAAAAAAAGAATTTCCACCAACTAGTATTTAGCATTTCTGTCAGGGTAGGAAATCTGAAGTCGTGCTATTTTACTGGTGACATGCGTAAGGTGGATTGGCAAAGAAAAAGCACTGCGAGTACAGAAAGCCCACTGTCGTTGCAACACTGTCTCTGGACACATTATCAATCAGAGGGCTGCCAAGTTCAACACGGCCAGACTGGAGGGGAAGAGTTCAGGGAAAGGAGAACGCCTCCTTTGGCCAAGCTAGTAGTTATGTTGCCGGGTCCTATAGATGACAGAACCCAAATGGATTCTCCAGATATTTTTACGCAAACAGCCGCCGGTACATGGGGCGACCCGAGAAAGAGAAAGAGAGAGGGGAAGAGGGAAAAGGAATGATAGTGAGAATATGAGAGAGGCGAGAGAAACAGAGGAAGACAGGGAGCAGAATATTTTCCAAGGCACAGCACCCTGCTGCTCAAACCTCATCGTCTTTTCAGAAAAAGGATGGAGTGTTCGTGAAATACACCTCTTTTTCAACACAGGAAAATGTGGCATTGATAGATGGATGCTGTGCAGTTCAGTGACTGCGCAGTGTAAGGTAATGCGGGAAAGACAAATACCACAAAAAGGTCTGTTCCTGCTTAAGAAGTGTGTCTTGCATGAGGATTCATGAGTTACATTGGCCTCCATTCAACACTTTCTCATGAGATGAATACGGACAGTAGTGCTATACTTCTTGTAGCCTGTGAGAAACATTTACAAAACTGTAGTAAGGCTTCGCTATCAGTGGCCAACACTTTGTCACATTCGCACATCATCCAATCTCTGGACACCATCATGCCTTGTCAACATTTCTTCAGCTTAAAGCTGCAGCTGCACTCTTTTTGGGACCATTTTAGGAACGAGAAAGACGAGATTTACCAGTGAGCTTGATTTAGAAGAAAACTGCATCACCTGAGAGAAGAGTCTGAGTCCTGTTGGATGCTAAAGATCTGATCCTTGCATCGCATAGATTAAGATGCATGACTACTCAATGATCTTCAGCTGTCTCTCAGCCTAAATAAGAAAGAACATGGTCATCTATACAAGTGAAGTCCTGCAGCAGAGGGAATCCAAAGAACAAAACGTTTTAACTGGCAGAAAACTGGCAATCGAGCAGGCTGTCATGACCACTTCACAACATGTGGGTGTTGCCAGCAGCATCTGGACGAACAAGACTCGCAGCTTTGCAGCAGCTTGGTGGCTCTCCAACAACTCTCTGGCAAACAGCGTACAAAGGGCCTGATGCAGAGAATGATGTTGACTGGTCCTGGAAAAGCTGCATGCAGGGGTGGAGGAATGTGGCAATGGGGTGGTGGTGGGGAACAGCAGCAGCAGCAGCAGCAGCAAGGTGCATGATGACACTGCTGCCAGGCAAAACGTTGATATTGGATGATTCTGCTAAAAACCTTGATTGACGTTTTGGAATGATCTATGCCACCACTTTTAAAGTATTTCTACAATGTCCATGCATGGTAACAAGGATAATGTCAGAGTATGGTTAAAGTTGGGCAACTGAAACACGGTCACGGTTAAGGGTAGGTGTTAAGTCTAGGTTTGAGGTAAAAGACTGAGAACTAAGTCAACAGTCCCAACTTCAATCCCTCAATATGGTTCAGAAGAACGTTAACTTGCTCAAATTTGGTCACTTCAACCATGCTTCAACCTTAAGCGTGCTTCTCCTTTGGGTTGTTTTTTACACCTAGAAGTTTGCACAGGGTGTTTTATTTTGACAACTGACCACGTTCTCTATGTCGTTTCTTTGCAACACTTCCGGTCAGCTTGATCTGCTCTGCTGGTTTATTTTTGACGGACACTGCGACCGGTTGAACGAAGGGGAACGGAGAGTCACATCTTCTGAAACGTGGCACTTCAGCTCTGTTGGCCGGCGTGCAGCCGAAATGTGTCGCAGCCATTCCCGGTGGAATCAAGTGGTTAGCGTCTAGCTACATACAGGAAACGCCACTTGTTATTGGTACTAACAATCAACACGGGACATAAAAACAAGATGGGAACACGAAGGCCTAAAGAGTCTGTGGGTTCCTTACAATCATGTCCATACTGGACAATTCTGGGTCTCATAATTTTCTATACATTCAGTCCCGATTTTGAGGAATTACATGATGCATGGAGGTTGTTGTGGTATCTATGTACCACATTGGACTGTCCCACTGCAATTAATGCTCATGTTTATATTTCCCTGCCCTCAACCACACCATATGTTGTTATGCAGATATTATCGAAAGTAATCCGGGGTTTTGTAGGATTATCCTTTAACAACATTCTTATCTGGCATCATCATCATATCATATGTGCTGTAAGAGCTGTCTCGTGTAAAAGGATACCATTGGTGGTACCATGACCTGGAACCAAAGACACAGGCAACATCAGCAGAGGTTTCTACCCAGTGCAACAGCATCAGCATATATTTGCTATATGTTCTAAAAATTGGATATGACAGAAGAAGATGGTCAGGAATATCAAAAAATTATAAAACAAAACATGACGCGTTGTTTTACGGACATTCGTGCTCCCCAGAAGATGGACCCTACTGACCTTGGTGACTTTTCCTTGATAACTGATGGATCTTCACGAAATTTAGCCCCTTGAGGATGAATTGTGATAACCAAATATGGTCCCTTAAATTCGGGCAGCACAGAGGTTGGTTAGCACTGTCGCCTCACAACAAAGAAGGTTCCAGGTTCGAACCCCGACTAAGGCTTCTTCCCACAGTCCACAGACATGCAGTTTAACTGGTGACTCCAAATCCTTTGGTTTAGTTTACTTAGCATTTAGCGCAAATTACGACTGTGAGCGTCACTACTTTGTTCTATGTTTTTATATTTTGCATTACGATACGCCGACCACTGCTGCATTGTTCCCCTGCTTATACTGAGGCTGGGATTCAAACGCCGGGCCCCCTCTTGGCCCCTAATCTTCCATCAGTCATCAAGTTCTCGAGAAGGTGTATCAACAAACCGCTCCAGGTTCAGGTTAAGGTGAAAGCAATCAATGGATGGAAAAAGAGAACAACTACAAATGCCCCTATAGATGCTTCCCACAGAAATCTTATATCTTCCTCTTCTTTTCTTTTTGAAATTGGCAGCTGACAAAGTCTACCACATGTGGAAAATCTTTCATAACGTTGGGACCGGACCAAACCATTAATAATGGATTGTTATGTCAAAACTGCACAAGAATAAGAGGGACAATCAATTATTATAAAAATAAGAGAGGGGGCGAGACGTGAAGCTCCTCCAGGAGATTCGATGCAAATTGGCTTTAATTGGTGGACGTCGGCCAAAGAAATGTAAATACTGAGGTCATAAACCTCAGGTGTGCAGCGTCTTGAGCCAGCTATGCTGCTAATGTAGAGTCACACTGTTTGTCTCTGACAGAAAGATCAGGATACATGTCCTGAGAAACACTGGCTGCTGGTGGAACATTGCACCTAACCTCGGTAGCTCCATATATCCTGTGCTGTTCTGGGCTGGGTTGTACCCTTAATGGAAAAATTGGAGATTTAAATCCTGGATTCTTGGTGGAGGGTTTTCTTTGGGTCGCTTTCCCTTCTCTGGTGGAAACTTCAACTGCAACATTTAGTTTCTACCCCTCCTCTTTCATAGAGATAGTCAGCCAAATTCCACTTAAAGCCATTTGCCCGTGAGCAGACGTACGATTTGCCACCAACAATATAGTTTCATATCATTGTTCCACATTTCATTTAAGGCTTTGCATGTTTTGTAGCCGTGGAAGAGGCATGAATGAAGAAAAAAAGGGGAACATTAATGCAGGGAAAGTCAAGACACGATGTCAAACTGGCTGCTTTTTTATTTATGAGCTCGCTGGAGGTGGGGAGCGAGCTCTGGGACAGATACAGCCAACCTTTATGAATAAATAAAAAGGTGCACTTACTGAAATAAAAGCCTCTCTCTCCACACACAAACTGCAGCGTGTCGACCAGCTCCGCCCCGCACAGGGTCTCTGGGCCTGCCCCTGTTGCCGTCGGAGTCAGGGTGAGGACGCACAGCAGTAGTGAGAGGGTGTGGCTACAGGAGATACAGCACATCGCACTCTGCAGCAGCAACAGCAGCACAGGGAGAGAGAGGGAGAGAGAGAGAGAGGGGGGGGGGGGGTTAACATTTTAACTGCATCATCACGGAGAGAGGTTTTCATGAAGTTAAACACTTTTAAAGTGGCACCGTGCCTTGCCCAGTGGCACAACACTTAACATTTTCCCACATAATATTAAAAACCAGAGAGCTGACGGCTCGTTTCCCAAAACTTCCAGGCTTTCGCAATGCATAAAAAAAGAAGAAATAAAAAGTGGCCACAGATGGTAACTTTACAGGGTTGTTTTTTGTTTTTTGGAGATGTGAAGGAAAATGTATTAAATCCAAACTTCCACTTGGTGCCAGAGTGAAAACAGGAGGCTTTGACCAGCTCCCTGATGCTCCGGAGAGCCTGTGCGCAACCGGAGCAAAGAGCGCGTCCAAATTGAAAACACACGTTTTGTCCTTATCATCTCAGCACCCTGAACACACCCTCAGAACAAGTTAATAAAAACTCTTTCTTCATATTAATCAGTGATCTTTTCTTAAAACAACCACCCTTTTCATCTTTCTCCTTCCCCCCCTTGTGCCAAAAATACAGCTGTCAGTGCGTTATTACGCGCACGACTACAAAACTTCAAAATTCAAAAAGCAGAATAAGAGATGCATAAAAGCACCAGGGATCTTTCCGATCCAAACTGTGAGATGGAAAACGGCTCTCCCGCCAAACCCAGCCGAGGAAGCTGCGCGGGCCAAATATACATAATAAAAAGAATAAACACAGGACACTATCCATCCACATCACAACCCTCAGCCGCGCGGTCACCACGTCCTACCCTATACGTTATTCCATGTTTAAGCTCTCCTGGCATGCCTCAGGTTAAGATATTTAGCATTTAATAATGCAGACTCAGCAGGAATTCACTTTGAAAGTTGCGGAGCTGCTGCATTAAAGAGTGTCTGGTTAAAAAAAGAAAAAAGACAGAGCGCGCAGGGCGCACAGAGGCGCTGATGGATGAAAACTCATTCATCCGAGCATGCAAGAAAAAAGTCAATTAAAGCAAATTAGTGACAAATATCTCGATATCTGTTGAAATAAAACAGAAAACACAAAGACATGCAGCGGAGGCTTCACCCAAGTGGTTAAAAAAAATCAGAATAAATCCACATTTTCATGCGTAAAAGCTGTAAAATACAAAACAAGCCCCTCTTTTATTTTATTCCTCCTCCTTCAGATTAAAATTTAAGGATGCTCTGCGCAAAAAAAAAAAAAAAAAAAAAAAAAAAAAAATGAAGGTGATAATCTATAGTGTCAAAGGAAATCAGGTAAGTTTACCTTGAAGACATCACATAAATGCCACTGAAAGGAAAGAGCGCTAGACATCCCCACGGGTCTCCGCAAGACAAAGCCCGGCGAAAATGAACTTGTTTGAAGTCATTAAAAAACGGGGAGAAAGAGGATGAGATGCGGGCAATGTCACATCTCAATATTCCGACTTTGTTCCATTGCGCAGGCTCGTTTTTGAAGAAGTGAGTTTTAGCGAACAGGAGACGGATTTAGAGAGAAAATCCCTCACATTTATCTACATTACACAGACATTTTTCAACAGGAAACAGCTGGGCCGGCATTTGCCTCCTACTCGTCCTAAGTTATTCATTAAAGATTTTGGGCACATATTCAAATAACGTCATTTCTCAGAACGGGATTGAATTTTGATCTCTCTAAGACTTGGTTAGTAGTTCAGATCAAGATAGAAAAAAAAAAAGCGGTGCTGCCCCACCAGCAGCAGCAGCAGCAGGAGGAGGAGGAAGAAGCAGCTCACACTCACACAACACAACGGTTTTTATGCTCGTGAAGGAGAAAGTTAAAGATGACCGCTTGGTTTGTCGTGTGCGTAATTTGGCACCGCGTAATTTCAACAGCACTTCCATGAAAATAAATCACTTTCCCACCTAGTGTGCCACTCACTTAAACAAACAGAAACAGACACACATACACACACACACACAGGAACTGGTCTATGTTTGTTTGTTGTAACACAAAGCAAATGTGAGCCAGAGATGCTCAGATTTGAAGCCATGTGTGCAGGATGTGCTGCACATCATGACAGAAACAAGTGACTTCTCTGTTGTTGATGCATGTTTGTCTGGAAATGACATCCGGTGAGTGACAGGTGTGCAAAAACACAATGATGTGTGAATTTATCATCGGGTTTTGCAGCTTTAAGCCACATTTTGACAAACACTTGCTGGCACAGCCTCGTCCTGCTGAAGTGAAACAACCCCAGCAGTGACAGACTTAACACGAGGACGGAGGCTTAAAGAGAGTGTGTTTCCAGCAGGGACGGGATATCAACACTGATCCAATCACTGAACACGAGATCAGTGCTGTGACCCAATCACAAAACAGGACACCGACCACGTATCCCAGCATGCACGGCGGCTGGTGTGCATAAGTGCATCACACACACACACACACAAAGCGAGGTCGGATTCGAAGACGGGCCAAGGCTCAGGACACGCAACAGTTTAGGGTCTGTTGGGGTAAAAGTGGGTCGACACACCAAAGCGTGATCAGACGTCCTCAGATGACACTGAAGAACATCAATGAGTGTTGTCCAACATGAAGGTTGGGGCTCTTTAAAGGGGTCGCCAGATACATACGAGGGGTCACAGGTTGAAACGAAGGAAAAAAATGTCGCTCTTATAAACTTTTGCTTTTTTGTCGTGAAATACTCGATTGATTCAATAATTTACAGCTCATAGCTGTATGAGACCTGTAAAGAAGCTTTTAAAGACATTTTAAAGAGTCAGAAGTCAATTAGACTTCAATTAGAAGTCAACCCAACTGCAACAACTCTGGTGACATTAATCGTTTAGTTGAGCCCAAATGGTAAAAATTACTGGATACGTCGTAGTCGTGACGTCACCCACAGGTTTCAGAGTGTGGCGGCTCTCAGTTGTCTTGTTTTGTCGCATTTCCCATTAACGATCTTGGTTAGCACTAACCGCAATTAATATATTACACTTCCTGTGGCTGCTTCAGAATAAAAGCCAACCCACACTCTGCAAGCAGCAGCAGGAAACAGTAACGCAGAACCGGTCTGATATGTTTACGTGAACGGGAACGTAATGCTTCCTGGCGGACTCCGCCACCACCAACGATGAATTGTTCGCATTTCTCTTACTGAATTTATTTTGTTTTTGGACTGTGTGCTAACTTGGATTAAAAATAATTATCAGATTCATCGATAAACTGTAACATTTTCTCATAATCGTAGCTTCACATCGCCACATTACGTCAGTACAAGCTGCACGTTCGCAGACGCATCTGCATTCAAAACCTCGGCTCCTTATTAACCTTGCGAGGCCAGCCGTGACCTCAATCTGTGACCTGACTTATCTCCCTCTCAGGACGGCGAGCATCAGCGTCTCCGTTTGCCTCCCTTGGTGGATTGCGTCACCGTCCGGAAGCTGCTGATACAAACGTTGGAATATGATGATGATGATGCTGATGATGCTGCTGTGTCTGATTAGAGAGACAAAGCTGCTTTCAGACCAGCGGTGACCTTGTTAGCATCAGATCTGAGGATGTGGTCGGACACTGATGCCCATAAGCCTCTCTCTCTCTCCTCTTCTAGCTGATCTTAAGATGCAAAATTATCTCATCTTTCACTGCCTCTTGACGTAGAAACAAGCCACAATCTAGCATGTAAATGCTTCATCACAGACTTTCCTGTTATCACTGTAGCTGTGGTCTGGCAGTGCTGATGATGGGCTTACGTTGTACATCTGCTGATGCAGTAGTAGTAAGAAGAAGAAGAAGAAGGGGGGGGGGGGGCTGACCTTCCCTTGTTCGCCGTCTCTAATGCCCAGTGCTCTGGACTGTCTTGGTGCCAGGTTTCTCTCCCTCCCTCCCTCCCTCAAAGCCCGACTCGCTTTTCTCTTCGGTTGCAAGACTTTTTGAACCCCCTCCCCACCAACACCACCACCAGCACCACCACAACCCCCCCCCTGCAGCCTTGTCTAAGGAGACGTCCGCCCCAGTGAACTCATTGACCAGGGGAAGGCTTGCTTTCACTCCCTTCTGGTGTAGGAAGGAGAAAGTGCTCGTGAAAAAAATGTCCATCTTTGCACGTCAAGTTTGATCAGGCTCTCCTGTGGAAGATGCCATGAGGTTAGTTTGACTTATTCACGAAGCATTCATGCAGATATTTTGTTGAATTTTGTGGGTTTTTAAAATGATTTTTATTGTTAATATGTGAGTGAAAACTTACAAAGGAAAACTTTGGCAGCAAGAGGAGTTACTTCACCCCAGTTGGAAGAACAAAAAGCAAAAAACTCGCAAAGTCGGACAGGTCTTTCCTGCCAAACAAATGTCCAAGTCAGAAGGATACGCAGATACAGACAGCGGTGCAGAATGCAAATTAAATGCAAGTGGATGAAAGTGAGAGAACGGAGATGGAACAAAAAAAAGGAGAAGTGAGATAAAGCTTGTGGGTTTTTTAACACCACGGTGGCGAGAGAAGGATGGAGGGCTGGTACCCAAGATGGGAGGGGATGTGTGTGTGTGTGTGATGTCTGGGCACACACTCCAGGTTCACATGAGGACACACACACACACATACATACACACATTTGATTAGGAGAGCTCTATTGCGTTGATTAGTCTGAGGGTTTTTCCAGCTCGGTGGGTACTCTGCAACAATGAATGCTGGGTATCCATTGCAGAGCTCGGTGGTTAAACAAGGTGTGGTGCAGGTGAGTTTATTGTAATCAAAGCTCTCTTAGCACAGATTCATATAAATAAAAACAGCAAAGAAATGTTTTGATACGCCGTGTTTCTGTAGTAACTCGCAGGGGTCATAGTGGGAAATTCGGTGCTGTGCCTGTTGACGATCAAAAACAGTCTCTGGGACAGTTTAACTGTTTATAGTCGCTGAATGTTTAATGTTTCAGTCCTGGTTGATTTTTGTTGCGATCTATGGTTACTCTCTTTGACGGCCAGTGCGTCTGTTTAAACGTAGAAGTCCCTCATGGACAACCGAACGCTGAATATTCGTCATCTTCTGAAATATGTTTGGGTTTTTGGACCGTGTACTAACTTTGGATAACAAATAAACTGCAGTTTAACTGTTTGTGATCCCTGAACGTGGAGAACGTTTTCGCCAAACTGCGTTATCACATCAGCTTCTTAGGAAACTTGGAGGTGGAACCCCGAGGCTGCAGAGGTACTGGTTTGTTATGTACTGCATGTTTCTCTGTTACCAGTCTATTGAGATGATGTGATTGTGCCTTGTTTTGTGGCGTGGTCCCCATAGTAGCAGTGCAGGTTCAGACAAGGTGAAAAATATGGACTGATATTAATTTGTAGGGACTTTTTAAATGCCACCCATTGTTAATGATTGTGGGGCATGCCAGAAATAGTTTGATAACCGCCAGCGTAGCTGATCATACAACAAGGAGGTCAACAAACAGCAACCTTGAATCAAAAATAGCTGATTCTGACACAGTTATAGCAACGCAAAAAGCTCAGATAAACCACTTTACACTTCCTGTTCAGCACCAAGCCACAAAGTTAGCAGCTAACGGGTGACCTTAGTGGAGCTAAATAGGCTGATATATCCTCCGGGATGCGGTGGAGACCAAAAACAGAGCAAAAAGAGTAAATATTGGACTGAGATTCATCAGGAGGCCAGAAACTCAACTGCAGATGAACAACAATGTGGCTCCGTCACTGCTGGATGTGTAAATAAGTTTGCCAAAAAAGTTCACAAAAGTTCACTTGAGGCTGGCTCCAGAACAAGTGAATCTCCATAAGACCCCACTAGTCTCTACAAACAGATATCTATGTAGGAATACAGAATCTGTCGGAAAGGGTCTTGGCTCAGAAATCCGTCATCTACTTTCTGGATATCTGCTGGCCATTGACCCTAGAGGTTAAATTGTCAATAGCCGATGACTGTTTCTCCACCAACTATGGAGCTAAATGTCGCTAAATGCTCCACTATGTTTACCAGCGATGGGCAGGCAGTGTACAGTGGGTTTATCAGAGCTTTATCACTGGACAAACACTAACTGCAGAGTAGATAAGGTGTCAAAACCAAAAGAATAGGCTAAAAGAGGCCAAAAAAACTCACTTTTTGCTGCACACTGCTGAACATCCTTTGAATTTTTACTCTAAAATGAACGGCTGGTAGAGCTTTGAAGGAGTTTTTGGGTTTTCATTTTGACCCGTCAGATTCATGTTGCGACCCAAAGCTGCAGGTGCAACATACAACGCTATGGCGAACACAAACGTCCGAGCAGTGACTTGGG
Organism: Nibea coibor; assembly: GCA_023373845.1. Lineage (NCBI taxonomy): Eukaryota > Metazoa > Chordata > Actinopteri > Sciaenidae > Nibea > Nibea coibor. The sequence continues at coordinate 15,323,748 of CM041731.1, forward strand.
TCGTTCTCTCGTGTAGCGTTTCGATTATTTTGTCGACACAGCGGTAATCTCGAGACCTGTCAGAGCCTGCAAGCTTTCTGCCTATTACAAAATCCAGGAATGTTCCACCGAAGCAGAAACAAAAACACAAAACAAATATTTGAACAACAGCATGTACAGTAATTACGGCCTTAATATGTGGTTTCAGTAAACACAACTAATCCTGGAGAGACAAACCACAGACGAGAGCCAAATATCCAGAAAAATGCACAGATTCAGGACTTTTTAGTGTCAGTGATATTGCAGCGAGCTGTCCGTCCCATCCAGCTTTACTCATAATGTGCTGCCTCATACTGCAATTAGAGCTGGACGAGGGCCTGCGTAAGATACCTCAAAGCATGCAAGGAAGTGTACTGTTTGTGCTGTTTACTTATCCCACGACGACGAGTGGTGGGTTTTTTTGGGGGGTGCTGAGGTGGGGGGCTAAAGGGCCACTGCTCCCTGGCTCTTTCTCGCTCTCCCCGGCTGGCTGGGGAGTGGGTGCGGTGCTCCTCCTTGCCCCACCACCTGGCACCGCGGAGGCTATGTCTAGGAAAGAGACCTCTGCCAGGCCTCAATTACGGGGGGAATAATCCAGGACACACTGAAGCAATTACAGCCCCATATAAATCAATATGCTTTGGGTTAAAAAGTGATCTGCTCCCAACACTCTGGAGAGGCTCTGACTCAGTCGGCCTTTGATTTTTCTGAGAGATGGGAGCAGTTTCTCTGGAATTGGGCAGGAGATGCTGCTCTAGCTGCTGCTGCTGCGGTTTAAAGTGTCACTCAGGCTAAGTAAACAGTCAGGTGACACGGACTATGAGGAAGAAAGGCAGGATAAATATTGATTTGCGCTCGCCGAGGCTGTATAAACAATTGTTGGGAAATTTTTGTTACATAAAGTCAAAGGCCGCATAAACTAACAAGCTTCCACACAGATTATGGCGTGAACAAGATGTCTTGATGCGTGCTATTGTTAATATTTACAGAGGATTGGAGATATGGAAGCTAATGAAGGATAAACACTGTATTATTTATGATTTTAGGAAGCTTGCAGAAACTCCAACATAAGCTGTGGCACCAGGGGGCAACACCGACAATGCTGCCTCTCCTGTGACGTACAACTGCAGTCTATTACCTTTACTATGCTGCCATCTACTGACTGAAGAGGACTTTGAGAAGGGTTCAATCTGATTGAACTCTTCTCAAAGAAAGATGACCAGGAACTCGACGTACATTCAAGAAAGGTTTATTTCAAAAAGCCATGGCTTTAAATATATATGTCAGCTTTATAGATCATCAGTATGCTCTATGGAAGATGTGGATCAACACAGTAAAGCAACAAGGAGGGAAAAGAAGAACTCAAAATCAAGCAACAGAGAGAGCAAATTAAGTGTTTTTGGTGATACCAGCTCAGTAAACTTTCTACTGGAACTCTATTCTCACTTCATCATTGAACGATGGTTCGATTTTCACGTTGTGAGTGAGCGAATGTTCCCAAAGAGACTTTTTATGGAGGCACGCTAATCCGCACTCCTCACATACGTAGCTCTTTGGCTTCCCGGCGTGAGTCCGTCTGTGCTTCTTCATGTGATACGACAACCTGAAGCCTTTATCGCAAATGTCACATTTAAATGGCTTCTCTCCTGTGTGGATGCGCATGTGCGACTTCAAATATCCCGACTGAATGAAGGCTTTGCCGCACTCCTCGCACTTGTACGGGCGCTCCCCGGTGTGATACCGGTTGTGGAGCCGGAGCTCGTTGGCGGTCAGGAAGGTCTTACCGCACACGGTGCACTGGTGTGGCCTCTCGCCCGTGTGGATGAGCTCGTGCCGCTTCAGCGACGTCTCCTTCATGAACTGCTTCCCGCAGCTGTTGCAGGGATAGCGGACGCCGATGTGGATTTGTTCGACGTGGTTCGTGAGCTGCAGCTTGGTGCGGTACGCCATGTCGCACTGCGTACAAGCCCACGGCCTCTCCTCGGAGTGGGTCCCCATGTGCACCGTGAGCTCAGACGCAGAGCGGTAACACTTTCCGCACTGCCAGCACAGGAAGGGTTTCTCCCCGGTGTGTTTCCTCTGATGAACCGTGAGACAGTTTGAAGACCTGAACTTCTCTGGGCACATGTTGCAGATGTACGGGAACTCCCCTTTGTGGATTCGCTGGTGGATGGCGAGGTAGGACAGCTGCATGAAGGTTTTGTCACATTGCCCGCAAGGATACGGGCCGGTGAAGTCGTGCTGCTTCTCGTAGTGTTCCCTCAAGCGCCTCAGGAGAGTGAAAGTCTTGTCGCACATTGTGCACTGCATCGGCCTGTGCATGAGTTTGTGCCTCTCGAATGCCGGCTCGTTGGCGAGTATCTTCCCGCACTCTTTGCAGTAGAGCGGATCGTGGATCCTCTGGTGCACTTTGAGCATCGTCATGCTCTTGAACTCTTTCCCGCAGTCGTCGCATTTCATGATTTCACTCACTTCCACTTTGCAAACGTTCTCTTGGTGCTCCTTCAAAGCAGATGGGTATTCAAAGTGTTTGCCGCAGTTTGAGCACCATACGGGGATTTTCAGAGGCGGGCCCTGTTGGGGTTCAGCGCTGGTCACTTCCGTTTGGCTCAGTCCGGCTCTCTGCTCCTTTTTCCATGGGAATCGGGTGATTTTCTTGTGACAAATGGCATAAATCTGATGTCTTTTCAGCCCGTGCATGTGTTTGAAACGCTTTTTGCAATGGATGCAGTGATAAGGCCGGTCCTCTGTGTGACACTGTATGTGCCTGTTGAGTGTTTTGACGCTGTCGAACACACGAGCACAAACAGGACACACTTTCAGGCCTTTTTTGGTGACTCTTTTCACAGGTGCTGACGGCGACTCCTCAGAAATGTCTGCAGGTAGGTCCAGATTTTCTTTTTTGTCTCCATCGCTACAGTTCTGATTGTCAGCTTCAGCCAAAATCTGCTCCACCGTTTTGCTCTGTTCCTCTCTGATACCCTCATGGCCGTGAATGATCTGATGCTTCTTCAACGTGTCCTTGTACTTGAAGCCTTTCTCGCAAGTCAGGCAAATGAAAGGACGCTCTTCTGTGTGAGATCGTAAATGCTTTGCGATGTCCGCAGAGCAAGGTAAGATCCTGCTGCAGATGGGACAGGCTTTGCCCTCCATCGACCCCTCCGACGGTGGCTGTGGAGTCGAGCGTTGCATCTCTCTCCTCTTTGGTCTTTTCAGCTCTCTGCTCTTGCAGATCTCCTTCTGGTGTCTCTTTAACACATAGGGGTTTTTAAATTTCTTCTCACAGAAACAACAGCTGTACGGCCGGTCCTCTGAGTGGGACTTCATGTGTCGATCCATGTCTACTCGACGGGCGAAATACTTCCCACACAGAGTGCAGTTTTTGTTTTCAGACATCTCGGACGTGCAAGGGTCTTCAGGGTCGTCTTCTCTGGCGCTGTTGTTCAACTCGTCCTTTTCGTGAACGCGCATGTTGTGTCGCTTCATGTCGTAATGGTCCCTGAATCGTTTGTCACAGTTAGCACACTTGTACTTGAGATCCCGATTAGCAGAATGAGTTTCCTGGTGTCGTCTCATGGCTGCAGCTCTCAGGAAAATCTTATTGCACACCGGACATGTCTTATTGTTGGGGTATTTCTTCCTTTGCCTCTTGGCTGCAGAGTCTTTATCTTTTAAAATCTTCCTCTTCAACTGGAGACGTTTGCTTTGTTTCAGCGGCTGGAAAGCTGCTGGCTTCAGAGCGTCACTGACGTCCTCTCCGGGAGGTTCCTCCTCATTCACTTCGGGTTCTTCGTGATCGTCATGCTCAACCAAATCTGATGGCTGTTCGATCTGGATGTAGTCCAACAGGGTCACCGTTTCACCCTCCACCTGGACAGTCATACAGCCTGGCATGTCCTCTGATGGAGGCTGTAACTGGATTTGGTCTGCATCAATTACAACCTTCTCCAGCTGAGGGAGGGACAGCGAAGACAGGATGCAATTCCCAAAGGAAGAAGGAATGGACTGAGTTTCATCTGTTGTGAAAAAAAAGAATCAGAGGGTTAGCAGCTAGAAACAGAAATAAAAAATAGTTCACACACAGTGTCCAGTAACTGTTTTTTATATAACCTCAAACTCCATTTACATTCCCTTAAGTTATAACGGTGCACATGCAGCTTAGTCCTGACTCACCGCAAAAATCTAAATGTCCAAGTGTTGTGTGGTACTGGAGCACAGTTTTCAGGTGGCGTGGGTCAGGAACTGAGTGAACACACTCCTCCAGGGCAGATGGGACGGCACTGAGCATGGACGCCGTCTACGGAAGAGACACGAGATGACGAGATGTTTAAAAATACATAAAGAAAAACTGATATCCACAACATTATCGAGGCAAACTGTATCACTCTGTGGCGAGAGGTTAAAATATGATGAAGACATTCAGGGTGTTTGGTGATGGTTGGTGCTGTGTTCCAGGTTCCCTGGCTGCTAAAAGAAACAGAAGAGCTGACTGATGACAAAATGGTGCCAGTACCTGCTGAATGTCTGGTACTGGAAGAAGCCTCTCCAGTCTGGACAGGAAATCCAGCATGAGCACCTGGAGCGCACTGTCATAGTCGGGTCCAAAATCTGTAGGAAAAACATCCTGTAACAAATAATCACAGTTTAATCAGCATCAGACAAATATTTAATACTCGCTTGTCATCTGAGATGATTTCAAAGATCACAAACCTGGAAAAATTTCTCCCTCTCTTCAGCGTCTTTCAACAGCAGTTCGACCTGATCCACAAAGTTCGATTCTGGAAACTCAACTTCTGCGAAACATGGCTGTAACACAAACACACAGGTGAAATTCAAGCAGAGGAAAACACGACCACCACCACCACACGGCTGAGCTACGTATCATATTTAAAAAGAAAATAACCTGCGCTGCCCAAGTGGATACGAGAGCTTTGATCCGCTCCAGGTGCATCTCGATGGTTTCTGTGTCTGTGATCTGCTCGGCCCGACACAGCTCGAGAACCACCTGCGACACAAATGGTTTCACATCAGGGTAAATACAACTGACAGGACGGCGCCTGGAAATGTTATTCACCAACAGCAGAGTGGAAAACTCTTTTCAGACGGTGCCTCGCAGGTAATGCTGACATTTTTTGTCAAAGAAATATGAAACCCCGTCGCCTCAGACATATTATGGATGAACGCACAACACCTCTAGCTGAGCTTCTCAAGCCTCGTCTGTTGTTCCCCGTTGGTGGAACGTCCTACCAGTTCCTACCAGACCTTCAAAAACCTCCTGAAGACCTCCAGCTCTTCAGAGGACCTCCTCTACAACACTACCAACAATCTATCCCCCCTCTACAACTATCACTTGTTTGTAGGCAACTATTGTTGCCTTGATCGTTTCCCTCTTTTGTATGTCTCTATGGCTAAATGTGTGAATGTAAACACTCCACGGTAACGTCTTACCCGTGCTCTGAGTCCCAGGAGGAGTTGAGCTTTCTGATCTGCGTTCAAAAGCTCAGGTACGATTTCTGAAACCGTGCTGATGAACTCCTCCACCATCCCGTAGTCCTGCACGTTCCCCCTCTGGACGACCTGCCACATGGCCGCAGACACGAGGCGCAGAGGAGGTATGAAGAGGCGGAGAGACGGCAGCGTGAGCGGCAAATCTGGAAAAAAGATGTGACAATCTCAAAACCTGAACATAAATCATCAGACATTATTATTCTTACTATTTTAAGGTTATTAGATATATATTATTAACTTTAACATAGGTTTACTGTAGTAAATTTTGATTTAATGCATGCTTACTGTGTTTTTATTGTGTCTCACACTGATGGATGCCTCCGGGATGTTAATTATTTGGTGGTAAATCAAATATTTATTTGGGAATATCAGCCATTTAATCTCAAATCAACCAGCAAAAAAAAAAAGACTTAAGTATTTAAACTAAGTTAAAGTAAGTTCAGCTATCTTTGGGGGCACCCGATGGGTCTGTGGGGGGGTCACTGGTGGGTCTAAGGGGGCACCCTGTGGGTCTGTGGGGGTCCCTGTTGGTCTAAAGGGGCACCCTGTGGGTCTGTGGGGGTCCCTGGTGGGTCTAAGGGGACACCCTGTGGGTCTAAGGGGACACCCTGTGGGTCTGTGGGGGTCTCTGGTGGGTCTAAGGGGGCACTCTCTGGGTCTGTGGGGGTCCCTGTTGGTCTAAGGGGGGTCCCTGTTGGTCTAAGGGGGCACCCTGGTGGTCTGTGGTGGGTCTCTGCTTCTCACTCTACTCTCCCACCTCCTCCAAGCTGCCCCTGGTTGCCTTCACGGGCTGTCAACTGTGTCGTAATTCCGACTCGCTGCACACGAGCAACCCGGGCAACAGTGTTAAAACATGGCTGCGGTGGTCGTGACTCTCTGCGCTAACTGTTACTGAAGTTGTTGAAAACGGTAAGGGCGGGACATTTACCGGTCGGCTTCCCGGTAGTTTCCTGTCTGGTAGTTTATTTAAAGAGTTTCTGCGTGTTTCCATGTCGCCGCTCGCTCCGGACGTTAGCCGTTGGGTCGTCTTGTGTTTTTGTTTTTAGCCTCTTGCTACCTGTGTAGCTTCACGTGAAGCCCGTGAAGGCAGCATCTGTCAACCGTTACGGAGCTAAATTCCAGTTGCTAACTAAAGTTAGCCGGTAACGTTAATTGATTAAGTCATTTCTGTCATGATAAAACAAACAGTTTGTCTTTACGAGCCAGCTGTGGCTAACTTAGCTTAGCTGACGTGAAGCTCAGTACCCGCACCGCATATAAACCCCGCTAGCGCTGTAACGTAGCACAAAGCCACCGCCATCTCAGAGCGGGGTACGCCATGTTCAAAATCGGGCGCACACAATCCAAAAGAAAAGCCGGTAACTCCGGATGGGTGACGCGTGGCGGCGTCGTTAACGGCTTACCGTTCTCGGTGCGATGCGGGCTCTCCATTTTATCCCGGGAAAGTGTCCGGCAAGATGAGCGAATCAACTCGGGGTTGTTGTGAGTCGACGTCCGCCCGACCCTGCGGTGCAAGTTGGCGGGGAGGAAGGGCGGCTCGATATTCTGTTATGAGTGCGCAGGCGTAGTCAGCATCAAACGTTTGGTTCGGTAGCAGCGGTCGGTGAGAGGTTCGTGTCCGCTCCCACGACCCGTTTAAATACACATCCTGTCAACTTTAGTCAAGAAAACTACAAAGTGACACAATTTGACCAACTTTGTGTTGATTTCCTGTCTTCGCTGGGGAATGTCCGGCTTTACATGGAGCTGCGCCGGCGATCACTGCCCCCTACAGGCCATCCGGGGTATGACCGCCCAGTGGCAAATAACATCTACAGGTGCACGTCTCTACTCAGTTTATCCAACAATGTTATAACTTAAAGTATTGAGTGCCTATATATCAACATATTTTTTATGTTTGTACATATTTTTTATTGGTCTAATGTAATATTCAATTTTTTTGAGGTACTGAATTTGTTTCACTTTTTGAATTGAATTATTGAAATAAATTTTCCACTGTATTATTTTTTTAAGACACACCTGTAATTCTTCTTGGTCTATAAAATGTCAAATAACAAAAACAAAGATATTGATGTCGTTTGATTGATGGTGTGTTTGTTTCCACCAGCTGTTGGCATCAATCATTTTACAAAGGCAATAAAATTTCAGTTTCAACATTTGATAAGTTGTCTTTGTGTTATTTTCAATTAAATATGGAGTTCCAATGTTTCACATCACATTTGTTTCTATTTACATTTCACAAACCCATTGGGAAAGGAGAGATGATATACTTTACAACCTGTATTTATATCCAGACTATTGAGGAAATACATGTGTAAAGTGCTGGGTATCATGGGCTTAGTCCCAACCACCAGACACTCGTTGATGAGCCCCCTGCGGGTCTGTCTCCAGAACGTTGCCCCGGTTTCCCTCGTTGGGGATGAGCCACCAGGTCGCTCCCAAGCAAAGTATCTTGGGATCTTGTTGATCTAAACAAATTCATAGAAATAATATAAATTAACTTGTCTACAGTGGTATAATTCTTTCATGAAGGGGTGATGGTGGTGGTGAATCTCAGTGGAGACGAGGAATCCCCCTAAAAAAAGGAATCACAGCCAAACTCCCGCCCAGACTTTTTATGACCTCGTATTTCTTCATCAGTCCGACTGCAGACCGTCCACTGGCTTTATAAGGGAGCTGTCATGACTTTTAGTACCCTGAGTCTGGAGTAAAGCGATCGATAAAACACCCTGTGGCTGGGCTGTAGCCAGGTTTGTCACATTTTTATTCAGGGGTGTCTCTGTAAAAGTATTTTCAATATCATTAGATAAAAGAAACCTCATATAATCAAAGCCTTCAAAATAATTAAATGTTCTTAGTATATTCGAAGAATATCTATAAATATATCTAAGTTGATGTCTTATAAAGCCTTATAAATCTAGGCTTGGTTACAGAGCCATCAACTGCCACATAACGGCTGTTACCGTATTAGCTGTTATGCTAACGGAATGTTAACGGAGGGACAACCGTTAGCATTAGTTAGCTACCTATCTTACCGACTAGCTAACGAAGAAAATCACTTTAGCACCTAGAAATAATACAGAACTTACTTCCATAAATAAGTAAATATATAATATAAACACATCAGAAATAAAGCAACACGTTCGTATGGTTTAAACTCTGGTCGTTTATTAGCTGTCCACAAAAGCATGTCATGGAACCACAGAAACTGTAGCACGAGTGTAACATTCCTTTTTGTTGTTATACTCCACCACATCCCTGCTTCTCACACCATGTATAATTTATATTTCATATATATATATATTTTGTACAATATACATGTTCTCATCAAAGGAAAAATAATAGCAAAAAGTTCACCCGCCCCACCCCGGTGGATTCGAAATCTAAGTGAATATCCCATGCATGTTTCCACTGCGTCTAAGGAGAAATGTTTTGTTTATTACCAGGAACAAATATGCAGGCAAATAAATGCTCAGACAAATTAACGGGAGAGTCTTGTTAGACAAAGCCGGTGTACAAAGCACATTCTCAACAACATTAAACAAGAAGAGCCATGCGAGCCGACATTTACTCTACGGCTTTGACCCAGTTTAATCAAAAGCGCTAGTACAAGGGCAAGCTAAAGTTAGTCTTTTGCTAATGGCGTATTATTAAGACTGATAAAAAAAACAGAGATAAGCTTAAAGTCTTTTGGCTTATACTCTTATTCTCTTATTCTAAAGCCATATTCAGCTGCTGTTGGATCACAATAAGACTTAAACTTAAGCTCACTGTTAAAATACTAATGCTTTTGAGTGTGTGTGAGGCTACAGTAACACTGGCACAAAAAGTGCTTGACATCATTTATGAACCTTTTTACCTCTGCAGAGACAAAACGGTTTGCATCTTTTTAAAGTTACATTTCACCAAGTTCTCAATTCAAATGTGGGCATGAATGTAATAACAATTCAATATAAAGGCAAATATGTTGTAAAGATGATGATTTCAACCACAGTTAGTCTTAATAAATTAGGGTAAAATCAACAGACCGGCAGCCCATATAAGTTAGAAATATTCTTTTAAAATGAGTGAAGTACATTTGAAAGAAAATACACAATGGGATGTCACAAAAATATAAACAAAAGTCACTCATTTGTCTATGTTATGTGTCTTTCAATTCACATTTAAACTGTAGCTCCATATCCTGTGGCATATTATTCATTGTACTACTAATAAGTAATACAGTCTTATGGAAATATTGCTTAATCTTAATCTTTTTTATATAATCTTTTTCGCTTTTGTAAAACAAAATAGCTGTGGAATGTAAAATAAAATATATAGTGCTATGTATGTAGGTAAGAAAATAAAGTCGTAGGATAATACCTATATTTTCTGTAACTATTTACAGAACTTAAACTCTTATATGCCTATATGTTTCTCTTAAAATGTTTTCTTTTGGCCCAAAACAAATATTTAAGTAATTTTGAATGTGCTACAATATTTGAAGTCGTAAGATTTGTCTCTTATCTAAAGGTACAGTCAGATTTATGTAGAAACAACATCACATAGTATGAGGACACTTTTGAGACATTTGCATTGTACGCCGTTGGAAACAGAGGGAAGCGTCTTTTTTTTTTTGGTTTGTTGCTGGACAACATTGCACATCTTGTAAATATTTAACTTTTGTTGCGTTGTTACATTCATAAAATATACTGTAGGTCCTTTGATTTACTCCTGAATTAAGCAGATTGTGTCTGAGTTAGAGGGGTCATAGTCAAGTCGACTGGACTTATTTAAATATTTTTACTCTGCTGATGAACGGGTTTAACGTTTGGTCCTTTTAGAATTGATCAGTTGTATCTGATGCACACCTGGTGGGCAGGTGTGTCAGAAAAAGCACAATCACGTGGAAGAAAAGGCTGAATTTCTGCAAGCTTTGAGTTAATTAGAGACACAACATTGCGTTCACGGATCTCCGTAAAGCTTCGTAAACCAACGGAGGGTGAGCGGTCATAGAGTTCCTATTACAGGAATTGAAAAGGCGTCAGTGTTGAATTGAACAAAACACGGTTGCATAATTGCTGAATTAATCCAAAAGGTTTCAAATGAATTAGATTAAGCTGCAGATTTTGTTTTCAACACTATAAACTTCCATGCATCATAAACTGTGTTGTTTAAGCCCTGTGACTGTATATTTATTGCTAAAATACACCTCGGGAGTTGAAGTCTAATGAAAACCGAATTTCCTGTGTTGTGTCTCTTGAACTCAGTGCGAGAATTCAAACCTTTTCCCTCCACAGGATTGATGTTATTGAGAAATTCAGCTGAGGGCAAAGCCTAAAACAAAAAGTGACTTTAAGATGCGTCTCGTGATCTACCCTGATCATTGGGAATGTATCAGAAATAGCAAAACAATTGAAGGGATCACCCTTTGATTGAACTTCAACTGGAACAATCAAACACCTCTACTCTGCCCTACCCGTCTACACAGAAAGCACACCTAAAGCGTCAACGGAGGATTCAAACAAACGAGATCGAACATGCAACTTTGCATAAACAGACACATACAGCAGGAACAAACTTTGGGGGGCACATTCAATGAGACTGGTGTCGTCAGCCAAGCGAGTGTAGGAGAATACTGTACATCAGTTTACAAAAAAAAGAACGACCAGCACGATGACTTTAAGGACGTATTTACACTTTGCTTTAAATATCTTTAAAGAGAAAGTCCCTGCCAATCAAAATCCATCTCCAAAGCCCAGCTCAGTCAGTTTTGCAGTGGATAGAAAGTTAATAAGCAGCGTTTTTCCCCTTACGTCCCTTTGAGAAAGTGGTCCGTGAAGTAAGCTCTGCATAAAAAGCAATATCAGGGCAGCTCAGTTGAGTAGGTGTCATGCAAAAAAAAGTCAACAGTGTTCGTGGAGTTAATTTCCCAGTTGGACGTCCATGTTTCAAGCATACGTCAGCATAGATTTCACTGAGTGGGCCGTCTTTAGTTTTTTAATCAGCGCTGCAGTGTCGGCCACGGAGGAAGTTCGTGTGATCAGTTTGGCCTCTGCACACAGTAGATAGAACACAGTGAAACGTATCCAACATAGAAGTGACAGAATAAAATGTAAATAAGTTGAAAAATAAGTCCAGCTAAAGCCCGTCCCGGCATTGCTACTAGTCACTTTTATTGGTTGTATAGTAGGATTATATTTTGGCATGTGTCAAACTTTATACTGCGATAGCATCCACTTCCATAAAGTGATGTTTGTAAACCAAAGTCTCATATCAGAGGTGATGATGAGAAAGCTGCTTTTATTGAGTTAAAATTCTACTCTACCTTTTTAAGCGAGAAAAAGGTGTACAGAATGTATTTCATGCATGTATCTTATATGAAATACAATAAGTTCCATAATCACGGTTAGGTTTTAAGTGATACTGCTCAAGTGGGTCAAGTCAGTTCTGGGTTGTTTTTTTTTACTTGTTTTTTTTTATCGTAGGGGTGTGAAGTGGTGAGTGGGAGCTGTTAGGACAACAGAGTTCAAACCTCTCTCTGAGTTTGCCAACATTAACTCTCAAGGGGGCTGCGACAGGCAGAATTAAAGGGAATCCCTGACTTTAAAAAACATCCCACAGCCCCTCCTCAGCAGTAAGGGCCAGGACAGGTGGACGGAGCTGTGTAGCAGGGCGTTAAAAGTGGTGTTACATGGATGCTGTGCCTGGATCGGGAAGGGCATCTAGGGAGAGGGCGGCGTCACACGACGGAGCCCTTGGAGGTGGAGAGGTGGATGGATCGGATTCGTATGGCCAGAGTTTTCTCCAGGTCGTGGAGGATGTCGGAGCAGAGGCCGGGGCTGGAGACGGGGCTCTCCGGGGGAGGTGGTTCGTACAGCAGCTGCTTGAAGCCCTCAAGTTCAATCAGCAGCACCATGTTCTTCAGGAAATAGCCCTCGATGAAAGCCGTAAGCTCCGAGGCACCAAGGAACTACATCGGGAAAAGACGGTGAAGAGACAGTGATGTTAACTATTCTGAAGTGTGAGTAATTAACTGCTGTATAAATACATTTCTAATTTTCATCCTTAATCCCAGGTAATGTCAGCTGATTAAATGTTCTCCACCTTGGCGTGTTTATAGAGGTCCACGCAGGTTTCCGTGGTGATGTTCTTGGAGCAGATGATCTCACAGTGTCTCTGAAGGGCCTCTAGTTGGAAGAACTTGGCTGCAGAGAGGAGCTGCAGGGAACAGTACAGCCGCACAGAATGAGACACAGGACTCGGGATTAGAAATGTTAATACATGAGCTGTCGCTGAGCAGGCTTTGCTTAAATCTCTCTCTTACCTCCATAACTTCAGTGTTGCGTATGTGCAAAGACTCAGTGCCTCCGCAGTACAGATACTGCATGACCAGCTGAAACACAGAGCAGTACGGGGTTCAGTCTATAGCATCATTTCTATATCCACAGGTTTACTTAAATCTGCCCAGGCTGATCATATATCACATATCAGTGAAGGTCTTACATGGAAAATGTTGTACTTGACGTGGCTGATCTCAATACAAGTGTTTTCTGCTGCTGGTCGGTTCTGGAGCAGTGACTTGAACCTGGATAAAACAGAAGGAATTATGGGTATTATAAAGTGCACAGGGAAAAAAATCAAAATCAATAAATTGCAGAATTTCTTTGTTTACCTGGGTGAAGCTGTAAACAGCAAAACTTTATGTGCATAAAACGGTTTCCCCTCCACCAGGAAAGTCACATCGGACATGTCCTTGTTGTTCAGAAAGTGTGGGTCTGAAAGAGAGAGATGACGATAAAAACATCCAAATGATGCCTCGTTAATCACGTCTCCTAAGCTGCAGATCCAAAAAAGATGAAGCCAATGTGATCATTAATTACTCAGAGGACGATTCATCACTCGGCCACCAGAATACAACAATTCACATTTCATTAAAGAGCTTGATCGCTGGTCTTTTGAGCTTAAATACATCCTTGAACATCCTGATAAATTAATTAGCTGTCAAAGGGTTTTTAAAGCATTAATTCTCCTCACACAAACCATTTGTCATTTTACTCTACTTGAACACAAGGTGGAGCTGCAGCACAGTCAGTGTTTCAGCACCTCTTCGTGAAAAAAAGGTGGAAATCTGCGACTTTCCCAACTTCAAAGCAGCTTTTAATACCAGATCGGGCCGATAAATCACGTCATTACACACACGTGAACACAAACGTCTGCATGATAAATGTCAAATCTGTGCCAGAGACGATTTGTTTGGAGCCCCACAGACATCAGACGCTTACCAAGGTCACATCGTGAGCTTCCTCAAAGAAGAATTTATGTTATTGTTGTATTGGATGACACTGAATTGGATGTTAGTGTGCATGAAGAACTGCAGCACAACACATACCTCAAAATAATATAACAGTATTGGTACCACTGGATTTACTAATAAGTTAAAGAAGCAATGCATGCATACATGATCTGAATGTTTGAAGCAAAAGCAGAAATAAATCTGCAGATAAAAGCTTTGATTGAATAAACCAACACTAGTTTCATGATGAGGCAAATGCACATTTAGCATAGTGGAAACTTGCTAAATAAAGTGTTGTCTCGGGGCGGCTTCGAGCCCCGTCTGGTTCAGTCCCCTGATCAATGAAACACACATCGGGGACGGTGCAGACTCGCTAATCAAGTGACGTCTAACAACTTTCAGTCCTGTGATGTTTAGACATTGATCTCGTGTCCTTCCTGTGTCTTGTCCTTTTGTTTGGTTGACTTGACCTTCAGGTCTTAATGTAAATGTCCTCAACAGCCCACCATGAGTATTGCAATTCTAAATATATTATTATATTATTATTACAGCCCAGCAGCATTTTAACAATAATTTCTACTGATATGATTAATAAAATTAAAGTGATTAATTTGACCCAGTTAAGCAGCAGAATTAATGAATTAAAGGATTAACCGACTGAAAGTGATTAATTTGTTTAAATTCATTAAAGTCTTTGCTAAAATCGTCCATTATGAGAGGATGAGCTTCCCAGCTACTGTAGCTGACGGTCGTGACGGTGCTTGATGCACAATTGAATGTTTTTCTTTGAAGCTTTATTTGATAGCAGCAGCCAAGGAGTGACAGAAATCTCGTCGTCGAGACATTCAACTCTTTGATTTGATGATCCCACGCTTAGAAAAATACAATTTACAATTTAAGTCCAGTGTGTAGAATCTAACGGCATTGAGTGGTCGACCTCCAGATTACGACGGTCTGAATACCCCTCACCTCTACCTCAAGGTTCAAGCATGAAGGAGAATCTAAAAGGTCCTATGTAAAGCCAGTGTTTGGTTTGTCCCTTCTGGGCTGCTGTAGTCAAAGTGGTTCAAAATGGCGGACTCTGTAGAAGAGGACCCGCTCCCTCTGTCGATTCAAGTCTCATTCTGAGGTCATTATGTTTGTTATTTTCAGGTGATTATACACTAATGAAAGCATAGTTATGAATATGATATGCCATTTTTGTCAACAGATCCCCTTAAATGTGACACACTGCACCTTTAATGCTTCTCAAATGTCAAAAAGAAATTAGTTAGCTAATCTTAGATAATGTGTGAAGTGAGAATCTGTGACATTTTGATCTGTATCTGCTTCATACTTCAAATTAAGCTCTAACATTGTGTGTGCCACCTATAGGGACTTCGTGAGCTGAGAATCTGAGGATAAAGAAACTCATTTCCGAGTATTAAACACAGTCTGGTGACCTCGACGAAGCTGAACAGAGCAAAAACAGGCACGACACTCTGCTTCATTTAATGCAGAAGGCACAAGAAAACGCTATTTTTAACTCGCTCCTCTTACCTAAGCGCGAGGTCTGTTTCTTCTTGATCTCTGTCAGCTTAGGGATGGGGAAGGGCCCGTAGCACTGGGTGAAAATGACTGACAGCTGCTGGCTTATCACCTCATTCTGCAAACAGACACCGACACAAGTGACGAAAGAAACTTTATACAGATCAGCGTTTCCTGGCCTGTGTTTTCCACGAAGATATCCGGGACAAAATTCTATGCAAATGTATGATAATATGGTTTGGAGTGCAACTAAATATATGCAAATGTGAGTGTTAATGTCACCCAAACACACAAGCACGGGCCGGTTTGTATTCCCAGAAATCCAGCCTTACTTTGTCTGATGTTTCTCTAACAAGCATTTTGTTTACATGCACATGAAAGAAAGCCCCGGCGACCTTGCTGGCTCGGAGGATCTGGAACATGAGCGGCAGGCCGTGCGTGATGAGCTCCTCTGTGTACTCGTCCTCCTGGATGCAGCAGAAGTCTTTAAGCAGTCCCTGGATCAGCGGCCGGCGGTGCTGGATGAAGCAGGTACGCAGGGACTCGAGCCAGGTGTGCAGCGTCCAGGGAACGCCTGGGAATAACAGCACACAGCAAACAGTGAATACACACAGCGGAGCCAAATCTGATTCAGTTTCAAGGGCGACAGAACCGACCATGTTTCTATCACGTTATGATGTTAGCGCGAGTTGAAGGGCGACTGCATGGTGAGTATCGGATTAGTGGAAAGTCAACAGCGGGAATATAAAGGCAGCACTCGAATATAATTAAAGAACGTCCCGTTAAAAAATGGCTGTAATGTTGAGTGACGTGCAATCAACATAAATTATGACATGACAGTGGAGCAGCTCTGCTGAGATGATTAGTTGATTAATGGAACAGAAAATTAACTAATTTTGATGTTTAGCGATCTGACGTTGAAGCAAAGCTTGAAGCAAATATTTACTTCATCTGCTTCAGCTTCGGAAATTTGTTCAGTATTTGCCGCCTCACTGTTTCATATAATCATACATTTGTTATATTAGAGACAAAATAATCAACTTTAAGAGCTCTGGGACGGATATTTTTCATTATTTCTTATTATTTTTAAACTCTAAACGCCGATATTCTTCCTGTTGTGTTCTGGCTTTGTTTATTTAATGTACCCAGCTTCTTAACTTCTGTCTGACTTGTAATTTACACTGCAAATTTAGAGACACGGAAAAATTTAATTTGGTTTGTGTCTGGTGGATTGAGAGAGAAAGAATGAGGTGTAGGCTGTGAATGAGAGTGGCATCGGTAAAACTGGTTAATCAGCGAAATAATAAAATTTCTATTCTTAATTTCCTAAATATTAAAAGTTATTATTATTCGGCTCAGGTTCTAGCACAACACTAGCTCTGCTCCCCACAGGCCTTTTTCCCCTGGTGCTCTTGTTGGTGGTGTGTGACTTAGTGCATGTTACATGTCACATCAGTGTGACATCAACATGATTTAAAAGTTATTTTACGGTAGAAAAGTTACTTCAAATATCAACAATCAACAGCTGCATTCGGTCTTCTGATCTGGACAATGATCGGCTGAAAGCTGATGACTGCCACATCCAGAGAATGAGCTCTGCTTGAGGACACTTTCTCATCATCGCATTCACACCTTTGACCCGAGCTATTATCGCCTCGGATATAAAAAGTCCCTACTTGTGCGACTGTTTCATGGTTGAATGAGTAGCGGTGATTGCTGAGAGTGTGTACAGGACAGCACAGCACAGCACAGCACAGGACGGGACAGGACAGGCACAGCATGAGCACATCTCCAGGACAGCTGGAGGCACCAGAGAGCGAGGCATGTGTGCCAGTGAAGCATGAATTAGTAAATCTGACCTAAGCTGCGGATGTCTATGGTGATGTCCACATGGCCGTGCTCTGCGCTATGGTACATGGCCTCTCTCAGGGCCCTCAGTCTGGCCTTTCCTGTTCGCAGGGTCCCTCCGCCGTTGGCCTGCGG
This sequence comes from Nibea coibor, assembly GCA_023373845.1. Classification (NCBI taxonomy): domain Eukaryota; kingdom Metazoa; phylum Chordata; class Actinopteri; family Sciaenidae; genus Nibea; species Nibea coibor. Next base: position 15,341,059 of record CM041731.1, read on the forward strand.
CGGCAACCTCTTCTCGCCTGGATCCGAACCCTCGGCCAGGATCTCCTCCAGGGACAGCACATCCCCCTTTTCCTTCTCTGACTGGGCCAAGAGTTTACGAAATACATTCCTGGAGGAAAGAAGGCAGAAGATAAAACCCGGACAGAGATTAAAGAGGGATAAGATACGCTGACAGAGTGTTTTAAACTCAGGACAAGAGGTCAAAAAATGCGGGATGAAATGTGGAGAGAGGGTGAGAATACGACAACACGACAACCGAGCTGGTCTGATGATCACAGCCTGGAAAATGGCTCTAAATTAGGCATAATCGTACTGTGTTCACTCCACATTAAGCTCATCCAGCTCTCTTGCTCTGATGGCACTCAAAATATTCTCATTAAGCATGATTGCGTGCTCTGGACTTCTAGTCTATAGAGTCAAAATATACGAAGCTGGAGCTGATTATCTTATTTAAAAAGAAAATGGGTAGTAAAATATAGTTAAATTAGCACCGCATGCAACAATGCCCTCCTCCACTTTGAGAAGAATTCGACATGCAACGTGAACCATCTGCCTTAGTGAGGAAGAGCTCGATTGGAGCACAGTGTTATACAATCTGTGGTTTAGACTGACATAACGTCATGTCCTGTTTTTTTGATTTTTCACTGATGACGAATCAGAAAGATCTTTATGAAAAGTCGTCCAACCATCGCTGTTCGACTGTACATCAGTGAGTGATCTGATTGGGTCCATGGATCTACACTACATAGAAAGACACCCAAAGACTACACCTTCATGTGATGGTTGAATGTGAAGCATGAATTAGTAAATCTGACCTAAGCTGCGACGACACAGAGTCATTTTATTCCTTCCTTCAGTTCCTCAGGAGCCACAGGAGCCTTAATGAGGTCTCACAGTGAGATATGAAGTGTGAACTGGCCTGACTCAGTTTCATTTCATCTCGAAGGTGTTGGATTCGTTTGGATCAAGTTCCTCTGTACTAAATTGTGAAAACCATTTATTTATAGACCTGGCTTTGTGCACAGAGGCGTTTCACTGAATTGTGTTTCCTCAAACAGTTGGAAGAACACCATCATCTCATACTTTAAGAAAAAACGTTTCAACTTTTGGCAAGGCTGTGTCGACTCTCGATCTCTATTAAATTTTGTGCCGTTTTTGGGCTCCCTGAAGACTCTAACAGTTACACCGCTGTACAAATGGAGGTTCAGGCTTTCACCTCTAAATTCTACAATAAGTGACCATTTTCCTGGACCCACCTCCCCTGCTTTCTTTTGACTATCTTCCATCTACAGTCAGCATTTAATATCTTATTGGCCGACGAAAAAGGTGTTTGGTTAGGTTAAATCTAAAATAGTAAAATAGCTTTGATTATGGCAATGTGCTCTGTGGAAACATGTAGGACAGTCTTGTTATTGATAGTTTACCAACTTTCAGTTCAGTTTATGTAAAATTGTTTCACTGCTGGGCCTTTAAATTTGTTTATAGTTCAGATTCTACAATACTTGAACACGCAGCCCTCCACTAACTCTAACTAACTGAATTAGCAGTTAGCTGAGCCTAGCAGCTGCACAGAGGCCCCTCGTCCTCACCATAAAGCTGCTGGTTTTTGTACACTTCTCTAACTCTGAACACAACGCAGGTTATTTCTGGATATATCAGTGACTAGTTTACAGGAAAAAGCAAGCTTGGAGTTGTTGTTTTCGTTGACGCTAGCTGTTTTCTACTTCCAGATTTATGCTAACCCTGGCTAAACCTGCCATGGGCCTCATTATTGACAGCACAGGATAAAACTCTTGCTAACTCTATAAACAAGTGGATTTTGCAAAAAAAATGTGTAGTATTTGTATAAGCTGTCTTGATACAATACACCGTCCTCCTTTGACATGAAGAAGCCTCTTTGTTGTTCAAACGAGGCGGCGGTGTGCGCCCTTGTACAGATAATTGTTACTCATCACCTTCAAAGGAAAGTCAACTTTTACACCGCGCCATCTCACAACAAATCTTAATGAAGTTTGAGCCCGCTCACGACACGCTGCAGCACGATCCTCATACTATAATTGATTGTCTTAATAATGCTGCATTGTGTTGTTGGCTTGCCACTCCACTCCACTTCCTGACAGCTCTCACTGCCCTGAATGTTAATGGGCTTTATCTTATTCAGCTGCGGGGAAATTATGTCAAAGTGAAGCCATAAGTGCTGCTGAATAGACTGCAGCGTTTATCGTCACCTGCTGTCTGACAGCGAATACCAAGATATCTGCCTCTCATGGGCTGCGGATTTTGTGAGAGGCAGATGGACCAGGGCAGAGTGTGTAAATGGATCAATACTGTGGTAATGGATATATCTCTGGCTGGCTGGCACTATATTGGGTCCTCTGTGTGTGTGTGTGTGTGTGATTGCCTGTATTACCTGTGGCCATGTGCCGCCGCCAGGCTGTATGAGTTCATGTCTCCCAGCGGAGCCGACGAGATGCCATTTCGACACATGGTCCCGATCATGGGGTCAGCACCTCTTTCCAAGAGCAAACTCACCAACTCAAAGTTACCTAAAAGACACGGAACAGATGAATAAAGGCTGAATACACAAGTACATTTACTCAAGTATTGTATAATTACATGCATGTTGTAGCACTAGAGATCAGTATTGGTTTCAAGACTTTTTGAAGGACTTGTCTCAGATTTTTCTGTGTTTTTTCTCGCCCAGTCTTGGTCCTGGTCTTGACTTGGTCTCAGTCTTGACTTGGTCTCGCCCTGCCTTGGTCCTGGTCTTGACTTGGTCTCGCCCTATCCTGGTCTTGACTTGGTCTCACCCTACCTTGGTCCTGGTCTTGACTTAGTCTTGCCCTGCCTTGTTCCTGGTCTTGACTTGGTCTCGCCCTGCCTTGGTCTTGGTCTTGACTTGGAGCTCGGAGTAGAGCCAGTGCCTGAGCTAGTTGAGGTGGCATCTGATTAGGATGACCCCAGCACAGAACCAGTACTTTAGGGACTATATAGTCCATCTAGCCTCTCCAGGAAGAGTTGGAATGAGTTATTGGGGAGAAGGACGTCTAAACCTGCTGCCACCGCGACCCAACCAGATAAGAAAATGGATGGATGGCGTGTTTCTACAGTGTTTTATTGGTACTTTTACTTAACAAGAATCTGTGGAATACTTCTTCCACAAGGTAAACTTTGTAAATGGTTCTTTAAGTGGTTCTGCTGAGCTGTTCAACAACACAACATAAATCAGCAAAATACCTTTTCATGCTGAATTCCATATGCTCTTTTTAAAACTGAAATCAGGTGAGTGCAGCGGTGAGATCTGCTCTGTCGAGCATGAAACGCGTCATAACTAATCCTCGGTGTACTCTGCCAAGCTTTCGGGGAACAGACACTACTGTAGTTTAAAGGTGATTTAAACCCCTCGGTGCTGATCTTATCCGACACACTGAAGACTCTCCTCATTTAAAATCAATTGGAATATAATCTCAATTTCTGGATACTCTCATTGTGTATTTCAGGTTTTATATCCCAGTAAAGTTAATGTGACAGTAAAGTAGAACAGGCAGGAGTCAGAGAACCTGCATAAAACTCTCTCAGTGCTATTCATTAACAGAATTAGCTCTGGGATTTTTGTATTTTATTTCATCTATATTTTTTTATTATTACATTTGTGTGGGTGTTAATTGTGTTCATTATCCATGCCTATGTGTTTTAATCACTAGTTACCATGACAACACAGCTTCCTACACCTTTCTAGGGTCACTCACTATAACACAAAGATTTACGACTCTACGTCAATGTGTCCTTTCTGAATTAACCGCGATACATATTTAAAAACCTTTATTAGGATTGATTTTAAGATGAGAGTTATTTGAGAAGATTGACACTATAGTCACCATTGAACAAAGGCTAGCTGTTTCCATCTGTTTCCAGTCTTTATGCTAAGCTAAGCTAACCAGCTTCTGATATATGTTTGAGAACTTCATCAGGATTAATTAAAAAGTAGCAACATTAACTTGTTTCCATTGAATAAAAATGTTTGCAACGTGTTCTTTCTTTCATACGTGCAGCCACACAATCACGAGAAGCAGCACTTAAAATTTGCCGCAGTCTTGACTGTCAGATCGTAATTGAATGTGATAAATGAATCTGATGATTAAAGCAGAGTGACAATGCCTTCTGGTGAGCTCCGACTAAAGCGTGTCATGACTAATCCCTCAAACTTTGCATCAAGAATAAGAAGACTGGGGTCAAATATGCACGTCGTATGAACATCAGGAATCGACATTTTTTGCTGCTTGTGTTGCGATTACCTGCAGCGGCGGCCAGCTGAAGCGGGGTTTCTGTGTAGTTCTCAGCCCCATCCTGCAGGGCGCCCTCCACATTCGCTCTGTTATCCAGCAGCAACTGTGGCGAGGAGGGATGGGAGATGGAGAGGGGGAGAGATGGGGAACAATCCAGGACGAGGGAGAGTAGGGAGGGAGGAAGAAAAAAAAAAAAAACAGGCGAGGGAGAGACGGCGTGTTACACTCAGGTTTGGCGAGAGTTAAAGCCTCAACTGTTGGAAACCTAAAACTCAAAGCTCATTCTGAGATTTGTCCAAGCTCTGGACACTAAACACACTCCCTCATTAGATTCTGTCTGGTGGGTTTATTGTTGAGCCGAGAAAGGAAGAATCTTTTTCTATGCCAAAAAACATCTGAGCAGATTAATAATTAAAAAAAAAAAAGATCCTGAGGGCGACGCTGTTCATCAGCCAGTGTCAGCTCATATAATGACTGCTGCAACTAGATGTTAAAAAATGAACAGAACTGAACAAAACACTGAATTTTTTGGCATCCCGGGGCTGCGTATCAGGCCGGCTGAGCTCTGCTGTGTTTTAGTTTGCCTCTGGAAGTTTCTCCCTCCTGCTGTAGGAGCCTTAGATTGAGTTATGGTAGAAAAACCAGGGCGCTGGGTGACTCATCTTCACATTTTTAAGAGCATACATTATTAAAAACAAACCGGAGAGTTTGCCTTGACCTCTCCCCGCATGGCTAAGATAAATACTGCACAGATAGGATGAAGAAGGAGAGATTAAAAATGCCATATTATCATCATTTTTTGGTGCAAAGGTCAGGGCAAGGGCCACAGGTTAATGGAGGTCATAAACGTCACTACCTGCACGACAGGGACGTGTCCGTGTAACACGGCGAAAGTGAGTGGCGTCCCCTGGCGAGTTTCAGGATAAACTGAGGGGTGCTTGTTTACTGTGCTTGGCACCTGGGAAGTCATAGGTGAAGTTCAGGGAGAGACATATACAGCCATTAACATTCACAGCTCAAGGCGAGGAGGTGGAGATAGGCATGGGGGAAGAAGAGGAGCAGGAGGAGGAAGGGGGGAGCGAGAAGCAGTATGCAGGAGGAGGAAGAGTGTAAGCAAAGGAGGGCACGATAGCAGAGGGAGATATTCCTCTTGGGTTTCACAGTAAAAGCTCGAGCAGCTTGACTCCTACCCCCTCATCTCAAATCCTCACTTTAAACGTAAGCGAGTATCTTGCCGGAGCACGGCTGCCTGACCACACTTTGTACTATCTGCCATCTTTAAAATAGTGTTTCATTTCAAAGGGGAATGAAACCGGAGAGAGAGAAAACAAAAACACTGGCAAACACTACAAACACTGTCGAGAGACGGGCGGTGCTGACTCATGAACAAAGCGGCGTCAGAGTAAATTTAAACAGTTTTTGCGATTTTTAAAAAGCGGCTTCATCACACAGGGCAAATTATAGAAATTATCACCAAACGTCGCCCGGAGGAAGCTCTCTTATCCTGCAGACGTTTAATGTAATGTCACATTTTATTTGAGCTCCGATGCTAAACAACAGAGCCACTCCAAGCGGCTTCGTGTTTACAGTTATGAATTTTTAATAGCTTCATAATATGAGGCAGTTTCAGCTGAAACAGAGGGCATCTCTGACTGTAAAAAACTTGAAATATAATAGACTCTAGAGGAGTATTTGAACAAAATGTTCGATCAGTGATCACTTCACCTGAAGTATAATAATAATTTCACATGTTTTTTTCTGTTTTTAGCCATGCAGATGGTTTTATAAGTTCCCAAAGAAGTAGTCTCCATATAAACTGTTGATAGTGTACTCGTCTCTACAGTGATAAATTATTAATCACTTTACAATATGAGGCAATTTCAGCAGAAATAGAGAGCATCGCTGACTGCAAATATGAAAATATATCTTTAGATTAGTATTATAACCAAATGTTTTAAGTACTGCTGTGTTCAGCCGTGCAGTTTGAGGAACTGCGGTTCTCTAACACACAGTAAAGTCTTAAGGTGCAGAAATATCTTCTTATGACTCCTCGTCACAGGTTACAGCTAAAATCTGCTGTGGATCCAGCCGGGAATGTTACTGCACATCTGCGTCTATGGCAACTCCATGTGGAGACTACAAGTCCCACGTTTGGTCCTTGTGTCATAACAAGAGAAGGCGAAACACTGTCAGTCATATACAAGACGTATCATGATGATCCTGTTGTCCCAAAGAGGTAAAAGTAACTTTTATTTTTTTATTCCTTTAATCGTGATATATTTTGACACCCTGTGTGGAGTCCTGACCTCCACGCTGGGGCCCGACTGATCTAGTTAAACCTTGACATGTTTTTTGGAAAGAGTGATTGATGACAGCAAACTTCTTGTGAAGAAAAATCCCTCCATTGTTTTGATGTAATAACTGACAGAGAGTGAAAACAAACGAGCTGCATGGCCAGGCTCTGTTAGAAATGCATGAGAAAATATGTTTTCTTTTTTGTAATTTGGGTGAAGAAATCCGTTAAATATTTATCAATCAGATCAAACTCGTTGATGATTTATGCGGATGGCTTTGCTTTAGAGTCAACACACTGGCACTGAACCGATGGAGCGTCACAACAGTCGACAATGAGATCACTGTGATGGAGGAGAGGCCATGAAGCGTTTCTACACTTTAATATTCTCAATGCAAATTACGATTAAAGCAGCTACGCGGCTGACTGTATTTAAAGATGGACGAAAGTGAAGCCAAAACATCCGGATTGATCGCCACCCTCAGTACAGTTGTCATGAACGGGGAAATTAGCTACAGAGACCAAAACTGTTTTTTGTACCAGGCTGTAAACATGTTTATTTCTGCTGTGAAACATGGGGACTTATGGAGACTGACTCACTTCTGCAGCCAGACTCAAGTGGACGTTTGAGGAACTGCACTTCCTCACTGGCTTCACTTCACAGCCGCTTGGCTTATCTGGATATTTTGGCTTCATTTTCAAACAGTCGACATGCGTCGTCCATCTTTATTTATAATCTATGAGCTACACACACACACAGAGCACTGCAGCGATAAAATCAGGATTTATAAGAATAAGGTTTCCCTTTTAATGCTCTTAGTTAATACACAGTGAAGTTCATGCTTATCTGTGGAAGTTAAACTAAAGTGCACACACTTGTACAACAGTAATGCATTATTGATGTGGTGTAAAGCAAACTGCTGCTGAACGTCTACACTGTAAAATGTGATGAAGTAACCGCCTGCACTCAGGGACTGTGAGTGGATTATTATTCTATATTAGAGTAGAGACAAACTATCACTGTTACTGTGCAAATGATCCTTATTGCTTATCAGTGCACTTCATGTAATAAGCTGCCAGGAGAACAGAGAGCATGCCGACAGCAGGTGAGACAATGAAGACAGAGGAGGGAGGGAAAGAGCAACACAAAGTGGGTTCATCGTTTTCACCGATACACACAACAGAATGTAAATGGTACAAACAAAAAAAAATGTGGAATCAACGTGACATCGTGACAGACTGGCGGCGTCTCCTGAACACTAACCTCGCTGTTGATGTCGGCTCCGGCGTCGAGAAGCATCTGGACCATGGCCTCATCACCGCGGACACAGGCGTACATGAGAGGGGTCATTCCCTGTTGGAGGGAAGAGGGTTACAGGTTATTGCACTGAAAGTTATGGTCACTGAGTTACCCTATATATTAAGACATATGATGAGGGCGTGGACGTTAAGATGAACTCCATAGAAACAGCAAATAAAGAGTGTTTCATAACCAGTTAAAAACTCCTTAGAGCACGATTAGGGTGCTTCTTCCACCACTGGGTCCAACAAAGAAAGGTTATCTCATTAAAGCTTAAAATACGAGAACATTAGGACATCTAGTTCATCTTGTAAGGTAGTGTTTTTAAGTGGTATTTATAGCTTTTATTTTGTGTTGACTGTAGCGGCCCCTGTGGACAAAACTAGTAGTATCTCCATCATCTTCTTTCTAGTCTGGATCCAACCAGGGGAATTACCTCTATAGAGCCAATCTTCTCACTAATCGTTTATGTAGGTCATATAGAGACATCAGTATTAAATTAAGACTGTTTCATTGCCAGTTAAAAACTCCTTGGAGTGCTTCTTCCACCACTGGGTCCAACAAAGAAAAGGATTCTTCTCATTAAACCTTAAACTATATGAGAACATTAGGAAAGGATCTATTAATAGTAGTATGAACATATGGACGAAGAACTCTCCAGGTATCAACTGAACAGCCATAACATCATGACCCCTGACAGCTGAAGGTTTATCTCGTTATCATGGAGCTTGTCAGTGGGTGAGATATATCAGGCGGCAACTGAACATTTTGTCCTAAAAAGCTGATGTTAGAAGCAGAAAAAATGAGCAGTGTGAAGTGTAAGGATACAGGCCAAACTGTGATGGCAAGATGACTCTCCAAAACTGAAGCTCTTGTGGGGTGTTAAAAGTAGTCCAAGGAAAGAAAAGGGGGGCCAAAGGCTGGCCTGTTGGTCCGATCCAGACTGTTTGATGCTTTGGGGTCCTGCCACTTATATGGATGTTATTTTTACATGTATCACCAATCTAAGCATTAGTGCAGACCTCGTACACCCTTTCATAGAAATGGTATTCCCCGATTTCCGTTTTTAGAAGGATAATGTGCCCTGGAAAATGGTTCAGAAATGGTTTTAGTAACACAACAAGTTCAAAATGTTGATATGGCCTCCATATAGCCCAGAAGTACTTCGCAAAGCTAGTTGGCATGAACAGCACCGGTAAATCGAGCATCTGTGGGATGTGCTGGACAAACAAATCCAGTTCACGGAGGTCCCACCTCACAACTTATATGACTTAAACTATCAGATACCACAGCACACCTTCAGAGGTCTAATGGAGTCCATAACTCAAAGGGTCAAGGCTGGCAGCCAAAGGAAGACCTACACAACACTGGCATTGCACTAAAATATTTCCAGCTGGTTGTATGTTCGTTAACAGATAACTTAATTGACCTGCTGTCCTGTTTATAATTTGTTGTTGTGTATTTGAGGCTCAGACATGGATTCATTATCATAACTAACAAACACATTAAAACTGTACTGGGAAGCCACATTCCGGGGTCATGAAAAATATGTATTTCAGTGCCAGTGGCAATGCCCTTAAGGGACTATTAGCATGTCTTTAAGGAGCTCACAAACAGCTGTGCTCGTTAGCTGTATGGGAAATCTATAGGAAGCCTTTCTTTTACGCAATGTTATTTAAGTCTCCAGAAGTGCCATATGTGCTAATCGGCCCCATGCCTAAAGATTGCACTGAAATATACTCGCAATCAGTTTCCAGCAGTTGCTTGCAGGTTCTAATTTTTTTGAGAAATAATCATAACCCGCCTCAAAATAACTTGCATCTTCTCAACGAGAGCGACAGCCGAGGTGGGCTGTGAAACTCCTAACATAACATCTAATATCTCCACATGCCACCATATGCACAGAGCACTCTCTTGAGCCTGACACGCCCACGCACATTATGCTCCGAGCTGCAGGGTGAAGCAGTGTCGAGTAAAGAGAGGAAAAATAAACTTTATTGAAAACCAGGTGGTGAGTTCTCTTCGCCGGTTTTTCAGGCTCGACTGAAACAGAACACATTTTTGAGAGTCTTGGACGAGCTTCCATAAAACAGACTTCAATCATACGTCTGATCTGGGCCATTATGTTGAACAAAGGCCTTTTACGACTTGCTCATAACGCACAGAAGCACTTTGTGTTGAAGACTGATATCCCTTCACGATGATTCATTCTTAAATATTTCCTGGACACTGATCTACTTAATCAGCAGCTAAAGAGCGATAGACGGCGGACCCTGATGATCATCGCGATGAGTTCAAATGCCTCTCAGCCGTGATGACGGGCCACAGCTTTTACTTTATTGCTTCTGTAATAGTCTGCTCCCTCGCAGACAGTATTACAGAAGCCAACTGGTTTTACAAGAGAATAAAAAGCCTGTTTGTCACCACGGCTTTTATTTATGGGAGGAGTGAGGCGGAAAAGCGTCAGTCAATACAATTTGCTACTAGTTTAAGGCACTGTAAATACTGAAAACCATTTCAGGTCTGTTCCAGTCAAATAATCTGACTGAAGGTGCTATCAATCAACCTGCCAGGAACTGAGGGAAACCTGAAAATTTTGTTTTCTAAAACAAAAATAGGAAAAAGGCAGCTTTGTGCAAACATAAATCCTGTTTTTATAGCGTCTGAGTGGAGAGCCGCCAAGAGCTTCTTAATTGAACTTAACCAGGCACGGCTCTCTGACCATGGAAAATCTGATTGCACTATTAGCTTCCACTTAGCAGCGCGAGGAATAACCGATATTTCCCTCGACTGGGGAAGGTATAAAATCCCAAACGACATCAACACTCTGATATGCTAAGGTGGAGATATCGACCCAACGGTTGATCCAAACCCATCAGGGCTCAGCCGAGTTGCAGCATCAGGTACAAAAAGAACAACAGATCGATCCTTTCTTATTCGTTCTTTGGATAAACAGTAATACAAAGCTACGATCAGTCTCTAAAATATCTGGATTTGTATCTATATCATCAAGTGTCTATTAGTATATATTGACACTAATGCCTGTTTTTAAACGACTCGTTCGTCACAATCTAAGATGACGACCGTTAACCGAACACCTGCGGGGTGATACGTGCAGTTATCAGTGCTGTTACGCTCTATAACGGCACGCATGGAACGACTCGTGTTCGGAACTAACTACTGTTGTATATACACAAAGAATCCGCCATTTTCACGTAAATAGAGTGAATTTTTAAAAGTTGTATCAAGGCATAAGAATTTAACACATTGCATGACTCATAGGAAGCAGCCTGTGCTCAGCATGTGTGTGAGCTGCGATGGACTGCCAGGTTATACTTGTTAGAAATTCATTGTGTTTAACTCTCCACTATTGCCGCGTAGGTGTGTGATGTGAATGCTTGTATATACTGTACATGTAGGAGTATCGAGTGTGTCAAATGCCCGGACCTGCTCGCTCATGCTGTTAATGCCATCGGGTCCCAGGAGGTTCACGGCCTGCTTGACCAGGTCCGTCCGTCCGCAGTTGAGCATCCTGAAGCCCAGATCCTGCAGGAACTTGGCCTCTGTCGAGGCTGCGTCCAGCTTTCTGGTGGCACAGAAACAATCCTCGGCTCTGCAGATGGAAACAGCAGATCCATTACTGTGATTAAGTGGGAGCTTATCTCAGAAATGGATTTTGAGATCTGTGGATATACATTTCCGCTGCACACTGATGGAAAAAGAAAATTATTTTTTCGCTCTTCACAACTTAAAGTCTTGGTTTAAATTTAACTGCAACATTTTATTTCAAATATTGAGCTGTTTGCCTCAATTCAGTAATGTTTGCATTTGTCAACACATCTTTTTTTCTTTGCTCCCTCCTGATTCTTCATTTCCTAAAGTAGCTTTTCTGCAGGTGAGACCTTCAGCTATGACTCATTATTACTCATTCACGTCTCCCGTAAAGCCTCTTAATCTGAGCTGCGAGCAGCTGTCACAGCTCATCCTTCCACGAGGTCACGGAGAAACTTTTTCATGATGTTTGTCCAATCTCATGTGACAATTATATCTGGCATTTGTAAGGAGATGCTAATTGGCAATTCACACCTCTCAGTGTTTAATTTTTATATTTCTCTGCAAGTATGTGAGATGCGATAAGACCCTTAACCCACCGACACCAACACAAGCTCACTGACTGAACTGCAGTGTGACGAATATGTTGCATGGACACGTGACTGCAGTGGTGTGTTTGAGAATGATTTATTCCCACGTCTCAAAGTCAGAGGATTAGCTGGTTGTTGCTGTTAGCTAATGTTAGCTTAGTTTGTTAGCTGGGACTAGTCAGTAATATTAGCTGGCTGCTATGTCTTGTGTCACATCCTTACTTTATTTGTCGTGGTTCACAGTCCACACCGGGGAGCAGCAGCCTGGCGGCCTGCCTCACATCGTCGCTGTCCACGGAGAAGCTTCGTCGATGCTCAGTGTGGGCGACCGCCACCCGGATCCACTCCATCAGCGGAGGCAGTACCAGGAACGGCCTGTAGGGGGAAACAAAAGTTTGTTTGCTCACATCAAATGAATGTTACTTAAAAATTCGAGTAGATCATTATAAAAAAATGTATTTAATGTGTGTCATTTGCACAAAAACAGACCTAAAGACTCAATTAGTTACATTTACAAATGTCGATGGCATATATGCTGAATTTTACAGGTCATATCAATACATAGTATCATGATTAATGTGACCTCTGTATGTCAAAATAGATTTTTCTAACTGATAATATCACGTAAGGCTTTAAAGCACATTGCTGGGATTCGTAATGATCTGTGCACTCTATTGGCCTTTCATATAAAATCACTTAATAAAGACTCTGGTCCAAAACTGATAGCCACAAACTTTCTAATTAAAGATGCTCGTACAGATAACAGTCACACCAAATCAATATTCATAACTTATACTCCAATTGTCCAGAGCAGAGAGAGATCCAGATGCTGCAACCTTCCTAAATGCTGTTATTACCTTCTTTAATCTAAATCAGTGATGGGTCTTGGCTGGATGACATGTTCATATTTCATCATTTATTTCCAAGATGTGTGAGTATGTGTGTGTGTGTGGATAGCCTCTAATCACATAACCTGTAAATCACCTAATCTGTCTTTCACCTGCACACATACACACTTTTATGTTGTGTCTGTCTGCTATTTACCCCCCCCCAGCAGTGCAACAGCAGCAAAATTCAGGTCAGTCATTTATCAGACGTGTTCACCCCTTTACATCAGCCCATGCTGCTCTGTGGAAAGATTTTTCTCATTTTGTTTACAGAGTCGCTCCAAATTAGACAAATAATAAACACTTCAACTCAAAAATAAATGTTAGGCCCCGCTTGTTTTTAAAATAATAGCGCCATGAGGTGATGAGCACACCAACACCACCAACAAAACTGATATTATTTACTGCACCAGGCTTTATCCTGTTTATTTGATTCACACATACGACTATTTTCTAACCCTCTAACTTGTTTTCCACACATGCATGTGCTAATACAGCTTACAGTGATAATGGTGGCACTTTAAATTAAATTAATCTACATTTGTGAACTAATGACAGACAGAATAACCTCAGAATGTGAGTGTTTTTTTCCTGTGTCTGACCCTTAAAGCATCAGGTAGTAGTTACACACATGAAATTCTCACTGAGCAGATATTTTTCCCCTATTTTTCGACTAAGCCATCACGGCCGTGTCCTTTTTGTGAACTCTATTCAGGATAGTACAACAAATGTACTTATTCTACAAAGAAAAACATTAATTATAGTAGAGCTAGGGACAATTCCGACTCATGAGATCTCAGTTTAGATGATACTCGAAGTCCTTCAAGGCTTTTAAAGCCATGAAGCAGTCTCAGATGCACATTAGAAAACCTTAAAACACTAAATTAAATGGCCTAATTTCATGTTACAGTGAGTTAAATCATATTATGAACCCATCAGTGAAGGTCCCTGCAGAGCTTTTCTTCCCTCATGACCCCTCTGGCAACTATAATTTTCTTAAAAAAACAGATCTCAAACAGAACAGCGTACCCGACTGAGAGAAACCATTTGGGTCTGTCATGTTTACTGCGTATGCAGCTGCCTGCTCCTTCTGTAAATTAACTGTAAGCACATGATTAATCAAGGCAGCAGCTTTTAAGGTGTTGACACACTCTGTTTGACTAGTCTACATTTCATGTGCATCACTTTCTCATCCCACAACCAAAGCTTTCCATGTCTTTACACCTACAGTCTGCCAGGAATTTGAACTCTCTGGCAAGAGATTTAAAAAAATAAAGCACTGATGTTCAGCAATTGGCTGACTAATGTGACAACTCAGACCTGCTCTTCTAAGAGCTTCATCTGGTCTGCTTCCCGAAGCACACATATTTACGGTACCAGCCAAAGGCTTGGACACGCCTTCTCATTCAATGTTTTTTCTTTACTTTTGTCATTGTAGATAGACAGGACACACATGGATTTATGTGGTAAATAAAGGTGTGTCGTCTCAAAAGGTAATTTCTTGCCTTTTTAATACGTTTGAGACCATCAGTTGTGTTGTTCAGGCCGGAACCACTCAGTTAAGTTAAGACGCACCACAGTCCACCATTAATTTAAGACATGAAGGTCAGCCAATCCAGAAAATATCAAGAACTTTGAAGGTGTCATCATGTGTAGCCGCTAAAACCACCAAACACTCTCAAGCCTCCGAAGTTACGAAGAAACCATGACCGAAGAAGAAGAAGAAGAAGAAGAGAACACCTTGGGCCATGAACCACAAAGAAGGCGAACGGATGGTATCTACATGTGTGGTTCCCACCGTGAAGCAGGTGTGATGGTGTGGAGTTGTTGTTGGTGATTTATTCAAAATTCAAGCTACAGTTGACGACCATGGCTATCAAACCAGCTGACAGTGACCCATAACTCAGCTCAAGGCTATGTAAGGACTATACGACCAAGAATCCGCAACCACCGAACCAAAACTCTGAGTTGGACCTTCTCAAGGTGTGTCCAAACTTTTGACTGGTACTGTATATATACCGTACTGGGTTTGAAAAAAAGAACGAGGCCAAGTCTGGAATAAAAAACACTGATGATAATGTTATCCATCGACACAGACAGCAGGCCGGTAGCGGCCAGTGCTGCCAATTCCTCCTTAGGAGTAAACGCCTGGGCCAAAATTCTGAATATATCATGAGTCATAATGTACTGCAGCTCCGTTACTATTTTAAACTCCTCAAAGATTCTTCATCTTTCCTATAAACTTTAAAAAATTGGAGCGATAAACTAATTTTGTTCTTCTATTAAAGCTCAGGTGTAAAAGTCATTTCAGAAATGTACTCCCCGTCAATGATTCGCTTATCTGTTCACAGAACAACCCTAAAATATTTCATTTATTAAAATTCTGCCTCGCTCTCATCCTGCTGTGTTATTCAGGTCTTTTCTACTCGTCTTTCAACCTTTCAGCTGAATGCTAAATAGAGAATTTCCTCTCCGGGGACCCGAGAGCCTGCTGACATGTCACTCTGCCTGACATTCCTCATACTCCCCGGGGTCGTCGGGATGGAGTTTCTATCTCCTCCAGAGTGGAGGAAAGATGTTGGAATATCTGTCCATCTGAGTGAAGTCCCTCTGGTTCCCATCAATCTCAGCTCAACGCCCGGGGAAGGTGTCAGCGCTTGACCGGCCCACGCAGCATCTTACAGGATCGCTTGTGAAAAAAAAACTTGTGCAAAGAGAGAAGTAGGAATGTCTTTACTAACCTTTACAGCAGCAAATTATTCTAGCTCTGCTGTACCGCTAACTGACAGAGGCAATACGGCTGAGAGGATATATGTGTCTACCTATCAAGACGGAGAGCTTTTGGGGTTTGTGCCCGCTGAATGTGGAGCTTTTACAGTGGGTACAGTGTGCCAGGAAATGCAGGTTGACGGACGTTTTGGGAGATTGCATTTTAACTTATGTGGAAAACATTTTACCGCCTGATTTAAAACTTGATGAGTGGAGGCGGAGGAGCACATATCATGGTGTACAAGTTGGCTAATTGACAAAACTGAGCAGCGAAGGATGAGTTCTTGTCAAAATGGCTCTTTGAGAGACACAAATTTTGAAGTGCCTGTCGAGGCTTGTGCTGCTTTCTGTTGGTGAAATCGATCCTTTCCCACCATCGGTGTGCCAAACCTACAGCTGTCATATTTACCTGGTATTTCTGGTAACACCTGGTGGCGATAATAGGTTGTATTCAGAACAAATCAGGTGCCACATTGTTAATTCTGCATAACTTTAAGCCTTAATATAATGTGAACAGGTGAGTTGTATATAAATTCACCCTCAGTACAGTTGTCATAAACGGGGAAATTAGCTACAGAGACCAAAACTGTTTTTTGTACCAGGCTGTAAACATGTTTATTTCTGCTGCCTAACATGGGGACTTATGGAGACTGATTCACTTCTGCAACCAGCCTCAAGTGGACGTTAGAGGAACTGCAGTTTTTGGCACTCCTGTTGGTGAATGGTGCACATAACTGCTACGAAACGATCACAAAACACACAGCTTTTACTCAACCAGTGAGATTAGGTGAGAAGCAGCTGCAATAAAATTCAAACTTTCAGGTTTACTGTCGGGCTCACCTCTCAGT
This sequence comes from Nibea coibor, assembly GCA_023373845.1. Lineage (NCBI taxonomy): Eukaryota > Metazoa > Chordata > Actinopteri > Sciaenidae > Nibea > Nibea coibor. The sequence continues at coordinate 15,357,584 of CM041731.1, forward strand.
CTGTAAGGTGACTTTGGAGGGCTCCACGTTGGGGTTCTCCCACTCCATCTGCGGGCAGTGCATGAAGTAACACAGGGTGTAAAGGGCCTCGGGCTCCCAGTGCACTGTGGTGTTGGTCTTCTGGTGGACCGGAGTGCCGTTGCTGGGGTTCTTGATGTGCAGTGGCTGGAGGTGGTGCATGGCCCGGGATACCAAATCACCTGGAGAACACAACAGATTAAGTCATTATTCTCTGGGTTTATTTTCTGCAGCACTCCTTTGACACGCGAGTACTCGCAGTACTTCTGTGATGAAGTGGAGACGTACTCCCTCATTCGAACTCCCTCTGATTCACCGTACATTTAGTCATGCACACATGCCCACGCGATCCTTGCTGAGTGGGAAATTGCTCCCTTGAAATGAAATCTTACGCACATCGTGCCTCTCTAAGCTCTTACTCTTTACTCATTTTATATTATTTTTCTAATGTTAAAATGTGACCAACGAGAGAGTCGCTGGGAAACTGCAGCGTCTGTGTCAGTGCTAAATGCCGAGTGAATGTGAAAAGCATTTTTTAGCCCTTGTGGGCTTCCTGCCATTAGACCTACGATTATAGGCTGCTATTAGACAGATGCATTATTATCATTTTGTTCTATCAAAGGATGATTCAGCTTTTTAGACCGTGAGGTCCAAACAGTCACGTTTTCAGTTCACCCAACTGCAGACATGAAGTGGAGTAAACAAAAACTTATAGAAAGACAGGTAAACACAAAATAATAAATGATGGTCGAGAAGTCCAGGCAGGCATAAACAAACTAAAAAGCCATAAATCCAAGAGAGAAGTCCAACAGAGAAAAATCCAGAATCAAGAAAAACCAGGAGCAGAAAGCAGGAACACACAAAGACCGAACAAACACAGGACTGAGGAACTCAAACAGATACAGGACTTTAAATTAAAGCGCTTTAACTATAAAGCTACAGCTAAAGCTAGCTTCAGATGCCCATGTTTCCAGTCTTCATGCTAGGCTAAGCTACCCAGCTGCTCGCTTTAGCTGTTGCTTTAAATATGCAGCTCGTTAGCTTAGCACAAAGAATGTAAACACGGGCAGCTGAAGGTAGCTTTACCTATATTTAAAGGTACAGCTAAAGTTAGCAGCGGCTGGTTAGCTTAGCACAAAGGCTGCAAACAGGGGCAGGTGCATAACTTACTGTAAAATGACGATGAAACAAACAAATACAAAACATGCTAATTTGATAGCTTTGGGCTATCTGTTTCCAGACTATACTAAGCTAAGCTAAGCTAAGCTAACCTGCTTCTTAGCTTTTTTTGCTTTAAATGTCATTTGTGTGTGTGTGGACACTTTTCAGTGTGGTAGGTAGCGATGTAGGCGGATGGCGTCCCCCGTTCCTAATCCTGCCTACAGAGCTCAGTGGGCGTTGTAGCCTGTCACAACACCATCTGTTTGAGACACTGGGCGACGATTCAGACCAGTTTGGAACCAGGTTACCACGTTTCCAGATGTTACCACAACAAACCGAACATAAGATCCAAGATCTGGAGTGCAAATGAGCTGGAATTCGTTTCTGTTGGTTTATTTTATGAACAAAGGTTGAGCTTGTAGCGGTGATAATTAAGTCTCCAGAGAACAAATGCAGTGTCCTCTTAAAGTGACAAAACCAAGCGTGTGTATTTGAAGAAGCATAACTTGAACACTCATGTAATATTCTCCCCAAGATCCATGAAAAACTGAACAATCTTCTGCAAAAAGACCAGCCATGGAGATTAAATAAACCTTTATCCGAGGCAACATGGAGTTTTTTGGTATCTTGCATGATGAATGCGTTTCATTGCTTTTAGTATGAACCCATCTGAAGCCGAGGACGCAGCAGGAGCACGGAGCAAATTAAAGTCAGACGAAAATTTAAAAATCCTAATAGTTTTAAACACCAGAGGAGGCATGAATTTCAAAGTCTGAAACTCATACCTGCGTACTGCAGAGGCAGATATTCGGCGCTGACATTTATAGAGTCATAACTCTCTGATTCAGGATTTTGACAACTTCGCAGCAGCTTATCGATGAGGTCATTAGTGATGCATTTACGAATAACGACGTTGCTCCGAGAGAGAAAATACTGCAGTGCGAGCCTGCGGGGTCGATTTCTCAGAAAAATTAATATCCCCATTGATCTAATTATTTACCCTTGGAAGGGCTGGAGGTTTTATACAGAGAGAGCGCGAACGCTGAAAATACCACTGCTTAAATCTTGTGATTCTTCCTGGGTGCATGAGTATTATGTGAATAAAACATTACGTGTGAAGCTCTGAGCTGCAGTGCAACAGTAAACACATCGCAGCACACAACACGCTCTCTCTCTCCGTCTCTGATTTTTGTTTTATTGTTTGTTCCAAAAATATTGCGTCTAAGGGAAAAGTTGGCCTGTCTTGAAAACCTCCTTCCTTAGACAGAACGACACGGTGAGTCTGCGCCCGAGGTTCTCCATCTGTCAGACTAAAGGCCCCGGACGGAGTTCACAGGCAGTCAGACGTGAACAGAGCGAGCTGCTCGCAGCAGCACAGTTTGGGAGGAAAGAATCAAATGCACGAAGAAACGATTGAAAACGAGACAAATCATGATTGACACAGAGGCAAGAAAAGACCAACTCAATCAATGATTTTGTCAACAGGTTGCACATAATCGTATTATGTAAGAATATATTTATATTTATTTTTTGTCCTTTTAACATAAAACTTTGTAAAAGTAAAATTAGAAATTAAGACACAGAACACACGGCTCGTCTGAAAATTTTGATTGAATCTGGAAAAACATTTATTGAGTACATTAGAGCTAAACTTTAACTCTCCAATTAATTAATTAATTAATTAAAATAATTAACAGTTCTGTTAAATGATTATCGAAGAATAAAAACCACATCAAAGTGAGAATTTACAGGTTTAATGATTTTCTCCGTTCACTATAATTGATCGCCTTTTGTCTTTGGACTGCTGACGAGAAACTCAAGCAACTCAGGGTGCCGTTTTCAGTGCATTAATCATTATATGAAATAATCATGACTCTGCAGAAACCACAGGTATAAATGTGTCTCTGTGTGTACACTGTGCAGCTACACTGTGCAGCTTGCAGACGTTTTAAAGCCTTAACCAGGTGGATTGATTCAGCAGAGAAAACCTTTAGTCCCTACACTCAGGAAGTCCCCACGCTACTCAGAGTTTATGCAGCGTGCTGCTGGCCTGAATACAAAGAGGAGAAGTGAGACATTAATAACGATTAAGGAGATAAAACAAAAAGGACTGAAATATGCATTTACATTACAACCCCCCCTTCTGCTAACAGTATAAACAAACCGTAAAACAGACGACTGAGAACTCCACGAACTGACAACGCTCCCTCAGGATCTGCAGAGCTTGCTGAGCTCCACAACAACACCACGTCCATAAATAATAAAACCACAACGAGTTTTGTGCCACAACAAACATCAGAAGCAGCCGCCGTCCCTCTGAGCTCAGGCCGAGCCGAATCTTTCGGTACCTTCATTAATTGTTCTTGTGACTTTGGTTTTGTCAGCAGGACAACATTTGCTCCCGTCTCCTTTGCTGTAATTATCTAAGCAACACTCCTATGGGGTTCATGCTTCATCTCATTTGAATTAATCACAGGGGACAGCTTAGTGTCTTCCTTTTCTCCCAGCCAAGTCCTTCCCTCTTGGAAGGACTCATTACAGAGCAAAACTTTATTCCCTGTTCCCTGAGAAAAAGAAAACGGTGAAACGGCACAGTGCAGCGAAACTCCGCGCTATAATGAGATGTCAACACTTGAAATTCTGTCATACAGCAGCTAAAACCTGTAATTACTTCTTACATGTAGAGAGAATAAAGAGGATATGTAACATTTCTCATGTAACAAGTCATTACGGATAAAAATAAAATCACCTCTGACTCCATAAAACAACCATAAACAAGTCCAGAAGGATGTTAACGCCTCCGTCAGGCTGTGCTTATTAAATGCCGTGAGCCAACGCTAGCATGATGTTAACATGCAGATTTTTAGTCGATGTAATTATCACCATATTCGCGCTCTTAGCTTGGGGTATTAGCATGCTAACATTCGCTAATTAGCACTAAACACAAACAGCTAATTAGTTAATAAGCCTTAATTGTCCCCTGGGGGAGGAAAATTCGTTTTCACAGCGCTGTACATCAGAGGAGAGACACATCATCATCACGCAACAACATCGACAAGACACTCTGTGGAGTGTTACAAGGCAGAAACGATTATGGAAGTTTTGGAAGGCCCAGATATCTGTAAACTGGAGCTGCTGTTAGCTAATGTTAGCTCAGTTCGTTAGCCGGGCTGCCCGGACTGTGAGCTCAAAGCACCGGGGCATTGTTAGTGCTTCTACCACAGGCGTTTTGGACCACCGGGAAGAAGAGGAAGTTTTCAGGCTAGAGCATGAGGGATTGTTGTGTTGTGCCAGAACAGGAGCTGGGCAGTGTATCTGGGCTCAGCAGCCTCTATGGTTATGCTTTAAGGTTGCTCTGTTAATGTTAAAGTTGCTTTTATAACACACTTCCCTGTGCAGTGTGTACTTTTCGGTCTATAAATGCATTCCTCTGCAACAGGTACAATAAAGCACAATGTAATTATGTTCTCATAACGCGAAGCCGCGGGGAACGCGGTTTGATTTATTGTGCCGCGTTTGACGGAGAGTCGTTTAACTGTGGTTAGTTTCTACGTATGAGCACGAAACCCAAAAGGGGCTTTTAAACTAATTAGTCCAATCATACGCTCTGTAAAGTAATTAAAAGTGTGATTGTATTTTTATATTTCAGCGATCATATGAGGCGTTATCCCCATCTTATATTTTAAACATAGTTACCCTGACTATTGTGTTTCTGCCTGGTTTCTGCTAATAAGTGAGTCGACTTGAGAACTCTGCTGCTCACGAACATCGGCAGAGTTTAATGGGCCCTGCCTCGCCGCATGAGGAAATCATTTGCATTAATATTACAAAGTTTGAATTCTTCCCGAGACTTTAACACCCAGAAGTAATGCACCATTAGCAAATGAAGCACTCCTCCCTCGGTCTACTTTCTTGTAGGGGTGGAGGTGCAAAGGACAGAGTGCAAACTTACAGTTAAGATCCTTATTTGCACATAATTAGGTTGACTTCCTCCCATGATGTTTTTTTTACTCTTCGTGTGTCTTATTTCATGGGTTTCTTCATGTTTTCCCTCGTCGATGTGGTGCAGAGTTTAGGGAGGAAGTGGCGGAAATTATTAACAGGAGTTCTGGGTGCAAATTCAGGAGACTTCATCTCCTGCAGCTACTCAGCATGGCGTCGCTTCTGGGAAGGAGAAAGCCTGAATCCATCACAAGAGCATAATCTTTTATGCTTATGAGACGCAGAGGCTTTGAACAGGCTCAGTGCACACGACTTAAATGTTGCGTCATGTTTTTGTTGGATCTTTTCTGTAATTGTCCCGTTCAAGTGGGACACGGGCAAACTAAAGTGTGAGAGATGGGAATAATATTGAAAACTATTGAAGCACCTGTAGTCACTCAGAGCTTCATGATGATCAGCAGAAGTTTAGTCAGAGCTCTGAAGGGAAAACACCAGCTGCAAAACAAACACTCAAACAAAAAAATAAAAAAAAACATGAATATTTATTCCTGCATTTTTAATTATAGAAGTGCAATCGACTAACTCAAAAAGAAAAGACAGTTGGCCTACTTTGGATGTTTTTCGGAGCTGTATGTAGTAATAAAAATAAAAGTCAGCGGCATAAAGAAAAACAGTTTTGTGTGGTCTGTTGTGAACGCTTGGTGATCGTCCTGGGTTGAGATAGACAGCATGAATTTTTCAATCTGACTCTGTGTTTTGATTTCAAGCAGAGAAAACAAGAAGTATATTATCTTCAGTTCGTTTAAGGTGATTATACACGAGTGAAAACATACTTATGAATATTATTCTGTAAATGGAGCCCCTTAAATCTGCAATATCTGATTTTCTGGCACAAAAATGTTAACAGTCATTTACTTCACATCCAGCATTTGGAGTCATTTGGAGTTGTGTTTTTGTCCACCTGATGAAGTCCAATATTCACTCTCTTTTAGCTCTATTTTTGGTCTCCACCAACTCCTGTGGAAAACATCTGGCTCTTTAGCTGCTAAGTGTTCACTAGCTAGTTGCTAACTTTATCTGCATGTAGTTTGGTGCTAAGTAGGTCATGTACGCTCGGCTTTTAGAGCTTTTTTAAGCGAACACAGCTGCCATTTTGAGAGTATCCCCTCTGGCAGGAGGCTGCAGTCCATCAGTTTTTTTTCCTGACTGCCGCTGGCCTCATCAACAAGGCCCGTGGCTCCCTCTAACATCCCCCCAGACCATGCAACACATTAGATTAATGTAACACATTAAATTAACGTACTGACTATATGCTTCACATAACACATGCATTCTAATAACCTTTTAATAAACACCTTTTGGATTATTACGAAATCCCTGAAATCTGTTAGTATGTGAACGTTGTGCCCTTATTTCTGGCCGATGGACAGACCTGTTAATATAAAGCAAGCATGTGAAACCGAAAACCAAAACAAGGAGCTGAAAGGTGCCAAAATGCTCACTAGAGCTAAGGGTGAAAATTCTTTGTCGATTCATCATCACAAGTGACACTTTTCAGATTAAACTCAGTGATTTAATCCGTTGTTATCGTTAAGCATAATATGTTACATGATTACAGCCACTTTAAATGAACAAAGATGTTAAATCAGGCATATTTTAAGATTAATTACGACACACACGCACTCGACCGGCACATTCCCTCTAACTTAAATAATAGCCAGCAAACAGGCCTGTAACTCAAGCAGACAAAGTGAGCTGAGCCAACTTCTTATCAAACGTGACCCGACATTATCACGGCGAGACAACTGTTGTGTTCCCTAATGGACGACTGAGATGGAAGATTCCTCCAAGGTCCTCTGACACACTGTCATGGCCTATAGCTCCCCGAGGGCCCCAACTGAGGACATTTAATCATCACTTGGTAATACGACCGACTCAGAGCTCTGCCTTTGGGGCACATTAGCAATTCCATGGCAACTATTAATCACAGTCAATTACTGAACATGTCATCATCAACACAGGACCAGCAGATACTTTTACCAGCGCTGCTCAAGTGGAAATTAATCACCAGTGGACGTATTTAATATGGGACATGTGAAGGAAGGTCAATGATGATCGTCTGTGCTTTGAACAGACAGATACAGTACAGTAAGACTCTCAGCTTGGTGGTTTTATAATCCAAAGTCACACTTTTACAAGTAACCTGGCGAGGCTGAGCGACCATCTGGAGGATTGGGAGTTTACCCGCTGGGCCGGTAGACCTGCGAGGCGGCAATGATCCAAACAGGAATGAAACAAAAGAGGGAAAAACACTGATAGTAGAAATAATGGGCAGCGTATTCGTGACGTCACCCACAGGTTTCTCAGGAGCCGTTTGTGGACATTGGATTTGTGTCATCTCTGCGATAATTATCTAACTAGTTACTAAAATTAAACAAACACTTGGGGCTTACTGTCCAAGCCACTAAAAATGATCCTAGAAACCATACCACGTGCTAGGATCAATGAGAGGAAAGCTGCCGTGAACGGGCGAGACTAGTGCAGTATTCGGCTCTCGGAGTGAGCAGGGTAGGCGTCCGGATGAATGCAGTTAGAAGCTAGGCGTGTCTCCTCGCCACCAGCTTAAACAGCCCTCTGTTGAGACCTGATAGGATAATCCACAGGCTAGAAGATCGGACCCTTTAAACGGAGAGCTGGACCAGTACCTCCTGTACTGATTCTAACACTTTTCCCTCCATTATATGAGCTGCTGCTGCCAACAGATTTGTCTTCACAAAATGTACTTTTGATTCGATTTGTTGCTGTGTTTTGGTTCACAGCGGTACCAGCAATTTCCGGGCGGTACAGTAATTGTGAAGCATATCTAAGAAAGGGAACAAAAATAAGCCCTCAGCTGAAATATGAATTGTGCGGTACTATTTAAACACATTTGATACAGTGGATACTCAAGACCACACAGTAAAGTTATTTATTATACACTGCAGCAGTCTGCAGTAGTGCTTCTGCAGATCTTCGCAGAAGAGCCATTAAAGTCCCTAAAAGAGCCATTAGACAAAATAAAGTGGCATCCATTTAGAAGTCCCCTCCTGTGAGTTGCAGGAAAGATGATGACAATAGAGCGATAGAGATAGAGTCTGTAATCTCCTGCTCCATTTCCACAAACTGGAAAAATCTGGAAGGGCGAAGGGCGAGATGATGAGACGAAATGAAGCCACGGTTCAGAAGCCTCTTTAGACGGAGAGAAGTCATTACCAAGAAGGCTCTCATTTTATTTTCCACAGTTTCATAATCGTTGTTAATGAACAGATTTATTCCAGGGATCCCTGGGACTTTAACAAATGAGTCATCACAGCTTTTTTTTGGGTCGGTGCACTGGGCTTTTCTCCTGTTTTTTTTTCATTACTTTTGCTCACAGTCATCAGTCCAGGAGTGGACAGCTGCAGCTGGAGGACGCTAAGAATCATGATGGTTTCTGCAGCACCGATACTACCACAGAAACAAAGCAGAGACAGGCGCCATGACCTTCCTCAACTGGGGGGGGGGGGGGGGGGGGGGGTTCGCAAGACTGTGCACTGTCTTGCATCACTTGGCCTTCATTACACAGATTTAGTCAAATATTCCCCCGGGGAGGTCTGAGGGTAAAAGACCGATCCTGGACATTTGACCCTCCTCGAAATAGAAACATGAGGAAGAAAATGGAGATCTAGAAAGTTTCTAAAATGAACTGAGTTTACCCCACTGTTGAGGGATTCTTGGGAAACACAGATGCTGTTACTGCTTTCAAGTGTCTCCTGAGATAGAAACTGTAGATGAAGTTTTATTTAGTTTACTGATGAAGTTAGAGCATCTGCACAATGCTTAAACTTTAAAGAACTTAAATTTAAAGCTGCGGTGATTCATTTTTGGGCCACTAGGGGGCAGAAGACCTACAAAACAAGCTGACAGATATGCAACATCAAGCCTATGGTGACTTTTTGAAGCCAAAACCATGGACTGATGGATCCATATGAGCTACTTTAGGCGGACGTGGTGCTGCCTGCTGCTCAGGATCTGCTGTCCCACCAAGTGAGTCAATCTCCATAAGTCCCCATGTAAAAATGTCCAACTTCACAGCATGAAACATGTTTACAGCCTGGTACCATAGTTTGAGAACCTTTGAGAACTGTTCTGGAAGCAGTGAAACCAACCGTCAGACAGAGCAGAGCCATTGCATTAAAAAGGCACCACTTTTATTGGCCCCTTGTGCATTATATCCACTTAACCTACAGTCTGTAAACTTTATGGGTAGAATAATTCATTTGTCAAACATAAAGACGAGTGAGAGAGAAGAGAACGTTGTTTGAAGCTCTGGAAGGAGAAGAAGTGTCATATTTTGATATTTCAGGCTGAACTATTTTTATTTTTTGAGGAACATTTATCATTATAACTCTTTAAAAATCTACCAAACTGAACCCAGCTCCTTCACCCACTCTTGGTCCTTGCTCACATTTTCTGTCTTTTTCCAAATTCGATGAAATTGGCCAGTCAAAAGAGTAGAAAAAGTCATGAACAGAACGTCTTTTGAAGCCTCCATGTGTAAAATAAAGTCATACCCCAACTTTCTCCAGCTGTATCCTCCTTGTAACCTTTGTTACACCTCTTTTAAGCCTTACAACAAGTGCTCCAGTGTGTGAGGAGTCGGCTCTATAAATCACAGGAGATGGGAGTGTTTGAAGCCAGAGAATAACGCCTCTCGATGACCGAGGTTCCGTCAAAATACCAGAAGCTATTTGCCATTTTATGAAGTCCCCTTTCATCAAAGAACTGCAGCAAACAGTTGCCGGTATTTGTCTCCAAACAGCTGCCCTGCTTGGAAACAGTGAGGTGAAAACTAAGAGCAGCCTGTTCAATTCACCGCCTTATTACCCCAAAACTTCCATTAGCCTTCTGGGCTTCATCCAAAACACTCAATTAGTGAGTCTGCATTATCTCTCAGCAGCACTGCTATGGTGTAATGTCCGTCTTACTGCAGCAGGAATTCTTCAGTGTAAAGTGGATATTAAACATTGGATAACTTCAGCTTGTCCCACAGCTGCTAAAGTTGCCTGTATTCAAGGAGGAGGCTTGAGTGTCCTCTGCTCTCACGTGTCTCACGATAATTATTAATGAGGAACATCTGTCTCCAAAGAGGTGTCCGCACACTTCAGCGCAGTGCAGTCACATGAACACATCCGCCGCATTAGAAACGTGATAGATGTTAATTGGAAGCCAACACTTGCATGACCAGATATCAACAAGAGACATGATCAAATGTCTACATAAACATGAGACATGAACAGAAGATAAAAATCACTGCAAGAACAAGTAGATCTGACCGGGCTATCTGGTCAACAAGATATGCCAATAATGACGGTAAAGCACACCCTTTCATGTACCTGTTATTAAAGCCAGTGTCTATGTGGAGTGAACCTCTCAAGAACAAGACAATACGATGTTTTACTTCGGTCGTGCCATTATATTTTCTCGCCTTTTTTTGTCTGTGAAGTGGAGATGGGTCATTCGTTAAGTGAATCTTTGGCTCTCCTTTGGTTTTTCTCCATTCAATGCTGCCAGCCAGGTCGTCATGTGATGTATTTTCAGTTGGCACATTAACCGCTGAGATTTTTATCCACCGTCTGTCCTTGCTCTTCCATTGTGTTTTGTAATTTTACATTAGCCTTTAGAAATTATTTCAATGGATTATAGAGGACAAAAGAACATCCAGTGATAGTGAGCTCATCCAGTGAGCTTCATGTCAAAATGTTAGCTATCTTAGCATGTTAGCATGCTCAAGTTTTCTCATAAGCATTGATGGATGCCATTAGTGGTCCACCAACCAGACCAACATGCAGCTCCATGGCTAAAAGTGGCATAGAATTTGGTTGGGAAGTCCAATTTACTTTTAACATTGTGGTTCAAATTATATGTAACGTTGCTCTCCACTTCTATGCAGATGATACCCAGATATATCTGGGTACATATATGCTTACATATATCTCAGATATCTTCTCACCAGACCCCTCAGGGGTCCACGACTGACAGGTAGGTGCAGTTACAGGTGGCTTATTAGAGCACCAAGGCTTCATTCGGCCTGCCTCAGATCTGGAAGAGACAGGACTGCCAACATGGCTTCAAAATGGCAGAAACCTGCTTGAATTATTTTATTTTTGAAGGTCCAAGGTGTAGGATTTAGTGGTAACTAGCAATTAAGTTGCAACCAAATGAATACACTCTGTACTTTTGTATATCCTCAAAGTCTAAAAACCTTCACTTCCATCCAGATTGAGCTTCACTGTAACACTCTTCTGACCTTGGAATGACCAAAGCTGTGCTTCACCCACTAAAAATTTATCCAATTTATCCAAGAAAATATGTTTCTACATCTTCCTTTTGAAAAAATACTCGAGTTATTCATCAAGCGGCTCTTAAATCGATATTATAATCTTTGCAGCACTATGAGTGAGTGGGATCCTGTGGCAAGCATCGAGGGACGTTAAACCATTATACAATAATGAATCCAGCCTCGCGTAATTACTGCAGCATGCAGCAACAGCCTACAACATTTTCCAGCATGTGTCTTTTGTGTGAGATGAAGAGGTGTGTGTGTGTGTGTGTGTTGTGTGTCTGGTGGATTGTGAGGAGGGGTTGTTTGTGTCAGCATGCCCCCGCTGTCCTCCTAAAGGTGCTGGGAGACAGATAAGGAAAATGGCCGCACCCTGTTCCAGTGACTGAATGAGCCAGCTTCATCTTTAAAGCCAAGTCAACATTTTTTTTTATAAAAACCACGCCGTCTCTGAGATGGATAGACACCAGGGATTGAATGCTGGTGCAAACCTCTGGGAGGATGAGGGCGACATTAACAGAAAAATAAACTTATTAGTTAAAGAAATGCTCAAACTACATTAACATGTTTACTTGACCGGGTCTATTTATGAGCTTTTGTCAAAGTCTGACTCATTTTTTCTCCATTCTTTCTTTCTTTTCCACCGGCAGTGCTGAGAAGTGGGTGAGATATAAGATTGTGAAAGATGACGTGCAGTGAAATAAGGAGAGAAAGAAGCATTTTAACTCTAATAAAGTGAAAAATGAGAATAGCATGCGTGGTCTTGAGATGAAATGTAACACCTCCATGCGTATCTCATCAGCCCATGTGAGTGCCAAGCTAACCCATTATCTCATATTCGCATAGTGAGGGTGAGATAATGGAGCAGAGACGATGGGAAGGTAGTCTGAGTCACAGCCTTAAAAAAGGGTGACATTAATATGAAAAGAATACGAAGGATGGGCTTTGTATTGTGAGAATAACTCTTGTTTATGGACAGAAATTTGAAGCACATGCTCTCAAAAAAACCCTCGGTTGAAATCATAGTTAGACAGGTGTTCAATAAGCAATCACTTCCTGGAAGAAGAGAAATAACATCCCATCGCTGTGCAATTTTCTGTACCCTTTCAAACCGGTGCACAAGCTCCTGCAGCTCTGCATCCAGAGAGGGATTCCTCAATTTGTGAAACCCACTCAGCCGTGAAGAAGCAGCACTCCTCTTCCTCTCTGCCTATGCACAGTAAGATACACGATGACTCATTTTTCAGGCAGTTTATTGTCAGCGCAGGGAAAATACAGAGCGAGTGATGCCTGAATATTTAAAGCACACAGGCTTGAGATAAACATCGACGTGTCATCATAAAACTTGAGTGACAATTATTGATCTTGTTGTCAGATGAAAAGGAGAGAAACTGTCGATTTGGTTCGGGTAACTTGAAGTCCTGGTTGATTTGGTGGTGACAATTTAAAGCAACATTGTGTAGAAGTGTGTAAAATATCAAGCAAGGTGAGCAACAGCAGGCTAATATTAGTCCAAGCCAGCTCGGCAGCCTTTTATTTCACCAAGCTCTCACCAACAACTAAACGCTGACAGCTTCCTCCGCCAACGTCCTCTTCTGTCTTTTTGCCTCTGTCATTATGTCCATAGAAGCTGCTGAGCCCGGGTTGCATTGCACACTTGCCCAGCTCCTGTTCTGGCACAACAGTGACTCTGTTCTGAGCCTGTAAACCTCCTCTTCTTCTTCTCTGTGGTCTAAAACTCATGTGGTACAAACACTAACACTCCCTTCGATGCTCTGAGCTCACAGTCCAGGCAGCCCGGCTAACAAACTTACAAAATTACAGTAATTCAGCTCTGGGACGACTGTGAGGCAGTGAGCGGTGAACGGGGACGCTCATATTGAAAACACAGTAATACTAGAGTGCAATGCTGGGTGAATGACTAACAATAAATACAGGATAAAATATGTCCTATTTCATGAAATTCTTTAAGAAATGCTTTGAATATTTGTGTGGTGGAGGCACGCCCAGCCTTAGGAATGGAGGGCCCCATTGTTAGAGGCCTGCACTGTATTACATTACAACATTTATTTGCCTAGTGGCTGCTCTCTGACCCACAGGGCAGCCGCTGTGCCGACAGATGGACGGCCTTTCTCTGTCACACCTGGCTACAATATGTCAGCTCAGCGCCTATAGCTCCTATACACCACACATACGGAGCAGCACATGAAGGAAACACAACAAAAAAAGAAAGATATCCCTCATGGCAGGGTGTCACGAGAAATGAGGAAATACACAGAGCATCAACTGGCCAAATGTGCCGCCGGCGAGCTCGGACAAAGACGTGAAATACGAGCACGTTAGACGAGCGGAGAGCTAATGGTGACCTAAGAAATAAAAGACTTATTTTTCCACCTCAAGAGAGTGAAATTATGGATATAATGATGAATGTAGCTCTTTAACAGCCTCTTCTGTTATCCGTTAATTACCAAACAAGTGGGGTGTGAAATTGCCCTCACAGCCAGGTCTGGTGTGGCCGATTCACTTTCAAGTTTGTCTTGTTTATTGCGCAGATATCGAGCTAATAGCTTTAAATTGATTCCAATTTAAACAATTTAAATATGCAGGTTTTTTTTTAACACAAGGACGCACCGCCTGACCGTGAAACACTCGCTTCCTGTCATCGATTTGTTCCAGGTCTTTGCTGTGATATCGAAGGTGGTGCATCATAGCGTTTCTTTTTCTTATATTAACCTATCATTATCACATTAATTCTCATTATGAACATTAGTGTAATTACCATAAATCAACCAGGCTACCGCTGAGATGACTGGCAGCCTCTATCAACCCTCTTCTCCTCATTATACATTGAATGCCACAGGCGCTGTGTTGACACACACCGAGGAAATCTGCCTATTCTCAGCTATCTGGCAGAACCCTGAACCGAATTTTATAGGAATTTTTTCGGGCCTTGGTATCAGCGCTGAAGCTAAAAAGAGCCACTGCTACTTACATAAAAATATCAGTGCATCTTTCTGCCCTCACAAACGGAGTAACATTAGCATCAGGTTCACTTAGATGATAAATACAGCTCTGACACAGCGTGAAAAGAAGGTGGGTAAACAGTGAGATAAGTGTCCACGTACGTGACGTCAATTTTAGTCGAACAGACGAGTCCACCACCAACGATGAAAGCTGCTTTCATTTCTGACTTTGACACCAAGGGAATTGTTAGTGTTTGTACCACAGGTGTTTTGGACCACGGGGAAGAAGAAGAAGAGGTGTTTATGCTAGGGGAGCAGAGCCGGTGTCGTACCAGAACAGGAGCTTGGCAAACGGGCAATGTAACCTGTTTTTAAAGAATTGTGTACCACGGTAAAAAACATCACTTCTAGATCTTTGTGTGTGCATTCTGTTGGATTTAAAATAGTTTAACCTTTATTTATGCAGCCTACATTTGCTGAGCAAACATGCAAACATTCACAGCGACACCCCGTTAACAGTTACATGGAACAACAGGAATAATAGAACAGTCATTAATAGAACAGAATAACAGCCGATTAACAAGATACAGGATAAACCCGAAGCAGTCACAGACAGAAGCCGGATTGATACAGAAAGTTTTAGTTTTATTTTTAGGTGATTTTTGCAGCTTTTCCTGGATTAGTTGTGGCACTTGTCTGAGCCAGAGCAGCAAAGATGAGATACGAGATGACAATTTTCCAACAAGGGTGTAAATAAATTCTAGTGGTTATTGTATCTCAGTCTGAAAGAAAATATGTCTTAAAAAATACATCTCAATGACTGTGTGTCACAGAAAAAGCAGTGAGGGAAAAAGAAAAAAGAGTGTGCAGCTGAGAATAAAAGAACATGTCTGACCATGTTCTGGCTCTAAAGAAAAGGGAAAACTCTCAGTGGGCTAATGCACTCTCTTTCACAAATGTGCATTAGGCTGTAATTTCTCTGGATTTCATGGGGACCTCACCTGTATCGATGACATGTACATTCGACAAGAGCTTTCCCTCCTTCAAGCTCAGTTTCGGTTATTTTCTTCTCAGCGGGACTAAAAATGTTTTCAGTGTTTTGTTGCTTCATTCGTCAACAAATCAATTTCACCATCAGTGAACTTTTTTTTTTTTGTTCCCGAAACTCATTCAAGGGCAAGAAAACAAATTACATAAACGCTTTTCTCTGTTTATAGATTCATAGCAATCTACCAAATAAGATTTCCAAATTAATGACAGTCTAATAAATGATAGCTGTTATGTGACTGATAAATACTAACGCTGCTTACAATCTCGTCACGCTCCGCAAGCCAATCAGAGGTTCAGATCGGTCAAACCTCCACAGACGGCCTGAAATGTCTCTGAAGCAGAGACTATCCAGGTGGATTCACAGACTAAAATCTGAGTCCGACTCGCAATTTACACCGCAAAATAATGACACGTGATTAATATGGACAGCTGTACAATTATATAACTTATGATCAACCATTCGCTAACAGCCAAACATCAGGCAAGATCAACAACACAAGACACGGCAGCCAGCTAACAGTAAAATATCCAAAATCTAAAAGTGATGTCCTTTTGGTAACTAATGTAATCTGAAACTTCCCTCCCACTTTCAACACCTCTGCTCTGAGGAGTATTTCTGCTGTACTACAGTGTGTGTGTTCATTATAATGAAGGAACACGTCAGCCAGTACAACTGATGAAGCTTCATGGCACAGAGGAAGAAGAAGATTATTTTTTGTCTTTCGATCAGATTTATAATGTAAAATCGTATAACATGTTATAACACCACAAACTAATATCACCAGACTTTATGCACAAACTGCGCCTGCATCTGTTTTTTTGATGAGCAAACTAAAGATTCAAAACTTCCATCAGATCAGCTCCTTTAAGTCTCCGGCGAAGGCAGATGGCAGAATATGCTAAAAGCAGCACCCTTAATGCAATCATCATACACTCGATAAGCAGATTCACACTCACGTTATTCAGTGATTTGTACACTGTCGATCAATCTGTTCACATAACACAACATGTGGAGGAAGTCATGCTACAGAATCCACGCAAATGACTGCAAGCTCTTGGCCTCGACTGTGGTCACAAGCCACATGTCAGCCTCTAGGCAGCGTCCGACCGGCCGACCCCGAAGGTGAGGAAGCCCAGATGAGGCAGTCAAACACACGGCGTGTTAAGCAGGAATCGAGCGTCAGACTGGGCTGCTTTTTCCGATGCACATTCTGTTCACGCACACTGATGGCGCTTTCAAAGAGTGAGCGGTTATCACTGCATCTACCCGCTGTATTCAGTTCAAATAGCACCAGATCATAACAGAAGCTATCTCTGTACTTTGTAGTATTAATTACAGAGACCAAACAATACCCGGCATGTGCAGCAGTCTGCTGTGTCCTTTAACAAACCAAACAACAGATGGATAAACTAACTGGTGAACATAGAGGAAGATTCTTTAATAAACTAACATTAACTAACTTCACAAAAACTGCTGTAAAAATATTATATAATATTTTTTAAGTCATTTTTTAAGTAAACAATATATTACTGAAATGTAATATATATAATGAAAGTTAGAGTTTTTCACCAGTTTTCAGTCCAGGATTTTGTGGGCGGTCCTTAAAGGGTGGCTCGATGACACGCTGAGGCCACCCTGAGCCGGACAGTGGAGGGAACTTTATTTTGATTTAATTCAATTATTTATCATAATAACAAATATAAATGCTGTAAATCGGTGTAGATACTCGCAGGTTGAATCACTGATGATGGCATTTACACAAACAAGAGAAACTACAACTTTAATCGATGACGTTCAGTGAACGGCTGGTGTACAATGCGCCATGAAGTCGAAACAAACATTTTTTTATTTTTATTTTTTTTTTACAAATGACTCAAACACACAGCCACACACAGCTCAGATATCCGGAGGGGAGACAGGATGATCTAATGTGCGACTGCACAGAGGATGAGGGCAGGGGTGGAGGTAACGGAGTTAAAGGTGGAGCCTTTTCCTTTCAAGCTGCGGTTAAAAGCCTCGGAGGCGGTGACCTTGGATTGAAAAGGACCCCGGGCGCGGCTCATAAACAGGTGTTAGAACAGCTGTAATAGAACGGTTCCTGGCTGCAGCGTGTCAAAGCGGGTGAAGCGAGGGGGAGAGATGGATGAGGAGAACGGCGAGGGGACAGCAGAAAAAGCAGTGGGTTGGGTTCAGACCACCATGACAGCCCAGAGGGACGGGGTGTGCGCATTCCTTCACACTGATGGGACTATTTGGCAAACAGTTACGGAAATAAGTCCCCGAGCAGATCAATGTTAATGTGCATGACAATTACTGCTGCGTTTATAATGTATACAGCGGTGCGGCATTCATCAAACATTAGCATCTGAGAGCTAATTACAGCAGACTCAAGATGCTAATACGGGTCTCTGACGTTTTAATCTAGCTGGTGGAAGATTTAGCTGCTTAAGAGCCAAATAATTTCTTCAGGAGACCAAAACAAGAGCTAAAATGAGAGTGAAGATGTCACATGTGGCCAAAAAATAGCTATAGGATATCAAGTCCAAGTATTTTCCGCACATGGGGCTCCTTTCTTCTACAGTACGTATTCATCCATGGTGGCTGACGCTTCTAATGCTAACTAACCAGCACTCTTTGTGGTCTAAATTAGATTATTAATTCAGTTGTGCTAAGCTAATAGCAGCTCGTCGGCTAAATGAAATGACAGGATGATATTTGGTGTTCAACAAACAAAAGCGTCGTCAGTGATACGTCAGAATATATGACTACCTGTTATCACGTGACCAGAGTTTCATTTCTGGTATGTGACGATGAGTGAGCTCTGGAAGAAGCGAGAAGGTTAACGCAGAGGGTGTACTCACTCAGTTCTGCGATGCTGCCCACCCTTGTCGCGAGCAGCGACTGTTCCAGCGTGCGGAGCTCGGCCTGGGTGTATCCCTGACACTCGCCGCCCCTCCCCGAGCGCTGCTGGTCCCGGTGAAGGTTCAAACTCTCCGGCAGGCTCAGAACACCTGTAAGAAAAGCAAAAGGTCACAAACAGGAAAGATTTACAGTGTTACATACTTAAAGCAGAGTTATTAACCTGGTAGTAAAAGAAACATGCATTTCACACGCAGCAGCTCGAGAGCAAACGTTTATTTAAATGATTAAACGTGGCGATGAAGTCGCAGGTTAATAGCAGACTGTAAAACACATCTTAATCTTTTTTTTTTTGGTGAAAACATCACAGCTGGTATCATGAATTTAAAACTCAGACTGAACACTGTAATGAATGGGATGCTGATTTATTTAGTCCCCGCTGATGGCACCACCAGTTTCTTTTGAAAAATTAAAATTAAATGACTCAAAGTGCAGAACAGTTTATCATCTTTGAAATAAATTGTCCCTATTGTGAATTCGGAGCCCTCTTGTAGTTTGAAAGCGCTCTCCCGTTTGGCTTCACCTTCATATCTTCGACTCTAATTGGACCAATTAGGCTGCGAGCCACATTTGTTACTTCGAAGGTGCAAATCCAAACCATGACCTTGAACATGAGCATCTTCACAGGTGTGTGTTTTGTTTTCTTTGCAAACAAGGTGCAGCAGATAATGTCATCCCCGGGGGATTTACCCATTCAGGTGCAGTTACCCCAGCGAGGCTTTGTTTAGCTGAGAACGGCTGGTGACAGATGGGATATTGAGGAGAATGGAAAGCAACACCATGCCGAGTGCTAATCCTAATGACACGGCGCAGGGGAATACGTCGTTTCTCAACAAACTGTAATTACAAACATGGAGGAACTCGAGTCAATTTGTTTGTGCGCGATGCCAGCAGCACGCTCAGGAGTTCCCCTCTGTGGAAAAACAGCTCCAGATTCCTCCCACCATGTCCTCTTCCCACAGTGTCCAGCCCAAGAATTCCAGTATTCCCCAGTCCCCCATCGTCTTCCCACAGTCTTTGCGGGAAGGTCAGCTTTATTTGGATTTTCCACATAATGATGATTATAACAGCGCTATTCATCAATATTGATGGAACAGCTGGTGTGAGGGTGTGTCTTAGGGTGGAATATGTGATGTTTTTATTTGAAGCTTTTCTACATGACAAAGAAGAGAAGGATCCCCCTGCAAGCAGTGATTTGATGATTTGCAGGAAGATGACAGCAGCAGCAGTTAAATTACTATATTTCAAGTTGTTGTTTGGAGCTACTGCGTGCTGAAGTATAGTAATTTCAATGCTCTTTGTTAAAGCAATATTGTGTTTTCTGCCATAAAATAACAGATCTCACAGATGATTTTGATGCCACACTGACATGTAATAAGGTGACTGTTGTCTCTTGCATTCCCTTGTGTTCCCTCCATGTTTTTGCTAAAGAAAAGCAAAAACTAGCTAACGTTAGCTAATGTTAGCTCAGTTTGTTAGTCGGGTTGCCCGGACTGTGAGTTCAAAACAACGGGGGAGTGTTAGTGTTTGTAGAGGAGATTTTGAGGCTAGGGTATAGAAGAATTGTGACAGGAGCAAAACCAGTGTCGCACTAGAACCGGAGCCAGGCAGTATAACTGGGCTCAGCAGCCTCTAGGACATAATGACAAAGGCAAAATGACCAAAGAGGAAGTTGACGGAGGAAATTAAGAAGAGAAAATGAGAGTGGGTGACCAAGAAGCTGCTGGATTCGCCTCAAATTCTGTATGAAATGTGCAGAAAATCGATTTCAAAACCATTCCTGTTGATTCAGTGTCTGACTTTATTTAGCTCCTCCAACCAATCTTCCTCCAGGAAACCATCGAGGCGTGCTGCATCAAACTTTCTAAAACAATCAGCTCATGCAGTAACTGGCCAGGGGAACTGAGGTGATAAACTAAAGCTTCCAAAGTTTCTTTTTCCATTTTGAACCCACTACTTCCATCACATTTCGTAATGCAACATCATGAAGGCATGTGAGGAGAGACAGAAGACTTGAAGAGAGGTCAGGGTTGCAAAGCGGAGGAGGCTGTTTGTTTCAGGCATACTGGACCTGAGGTATCTGTAAAGTTTGAAATGACTTCACTAAAACCTGCATCAACAGATTTGTGGACAGTGGAAACAAGCTGTGAACACAACTCTGACACCTTAGCACTTTTAAGCACCTTTTAAGTAGATGTAGTGTTAGCAAAAAGTCACAGAGCGACATTTACATTCTTTAGTAGTTTGTTTCTGGACACCTGACGAATGAAAGTTTCCTTCCACCATCTCCTGAGGGAAATATCCGGCTGATGAATGGTCTACTGTTCACCAGCTAGTTCCTAATTTGTCAGACTGCTTTCTGGTGCTGGGTAGAAAGTGGGTTTTTAGAGCTTTCCCACTGGAAACAGATTCTTATTTCAAGGGGAAATGGCGCTGATGTGATTGAGTTAAAGATGTGGGACATAAAACCAAACAAATCATTAAAAAGATGCTAATATACTGCAGTGATAATTATCTGTGGGTTTGACATCTTTAATGTCTGTCTTGGGTCTTCTGGATCTGTTCCCTGATTCTGTATCTCTTCTCCAGTCCTTTGTTTGTTCCCTGGTCCTGTATCTGTTCCCTGGTCCTGTGTTTCTTCCCTGGTCCTGTATATATTTCTATTTCTTTTTTAACGTGACAAAATCTATCCCATGAATATGAATAAAGAGGTGATTCAACGAGTTTCTAGCTAAATTGGGACTTTTTCACGTTTATTTAAACAAAACTTTTTTTCTACAAGAAGTCTGCGAACTGCAAAGTAAACAACATATCACTGGTGCCCTGCTGCAATATGCCCAGCGCTGCAAATGTGGAAAGTTTGAAAGAAGACGCCTGATGGCAGAGAATAGAAAAGCATGAATTCCTCAAACCTCAGGCTAAAAAGGAAGCTGTCAGTCGTTCTCCATCTCCTGTCCCAGAGTGAAGCACAGAAATCTCTTCAACGTCCTCTAATCACCAAAACCACATTGCCATTCATGGCTGCTGGTGATTTGGCATTTGTGTATTTTTATTCGGGGGGTGGACGGAGAAACAGGTTTGAATAATTCAATCAAGCCCTTCCATCTTCACCAATGCCCCAACTTTTCTTTTTCCACTGGCCTAACTATTCTTTTAATATAATCCTGGGGTGTCAGGGAGGCCTTTACTGAATTATTCATCCCGTCAGATCAAGACATATAAACAAGTCTGCAGCTCTCTCCCTTTCCCCACCTCCCACTTCCTCTACATGTTATCTCTCACTAACACTTGGCTTCTCTGGATAGAAAAAAAAGTATTTGATCCGAGGTGCTGTTTGTGTAATAAACATCAGAGGTGAGAAAGAAGTCAGTATGGCCCTGTGGAGACTGTAGGGAGGAGGAGGAGGCGGAGGAGGAGGTAGAGGGAAGACTGGATGCTGACACAAATGTCTGATTAAAAAATGACAAGCAACATGAGACTGAAGCATCAGAGGCGCGTGTTTATAACCTCATATTTCTGCGTCACTTCAACCGCATCTTTCCTGTGACCTCCGAGGCAATTGGATGAGCTCAGCGGTACATGTTGAGAAACAGTCTAATCCCAGATAAACAGATATGACCTGCATTTTTCCTCCCTTCATATCTATTGCTGTCGGGGAGATGATGACGGAGTCTGGGTCACGGGGACGAAACAACTTTCAAGCCCCAAGCGGTGTGCTAAACTCCCGAGTCATCACGGCAAGAAATACTGCGGCTCCTGCAAGTCATCATAAATAATATACAGAATATTGAGCCGTACAGACATATGCTGTACACACAGCTGTATGCCGTCTGCATGGGAAAAGATCATCTGAGAAAAAAGGGAATAATTTTTTGCAGAGAAGCACAGGAACAAACACAAGGCGGGAAAAAAACACAGGGCCTAGAAGAAAGCAATTAATTTAACTCTCACAGCTTGAAACAGCCGAACAAAGATGCTACTCTTTGATATTATCCAGCTTTAAAAGCCTTTAGACACCGCTGTGTTCTCAACCAGTTTTTTTTTTATGTTTACATGAGCCCGATGAGCTGAAAATGGTTAGAAAGGAAGCAAATATGCAAATATGGCTTCTCTTTAATGGTATTGTTTTAGAGCTTTTAACGATGGAGGATTCAGCCCAGTTCACGGTAAAGTTGGAGTTGTAGTTAAGAGTTGTTGGTTACTCAACTAGTATGAAAGCTGTGCTTAGCATAAGGACTAGAAGCAGCAGAAACGGGCTAGTCTGGCTCCATCCAAAGCTAAAACAGTCTCCTTACCAGCAAATCTAAAGCTCACCAGTTATAAAACATTGAATCTAATTGGTAGAACCCAAGGTTTGTTGGTTGACCATCTCCTGGCTGAAGCTTACTGATACAACACTCTCTCTCTTTGCAAGAAAGCAAATAAGCCAAAAATGTCACATTATTCGTTCTTCTTGCAGCTATTAAACATCAAATAATGGCATGCTGTATGCGATACAATGTAAAAATACACTGCTTGGTATGACACGAGGCAAACATCCCCCTGTGAGAAGGTCTGTGAGATGAGTTTAGTGGACCGAAGGCTGCAAACCTAACAAATCATTACACAGTGTTTACTGAACCTTGATGGAGGTGAACGTAAGCATGACCCGCCTGTCCTAGAAATATACGAGCTGATGACCTTGTGCATCTTAAGAGAATCAACTTTCCGGGAACTGGAAGAAAAATGTGTTTTCAGCCTGATGATGGGAAAGTTTTAAAACTCATCAAATAAAAACATCCACCTCTCAGGCCTCAATCATCCGACAGCACTCAAAATAAATCTCAAGTTTGTTTTTCCAGATTCACCACAAGGCAACAAAAGGCTTTCAGTCAACCTTCAGAGGTGGTGCAGTGTTTTCACAGGTGACAGTACAATAAGCTTTTTGGTACACGATTTGCTTCAATGGCACTCCTTGACATTTTGAATTAGAGCTATTTTTTTCTACACAAAACACAATTTGTACATTACTCACAAAATAAGTCTCGTTATCCTGGTTGGGTTTTCTCACCAGGCCACAGGCAATGCGTCATTGTCTCCCTGCTGACAGGTCTGAGACCAAAATACTCACAATTAGCTCAATTTATGAAGGCTTTTATTTATTTTTCGAGCTAGCCAGAGGTAAAAATGGAGAAAGCTATCATAGCTTAGCTCTTTTCACAAAAGACGAATTATAAGCAGTTACCAGAGTTGAGTTTACACATCCTTAATAAACTGTGTCCCAACTTATCATCTGATTAGCAAAGAGAGCTAAGCTAATTAGCTTGCTAACTGATCATTAGATACCGAAAGCTTTATTTACTCTTTACAGAATTAAATATTGCACAATCCTGAGAATAAAATGCCACAAGAGAGTAAATATCACAATACAGAGAAAATGGAAAGAAGCTAGCTAACTAGGTAGGAGTTAGCCCAGCAGCTAGGCTAGAGAGTCAGCTAAAGCAGGAGACAGTTAGCTTAACTTAGCATAAAAAAGACTTTAAGGAGCAGAAGTAACAGCTGTCTTGGTCCAAAGCAAGTTTTAGACAGCTATGGTGACCTGTTAGCCTGGATAGCGTGTTAGCAGTTATCATGCCGGCTACAGTAGCTTAGCAACCAGCCACGTGAGTTAGCTAGCTCCTTGTTTGTTTATTTTATTACATTTCTGGTGATTGATTTTACTGTCACATTAGAAGAAAAGAAATGTTTACCAATTAGCTTTCTGTCGACCGAACCTAATCGAATATGGTTCTTGGATTTTAACAACGTGGTTTTACATGGATTGACAAATGTGTGTGTGTGTGTGTGTGTAATTAATAGCTCATTATACAGACATTCCTGTTTCTTTCATGAGAAAAGCACCAATTTCTTTAAAAAGAGAAGAGAAATGGGCGCCGGGATTGAGATCAAACCCAGGACGTAATGGGATTCGTGATCAATGCCATCTCTTTACATGATAGACAGCCAATCCCTCCTGAACGGCTCAACCACTCGAGAGCAGAGAAAGCTCAATTCCTTAATGCCCGACCTTTGGACAAAAAGCACAAGAAAACGACCGCCCAATAAGAGATAAACAATGACCAGACGACGAGTCTGACCTGCACTGAGCTTACTACTAATGAACGACAAAGTCAAGGTCAATTAGGTCACGCTGAGGCGGCGATGAACTGAGCGTGTGCAGCAGGTACTGCAGCATACCCCGTCGACCACATGGCTCAGCCCCCCCCCCCCCCCCCCCTCTCTCTCTCTCTATATATATATATATATATATATATATATATATATATTTTTTTTTTTTCCTGCAGGAATGTCCAATCGATTTTTTTCTGTGGCGAGAAAGTGGCGCTCTCCCTCCTTGTCAGTGAGAAAACTCTGCTGGAATATTAACAGGTAGTTGCCATGGCAACAGGCGACTACTGCCCTAACAGCGTAGTGATTGCATGAGCTTTTTATTTATTTTTTTTTCTTACTGTAAGAAAAAGCAAGCTTCCCCGGAGCCACATTTCCCACATGGATGACCAACCATGTAACAAAAACCTCCATCATAGGTGGTGGAGTAGGAGGTGGTGATTCATTTAGGGGTAATTGCTGCATCTAGTATACCGCAGAGACATTTATTCTCTCATCAATAATGAATGAATGTACTCGGGACTCAGACCACATTAGCAGTGAAATGGCCAAAAATGATTAAACGGCCCCCGACCCAACTGGATAACTGCAAATGTCAAGTCGTAGATGCATGACCCCGGGCTTGGTAGAAGCCCACAGCGGTGGAAGACAGACCACTTTGAGAAGTGGTGGTGGTGATTCAGTATAGTCCCATTGTGCATTTATGGTAATGCTGTGTGGGTCTAATTAGTTATAAATGTTTTAAATGTGGTGTACGCTTCAAAAGCTCCCAAGTTGATCAGCAGCATTTACGTCTTTTGGAAGGAATAATGGACCATGTGGTTTGTTGACGTCAGCGACTCAACTCGGTTACACTGTCCCACAGTGCGCAGATTTTTATTATTTATTATTATGTGTGTGAAAATCTCTGTGCATTCAACCCTGTTTTCAAGAACACTGGCACATGAAATGAGGAAATACGTAGCATAAGCACATTGGGTGACTAACTCAGGCAGAAGGTAAAGGGAACCCAGATATGTTGGACATACAGCAAGGACTAACAGCAACTGACATTAAAGGTAGAGGAAAGAGCTAGGCTAATGAGCCTGCTAGCAAACTTAGCAAACTCTATGTTCTCTTTATTGAATTAAATATTGTACAATCCTTACTTGGTCCAAAGCAAGTTTCAGACAGCTATAGTGACCTATTAGCCTGGTTAGCAGCTAGCATGCCAGCTACTAGTATTTCACCAACTAGCCATGTGTGTTAGCTATCTATGCTAACCCTAAAAGCGTCAAGAATCAAATAGTTTGTAAAGGACGGTGAATTCCAGCTTCCAACTCTGAGAGTTATGAGACAGGATTTAATGATATTGATATGATGATGATGATAATGATATCTTAAATGGTGACCTGTTAGCCTGGTTAGCAGTTAGCACGGCAGCAAAACAACAACAACAACATTGTGGCTTTTTTTGTTTTTTGATCCTGTCCCAACTTTTTATGAAAAATGTTGCATCAGATTCAAAACAGGCGTGCTATTTTCCAAAAGCTCAGGTTCGAGGTTTAAAATAGTTGAGCGCATGAAGAGCACTGAAGTGTTTCACCTGTGATGATGTAATAATAATATTAAGTGGCTACACGCTGGTTCACCTCCAGGGAAAGTTATCATCGCTCCGCGCTCCCTGCTGTGTTGAACCTTCTTGAAGGGAGTGACAAGGTCGAGGAGTCTAGACGCCCAACAAGCTGTGTGTGCTTTACTTTCACCGAATAATCCATCACAAACTTTTGATTGAACTTCCAAACACGAGCCATATGTTAGAAAATAAAGTTTGATTTTTGTTTCTTCCGCTCCAGCACAAAAGCATTAGCCTCCATCAGCCAGCAATCATCCGCTCTGTGTTTTAACAGCAGATCAGCAGATTCAAGCTGTATTTGGTTATGGAAAGTGCACAGGTTCAGACAAATGCAAAGAAAATTTCCATAAAAGAGGAGAGCAAGAGTCTAATTAGCTGTGCTGAATCAGGACACAGATGGAGCCACAGAAGACGGTATTTAAGCACCAAATTAAACATAACATGTACGCCTGCATTAGTAACTGACAAAAGAGGAAAGAGGACAATGCTAACTCTAATAGATTAAAGTTCATAAATGATGAAACTCATCCTGGTTTACGACCCAGTATGGGTCGCCAAAGCTCCACAGGTCAGGCCTAAGTAAGGTTTTAAATAGATAAATAACGTTTGAGGAACTGCAGATTTGGGCACTTCAATCATAGACACAGAGGTTGCTGCTTGGTTAAAAGGGTAAAACCAGTACCACTACAAACATCAAGGAGAAGAAAAAAGTGAATTTGTCAAGAAAAGAAGTTTAAACAATTAAAAATTCATAGTACAGACAGACTTTTATAAAAAAAAAGTTGCTAAAAACATCAGACAAACTCATCTCTGATGCAACATTCACATCCGAATCGCCCGTTTGATTCAAACTTCCTGCAGTTGTTAACTATCCACTTAATCAGTTTATTATCTTTACACATTAAATATAACATGAAATATCCATAAAATATCTCCCTGAGTCAATTCACGCAATGAAAGAAAAAGTCTCCTTTGAGGAAAAAGGTTGGAAACGACAGCACTAAGGGCTTTTTAGCCACAGACTTCCGGCCCGGTATGACCGGTGACAGCTAATGTTAGCAAACTTTAAAATAGATGCTGTGTAAGTTAATGAGTAAATGTGCTGACTCTTCTGTACTTCGCCCTCCTGACGATGTTTTCAAAGCAACTGACTAATGAGAATCTGGGGAAATTAAGACACATTCAATGTCTCATTATTCTGTAAATGCCACTTGCGGCCCCTCGGAGGACACAGATCTGCAAAAAGTTTACGCAGTGTCCCTTTAAAACCCTCCTGGAAAAAGACTTAGCTCCATGCCGACAAAAGTTATTGGTGTTGTTATTATAGAAGCATTAGATGTGCTCGGTGGCTGTGCACACTTATAAATAACCCGGCTGAGATACATAACTTGTGTGGACAAGGTAATAATTTGTGCTTGCAAGATAACATCTTATTTCCACAAGATAAAAAACAGACTGTTCTGGGACTTCAGGGGTTTCAAAACTGGAGCCAGGAATACTTTTATTAGATTGGTAAAATAAATAATAAATAAACAGACTATTTTTTTGCTATCTAGGATTAAAACAAGACCGGTTCTCGGGGTGTTCAGTAAAAGGAAGCTTGGAGCTTGATATCAAACATTGATTGACTGATCTAAGGCGACAAGACAGCAGAAATCCCCATCCCATGACCAACGGTGCAGAACCCAGCAATAATCTGTATTTTATCTATGATTTTATTTATTTAGTTTGTTCCTTCCTCCTGTCAACACCGTTGACCCACGTCTTTGCCAAATTTTAGGTTAGTCAGGAGGCAAAGGAGGCAGGACTACCAAGGTACTCATTCATAATGGCCCGTGGATGACATCACGGCTACGCTATCCATTCTTTATACCGTCAGTGGTTATTTCGTGCAGATTGCTAATAATATTAGCAGTAATAGTGGTAGTTATCTAGCCTTCCAAGGTTGTTCTTTGCCGGTCATTATTTCAGATCTGCTTCCAAAGTAATCACTGCACACGTAAAACTCGGCACACACAGCCCTGCAGTAATCAATGATGAGGGCCTACAACGTCATGGATAATGGCTCAGTTTGGTGTGCTTTATTCTGACACTGCCCATATGAACATTTACTTCGCCCGGCTTTCTGTGTTCGCTCACACAAAAGGCTTGAAATTATCTTTCTCACACTGTGAGAGCTGCTCTTAACTGCATTCTTACACCTAAAAAAAAGGTACCAAAGTAGTAAGTTATTATAAAACAGATATCATTGACGATCAAAGCTGAACATGAATCTACTGCCACATCGTCAAAAACATTTTAGCAGCATGTTTTGGCACCAGAAATAAGGCAAAATCTTCAGGTTCAAGTGTAGGCGATGGAGACTGATGGGAAATTTATCACTGCATGAGGCAAGTAACACAGTAAAGTTTCATCAGAGAGGATGCTGGACTCAAGCTGCTGCAATACATTTTCACTACCTCAATCCACCAAAGCCACAAATACAAAGACAGGAATATTGTTGACACATAAAAATTTCCACTTGTTCAATACCCCAGTTTATGACAGGATAATGATGCTTTGAATCCCTCCTCAGAGCAACGCTGTGTATATTTCCACCATAAAATAACGAATTTTAAATCATGTTGATGCCGCACTGACTTGTAATCAGGGCCTGGTATTTCAAAACTTGTAATTGTAAAACTTGTAATTGATTGAAGACATTTTCACCTGCCATAAATTGATTGAAGGCCAAATGCAGTTAATGAAAGGTGATTTCTGCCTGAATATATCTTCGTCTGATTCTAGAGCTTCATAATATAAAGATCTGAGCTCACAGGACAGCTTGGAATTCTTGTAAAGGACCATTACAACACAAAATGGGCATTTTCACCTGCCAAAAATTGATTGAAGGCATTTTCACCTGCCATAAATTGATTGAAGGCCAAATGCAGTTAATGAAAGGTGATTTCTGCCTAAATATGACTTCATCTGATTCTAGAGCTTCATAATATAACGATCTGAGCTCACAGGACAGCTTGGAATTCTTGCAAAGGACCATTTCAACACAAAATGGGCATTTTCACCTGCTGAAAATGGGCATTTTCACCTGCCATAAATTGATTGAAGGCCAAACGCAGTTAATGAAAGGTGATTTCTGCCTAAATATGACTTGATCTGATTCTAGAGCTTCATAATATAAAGATCTGAGCCCACAGGACAGCTTAGAATTCTTGTAAAGGACCATTACAACACAAAATGGGCATTTTCACCTGCTGAAAATTGATTGAAGGCATTTTCACCTGCCATAAATTGATTGAAGGCCAAATGCAGTTAATGAAAGGTGATTTCTGCCTGAATATATCTTCGTCTGATTCTAGAGCTTCATAATATAAAGATCTGAGCTCACAGGACAGCTTGGAATTCTTGTAAAGGACCATTACAACACAAAATGGGCATTTTCACCTGCCAAAAATTGATTGAAGGCATTTTCACCTGCCATAAATTGATTGAAGGCCAAACGCAGTTAATGAAAGGTGATTTCTGCCTAAATATGACTTGATCTGATTCTAGAGCTTCATAATATAAAGATCTGAGCCCACAGGACAGCTTAGAATTCTTGTAAAGGACCATTACAACACAAAATGGGCATTTTCACCTGCTGAAAATTGATTGAAGGCATTTTCACCTGCCATAAATTGATTGAAGGCCAAACGCAGTTAATGAAAGGTGATTTCTGCCTGAATATATCTTCGTCTGATTCTAGAGCTTCATAATATAAAGATCTGAGCCCACAGGACAGCTTGGAATTCTTGTAAAGGACCATTACAACACAAAATGGGCATTTTCACTTGCCATAAATTGATTGAAGGCCAAATGCAGTTAATGAAAGGTGATTTCTGCCTGAATATATCTTCGTTTGATTCTAGAGTTTCATAATATAAAGATCCGAGCTCACAGGACAGCTTGGAATTCTTGTAAAGGACCATTACAACACAAAATGGGCATTTTCACCTGCTGAAAATGGGCATTTTCACTTGCCATAAATTGATTGAAGGCCAAATGCAGTTAATGAAAGGTGATTTCTGCCTGAATATATCTTCGTTTGATTCTAGAGTTTCATAATATAAAGATCCGAGCTCACAGGACAGCTTGGAATTCTTGTAAAGGGCCATTACAAAACAAAATGGGCATTTTCACCTGCTGAAAAATTGATTGAAGGCATTTTCACCTGCCATAAATTGATTGAAGGCCAAATGCAGTTAATGAAAGGTGATTTCTGCCTAAATATGACTTTGTCTGATTCTAGAGCTTCATAATATAAAGATCTGAGCTCACAGGACAGCTTGGAATTCTTGTAAAGGACCATTACAACACAAAATGGGCATTTTCACCTGCTGAAAATGGGCATTTTCACCTGCCATAAATTGATTGAAGGCCAAATGCAGTTAATGAAAGGTGATTTCTGCCTGAATATATCTTCCTCTGATTCTAGAGCTTCATAATATAAAGATCCGAGCTCACAGGACAGCTTGGAATTCTTGTAAAGGACCATTACAACACAAAATGGGCATTTTCACCTGCCAAAAATTGATTGAAGGCATTTTCACCTGCCATAAATTGATTGAAGGCCAAACGCAGTTAATGAAAGGTGATTTCTGCCTGAATATATCTTCGTTTGATTCTAGAGTTTCATAATATAAAGATCCGAGCTCACAGGACAGCTTGGAATTCTTGTAAAGGACCATTTCAACACAAAATGGGCATTTTCACCTGCCATAAATTGATTGAAGGCCAAATGCAGTTAATGAAAGGTGATTTCTGCCTGAATATATCTTCCTCTGATTCTAGAGCTTCATAATATAAAGATCCGAGCTCACAGGACAGCTTGGAATTCTTGTAAAGGACCATTACAACACAAAATGGGCATTTTCACCTGCCGAAAATTGATTGAAGGCATTTTCACCTGCCATAAATTGATTGAAGGCCAAATGCAGTTAATGAAAGGTGATTTCTGCCTGAATATATCTTCGTTTGATTCTAGAGCTTCATAATATAAAGATCTGAGCTCACAGGACAGCTTGGAATTCTTGTAAAGGACCATTACAACACAAAATGGGCATTTTCACCTGCCGAAAATTGATTGAAGGCATTTTCACCTGCCATAAATTGATTGAAGGCCAAACACAGTTAATGAAAGGTGATTTCTGCCTAAATATGACTTCATCTGATTCTATAGCTTTATAATATAAAGATCTGAGCTCACAGGACAGCTTGGAATTCTTGTAAAGGACCATTACAACACAAAATCGGCATTTTCACCTGCCATAAATTGATTGAAGGCCAAACGCAGTTAATGAAAGGTGATTTCTGCCTGAATATATCTTCGTCTGATTCTAGAGCTTCATAATATAAAGGTCTGAGCTCACAGGACAGCTTGGAATTCTTGTAAAGGACCATTACAACACAAAATGGGCATTTTCACCTGCTGAAAATGGGCATTTTCACTTGCCATAAATTGATTGAAGGCCAAATGCAGTTAATGAAAGGTGATTTCTGCCTGAATATATCTTCGTTTGATTCTAGAGTTTCATAATATAAAGATCCGAGCTCACAGGACAGCTTGGAATTCTTGTAAAGGGCCATTACAACACAAAATGGGCATTTTCACCTGCCAAAAATTGATTGAAGGCATTTTCACCTGCCATACATTGATTGAAGGCCAAACGCAGTTAATGAAAGGTGATTTCTGCCTAAATATATCTTCGTCTGATTCTAGAGCTTCATAATATAAAGATCTGAGCTCACAGGACAGCTTGGAATTCTTGTAAAGGACCATTACAACACAAAATGGGCATTTTCACCTGCTGAAAATGGGCATTTTCACTTGCCATAAATTGATTGAAGGCCAAATGCAGTTAATGAAAGGTGATTTCTGCCTGAATATATCTTCGTTTGATTCTAGAGTTTCATAATATAAAGATCCGAGCTCACAGGACAGCTTGGAATTCTTGTAAAGGACCATTACAACACAAAATGGGCATTTTCACCTGCTGAAAAAATCAGATCTAGATTTAATCCAATCCGACCAGGATAATCCTGTCAGATCAGTTTTGAAATACTGGGCCCAGGTGAATGGTGTATTAGCATTCATACGTTTGCTCTCACACTATGTAACTTTGAGCTCCGGGTACGATCACCCACTCAGTGTTGTGCCAGAACAGGAGCTGGGCAAGCAAGTACTGTAACCGAGCTCAGCAGCCTCTGTGGACATAAGGACAGAGACTGAAGAGGACATCAACGGAGGAAGCTAAGAAGAGAGCAGAGAGTACAAGGACAAGAGTAAATCTGGGACTGACTTTTAGTGGTTGGCCTGAGCTTGGTGAAGTAATGTAATCATAATTACAAAAGCATGAATTAATAGTGTTAATGCTTCAATCATGGCTCCAAATTAGGAAAAGAATAGCGGATCAGGAGTAGCTCCTAGTTTAACCTGTAACTGTAACCTTTATGATAATGGCGGTACTCAGAGAGCCTGATATCTTCTGAGGAGTTACCCCTCCATTTTTCACAATGACCATTTCAGCCTTACAGAACAGATAATGTATCTTTATAATTGTAATCTATTTCTTGTTGCTGCTCACTAGACCAGAACATTTCAATGATCCACTGCTGCAGTGAACCCCCCCCCCCCCGAGCCCCTCACATCCCCATAAATGAATCTAAACAAATAAATGTATCCGGCCGTGCAATGGAAACACATGCAGATGTGTTTACTTGCAATGACTCTGCAGTGCATGCTCATCCACTGCAGAACGGCTGCTCCTCGCCAACACTGAAACTTTGTTTTCCTCTCTCTGATCCTTCCTAGATGTTTGCACACTTTCTCTTCTCGACATATTTGCATAAACTGAGTTGCATCACCGCAGTCTTTTTTCTCTGTTTGTGTGTGTGTGTGTCCTTCGACTACTCTGTCAAGAAAATTGAACATGAATCAACGTTTCATGGAAAATTATCCAACTGATGTGAAATAAACTTCAAACTGACAAACTTTTTGTTATTGATATATTCTAATATTTTTCAGAAAATTGTGGCCACAGATGATCACTGTTCAACCAGGTTATCATGAATCTTCACGCTCTTTTAGCTCTGATTTTGGTCTCCACCAACTCCTGAGGAATATATATTAGCCTCTGTGGCTGCTGACTGCTCCACTATGTTCACCAGCTATTCTCTTACTGTGTCTGTCCCATGTACAAGGTGTGTTTTTTGGAGCTTTTCCACTGAAAACAGCTGCCTGCTCCGGCCGAGATCAATATGAGTGAATGCTGACAAGCCAGTGTCGTGCCAGAACAGGAGCTGGGCAATGTAACCAGGCTCAGCAGCCTCTATGGACACAGTGACAGAGGTGTACAGACCAAAGAGGACGCTGACAGAGGAAGCTAAGAAGAGAAAAAAGTGGACAAGAGTAAATGCTGGGCTGCTGAAGAGCCAAGCTGGACTTCTTGCTGTTGGACTAGTAAGTAATTTCAGCTGGCTGCTACGT
Source organism: Nibea coibor (assembly GCA_023373845.1). Taxonomy (NCBI): domain Eukaryota; kingdom Metazoa; phylum Chordata; class Actinopteri; family Sciaenidae; genus Nibea; species Nibea coibor. The sequence goes on from CM041731.1 coordinate 15,391,286, forward strand.
TTTGTGTTGTTGTAAGCAGTGTTTTACTGCTGAAGCTGGTCGAGGAGTTTAAACTACTTTGCACACTGTTCAGTAGTGTTGTCAGAGAGGTCTTGAGATGATTAATGGTATAAGAGCAAAGAAGAAAAAAAACAAAGCTTTGTTGCAAAACAAATGCTTTTTTTTACAAGCAGTTTTTAAATGAAACCATTTGAGACATTTAGAGGTGAAACAACTCTGTGGTGAAACTGCTAACAGCTCATAGACGTCTGACATTTGTTGTGTAAGAGCTCACAAGCCAAAAAGGTTGAGAATTATTGGTTTAATCTTGTGCATTGTGAAGCAAAATTCTCCTTGCGTGGGAACAATAAAGTCTATCTTACCTTATCTGACTTATATAGTGTAAATATCACAACATCCATTGTACTATCATCTTATTCTGTCTACAAATGTTATTGTTGCTTATAAAACATGTTCCGAGTAAGAGATCTGATTGGACAAGGTATCACGCCACTACCGGGCGTTGTCTATCTTGACTTTGCAAAGCAAAGACGAACATTTTACTACAAGTAACATTTCACTTAAATTATAAAAGGTTGTCAGAAGAGGACATATAACCTCCAGGTGAGTACGACATTACAGAAGAGTGTGTTGTGATTACATACAGTATTTGAGTAATTGCCCTGAAACCAGCTGACATATGGCATGTGAGTGTTTCACTGATAACTTTGATCTCAAACCCAAAATATTAATTTGCCTCACTTGCAGTCTTTACACAAATTGCCAGAGCAATTAACGGTCACGAGAGACATTTCTGTTTGTTTTCAGGGCGAAAAGCCGTCGCTCCAGATGGCTTTTCCGAACAACTTCCTGTCCCCGCGTCGAATCCACAGCACAGCGATCGGCAACATCTTTAAGTCTGCATGTTCTGTATCATAATCTACACTTGAAAAACATGACACATGGTGCGTCAGTGTTTTGGAGCTTGTTTTGCTCTGCAGAGTCTTCTCCGTTATGAAGAGCCTAATCCTTCATCGTTTGGGCACCTTTATCATGCCAAGCCAGATGGATTGCAGGTGGTACACCAGATGCCTTACTATATTTACAATCTCCACCTCGACCAAAGGGGGTCACATCACGAGGGGGAATAAAACCAACACAGAATCTCCTTTGCATTTGGAACGCCGCCGCCGCTTTGTCATTCACTCTGTTGTTTGCGTTATGCGGATATTATACATTCAAAATGAGTGGCCTGCATTCCCCCGGCGTGAGGCTCAGTCTGTTTTCTCAGCGGAGCCGTCTGACTCATCCCAATCACCGGGGGTGAAGAGACGGGAGAGGCAGCGTAATGCAATCAGACGCAACACAAATATCAGCCTGTGTGTAACGAGCGAGGACGAGGAGAAAGGAAAACAGTGGCGTCGAGGAGGGTCAGTGTTAAGTGGTCGGGAAATGAAAAATAAAGCAAACATGCATGCACCTTCAGATGCACTATTACTCAGTAATATAAAAGTAAAATACAGTTGTTCAATGAATAAATCTTGTTTGCATGTGTGTTTTTCTGGAATACACATAATATCCCACAATTACGGTGTAAATAAACTTTCAACAGTCCGATTTCGGTGTACCAACAACACAGAAAAGTCTGGAAATCACCTCTCCAGACACCGAAATCGTCGTCCATGTCTCATTTTTTTCAGCACTTCAAACATGCATGGTGTCACTGACAGCTGTTTCCTCAGGTGGAAAAACAACCGAAGCAATTTGAGTTTTTTGTAGAGATTATGAATGAAGATGTCATCAGAGACGGAAAACAAACAACAGGAAAATTGCCATAAAAACCTGCGACGAGCTTTGATGAGATAAACACAGCTGTCGACTCACGGAGGCAAAACCTCTTAACCTCATTCAAAAATCGAAAAAGTATCAAAGTATCTTCTGCAAAATGTACCTAGTAAAAGTAAAAAGTACTCATTGTTCTCTCCCCTTGAGCTCATTTCAACTACTTTATAGTTTAATCTATCCAGCAGAATTAAAGGCCATGATGCAATGCATCCTTTTGTTCAGGTCTCATTCTGCCGCCTTCCTCTCAATACTTCAGCTCTCAATCGAACAGCGTTTTAGCAGAATTACCGGATCGATGACGTTATGTTTTGAGGGGATACACGGTGCGTGAACATCCTGCTGGAAACAGAGAGCAGTTCAGGTTCATTAAGATAGCAGCAGTTTTTAATTAAAAGTTCTCACAGGGGGGCAAAGGGTTGTTATTAAATCACTGTTTAATATCGGAAATAAGATGACGGATCTTTGACTTTGATGTGACGTGATTGCTGATCTAATAAAGCCCTAAAAGAAGCATATTAATGACTTAATGTTCAGCTTGTGATCACATATTTACACTCTTTCCGCTGGGTGTTCCCCGCAGTAATCAGCTTTTTGGCTCGCCTGGTTTGTGAGCTTCGTCCACGGTGCACCAGGTGTAAAGAGGTGGATTGATATCATTCAACCCGTCAGCCCCGCCGCCATGTGCACCCAAACAGAACACGTCTCTAATTTGGCAAGGGGCAATGTTGGCATTTGGATGCTCTGCCCCTGCGGGAAGGGCAACGACCTCGCATCAGGATGCTGCTACCGTACATTTTCAGCAGGATGTCCGCACACTGCATCAGTCAGCGTAACTCAAACAAAAGAAAAAAATCCCTCAAAACTGAGCGTCATCGATCGGGGAATTCGTCTAAAATGCCATTCGATTTGAGAGCTGGAGGCGATGTGAGGTGGCAGGAATAGACAGTCCAAGCCCGAACAAAGGGCTTGTGCTTCAACCTCCCCCGCGGTCGCATCAAAGTACCCTCCGGTAAGATCCTAAACCTGTTCAAGCTCCAGAGGGACCGCAGAGGAGGGAGGCTTTCAAAAGCAATCTACGACTCTGTAGAAATCTGTAAAAAAAGAGGAAAACATCTGTCAAAGTTGTCCTCCATCCCACAAAATATCCCCTGGGAGTGTTTCAACCCACCTCTCACATCCTCTTAAGCTACAGAAGCCTGGAAATGACAATATGCAACAAAGGAACAACACAATGAGTTATTTTATCGTCTGAACAACACTGGGCGTCAAAGTTAATTCTGGAGCTTGGAAACAAAGACTGAGAGACGTGAAGCTCCAGAGGAAGTGAGTGAGTACAGTATACCTTTATTGAAGATGGTCTGTCACTGGTTTATTATTTCTTAATTGGTTTGTAGCCTCGGTGTTATGATGTCTGTCTCATAGATCTCATACATCGGGTGACCACCTCCAAAAAAGCCACACCTTGTTTGGTTACGCTCTCTGTGGAAAGACCAGAGGTCCCTGACGAAGTGAGGAGAAGGAGACGGGGGATGGAGAGCTTGTGACAGTACAAACCATGAGTCTGTTGTCACCGGGAACGTAAGATCCCTCCCCAATAAGATGGAGGTAAAGGTCCACCCGCCCAAGGATCGACAAACCTCATCACTGCCGTACGACCTGAACTGTTGAAACCTTCATTGTTTTGTTTTTATTTAAAAGACAAGAGTTGATTGAATCTGAAGAAAAGCTTAAAAAATATTTGTTCTTTTGATGTTTCCTTATTATATATGTTTTGTTGGTTGACATTTGTAACTTATTAAATAAAAAAATATGTGCTCAAGTCATTATTCTGAAGCAGAGATAACCAGACATCTTGTAGCTAACTCATTTTCGTCGTCAAATATAATTTTCTCTTTTGTTTGTGATTAGGCTCCAGAGAATTATTAGAACAATGACCAAAATATGAAACTAGTTGTTGTTGCAGTGATTACTACTAATACGCAACCTTATCGTCCCTGCCACAGATGGTCATTTTGTGTTACAAAGGAGTAAAAACATTTATTTATCCGTTATCTACAGCAGCCTCTTCTCTTGTGGTGAAAGCAGAGCGATGAAAATCCACATCAGCCGTGATGCAAGTCAAAAAACCCGTGCAGATTTGGACTGGCAGCTCTATATTTGGGGGCGATGTGACTTAGTCTTGATGTTAAGGTTGCCGACACGGCTGATGTGACCACGCAGCGTGCTCGCAGGTCATCGGGCCGCGGGGCGTCACGGCCAGTCGTGGAAGGTTGGGAAGCGGCTGAGGTTACGCAGCTGTGACTGGCCCGAAAGCCCAGCGGCCTCCGATGATTTCACACATCCCGGGCAGCACCGTGGAGCTCTGATCCGACAATGAAAGAGCGAGAGCACGACAAAGATGATCAAGAGGGTGTGAAAGAACAATAGGGACGGGCGACAATGAAGCAGACGCGTACAGCGGTGGAATGAAAGTGATTGATGTGTGGAGACTGTAAAGGAGAAGCTGTGAGCACAGGAAACGCAGGAAGGCCTGTATTTATCCATCGGTTTCACAGCGGTCTTTTTGAGGACTTATCCTCTTGACAAAAATGTTGGAGAGTGGCTCAACTTTCAGCTGCTCTGTGCTGGTTGTTAATGTAAAGGTTGTTTCTGATGAGCCTTAAAATTCATGGATCAACGACTCAAATTAGCCATCCTGGATCTCGTTTTCTGACCATAGAGCAGTTTTTGGTCGCCAAAGCTGTGAGCTGTTGCTGACATACTTCGCTTAGTATCTCGTTTCTTACCTGGTGGCTGCTGCTACGTGAATCTGCCATTAGCAAGCAACAGTAAAACTGGACCAGGTTTGACACACAGTCTCTGAGACTAACAGACAGCCGCTGCCTATTGTTAGCTCAGTCTTTGTTGACTCCCAGAAAAGGAGCCAGACAACCACCTCTGTGGGATCCTGTACTCCCTGCCACACCGGCCACAGCTGGTTCTGGAGGGTGTGGTCGGTCCCCAGTCTGAAGTTACAACACACACTCAATATCGCCAACCATAAATGTTATTGAAAATCCGTGAGAAGTCCTTCTATACCGCAACGATTTTACAGAAAACACGAGTGAGGACGCAAACAGTGATTGACGCTTCTAATTTTCTCTCTGCAGAACCTTTCACCTTTCTTTTCTATACTGTCGGTGTTTAATCTACGGCAATGCATCATATTCTGTGTGACCGTCGTGTTTATTGTGTCGCTGTCCAGCCCCGTTTTCAGCTTTGTGACGATGCATTTCCCAGCTAGAGAGGAACAATTCATCCTCAGCTTTATCAGAAGCACACTGATTATGACCCAAGCTGTCAGACAAATGTAGGGGAGTAAATAATTACCTCTTGTAGGAGTATAGTGCTGCATAAAACGGGCATACTTGAGTAAATGTACTTAGTTACATCCCACTGCTAGGTAATGATGTATGTTCCTGTGTGGAGAGGCGCTGCTCTTACAAACAACCGCACAGAAATGTCAAACGTCTGCACTTATTTCTCAATAATGTCAGGCAGCTGAGACAAAAGCTGGGGCGTTTCTTAAAAGTTAAAGTGCAAAGTTGTGTGTGTGTGTGTTTGTGACGGACAGAAGACGAGCTGCTGCTCTTCTCACGTTGCCACTCTCAGGCCGACAGTCGGCCGTCTGCCCTTGCCGCCGAAGGGGTTAACGTGACCTACGGGGGTCCCCCCAGAATATCACCCAGCCTCAGTGTGCTGACATCCCCGGGCCTGCCCAGATGGCCACCATATGTCCACACACCACGTACATGGAGCCGGGAACACGCGAGAGCAGACAGGGCCGAGGAATGTTCACTTGGTGAGTGCTGAGTTGTTTACCCGTGCGTCCCCCTCTGGTTGTTTGTTATGTGTCTATAGTGACAACATCTGATATTATGTGCAAATAACCAAAACAGTAAAGCAAACAGCGTTCAGGCTCATTACTCCCCACAATATGGCGTCTGTTATTGTCTGAGGCTCATTACCAGAAAAATAAGGCGTGTGATTATTGTCTTAAATTACAATTTGATCCTGTCACACCTGGAAAAATCAGGACAGCACAGCTACATCTTCTTTGAGTAATCATGTAGTTTGTTGGAATAAATATTTTTTATGATCAGAAACCATCTTTTTGGATCACAATGACAAGAAAATGCCAGATTCAGAGTCTTATTTTGAAATGTGGTCAAGTTTTTGTGACCATGTGAAGGACAGCTTAGGTCGGCAATGGGCCAGGTTGAGATTGGTGACCATCACCTGTTACGAGTCTGTAGGTTCGTACAAGTTTCCCTTCGTCGTTGCATCGTGATTACAACAGATTTTCACAAGAGGGCTGAATTAAATCGATGGACATGAGTCACAATAAAACTCAGAAGGAACCGCTAGAGACTGATTAATCTTTGTGACACAATCTGTGTCTTTGACTTCAACATTGATGAGCGTGAGGCCTGTAAATGTAACACACAACAGAGAACGGTCGGCCTCCACGTCTTTCTCGCAAAGTGCCCAATTACAGAGGAGAGGTTAAATAAATACAAGGCTGAAAAACGAGCTGCTTTAACAAGGAAGTAAACAAGTTCAGATAGTCAATATGGACTGAGGAGACAGGAAAATGACTTTCCTTCAGACAGAAAAGGTTTGAAAGTGCTGTTTTTTTTTTTTTCTTTTTTAGTTTGAAGGTGTCAAGAGAGACGTGACAAAGCATGTCTCGGTGCACGAATATGAGCCGGCTGCATTTACCGCAATTACCGTCTCAGTGACTCTGATTGAAACAGCTGTAAACCGCGAAGAGACACCGACACCCGAGGAGGAGTCATGGCTGACAGCAGGTCTGATCATGTCGCATGGGCGGATACACGAGTTCACCGGTGCACACAAACAAGAAATAACTGTGTCGATGGAGGATGGAGTGACTGCTCCGTCTCATGCGGTACACTAAGGTGCAGCATCAGCCCGCTACCTCTGATAAATAACTTAATTTAGCCTTTATTAATGAGGTTAAATTTAGGTTACTGTTTTTACCCTCTGTGGACTGATTCATTAGTCACACAATTAAATAAAAGAAGCTCATTAACGTCTCAATTTTAAATTTAAAACAAAGGTAGCGGATGGAAAAGGCTGGATTTACTGTTAAGAATATATATGTGGCCTGTATTTGTATGTAGTTTGTTTTAGAGTTTCTTGTTTAGTGTTTCCAGTTTTAATTTGTAATCTTTGTGTCTGTAATTTCCTGATTTTGTTGTGTTTTCTGCCAGTTTTGATTGTCTGTTCGACCAAAAACAAGTCAAGTCTCCATAAGTCCCCATGTTCAAATGTCCAACTTCACAGCAGAAATAAACATGTTCACAGCCTGGTACAAAAACTGTTTTGGTCTCTATAGTTATTGTACAAATGTCAAAACATCTTTGGTTTCACTTGTGTTTGTTCCACAGTATTTCTCAGTTCTGGACTTCTGTTTGTATTTATCTTCGATGTTTGGATTTAGTTTGTTCTTGTCTGGACTCCTCAGCTGGCCTTTTGTTATTTTAAGTTTGCCGACCTGTTCTCAAAGTGATTAAAGTCACCTGTTTGGTCACCTTCACGTCTGCGTTTTGGTTCATTTCTTGAAATAAACCTTTACAGTTCTGTGGCGAAAAACTGCTTCAGACAACAGAACAAAATTCATGCGACTGTTTAGGGCGATGCCACAGACTCATCCATGTCTGATGAGTGCAGAACCACAACTAAAGACAACAGATGTCTATTCTGAATGGATTTACGCAAACAACCTTGAAACAACTGTCAGAACATCTGTACTGAAACTGAATGTCTGAATGTTAGCAGTTCTGTGAGGTGTTGCTTGGAGTTAAATGCTAACATCAACATGCTAAAATGCTTACAATGACATCAACATGCTGATATGTAGCAAGTTTTAAGTTCACCATCTTAGTTTAGCTCGCTAGCATGTAATTAGCACCAAATAAACACTGGATGGGATGATTTCTGTCTAAAAGGTCACCAAAGATGATTTTTTTGTGGACAATAAACATTTTATATTAATATATTTAATAGTTGTTGAGATATTTAAGAGCTGGACCCACCAAAACACTTTTTTTTTTTTGGATAAAAACTGATGAAAAAAGATGATGTTACTACTCAGATCATACCATCAAAGATCAGGAGGATCAAAAACCAATTTGATGAAAGAAAAGTCAGAAAATTAAAGAAACGTCTGATCACAGAGAAAGACATGTTTGAGGAGATGATTCAACTCCTGTCACAGTGACTCATTAATCTGGATGTTTTTACAGTGCATGTTCACCGTGCAAAAGGGGAAAACGCCCTCGTCTTTAAGTTCTCGTGCAAGTCTCCTGTAACAAATCATCAAAACCACAGCAGCAGCCTCCACCGTCCCCATTACACGGTTATGGCTGATGTGTCTTCAGAGACTCAGGTGTGGTCTTATTATTACGCCTCACTTCCCTCAGTGAGGAACACGATGATATTGCTAAAACTTTTAGACAGTCACTGTGCTCCATTTTCCCGGTTCAATTATGTTCAATTATTCTCAACTGGAGCTCACAGATGCTGCAGCAGTTGTGTTCTCGGTTACAGCTGAAGTTCGGCTGATGGGATTTCTGTTTATGATGTTTTCAACTGTAGTGGACAAAACACACAGCTGATCATAGTTAATCAAATTAGCTATTTATTTAAGTCCATGTCCTCCAAAATAAATTGGCTCACTTGTGCCCAATTAAAGCAACATTGTGGAACGTTTCTACCTTAAAATAACAGATTTTAAATCATGTTGATCAGATTGCTTGTGATCAGATGAATGATGTCTCTGACATTCGTATGTCTGTTCTCACACTATGTAACTTTTGCTAACGAGAAGTACGTAACACTTTAAGGCATTAAGTCACGCAGCACCAACTATTTCACTGATTTTGGTGAAACTGGATCATATTTTATGGAGAAAATGTTTTCTGTTTTTCCTTCTGATGTCCTCCAGCTGCTCCGCCTCAACTCTCTGCTGCCAACTGTAGCTGCTGTTAGCTACTGTTAGCTTAGTTTGTTAGCCAGGCTGTCTGGACGATGAGCTCAGAGCAGCAGGATAGTGTTAGTGTTTGCACCAACAGGCGTTTTAGACCGCCGGGAAGAAGAGGAGGTTTACAGGTTAGCATTTTTTGGGGAAATTCTGTCGGGGAGTGCAGCCAGTGTCGTGCCAGAACAGGAGCTGAGCAAGTGGGCAATGTAAATCACAAAAAATTCTACATACATGCTTTAAAGTTTGAAAACAATTACACAGATGTAGCCCCAGAGCTACTTTACTGTATAATTATGTACTTTCAAGTAGAGAAAGGCTGCAGTGCTTTGTTGTCATGATGAAGAGCAACCTGATACAGCCTCAGCTCAGTTATTAGCCTTCAGGTGGGAGCAGCAGACAGGCAACGAGCCGGTGACCATGTAACTCCACTCCCTCCCATCATGTTCATGAAGAGCCGATCCCCGGCTTCACAGCCCGACACTAAGCTCCTCATCCCTTCTCCTTCTTCTTCTTCTGCCACCCATCAAGGATTTATCTCCTTTCTAACAGACCGCGAGCGGCATGTCAGCGCTGCAAAGTCACGCAAGGGCAGCTGTCAGAGTAACGGGGGAGCCGGTACAGTCTGATTTCAGATTTCAAAGCACAATGCTCATGCCAAATCATCTTCCTCCCTGCCTACTATGCTAATCTGACATGTGATACACACAAGGCGGGTTATTTTTCTTCTTTTACTAAATTCCCTTCCTGGATGCCCTCACCCACCCTCACTCTCTTAATTCGCCTCCAAGGAGAGGTTGTAAGGCAATGGACCAGACACACTCCATCCTTCCTGAGATATAATTACACCACCAAAGCTCAACCTCTGTGTTAGCTGTTTGTCTAGTCTCACATGGCTCTTCTCACTCTTCAAAGGAGAAACGCGCCGACACAATGCTTGAGAGAGTTTCACACGTTTAACTTGCAGGAAGTCAGAAACTAAATAAATCGATAAATAAACGAGAACATTGACAGTTTTATATCTGCTGCTGACATCGAGAGTCTAATTAAGCTCTGGTTGAAAATGAAACAAAAAAGCAAAGCACAAAAGCTCATTTTAGCCTAACTTGTGGCACAACATCAGCAACAAATGTGGACGTGGATCATCAGTGGACCTGAGAGGCTCTAATATTACGGTAAAAGGACGTTGGTACTGCTGTTGTTGAGTTTAAGGCCATTTTATTGCATATCTTTCCATATAAATAGACGTTTTTACCAGAAGAAACCCTGTTTTGCCACATGATGCTGCATAAATTAAATATGACGGTGTTCTCCTGTACAATTAACATTTAAAATACAACTTTATTCTGTAAAAAGTCCCTTAAAAAGTTTATCCATGAAATATGACAGCTTGTTTCTTCAGATTTGAATCCTTTTCCACCTCACCATTGTACACAAATAAAATCAACTTGGCAGCACAAAGACACGTCCAGGCTGAAAAGGTTGAGGACCGGCACTCCAACACCTTCACAAAGATGCTCTTTTGTTATCTGCAATCCACACGGCTGCATCGTAACTCTGCAGCAAGATTCGGCTCAAGGACCCGGAGAGAACAGCGCCGAGCCAAACGGCCTGTCACGCTCTCTGCTGCTGACAGCAGATGGTGACGAGTGGTGCTGACTGGTGGAAAGGGCCAAGGGGCCAACCAAAGAACCCGGGTCAGAGCTCCACATCAGGGTACTATCTCCCTCTGCCTGACACTTAACTGTCACCGCTGTGCCACCCAGAGGAGATTGCGGGTGACAGAGCACGCCGTCAGCTGGCTTTAGGAAAACAGATGTGTCACCTACGACCTCTGCTTGCACCTTTTAGTGGAGGTGCTACACCTGACATGCACGGATGAAATAAACAAACAAATATCAGGAGGTTGGGGGTTCAAATCTCCAAATCCTCCCCTACTGCCAAAGCATCTTTCTGAGTCAGTGTCCTGCTGCTATCAGGACGGATTAGCTCGATGGCATTACAGCAAAATGAGACAATTACTGTGCAGAAATGGCAAATCGTGACTGCGCGGCAGCAGGTGCGTCGCCTGTCAACCGTGGAATCTCTAAATTGACAAAGAGAAAACAATCAGAAAAGGGCACCCTGACTTCATTTGTCTTCATCTGTCTGCTGCTTTAGATACCGTTTCTGTTCATCTTCTACGAAGGAGCATCGCCGCGTGAACAAAGACAGATGGACCAAACAGGTGCTAATATGATTCCAGTGGAATATTTGCATTTTTTCAGCCTCTGAAAACGCGGCGAGACAGCGAGGCTCAAACACAGAGTGATTGAAGCCCCGGACGAACAAAAACAGCTATCATGCTCGATTTGAACCTGCTGTTGTGGTGACTGAAGTGGAAGACAATTAATCAATTTAATCAGCAACTATCGAAAAATTATGACTTTTCAAACATTCACAGATTTTCTGCTTTTCTCTGTTTCACATCATTTTAGCTTTTATATATATCTCGTCTCTGGCTTTGGGGATGTCGGATTAGGTCAAAGGTCAAGATTTCTATTGATTATGTTTCTGTTGGAAACTGTTTACATTCCGAGTGTTGACCTTTGACCTTTAATGACATTTTTTGAGTGAGACTTGAGTAAATGTTTGGCCTGTGTTATTTGTTGGTTGTGATGCTTCGGTGAGCCCACAGCTGAGGTGAGATACATCAAACCTCTGTTCTGTAATTAAGCGATATCACATGAGAGGATGACTGATTCAGTTGTAAACGAGGCCTCGGATGTTTTTCGAGAGCTGCTGCCGGGCAGGGGATTTCTCGGTTACTCAAACATTGCGAGCCTTCGATTTTCTCTCTGTGGTGGGTCTTTAGGATTTTTTGTTTCCGTATTCTGCATCACATTTCTTTCTCCCTCTCCATCGGGTTCTGTTCGGGGATTGTTTGGCGGATTCCCCACTGAAGCTTCCCCAGAATGCAGCAACAGACCGAATTCGTTCACGCTTCCCAGTTCTGTTAATAAATCACTTCAACGTATCTTGTTGGTGGTGTGGTCGAATGTGCTTCGACTATTTACCTCCCTACAACACATCCTTAGAGGCATAATCTAATCTAAGAGAAGAAAAGGTGAAGAAATGTATGAAAGGTATTTTTGATCTGACTTAAAGCTCCAAAAGAAATATTTCTGCTGTTTTGTGAAGTATACACTCATCCAGTCAGCCCAAATCACAATCTGCTCCACAATTACAATTTGTCCAAATCTATTTCTGGCATCTGCTACAAACTCTGCAGTAAAACCTGCTCAGACTCGACACTGTTTTTTCACCTCACACAGTCTTCAAACTTAAAAAAATCAAACAGTTTGCTCGCTGTACTCCTTAAGGCCACGAAAATGCAACGTTTGTTTGTTTGTGCAACTTTGAGCCAAAACTCTGTATAAATACATCAGGAATTGTTTTTTTCAGCAGCTCGACCTTCATGACTGACAGCCGTGACTGACAGGCAGGCCTTACTCTAAAACCTCACAAGCTGTTTGGTTGGAGGCAGGTCTCGGATCAAGCTGACCCCGCTCATTCTCATTTCCTGTCATAGCTCCGGTTCCAGCAGGCAGCCGGGAAGGAAGAGGAAGAGGAAGACGAGTGAGCCTGACGAAGACAGTCTGGTTTATACATGAACCCCTGCATGAATTAAACATGTAGACAATTCGAGGAACTCCAAGCACAGACCTTCTGAAACACAAACAAGATGAGTGAGCTGCACGGAGGCAACTGTGAACCAAAAATAAAAAGTAAACCTGTCACAACACCAGCGCGTGATGCCGGCCCGCTGTGGGTCGACCAGAACATGAATAAAAAAAGCTTCAACTCATATCTGCAGCGTAAGGACAGCTGAACATCAAACTTCAGTTACTCCAGATCGTGTGGGCGACATGACTGTTTATTAAAATTCATAACTCTGACCTACAGTTGTGACGCTTCTCCACTCGAGTTAATCAGTAACTGCTACAACGTTGGTCGGGGTGATGTGAATCATTCTCTGGAGTTTCATTAAAAACCAACAGACATAAACAAAACAGAGACAGACCGACACATGCGATCACACTGTATCTAACATCAGAGGTAAATATAAAAGGTGAGTACACGACGCCTACTCTGCAGTCATCACATGGTAAATAATCCCCAGTGGAAACAGAAATCAATCACTTATTCAGTTAATTATTTCATGCAAAATGCTTCAACGCTTCTGTAAAGTGCAGTGCGAAAGAAACTGCCAAACCATGACAGTAAAAGTCTGTAAAATTTGCCATTAAGTATTTTAAAACCTTAATTTATAAGCCATGAGGGAATTCATAAAGAATAAAGTAGAATTTTATATTAGATACTGTATCTAAACACTGTAAAATTTAATGGCATATTCTACTGTCATGATATTTTCACTGTTTAATAGCTACAAACAATTTAAAACATGGAATAAAACCCCAACCATAAATGTGAAATCAACCATATTAATATCCTATTATATTAGAAAAATCTAGACTTATTACGGTAAAATACCATTTTTTTGTTTGTTTGTTTTTTTACATCAAAACATCTGTTTTTTAAGAGACATATTTTAGCCTATAATTATACAAAATTTTAAGGGAATTTATACAGGATATAGTATTTTATATTAGAGACAGTAAAACACTGTAATAATGGTGTTATTGGTGTATTTTACGGTCTTTTACTGTAATGGTTAGGCAGTTTATCACCATAAAATCTGGAGACTGAATGAGATGACATCAACTGTACTAATATCCTTAGTTAGTTATACTGGCAACCACAGCTGACAGTTTTTTACTGTAAAAAGAAGTTTTTTTTACAGTGTGGAATACAGGAAGGTAAAAGTGAGTTTTAGGTGGGTTTATCATCCCTAATCACAAGCTAGCAATCTTAGTGACCCAATTCTAGGCAGAAACTCCCTCAGCACATTTCTTTTTCAACCGTGTCCCGCACCATATGGCAGCCAGCCCGACTCCGTGGGAGCCGTGGTGGGAGTTTGGGACAGCCAAGAAAACGACAAGCTTCAGTCTGCCAGTAAATTTCTGATACGAGGAGAGGATATTCCTTCTTCAAAAGGAAAGAAAAAAATAGGGTTGACCCGGCTCAGAGCACAAAGCCCCCCCCCCCCCCATCTTCCGCTTGGTGAGCATCTTCTAGTATGATAATGACGCAAAAGGAGGATCTCAACAGTCACAAGCTCCCTGCAGCATCCTCTGCAAACCCACCTCCATCGACCAGCAGGGCTGTTGCCTAGTTACCTGGCTCTGCAGAAGTGCAGTGAAGCATCGTGGGCCAACGTGGGGACCACTTCACTACCCACACCTACTGTGTTACCAAGAGGGAGAAGAAGAAGAAGAAGAAGAAGAAGAAGTGTGTCAAGTTTTGTTTTCTTCTAACAGAAGTTATAAAAATGTAACACAGACTGAGCCATGTTGCTGAAATCAATAATAATGAGCTTTAAAATTTGATTTCTTCCAAATTACTAGCTACACCTAAAGAAAAATTCACCTTTATTAACTTCAGAGGATGCAGTTTGCTGTGTTGTTGAGCTGTATTGCGTTATATAGTGTTATATAGTGTTTCTATTCCTTTTGATACCTCGGTGCATTTTATCAACAGACAGGTGAGTTATATTCAGTCCAGTCTGTGCTCGAACCGGATAAAATGTGGTGATATACAAACCCTGACATCGCAGCTATTTCTATTCTTTATTTTTGTGGGCTTTCTGGTTGAGCTGAGGCGATGGAGAGAGGCAGCATGACATGACTCTCCTGAGAGGAACAAAAGTAAAAAAGAAGGTCCAGCATCGTCCAAGTGTATTCTAAAAAACCAAGCATCGACTAAGAGCGAAAAGTCGACGTGTTGAGGATAATAAATCCTTTCACATATGACATTAACCTTGGTTATTAAGAGCACCTGTAATATATAAAGTGGTTGCTTGTGGTGACAAAGCCACAAAGAATGACCTCTTTCTCATTTTGATGTAGAATTTCAGCATCAGCTCATTGTGTTTTGGGGTTTTTCCTGCAACATTTACTTTTTTCTTCTGGAATGTGTTATAGAAGTTGTAGAAACTGTTGTGTTACTTATCGACCAGCAGATGCAGTAACAATCAATATTTGAAGCTGACATAACAGTATAAGGGTGAAAACACAGAGCAGAGTTCATAGAAGTCAGAGCACAGTTTTAGAGTTTGCTGTTGTTGTCTAACTGACACATGTAGTTGACTGACTGACCCGAAGTCATTCAGGATCTCAGCGGAGATCACCATAGAGAAATGGAAACGCTATTAATAACAACTCTGGCAAACGATACACGCAGCAGATCTAATATGACACCTCTAGAGGCAGATTTCAATCCCACAACACTGTTATTGTGTTCGGTTGTGATTATTAGTCTCTTATATTATCTTCCCTCCAGTCGGAGGCTCATTCATGTTTAAACAGAGCCCCTCGCCGTGATAATTTTCACAGGCAAACGCATCTCCTACAATGCCTCTGCTGCTTTATCGACATGAAATAGATTTCAATTGCTTTGAATTTCAAACATGACACGGAGCCAGCCAATGTGCCCGAGAATTGATTTCATGGTTCACTTCAAAATAAAGCGAGCAGATTGTAACACGGGGTTCATTAGCATATACATGAAGAAGGTAGCTCTTATAATAACAAGGCTTGTCTCCATTAGTATGAGTGTGTTTGATTGACGGTGTATTCCCATTAATTATCCAGCCTGCACCAAACTGTCAAGATCTTAAAATAATGGCAGCATTTCATCACTAAATTTAAAAATAATGAGTGCTATTAAAATTTATATTTTAGCAGAAGCAGGTGATGAACAGCCAAATAACAACATGGTTAATCTTCTTATAATTACAGGAAAGTTTGTATCTCAGGAAAGTTTTGAATTTAGATGCACGTAACAATATTATACAATACGAGCTGTTTAAATTGGTGTGAAAGGAATAGTTTGATATTTTCGGGAAGTGTATCGACTTTCTTACCAACTGTTAGACTTTCATGTCTCTATGCTAAAGGTAGCAGTCAGTTAGCTTATCACAAAGGCTGGAAGCAGGTAGGAACAGCTAGCCTGCTTCTGTCCTGTTTTAGATGTTTTGTTTGTTCAGCATGTTTTCCACCCATCTCTTAACCGGGGTTGCGTGGTGGTGGCAGCAGGTGTAGCAGGGCGTTCCAGTCCCAGTCCGTCCAGCAGGTTCTGGGTCTCCTACCAGTTGGACGTGCCCAGGGGACCCAAACCCACTGAGCTCCCTCTGAGTGTCCGAGTTCCTCTTTCTTCAGTCGTTTATGTCCGCAATCTCATCCTTTCGGTCGCTTCCCAAAGCTCATGACCACAGGTAACGTAGATGGACTGGAAAATTGAGAGCTTCGCCTTCCAGCTCAGCTCCCTCTTCCCCATAACTGTCCAGTACAACGTCCACAGTACTGTACCAACCCTCCGGTTCATCTCACGCTCCATTTCCCCATCGCTCATGAACAAGACCCCAAGATACTTGAACTCCTTCACTTGGGGCAGCAACGCCCTCCCAACCCGGACACCAGGCGTTCGACTGTGGAAGGTCACCTCGCCGGCATGTTTTGGGTGTAAAACAAGCGGCACATATTTAATGCTCTAAAGGGTTGACAGACCAACATCAACCAGGGCTTACATTTGGCAGACATGTAGAAAAACGGTGCTGCTTCCTCTTTAAGGAAGAAGCCTGGATTGATCTGTTCACATTGTCAAGCCCTGAGAATTGACGAGGCCTCCATCCATCATGTACGGCTCTTCATGGTGGCAGCTTTGTCATTAATAAAGGCGCCCTTTGGCGGCCGCCACCTTCTGTAACACCGTACGGCCTTCCATTATAGTTTTTTTTCCCCTCCACCTTTTGGTGGCCAGAAGATGAAAAGAGTTTACCAAGCATGAAAACTGATGACCTATTTCATTCGCTATAATTTCACAAGAAGTAGAGCTCTAATAAATGAACCTGGCAGAGCTTTTGTGCTTTCTATTACTGAATAAAAAAAAGGCGGTCTGTCCTGTACAATACTCTACCTGCCTTTAATGCTGCAACCCGATAAACCCTCGCCGCCGCTCTGATACTTTCCATGCTTTAGGTGTATGGAGATGAAGCTGCCAAATGAATGATTTGATTTGAAAGTACATCAGGACTCAGCTTAGCTGAAGCGAGCTGGAAGGAACAATTGGGCCTGATCTCCCTTTTACTGCAGCGCCAGAATATATTTTATTTCCAAGGCCTCGCTTTTCTTTTTGGCTCTAAAAGCATGTCGCTGCAGTGCTTTTGAGCACCTTTGTTGTCTTTTACTGAGAGTTTCAGTTCAGTGCTTCATTTAAAAGAGGTAAAGGGAGAATCTGGACAGTTTTCCTGATCGCTGTCTCCTTTCTTTTTTTATCAGACACAGAAAGAAAATCTGGTAGTTCCCCTCGCCGCTTGCTCTCCATATGTTGGACCGCAGCCAAGGATTGCAAACACATGCCGCCCATCCTGCAAGAATAATTCCACATATCAAAGCGATCGGTTACCTTTTTTAATCCCAACTTCAACCTGTACATTATAATCCTCCGGGCTACTTTTCGTGTTATTGTTATTTAATTCATGACACCAACAGCAGCAGCAGCAGCATCTACATTCTTTTATCATCACACAACTGATTTCACGGCGAGCGGAGACGACTTCAAAGTTGTGTAACGGATTAAGATGTTACACGGGTGGTGCGAGCATCCTCAAATAACAAGCTGCGGGAGTAATTGAACACTTATGAGGCTCTGCCGCTGTCCCTCGGAGCCTTTTCGAAATGAGTATTTAGTCACAAAAGCATAAAGCCTTAAAAAGCCTCTTATTCCCCTCCAACACCTGCACCACGGCAGCGGCTTTGCCAAAACTTTTGTTTTCAAAGACTTCCACTTCAAGGGTAAATAAGTAAATAACAGCTTTTTTGTCATTTCCAGCTCATAGTTGTCATTGTTTTTATTCTTGTTGGAATAAAGAAGGAGGGTTTAGAAACAGAGGTGACTGAGTTCACAAGATCTGTGTTTAACTACCTTGTGTTTTTTTTTTGTCAGACACAAGCTATAAATCATAATGCGGCAAAACGTTGAGTCCTCATCATCTGTTCTGCATTAGCAATGCATCATGGGGGATGCTGTAGTCCCACAAACCACAGGTAAACATACTCAGCAATGGCCATAACTACTAAAAATCCATACGACATGCTAACTGTTAGAACTGTCTGAGCAGAACAGAAGAATCTGTAACGGTGTCTCCTACTCAGCTCCTCCATTTACTGCGATGTGTACTACAGTCACACGTGGTATTTAGTATGCATGCTGTCCAGTTCACTTCATTTTGTCACTTTTCCAGCACACTGCAGCCTCAGAGTGAGGATGCAGTGTGAATTTTGAACACGCTGACTGTATATTAGGGGTATTCGCACACATGAGAGCACTTCAGGCACACGTTAACACGCTACAGCATCCTAAAAATTAGTCCTGTGATAGATGAAGACTGTAGCTACATGGCTGGCACATCTTGGTGAAACTAATGCAGAAGTGCCAAAAACTGTAGTTCCTCAAACGTCCACTTGAGGCTGCCTCCAGAATGAGTCAGTCCCTATGTTCAAATGTCCAACTTCACAGCAGAAATAAACATGTTTACAGTCTGGTACAAGAAACAGTTCTGGTCTCTATAGCTAAGTTTGAAAAGATGATCTACGTCTTTGCTGATATTTAGATTAAGAGCCAAGACGGCGGTGGCCAGAGACACAGATTTTGAGCTTCAAAGAGGCTCTTCAGAATCCTGTCACGCATATGCCGTCCATTCTTTATACCGTCAGTGGGCGAAACTAACAAACTGAATTGAAAAATTAAAACTGCAGAGCGGTACTGCTTAAAAAATTTATTGTAAAAATCCTGTAAAACAAGGAGCTTCCGGCGAAAGCAACATCCGCTGCCCACCGAGGGAACCGCTGCTACCAATTAGACATGCTCGACGCTTGTAAATAACACATTAAAGCTTCAGTGTGAATTTTGTGACAGTTTTTCCTCTTCGGTTTGTGCCTGAAACTTCCACTTCAGCCCCTAAAGATCAGACTGTACAGCACTCCATACACTCTGCATCCTCGCTGTGTTTTTCTTTCAGTGCACGGGGGGAGTCCTGCTTATGTAACATGAGTCCAATTAGGGAGCCGGGTCACCCGGAGGACCAGCCGTCTACATATATACACAGCAGCTTTCCTCGCAGGGTGCGGCCTTTCTTTTGCTCTTTGGCGGCTGAATGCGAATGGCACAAGTCAGACTTCCAGCCGCAGCGGTGGACAGGAAGGCTGCTCGGCTGCTGTGGCGTCTCACGCATGACCTCACCCACTGGGTTAGCATAAGATATACATAGATGATCCGCAAATATACAGCCCAGCAGCCGAGGATGTGGCTTTTGGAAGAGGGGGTTTAATAGGGGAGAAGACATCTACAGCCTCCAAATGTGTTTATATCTTCATATTAGTCTGTTTGTCAAAGGTGCAGCTACAAATAACTGGGTTAAAATGATCCAATTTGGGACGATATAATAAACTAAAATGCCAAACAGTCCCAAGTTCCAGTTTCCTAAATATGAGGATGTCCTGCTTTTCTTTGCCTGATGTTTGACTGCTTGTTGAATTAATCAACAAAAGTGCCAAAAATATCTGAATGGAGCATCTCAAATGTGATACTTGTGTTTTATGTCGAAATAAATGAAATATCTGAGTTTTGGTCTGATACTGGACGAATTTGAGAGAATCTTCTGGAGCTTTCTGACAGTTTAACAACTCACAGATGATGAAAATAATTGATAGTAGATCTAGAAATCTCTTATTGATGGATTTAATGGCACTATATAGGAAAAGAGATTAAAGGGTAACGTATGAAGACAATGACGGAGTGAAGATGCTAAATCCTCCGAGATATAAACTTTAACTTAATCTGGACACCACCTGGGTGGTGAAGTCACTCAAGCCTCCGCTAGAAGAACAAGGTTATAGTGTCCATATGTTCCTACACTAACCTCCTGGCAGGGAGTCATGGAAAAGATCAGCCAGTTGCTCCATGTATCATGAAGAGTGTCAAAGGACATGAGAGATTAGGTGGGGCGAAAGCTCAGCGGCTAAAGGTCGCTCTTACTACAAGCTAAGAAGGTCACCACAGAACATCTCTGCTGGCTCTGCCCAGCTCCTGTTCTGGCACAACACCAACTCTGTTCCCCTGGCCCAAAAACTTTGTCTTCTTCGTGGTGGTCCAAATCACCTGTTGGTACAAACACTAACACTCCCCCGCCCTGTGAGCTCATAGTCTGGGCAGCCCAGCTAACAAACTGAGCTAACATTAGCTAACAGCAGCTACAGTTTACTCCACTGTCCATCAGGAAACTCTCTTATAATATGATGACACAAATGATCCGACAACAGAAGGCAGGATCAAGCGAGAAAACGACTTTGCGGATCCATAAAACAGATCACAGACAAGTGTTCCTGAAAGACACCGTTTTAATTTGGAGGCACCAGCGAGATAAAAACAAGGAAGCGTCTTTGTTCGAGTCACAATGAAGAAACAAAAGGTCACATTTTGATTCTTAAAGAACGCAAACAAACCTGCAGCAGACCTCGAGGAGGAGGAGGAGGAGGGGGTCTTTTTTCATTAGAGCTCAGAGCGCCGACAAATTGGATTACGGCGGCATTTAGAGAATTAAAAAAAAAAAAAAACATTGTGTGGAAAATTGATCAGGATGAAATGAGATAACTTTAAAAAAGCCCCCCCCAAAAACTCCTGCTCTTCTTTCATCTTCATGATTCACAGCCTGCAGGGAGAGATCTGTATCTGAAAAATAATATCTCCGCCCGACTGTTTGATATCTCTAATGTGGACAGATTTACAAGAAACACAGAGGTTCACCCTCGACGATGGGTTCACATAAAAACACCTCTGTCACTGTAAATGCTGTGGAGAGGAGCTCAAACACTGCCACAGGCTTCTTCTTCTTCCTTCGTCTTCTCCAGACTGATTAATGGCGGCCCCCTTGTTTTTTTGTTTTTTTTTACACCAGAAATACAAAGACGGGGTTATTTGAGGGATTTGGGCCAGCTGTGGTACATTTCTAGCTCCAGTGTGAGAGAGAGTGGCTGTTATGTAAAGCCTCCACCCTTTCAGGGTATGTCGGGGCAGATCGGTAATAGCAGCGGAGGATTTTTAGGACAGGAGTGTGAATCCTTCTGCAGCACAAAAATCTTCAAAGTGAAATTTATACGCCAAGACTCCAGCAAAGGATAATTATGTCACACCATTTGTTTTCATTTCCTGCTCGGAGTTTGAAGCCAAGTTTGTACAACATCGTTTCAGGACAGAGGATCTGCACTGCAGACGATATCCACGAGCAGCTGGTGCTTTAACTTCAAGGAAGTTTGTGTCGTGTTGCACAGCAGGTGGCGATAATGCTTCTTGTGTAAATGAACACGCACATTCGAGACAAAAAAAAAGATCTTATTTGGTCACATTTGAATTTATTCTGTGTACAGAGATTGAGAGGATCGGTGCCTCATTAAAGGAGCTACCTGTCTGCAGCTTTTCTCGCCAGTTCTGGAGAGGATTTTGTGAATAATGAGGCGAGACACTGGCAGTAAATTCATCTCGGCCTACAGAAACTTTTGTTTCTCATGGAAGATCTCTGACCTCAGTAAGAAAAACAACTCAAAGAGTAAGAAAGGTCTGTGTTTGTTTAAGTGAGTTTCTACTGTAGCCCTGATATCTTTGATATCTATCTCCCTCTCTACCTTCAAAAACCTCCTGAAGACCTCCAGCTCTTCAGAGAAGACCTCCACTCCAGCATTACCAACAAGTGGACATCATAAATCTGTCCCTCCACTTATCGCTGCGCTAACACGCCCTCCTCCATTATTAGAAATCTGATGTCGTATGATAGTCAGACGAATTTGACTCGAACAAATTAAGACCTTCAAGATTTCATCCCAGCGAACAGTCACACAACCGGCCAGATTAATTAAGGTTAAAGTCAAAATCAATCCTGATTAGCATGTACTTGATTAAATTGGCCAGAGTAATTAAATAGCTCCTCTCCTCAGTCAGGAGGAGGAGGAGGAGGAGGAGGAGGAGGAGGAGGAGGAGGAGGAGGACGAGGACGAGGACGAGGACGGGAGCAAAGTGAGAAAAATCTTCATGCTGTTCAGGCGTCGAGCCAGCTGAACTTCCTCCACGCAAAGTGGGCAGACTCTGAAGAAGCTGGCGGGAGATGAAGACGGACAAGTCGAACTCCTTCTGCTCCTTTCATTGAGGCTTCAGTGAGTTTGGAGCCACGCCCGGTGAAACGGACTTTACCTTGCGTGCATCATTAATCGCACATGAATCGAAATGTGTTTGAAGCGCGCACCTTTCAGGGGAATAATGAAGTCGTCAGGTGTGCACCTCTCACAGGAACCTTGGAAAGACACGTGATTATATCAAAGTTCAAATAAAAAGGCAAGAATGTCAAACCAGAACAAACTCAGGCGCAGCTGTTATTTTACTAGAAATTCACTAATGATGTGACCTCATTCTTTCTGCATCTGAGGCACAAAAAAGGAGTTTTGTTGATATTCTTCACTAAGTTGACCACAGTTACTTTGTGCATGTGCATGTAGCATCTGTTGCTAATTAATAGCAACAGTAACATCTTAGCATGTAAGCATGCATATAAATTTTTAGCTTAGCATAACTAGCCAATGTTTAGCGTGCTGTCATGCTAAAGTTAGCGTGCTATGATTTAAAAAAAAAACTGAGGTTAACAAAGATTCCAATCATTACTGTAGCAGGTTAACATATCAATGATTACCATGTAGCATCTAGTGCTAATTAGTAGCTATAGTAACATCTTAGCATGTAGCTTAGTTTCACAAGCTAGGTTAATTATGTTTTCATGCTAATGTTAGCATGCTGTATTAGAAATAATCTCAACCTGTCAGCTAAATGCCTTGCTAGCTTTTTAGCATGCCAGCTAACCATAGCATGTTAACGTACAAGCGCATGAATTCACGTTAATGTTAGTGTGCTATGTTACCATGTAGCATGCATTGCTAATTTGTAGCTATAGTAACATCTTAGCATGGGTTCCGATTTATATCTTAGTAAGCTAATGCTTATTATGTTTTCATGTTAATGTTAGCGTGCTTCAGTAGAAGTTTGAGAACTTAATACAGAGAGACTTTATCTCTAATACCTTCAGGTTACCAGAAAAAAAAAAACTCTTTACAGAGCCGAAACCGGCAATCAAGCTTCTAATGACCTGCAGAGATTTTGATATACGCCTGCACGGCTCTGGGCTTAAACCTTTAAACATCCGTATAATAAAACTGGCTCAAGCAAGAAGCAGCTGGAGCGGCCCGTTACCACTCCCTCTGCTCCGACACAGCGAGGTTCAGGTTGCAAAAAAGGTGTCCGATCACACACTGGACGTTGTTCTTAGTGAGTTATCTCGTGCCTCTGATCTGAACCGCCGTCCTGTTCAAACAGATAAGAGTGGATCAAAATAACCACCAACGGTGCACTGATAGAGGAAAAACAGCGCGGACTTACAGCAATGCATGGCTGACGTGAGGTCAGATGCAGGTTAAGAGCTTGGAAACAGTCCTGCGTAACGTACACAAGTATTATCAGAAAGTTGTAGTACAAAATGAGAAATAATGAGCATTCTAATGTATTCAGCTGCAGTTTAGTTAGTATTTATTTCACTTCGTGTGCTTAAAAGTGGATTTAAACATTGAGAATCCCACTGAAAGCTCCAGAAAGGCTAGTAAATGTTGTTTTGTCATATACATTTCATGCATCGACGTAGCTGCATCACCTTCGTCACTCGTCACGAATACGACGACGTCCATGTTTCACACAGTCAGCGATTACTCCCAGCAGTGATGTCACAGTGTACTGACACACCCTGAGGTACATCTGTGCATCACTGCTGCAGCAAAGCAAGCTCTTTAATGCTCTCTCTCTCTCTCACTCTTCATTCCTAATTGGGCTGGTAGTAGTCAGATACTCCTAACTACTGCTACAGCGCTCTGCTAAGGTATGTGCATACTGATGTAAAGGTAACCATGGCAACAGCAGACTGTTTCACATAATGGTATTCTTTGACTCTCACCTTCGTTGTAACATCATCAGTCCGTGCGGGGTCACAAAACGCCTACATTATTACACCGTAAGATGCCCACAGACCTACATCTCGTCCGTCTAATCAGCTCTGATTGTTTTTCTTCTGACGGATCCAGATACTGTAACACACTAACACTTATCTAAATATCCTCCTGAGTTGCAGGACCGAGGCTCTTTAAACGCATATCACATTTTTAAAAAAGCGTGGCGTGGATTTTAACCTTGGAGCTTCATTAAAGTTCTTTAAACTGCACCGAGGGAGTTTCACTCCGCTCAATGCCAAGCCTAAATTAGCCTGCACAAATTATTTGGCAGGTACTGATGCGTGTTATTACATTACAGGACAATCTGGAGTCATGTATTAATTCATTTCCTCATTAAAAGAAATATTTTGTTTTTTCTCTCAGTCAAATGCAGAATTTGGGGGGGAGGGGGGGGGGGGGGGGCTTCTCTGTGTTCGTCTTTGTCGAACCCCCGGCGAGCTGGATTACCACCACTTCCACTTTTACAGTAAAAAAAACACCGGGACGTCTTATATAACGCTGAGTGAGCTGCCAGGTGAATTACAGTTGGGCACTTGATGGAGGGAAATGTTTATAGACGGAGCAGCTACGCCTCGAACAGAAAACCCCCATGTCGGGCCCAGCGGAGAGGCCGCCTCGCTGACTGGAGCGTCCTCATCAGCAGATCTGGAGCGCTGCCACGGTCAGGCTGGGTCACAACTCAGAGGGAGCTCACTTTAATCAGAGGCACACTTCCTTTCCCACCACCACCACCACCACCACCACCACCTCCTTTCAAGCGCACAGAGTGGATTGTTGCGAGCATGAAAGGAAACACACTTGATGGAGCAAGAAGCTCCGTGGGACTCGCACGCTGCAGAAAGAAGATTGATCCGATACCCACACCGATGACGATGTTTGTTCAGCTGGAATGGGCGATATCGACTGATGCTCGCTGAGCAGCGGGCTGGAGGACAAAACACGACAGAGGAGTTCAGTTAGACTTACTCGTGCCTTCTTTTTGTGACCTCATCACCTAATTTGCACAATTGGCTATGCGCATGCACGCTGTAGGATGGTGTGTCGGTTCTGACTCAGTGAGCAGCATCAGTAAAAAGACTTGAACTTCCCAACACTATTGAACAAAGTTGGTCTACGCTGCTGGATTTTAAAATAAGAGTACTGGTTGGTTGAATATTTAGATCTCCTTTGTGAGATTTGTTTTGTTCTAATACAGAGAATAATTGGTTTAGTTGAACCAATGGGGATGATTTTAAAATTACGTGATGCTCTGGAGCTCTATGGGGTCCAGAGGTTAAAGTTACATAACTTAGGTAACAGCTAATTACTTCATTGACACATAAATAGCACACTAGTACATTATGGATACTGAAAAACCTTGCTGTATGCTTATCATTTATATTTAACCACATTCTGAATTTTCCATTAGCCTGTTTGTATTTTCTGCACTACATCCAAATCTAGATCACTGGATCGGAGTGTGATGATCTCTCACCCACACGGATCATTCAGTAGTTGCACTGCTGAAAGACAAACACTACATACAGTGTTGAATCGTCTTCCTGTTGCTTCATTATAACGAGGAGAACGAAAGCTAATTTCTGTGTCATTTACAGACCATTATCACAGGAGGAAAACTCTGTATTTAGACTCCACCGCAGACCTCTTACTGATGTAATTACAAGCCTCTTACCAGAGGAATTACTTTAATATTTCTCAACTCGCGCCTGACTTTTAAAGCCAACGCTCGGTGTACATCAAGATTTCAGGCACGACACCTCGTCTTGGCACAGAACTGCAATCAAAGTTGGCATTTCTATTTAGTGAACCAGGATCTGTCCTGAACCTTCATCAGGGTTCCTCGGTTTCCTGTACTTAGCTTAGCTATGTTCTAGTCATATTTTAAAATTACTTCAACACAGCCTTTTCAATATAAAATACTGATCTTGATTTGGTAAAAATTAGAGGCTCTATAGCTGGATATAATTCTAAAAAAGACCTGTAACCAACAATAATAATTCAGCTTGCGGGTTTTCTGTCCCATAATTTAACTCTTTTGGTTCAGTCCCGCAGCCCTCAGTGTTTTTTGTTGTAGTTTTTCCTCCGTGAAAAAGCTCTAAAAAGCCACCATACAGCACAGTGAAGCATTTAGTAGCTAAAGAGATCAATATTTCCAGCAAGAGATGGTGAAAACCAAAACAAGAACAAAAACAAAATCTGAGGCGTCATTCGGCTTAAATCTGCCAGAAATTCTCCAACTGAATGCAACTAAAATCTGTTAACTAATGTTCATTATCTCAACATGTAATGGTAGGTGGTAGGTAGAGAGAAATAATACTGTCAGTGTTGTGTTAACAGCTTGTAGACAAGTATGACAGATGACAAAAGTCAAACAGAACTTCAACTTCAGTGGAGAAAGATTGCTTTTCTTACACAAGGTGTTTTTGAAGTCAATTAAAGCAGAGGGCTTTGGATATTTTTACACCGATGAATCACAGCTGCCGTCACTAATAATGAAGTCTGCGTTGTTGTTTTTAGTTATCAAACTAGACACCACAAATGTTTCCTCGATACGGAGATGCCAATCCTCTCGTTAGGTGTCGTGTAAGTCACCATCAAAGGGTAAAACACACAAAAAACAGGCTGAAATAAACTTTACAGTCGTCTCTTTTTGTTCTGTCAATGTCGCTTTCGCCTTGGGGATCATCAGTATCATCTGAGAGCCCTCATAGATATACAACATCGCCCCAGACTCATCACTCATGCTATCAAAACATAAAATCACACCACAGAGACTTAAATATGTACACAGCAATAAAACTTGTACCTGAAATTACACGTCCAGCGGGTGAAATATTACAAGGTTTACAATTTACAGGGTTCATCAGATACATTTCAGTGTGAGAGTCAGTGTCATCCAACTTAATATCCTCAACTGTGATTCCAGAAAACTAATGAAGGCGTCTGATATTAGCTAATGAAATGTCAGGCCCCAAAATTAAGCCTATGCAGGTGGTTATTAACCATGAATAATTAACCGTTGTGGTGACAGGCGCAGAATAACAGAGTGTGATAACAGACCCATAGGAACCAGTACAGCAATGTGTGGTACACTCGTGGGGAGCAAAACGAGACAGGCCTGTACCTCGGCGTCTCGCAGTGACATCCTGCTGATTTGTAATTTTTCAGGAGAGAGCAGTTTAGCACATCGGATCTTGTTCTGGGAGGTCCGCTGATTAAAATCGTCTCGGCATATTACCCAGTGGCCACTTTGCGGTAAAAGCCACAAACAAAAACATTAAACCGACGGAGAAGATCTGTAAATCATCGGGCTCCAATTAAACTCCTTCAGGCAATTGCTGCTGAAACAACAAGTTGATTAATTAAAGAGCCAAAATGAATTGATTCTTAACATTGTTAATTTAAAAAATGTCATTTTATCTCATTTATTTTATTTTAAATTGAATTTATTTATGTTTTGGGCTGCTAGTCGGTCAAAACAAGTCATTTGAAACCTTCATGGCTGTAAAGTGAAGTGCCAAAAACTGCAGTTCCTCAAACGTCCACCTGAGGCTGGCTACAGAGCATAGAACCCATGTTAAAATGTCAAACTTCACAGCAGAAATAAACAAGTTTACAGCCTGGTACAAAAAACAGTTTTGGTTTCGTTCTTTGCTAGCCACCGTTGTTTGTCGTTGTAGCTGCCAGTAGTTCCTCACAGGACGCCGACCGGTCTGAACCGCTACCGTATGTTTGGACACGAGCATAGCTTGAAGACCAGAGGACTTCTACAACAGAGACTACTAAAACACCATCAAGGATCTGACTCACCCAACGGTGGTGTTGGAAAATTCGTTAACATTCTGATTGCATGGTTCAGATATGCTATTATACACACTTTGTATCGAGGCTAACGCAGCCTGCATCAGTCGCAACCATGGCAACAATTTGCCTCAATTGGAAGAAGTAATAGATTAATGAAATAGATAATTACTATATGCAGCCTCAAAACTAATGAGAAATACTTATTGTGTTGCTAACTAACCATCATGTGTCATCGGCTTTCAGCTATCTGTGGATGCCACGCAGAGATACAACAAGGATGTTTAATAGACCATTGAATTCTGCAAAAATCCTGCTAATTACCGAGCTCTGTTTCCATCAGTGAGCTTTTGTATGATAATCCGATTAAAGGGGGCTTTTTCTCATCCAGAGATGCAACACACAGGCTGACCAGATGCATGCAGAGCTCCAAATTCAGCTAAAAAGAGAAGCTTGCAGCCGAAGGCGACAGCAGTGCAGACGGGGCCGCTGTTATCGAGCTTTCACACGCTGCAAAGAAGAAGATGTACATTGATGGAAATCAGTGTTTTAAGACTCTCATCCTATAATTCAAACACCCAGAAGCAAGCGTTTGCCTTTAACATAAAGACGGTTGAAGTTTTAACAACGGCACATAGCAGAACGTGCTAATGTTAATAGCACTAAGTGCACATCCTAAGTGTTTTTTCATTAAAGAGCAAATGGATGAAAAAATATCTTCCTCTCCAGAAGACACACGTCTTCTCCTCCTCCTCCTC
Source organism: Nibea coibor (assembly GCA_023373845.1). Lineage (NCBI taxonomy): Eukaryota > Metazoa > Chordata > Actinopteri > Sciaenidae > Nibea > Nibea coibor. The sequence continues at coordinate 15,419,968 of CM041731.1, forward strand.
CTTCTCCCCCCTAAGTGGTGCGTCAGCAGTCAGCCTCGTCCCTCCAAACAGCAGCGGCAGGATTAGACAGCAGTGTTGCCATACAAGGCTGGAGCCAGAGTTGCCCCTGTTAATAGCTGCTGTGAGATTAAGGGAGGTAGACAGGGCAGAGACAGCTCATAAAGACGCAGGCTGATCTAAGGCATACAGGCGGGAGGAGAGAGGAGAGGAGAGGAGCCGAGGGCTCGGCCAAGACGCAGGGATACCCCCGATAAACCTGGACTATAACTCTGGCTGACAGCAGCCACTGATGCCAGGGTGGGTCAGGATTATAAAGATCGTGTTTTTACCTCTGAAACTGGTCAGAAAATACATCAGCAGCTCTGTTGGTTGAACACACGTGCTGAGATGCTGAAATAACCTGATTTCATGAAGTGTGTTTGTTTTAAAAGCTTCTAAAAGTGTGTGTTATATTCAAAATAACCTAATTTACAGAAAATAATGTTGAATTTTTACAGTCGTTTTCTGTTTTTTTCTAAATAATTACAAAATATATTTTATTTTACATGTAAAGTTACATAATTTATACAGAATTTTCTCCTTTCTTAAATAACCTTAAAGTATTGTCACTTTATTGGATTACAGAAATCTGTAAAATAACAGGGACGTTTTACAGCATACTTGAAGTATATTATAATCAGGAAAGGATGAAATATTCTTCCTGCAGAGCAGACATGCTGCAGGTGTGTTGAGTTAAGAATACAAAACTCTAAAATAACTCGATGTCAAAGTGCATCGAGGCGTGTGAAGGAAACCTGCTCAACTTTTTCTGATAGAAATCAACCTGTTTCAACAATCATCATTAAATGAGTTTCAGTACACGGGTGTCATGATTAATGAAATCTTTTCAATCAATCATTTTAGAAAATGTTTGAAATAATCTGCCAGTTACCACTCTCACTTTCTTCCACTTTGCCGTGGCTCCTTCTTGTTTCAGGAAGAGGAGTTTGACGGCACTGTTTCTGCAATGCATAACTTTCAGAAACGTTGTGCATTGCAAGCACTTCTGGGAGCATTTAGGGGGTTGGTACCTTGCTGAAGGCGACCTTGGCAGTGCCCACAAGGTGAAATGGCACCTCTTCATGTACAAGTCCAAAACAAAACAAACCCTTCACGCTTGTTCTGCTATAGACACAGCACAGGATAGTTAAAGTGACTCAACTACAGACTGAAATGACGGGATAAGAAAAGGTTTGGACGGTATATCTGCATGTTATGTGCTAAAACCCAGCAGAAATCCAGAATAATTAATAGTCTTTAGCCTTCCCAGTAACCAGTTCTCATCTCCATGTGGCGATTTCGTCTTTGTCAGAGGTTCAAACCCAAAAAAACATTAGCAGCAGTGAAAGCATGAACGCAGGGAGCCTCTCTTTAGCGCGTCTCTTTATTTCGTGCTGTATAATTGCGGCGGCGATCAAAAACTGTGAGAGGTGTTTTTGTTTAAGTGCTGCACAGTTTCACTCAAATTACAGCCTACGCCAGGGCTCATGGTGAAACCGACAGCCTGGATGGAGTAATTGAATTAGACTGATGCTCATTTCAGTGTGGCGTCCGTCAGTTTTATGGATATACCTTTGATGTGTTCCACTTCTCTTCTGGTGAAACAATATATTAAAAGAGTTACATCATTCAGTACACGATGGGCATTAAGACACAAAGTGTTTCTGTGTCAGAAGCTGTGATTTAGAGATAATATTTCCAAAAACAGACTTGGTGTTGGTACAGTGAGATCGATGGATATTTTCCTCCGGGCTGTGTCCACTCTGGGTGGATGGGCTGAATGATTTCTGCCATTACAACTCGCGGAAGATCAATAATCACTCCTCCTGCCTCACTCATCTGCTGCTGAGATTATTTTCCCCTCCTGATTATCAGGCGAGCTGCGAGTCACCGCTGCCGGGTTCGTGTTTAGGTTAATTGCAGACTGGAAGGCAACGGTGATAATGAATAATTATGTTTAAACTTATTTACAAAACAAAACGACAATGACGGAGCAGAAAGAAGCGAGGGTGGTAAATTTATTTAATCTGAACCTTGAACTTCACATCATAAATAAACGTTTCCCGTTTTAGCATCTTTGAGCTTCTTGTTTTTTTTGTTTTGTTTTTTTGACCCACAACTTGACAGTTTTGGTTCAGTCTGTACTGTTTATTGACTCTCCCACTAAAAACCTACTTTACACTGCACAACACCGAACAGCACAGTGTCGATAAAGAGATCGACATTCCCAACAAGAGTTGGTGGAAGCCAAAACGAGGACAAAAAGGAGAGTCGTTATTTGCGTATTAAGACACAGCGAATGACTCCACACTGCTGTGTTTGTACTTTTGTCATAGAAAGACACAAACTGTTGGCCTGTATATGTGCAGTACATAAGGTGACTTAACAACCTTCAAATAATCCATAAATTCAAGTTCAAAGTGGCCAGCAGCAAACTGAAGGCTTCTATGATTGCCTTTTAAAGAAAGGCTATTGTTCACTGTCATCTTCTCATTTTCAGATCAATAAAAGAGCTCAACAGAGCATATTTCAAAATCCAGAGGAATGAAAAGTCTTGAGAGCAAATTCAAATCTCTCTGCAAAGCCCCAATTCTCTCGGCTCCCCCTCCGAGGAGCTGTTGCTGCTCGCTCTCTAAATCCACAAGTCAAGCTACGACGACTCCCCTGATCACTGCAATGTGAGACCTTGTGAGTCACAGCCTGATTCAATTGATCCCCCCTCCAGGAGAGTCAATCCTGACTCAGTGAGGCCAACAGGGTAGCCATTCCTGATTAAAACCTCTGCTGGACGCGTCGCAGCTGTCTAATTTACTGCCACAGAAAAACAGAATGATCCCTCGCCCCTCTAAAGAAACATCAGCGATATCGAACACCAAGAGAGAGAGGGACTAAAGGAAATTAGCTTCTTTCTTTCTTCTTGAACTTGATTGTTTCTCCATTTTTTCCCCCCTCAATGTGAGTGTCTGTCTCTCTGCCTTGTGTGTCAGATGATCCGCTGTGAAGTGAAAGAAGCGAAAAGGGGGGGACTGCGACAAATTCTAATTCAGCCCCTGCAGCAGTGCTTCACTCCAATCGATCTTTTATCCCTCAGCCCGGGCTTATCTGTTGGATCGCTTGTCTGAAGAGTAAAAGAGAAAAAGCTGCCTTAGCAACAGAGGATCATTAAGAGATTGGACCAGCAAAGAGATAAAAGAGGAAGGTTTATGTCATCGGCAGAGGGGGTGGAAGAGGGAGACGTCTTGTTAGGGCACAAAAAAGCGTTGATATACACCTCCATAGTGGATGGTATATCCTGTGTACCTATATGGGTGTAAATTTGGTACATTTGTATATCAGTGTGGGAAATAAGTGGAACTGCCACATCAGATTAGTTCTATTTCAGCCTCACATCTATCGGTCTTGTTCACAAAAAATCTTTCTTTTTGTGAGACTTGACTTACTTTATGCTTGACTCTCTAAACTCTCGATTTGACCTGAAACTAGAGCAAAAAAAAAACATTCAGTCCGACCCGATAAAAATCCCAGAGAGAGCGAGACAGCGACAGGCAGATCTTGCAGAGCCCCATAGCTTGAATATTTTATTATTAGGCCTGTTTATTCAAAAGGACAGACAAGAGTGAAAGAAAGTTTGGAAGCTGAATGTTTAAAGATGATAATATGATCATCGGAAGAGAGCTGAAATCTTCTCGTCAAGACTTAGATCTTTACCTGGATTTGGACTCAGACCAACTACACCTACAGGGTCAGAAAAAAACAAACACGATTTTTAAAGGGTTGTTGCGTCTTTAAAAACAACTCTTGTAGATTTGTGAGTGCGTAGGTGGTTTAAGTCAAATTTAAAATTCGATTCTGTAGTTTTGGGGTCAAAGATCAGTTTGTACAGCAGAACAGCAACAAAATGTTAGTTTTTCAGTTAAACATGAGAAACAAACAGTTGTGACTCATGGTCCATTGCTCTAGCTGTGAACGTATGCAGTCACACGTAGATCTAAGTCCACGCTAGCAGAGACACTCTTGTTGCTTGGTGCTAATTAACGCTTAACGCAAACTACAGCCGAGGATGATGGGAATGTCATTTAGATTAGATATAGATTTGCACGTGCTTGGTCAAAAGTTGGACTGAAATCAGCAGGGTTCATCCTCTGAGGGCAACAAATGTCTGATTGTCCCGATCCGTCCTGTAGATGTTGAGATTTGGTGTTGGTGCTTCAGGGCATCACTGAAGTTCGCAGTGGATATCTGCACCACATTTCGTTGCGATCCATACAACCGTTGAGACGTTTCAGTCTGACAAACATCTTCTGGAGGACCATGAATGTGCAACAAAAATTGATTTTGAGTTTGGTTTATCTTATTTGTACCACTGATATACTATATCTGATATATGTTTCATGGCAATCCATCTGTGATTTGATCAGCCTTCAGTCACACCAGCCTTCCCATTTCAATGAAGTTTGTGCAGCGCCGACTTTACAAACTTTAACATTTTTGAATTTGAGCTGCTGAGTAATTGCCAATCTTCTTGATAGTGTTGAAATTTGTAATAGTAATCAAACAATTTCCCAGAAATGAGAAACAAAAATAGACCACATAATTCCCTGAGCTACATAGTGTTTCAGAGTTAATATAAATAATGATGACAGGCAAACAGAAAATCTTTTTTGAAGCCTTTAACTGTACGGGCTCTCAGCGAAATAGGATTCGACCTCTGCGTCTTTGCTGGTCGTTATGGCTCGGTGCACTACTACTGAGAAGATCACACTTCACTGAGGAAAACTCGAGAGACACGTCAGTGAGCTTCACTTCTAAAGAGATGAAAAATAAATCAGATTTTAAGTAAGACTCGCAGGTTAAAATGGAAATGTTAGGACTGGTTTAGATATCAGCCTGTTCCCTCACTCACACACACACACACACACACACACACACACACACACACACACACACACACACACACACACACACACACACACACACACACACACACACCTCTTAATCCTTTTCCCTGACACTTATGAGAGTGAGAGTGAGTCTCGGCGAGACGTGCAGACAGTAGATTGTCCAGCCGTGACCTCTCAGCTCGGCCCGGCTTACCCTGCTGATGTGAGGAAGGCTGACAGCCTGGCCCAGTGCAGGGAAACAGTGAGGCCACGGGGGTATTCTGGGAAGAGACCGGCTTCTTCCAGAGCGTTCAACATGCTGCGGATATGAGCAAGTATTTGCATTAAAATCAGACCCAGTTTTTGATTTGTTTCCGGTTGAACAGAGAGATGAAAAGCTGCAAAAATGACTTGAGAAACCAACTCATGATGGCGTGCAATGAGTAATCGTGCCTTTTTCAGAAAAATGAATGAAAGAAATGCTCGAATGCATCGAGTTCCTGAATGCCAGCCCAGACCTGACATCCTGATTTGATCTTCACACCCTCCTTTCAGGTGAAACAACCTCTGTAAAAGTGCCTCGTGGCTCCAAACCTGAAAGGTGTGTGTTACATTTTGCACATGAAAAAATTTAGGTTTACGATTTTTACGAGCGAAGGACGGTAAAAGGAGACATCTGTGGCTTCGGGTCATCCACACAGAGGATGGGAATGGTAAACTGTGGGCAGGACAGGCTATATTTGTACGTCTGTGGCAAACACTGAGAAAATGATGTGTAGATCTGAGTGAATCAGAAAAGACAGTCACTAAAGACTATTCGTCTTCCTGACTGACCATAGGATTCTATGGCTACTTAATAGCTTATTTTAAGACCTTGTATTCACCTCCAGTCAAATTAGAGGAACCACTTTCACCGAAAAGTGAGCAGGGGTCAAGTGTCATCCTGTGAAGTGCCAAAAACTGCAGTTCCTCAAACGTCCACTTGAGGCTGGCTGCAGAAGTGAGTGACAGCAGAAATAAACATGATTACAGCCTGGTACAAAAACAGTTTTGGTCTCTATAGCTAATTTCCCCCGTTCATGACAACTGTAGTGAGGGTGAATTTATATACAACTCACCTGTTCAGATTATATTAAGGCTTAAAGTTATGCAGGATTAACAGGTAGATGCTGTCTTGTTTGAGCAGCCAAGCATCGTCCAGAGCAACGATCCACGTCAAATTTTAGATTAGCCAGGTAGCGTAAGAGGTAGGAGTGCCCACATGGCAGCAACCAGAGCCATCAGAAATCCAAACCAACAGTACAACATTAACTATAAAAACTGAAGTAACTGCAAGGTGAGAAGGTTGCAGGTGAAGGTAACGTTGCAGCAGAATGAATCGGCTCATAAATCCACTTAAATTCATAATTCACTCACACCATCCACCTGAATAATGTGTGCACTTGGAAAAAAAACAAACTTATTCCACTAGAAAGGATTGGATTAAATGATGCATGACAAGCCCAAATACAATCCACAAAGTTCAGACAGACCTGCAACAAGCAGAGCGGCTCCAGTAAACATTTTTTTCATCCATTTCTTGCATCTTTCAGTAGAAGCTGCTTTCATGACTTTGACTACCGACCCTCAAACGGCAGCCATCCAACAGTATCCAACTGATTAAGTCTGCTTGCTCTACAGCCAAAAAGCCTGCGTAACCCCTGGCATGTGGGATCTCTCCACGAACCCCCGGTGACCAGTGTACCCTTGTCCTTCACGAAGCAACATGACAGCAAACACCAAACACGGGGGCCTTGATTTTTTTTTTTTTTGCATCTTCATGGAAGCAACTCTGAATTATTTACAGAGCAAGAGTTACAGAGACGCTTTCCAAAACGCTCTGCAGACTTCTGGCCTGACGTGTTATGTAACTTTGTGTACAAGCTGCAGAGTATTATGGTGTGTGTGGAGCTGCACTGCGAGGAAACAAAAGGAAAGGCCGGCGTTGGTGGGGCCGTGAAACGATGAAGAAATAACTTTTTATTCACTGTTTAACCAGCTTTATTGACGCCGGTGTTCCCTCACTCTCATTAACTGTCTTTGTTGCTCAACCAACGCTCAAACTATGAAATTAAACTCCTTCGTGTCACTATTTTGCAGCTTAAATTGCGAGTCAGACTCAGATTTAAAAGCCAGGTTCATGAAATAAACAAATCAAGATAGAGTTTAGTCCATGAATCCACCTGGATGGTCTCATTTCAGGCTGACTGGAGGCTTAATTGTTCGATTGCCACTTGCAGTGTGACGTCAGACAGAAAGTTGGTGGACTCACTGCTCCCGCTCAAATGAATGGAAAAAAATCTGCGATTTTGGCTGTGCTCTTGAGATCTCAGCCAACAGGTGGGGGAATAACAAAAGAATAAACCCGGCTCTGCAGCAATTAGCGATTAAAAAAGCACACTGAGGACTTTTCCCACCTAAAGAACGCATAAATATTAGATAAAGAGCGCCGGACATTCAGCTGAACGAAGCATATTTAGTCTCAACACATATTACATCTCAATTGTATCACTTAGAGCTGTTACAGCTTTGCCATTCACTTATTCAAGGGGCTCTTTAAAAGCAGCAACAGCAGCGGCCAACATCCAGCGAGAGTTAAATCATATTCAGGCTAAATGGGATTGAGGGGCTGGTTGAATCTTCTGACTAGAACTCTGCCTCAGACTAACTGACCTGAGTCAGACACACTCCATTAGCTAATTATATCCCTTTAAATGACAAATGCAGAAGTCAAGGGGGCAGCCGCTACATGAATACTAACTAGGATTTTACTATGAGGGCCTAAAACAAACCTATGGTGAGGAAGGGGAGGTAAGAAAGGAGGACATGATGCACCGATGAAATCGAGCCATTTGAACGGAGAGATTCAGAATAAATGAAAATAATTCAATCCTCTAATGTCGTTTCACATCAGGGGAAATGTTAAGTCTTTCCCTGTTCCTCTCGGGTCGCATGATAAATCACTTTTACTGTAATATACTGCAGCACTTCAACCATTTTTTCTCCAGCTGGCCGAAATGCCACCACACCTGGGAGAGAGGTGTTATAGCACCTGATGGGAAAACAAGCCGGAGCCATACATCTTTTTTTATTTCCACAGGAGCTGTTCTTTGTAACTGAGAAACGCCAGAAGGTATTTAATCAAAATAAATGTTTTTTTTAGTTGCACAAAAACAATATTTTCTTCAGCTTTCATCAGGAAACCCAAGATGGATTTCTTAAGGTGTCTTCTGTCCGTCGTAATGAAGAGCTAAGGTTGTGGGTGGAGGCAAACAGGCTGCAATAGTTGGTTTATTTATGGTGGCACAAGCTATAGTGTCATAACAGCAAGTGGAAGTATGATTTATTACCTCCTACAGATACGTCAGTGTATAGAGAACAGACTTTTGCATACTGCTTACTTACATTACCTGGAACTGGAGATTGCCTCGAACTTAATTACGAGGATTAATCTTCGTTAATCGGGGAAGTAGCTGCTGTTTTTCTGAGCTGAGATAATTCAGTTATTTACTCTAAAGCTTCATTCATTAACAAATGAGTGTTGTGAGGATGAGCATGACCAAACGTCCACTTGAAGCTGGCTACAGAAGTGAGTCAAAATTAGCTATAGAGACCAAAACTTCTTCATGTACCAGGCTGTAAACATGTTTAACATGTTAGCGGGACAGCTAGTTAAAATTCTAGTCAGGTAGCCAGACAGCTAGTCAATAATATAATAGCCAGGGATGTTGCCGCTCAGACACATATTTGACCACAAGCTCAAAAGTTTCTTCATCAACATGAGACAAAAAAGACAAGATTTCAAGGTTAAAAGACGACGAACATGATGGAAATGCTTTCCAACATTTAGGGGAAGTTAAAGGTTCAGAAACGTTTTTTTCCTCTCAGATCTGCAAGAACAGCAAACATTGGCAGAGTGTGATTATTCTGTGACAGGGAGCTCCTTGCTATGATGAATAGCCCTGTTGTAATCATGCTAATTTCAGCCATCTGATGCTTGATGCCCGACAGCCAGGGACCCATCTGCCAGTGGCAGGTAAGCTGAGAAATTTACCATCCAAACATGTTTTTATGATGCCATTCATCTGCATCATGTGACGGAAACATCCTCAGCACGTTGTTTTTGTTCTGCCGAAAACTTTTGTGTCGTCACATCACAGCTGTCGCTGGTTTTTATGTCCTCACATCCTTCTTGCATCACAATCTTTTACATTGGTCATATAAGGGTCATGTTATTATTCCAACACAATCACAGCTGGCACAGGAAACACACTGATTTCAGCCTGGCAGTGATTCTGAATTAAATAACCACCCAACTAGCCTGTGACCCCATTTCATTCACACATCGAAGCCAATTTTTTTTGCACTCGTTTTGGAGCAATGATTTCCGAGCGGTGGCCAGAAAACAGTGTCGCTGCAGCATCAAAGCCTCAAAAATCAAAATCCCTGCTGGAAGACACATTAAAGCGAGCGCATGAAACACTCGCATGTCCCCAGTTAAGACTCAAATTAGCTGTTTTGAACGCTGTTGTTACAAAGCTGGAGAGCGAAATGTCTGAAACAGATGCTCGAGCATCATAATCAAAATACAGTTTCCCAATGCTGACACAGTTTATTGAGTTTAACTTTATTTCTTATTGGAAATTTATGTTGGATTGCAGCCTTGCCTGAAGGCTGAAGGCATTAGCTGACCTGCTAAACACAAAATTCGATGGCTAACAATTGCAAAGCCTCCCTTACAGCAGAGCCGCTAATGCTATCTTACACTGGTATAATAGTATTAAATATAAGTATTAAGTATTATGCTAGCCAGGCAGCTAGTTAGCGGGTTAACATGTTAGCTGGAGAGCTAGCCAGACATGCTAATGTTTGCAATTTATGTTATTGTTATTGTTTAATCCATTTCTTACATTTTCACTTTTGATCTTAGACACCTCAGTCTTCCAGGAAATGACAAGAAAATTGTAGACCTACAAAATAAAGTGTCACCAAGCAATACAAATAAAGATGGATGCGTTGAATACACAGTTTTTTTTGGTTGAATTTAGGGAAACTACCAGAAAAAATACCAAAGAGGAGCTGCAGCATGCAAACAAACAGAGAAATAGTAATGCAGAAAGCTTTTCATCATCGCTGACTTGCACAGCACACCGAGCACTTTAATGGTTTGATAAGTCATAGCCAGCTGTTCCCAACTAACTCCAACCTCCATTGTGTTCTTTGAAATGTGCTCTCCTGATCACAGGCCAGTTTAAAAATCTGCACCAGTGGTCCAGGTCATGTTAAAAGAGCTCTACTGGTAATATTCAGCAAATTATTCAGTTATTCACCTGGTGCATTATCCGCGAACACGGTAACATAAGGTAGAAGATGAAAGAGACATAGTAATGGAGAGAGGTATGAAGAGTGAAGTTTGAAGTCAGCAGAACTTCACTGAAGCATGAATTAGAAATAACAAACCACCTGAGAGTTAAAAAAAAAAATCACAATGTCCAACTAGGAGCAGAAAGTGGTAATGAGAAATCACACTTTCTAAACTGTTAAAAGAACAAAACATAATAAAGGGAATAATCAGCTGCAGTCCAGTAATGAGATGTCACTGTTGAGAGGAAACAACGAGCGAACAGGATTTTCTATCTTCTTCTTCTAATCTGTTACACAACAAACCAACAAAATAACGCTTGCTTCTTTTTTTTTTTTTTGCGCTGCCAACTTCAGAGCAATGAAATGAAGCCAGCACATCCACTGGCTGTAATACAGTTGGAAAATGTACAGATTTCCAATTTCACAACTTGTTAGTCTGAGGTAAATTGTTTTCATGCTTGGCAAGCGGTGAGGGAAGTGAGGGAATAACATCGAGCGTGCTCACACAAAAAAAACAAAGAGGCTTACCTGTAGTGGGACAGATCGGGTCCGGTAACATGGAAAGAAGAAGGAGAGGGAGAGATAATGTTAGCCAGGATTACACACGAAGAATCACAGATAAAATAGTTTGCAGCATAACATGTTAGCTTAGGTGCTTTAAAACATTCACTGATCGCTCCAAACGGATCGTGCACGAATGGCGTAGAGGTAATTGTATATTCAATGATACCATAAGCGTTAAGGGGTTGATGGATGCCTCGGTTTTCTATTTAAGGCCCCCTGAGGAAGCTATTACTGTTCATGATCGGAACAAAAGAAACGCCAGAGCCGCATTGATGAATTATTCCACTTTTCTCACTTCAGTGGTTATGATTTTTAAAGACAGGCACGCATGGAGGACAATCCCAACGAGTTTCCATTGACATTTCTAACAATGCATCCATTTTTAGTACTGTATACATCGGGGCTTTTCTCCTGTGTTGCTATGGAGACATAGCGGCTGGACGCAGGGCCGTGAGCAAGGAAATACTAAAGGTGTCACTAGCCCGCCATCGCCACCCAGGAAAGTGCTGCGGGTGTCATCATGGATATGGCGTCCATTCTTTATACTGCCATTAACTTAGACCTCTTTAGACCCTAAGTCATAATCAGGCTTTTATATGTAAGTTATATTACCATCATAACTTAAATAAGCTGGGAAATATGGGGAGCTCGGCCAGAATCCACAGCTCAGTTTTTGCCCTGGGGCTTGTAGCAACCTATCCAACCTTGTCTCCAAACTGCCAGGAGTAAAACTGTTGGGGAAATATTCAATTTATTTAATTACTTATTGTCATTATTATTTTGCTGACCTCAAAGTAGTGAAATTAAATGTAAATAACCAACACCAAGTGGCATTTTTTGAAATTTAGGATGCTGAACGAATCAAATTTGAATATTTTCTAACCAAATTAACCGTTAAACCAGCTGTCAGAAGCGATAAAGTTGATTTAAAAATAATAAAGTTAGTGTAACCCTGTAAATCTGTGCTGACCTTCAATTGTATTTGAAGTAGCTCAATAAACGGTTTCCCATGCAGGGCGTTAGCCTGTGGCTAAAATGGATTACTGGCAGTCCTCAGATGGCCGAGGCTACATGGAGGTCTGTACGGGAAGAAGCAGCACAGAGGGCAATCATCCCTCCTTCAGCTCTCCACCTTACGTAATTCACCACCCACTGAAATAAAAGAAAGCCTCCCTGTCAATCACACGGTCAGATGATGTGGGGGAGTCGAAGAGAAATGTGCTACGGAGGCAGAAACACCGTCGAGGTTCATTAACACTCCTCGTACTGACGCCTCGAGAGTAAAAATCATTATTCTGGGGAATAAAAAGAGAATGCTGAAACATTAAAAAAAAAAAAAAAAGGAGTTAAACTTTGAAGTGACTACATCACAGGCAGATTTTAAATTGGCACGACAACCAGAATTTTTCTGCTTTTAGAGCAGTGAAAGCAGCAGTACCAGGCTGTAAACATGTTAATTTCTGCTGTTAAGTTGGACATTTTAACATGGGGACTTATGGAGACTGACTCACTTCTGCAGCCAGCCTCAAGTAGACATTTGAGGAACTGCCAAATTTGTCTGTGGTCACTGGTTCAAATATCTAGCCCACTCTTGACCTTGGAAATCTCATCTTAAGGTCCATTTAGAAGCTGTTCTGGAGCTTTCAGTGATATCTCTTCATCAGCAGATGGGGTTCGCCAGCGTTGGGGAATTGTACAGTTTCAAGTGTCCATTTTTTTCTGAGCACAAGCACTAAATTGACCTTGAGGTGAGCATGTGTACCGGTAAAGTAGGCTCTCTCCTGGGAGTCATTATGTAAGAGGACTGGTCTGCAAACAGTCCTTCACGACAGTGTTCAAACTCTTAAAAAATCCTAAAATGTTTGTGTTTTTATGAACACCTGGAGGCTTGAAAAAGGTAAAATAAACCCACTGTAAGTATGTCAATAAATAGAGCATCAAAGCTCCACTTTAAGAGCTACAGCACGGTGTAATGTTTGCCCGCCAGGTGAACTTTTACCTCGGGCGAAAGGCCCAAAGAGATGTTTACCGGTTCACCTCTGTAATATTCATCAGCTCTGAATTTTAATGAGCGATATGACTGAAAAGGGTAAAGGGAGTGCACATTGCTTAGGAATGAGAAAGACTGCAGAGATGTGTCAGATTGTCCGTGTCAGGCCCAGAATTTCCCGGAGAAGCGGCAGCAGTGCCAATGTGAACAGACGTTAACCTGGATGTCAGACTGTCAGAGTGAAGCACGTAGAAAATCCCTCCCGTTATGTTCCCCGTGTCCAATTATCTCAGAGAAAAAATGACATTTACTCGACTCCCCGCGGATGCAGAAAGTACCCGAAGAGACAGGCCTGAGAGGAGACGTGAATACTAAGTACAAATGGAAAACACTGAGGAAGCACCTTAATAAATCAGCCGAAGGTCAAAGATTTGTTCGGAGGAAGCGTGCTTTGAGACGTCCAGGGATGGAGCTAAACTTGTAGAAACCTGTCGACACACGCTGAGGTCTGGCCAGAGAACTATTCCCATCTCAATCGAGTCAATGAGGTGTGAAATATTCTGCTCTCTCTCCCGTATAATAGAAACCGAACCAAAGAGAAAGGAGACCGACAAAATGACAGATGTTTTTTTGATGCTTTGATGTTTTTCGCAGTCGAAAAATGAATTTGAATAGCGAAGACAGAATATTCACCCTCACCCCGAACCTTGCTCGAGTCTCGGGTCAGTGACGCTCGAGTGGATCTCAAAAAGTAAGATTTGAGTGGTTTTGAGTAAAGTGTGTGAAAAGTTTGCTGAATGATGGGAGACTTTAACAGCGAGGCTTTTCCTGTGCTGAGTCGGTGAAACTGGAGAGAAAGCTGTGACACAAATTGACACAGGATTTCATAAAAAAAAGGAAAAGAAGCAGGAAATATAGGTGAAGTGTTCGAAATTATCCTCAGAGTATTGACAGCTTTGCTTATTCGGCTGTTAGCAAACAAAAGCAGCAAACAGGAGTTAAATGAGCCTCCCTGGAGCTCTTCTCCACGTTATCATCATCACATTATGAAAGCGGTGAGGTTAGGGTTAGATAATTAAGACTCAGATAGTTTCTCTAAATTTAGTTTTTAAGATAGAGCACCAACAGCTCCAACGACAGTGGCCACAAGAACCAAATCTCCAACTTAGACACCCATTACGTGACCTAGGTATTTCCGATTTCTATTAGCAGCATCTGCTGGCCTTCGTTTCACCTGTTTCTTTTTGTTTCCCACATAACTGGATTTGTCCACGAAGCGGATCAATAAAGTCTAAAAGAGAAAACTAAAACTAAAAAAACCTCAACGTCCTTTTGGAAGCTGCAGCCTTTCAGACCTTCACTGCAGCTGCTACACTGACCTTGAGGTGTTTTGTCTTTACAGTCCTAATGGTGGTAATTTCCGAAACAATCCTGGCGAAGACGTTTGTCTGCAGACGTCACAATTACCTTTATTTCTAGCTTCTGAATGTGGCAATGGGAGCTTTATCTATCTCCAAATGTTTCCCTCCTTCTCTCTCTGCTGTGACCAGAAATGTAAAAATAATCACAACATGACTGTAGCTTGCGATAACCTGCAACTGTGAAACCACATACAAAGCCGAATTTGTCATCGTCTTGATTAAAACCGAGGGTTCCTGTGAGCCTGCCGCCCTACAGAGTGAGATAAGCACCAGTACTGACTGCCAGAGAAACCTCCACTGTACTGTAGGTACTGTGTCAGTGTATTCCCCGTGGCTTTCTGTGTGCAGTTGTCTTTTTTTAAGACTAAAAAGAATGACAGCCTGACCTTAACAAACCCCTACAAGCTGACAAAATGATTTATACTCACTGCTGATGAGTGAATTTGGCAGATTTCATCCCCCCAACTGTATAAATACCTTCAGACAACCTCCACTCTTCAGTCGAGTACTGCCTGGAACGGTAACAAAGCTAACAGCTCTCTCTTTGAATCAGGGTATTGATACGATGAGGACTTATCCACAGAGAGTTCAATACATTAGATTAATGCTGATCAGCAGCGCTGATGGAGAGAGGTGAATCTTACTAATGCCTTTAAAACAAAAAGGGACAGTTCACACGGCTTACAAAAACTTAACAAATGTGGTTGGCCTAAGCATCAAGAAAGTCAAGAAAAAGAGACAGAATGGACAGAGCCTGAGTGACAACATGAAAATATGCATACGTGTTGGATACCTGGGGCGTCTGAGTGCTCGAACAAGCCATCTGTAATGGCACTTACCTGTCGATCAAAGCGTCCACGATTGAAGTAGACGCAAACAAAACCAGTGGAGGGCGAAGTCAATGATATAGACATGGAAGTACAAGCCCGTAAACAAATAAACATAGCGGTATTGGAAAACAGTGACAAGACCAAACATGATCAAAAATGGGCCACTGAATTTGAAGAAATCTTCCGTGAGAGACACAGAGGGGAATTTTCACTAGTGCCTTGCTAACAATGTAAGTAGGATGGCAGTGAGTAGGACACCAAGGGTAAGGGGGAATCAAACACAGACTTCCAGAACCAAGTACAGGCAGGACAGGTCCAGAACACACAAGGTTATCACAATTAGGATAGGTACCAAGGTTAGATGTGAACTACAGCTTGCACTGTAAGACCCTGATAATGAATATTTGCTGTTTGGACTGTTAGACTTGAAAACATTCATTAGCTGCAGCCCTTAAAACAATGTCTACTCACAGCCACTTTGCCACTTTGCGTTGCATAATTATATTTCTTTCTGCTTTCCTACACTGTTAATCAATTTGGACCCCCTGAGACGTCGCAGCACCAGAAAAATGTGACAGGTTGAGGAGAAAATCTATATGCAGCTTAACTGAACTTTAGAAGTTGCAACACACAATGTGTGTGTGGTTATTACTCCAAAATCTCAACAACAATCGAATCCCCTCCTGTGGCTACACATTCTTCCCCTCTTACTTCTGCTGTGATAAAATATAAAACCCCTGTAAGGTAAAAAACATTCCCACAGCAGCCAGCTACTGCGAGCACGACAGGCACATCCAACATGAGGCCATGCTACTGTAGCTAGGGCTACTGTAATTGAGCTTGTTAGCTGGAGTTCAGCAGATATGAAGGGCTGATGCCTCAGTGTGAGGCAGGCTGTGGCACATCATGGATGCAGGACCCTGAGCAGGCCTGTCTTTTGAACCGGTCTTATGCTTTACTGAGCTCTGACTGAGAGTGAGCCGCTCGACGGCCAAGTTAGACAACAGAGTCTGCAGAGAAGTCAAAGAAGAACAAAAGTGAAGCCTCGGTGTCAAAAACTCCAGACTTACAGTATTTTGGCACCCTTCAAAGAAATACTCAAGAGTAGGGCCGATTGTTAAACACTTTCATAATCAGTTTTCTGAGTAATTTTTGAAGAAATCACTGAGAATATTTTCTGGTTTCTTCAGTCCTCGATGACAGTAAATTCAATATCTTTGGGTTGTGGACAAAACCTGTTTCAGAGGACGTCACCTTAGGTTTTAGGAAACGATAATAAATAAACAATAACATTTTCTGACAGTTTATGGGCCAAACAACTCGACTCAATTAGTTAATCGAGAAAATGAGCAACAGATTGATCGATAATGATAATAACTGTTAGCTGAAACCCTTTTTAGTCATAAAGTGTCACAAACTGGTTCAGCGACAATGGAAATACTCACAAGACATAATACTCCTCATAAGTAACCATTCTGAACGACACAACAAAAAACCTCTGTCACGATGTTAAATACCAAACGTTTACAGTCCTCCTCCTGAAAAGTTCTTAAACTGAATTTAACATTAACTCACCAAGTTAGTCACAAACTGATTTGTCACGCTCAGGCTGGATTTAACCTTTAACTTTAATGGGTTTGAATCCTGCACGAGCCCCCATTTTTTACAAAGCAACTGAGGGAATGTGACAAGGACGGAAAGGTTACGCTTTAAAAGAAGGAGTCATTTATCAAACTATGGTTACCACAAAGAAACAATAATGCAAGGTGGACATATGGTCCAGCAAATAAATGTCAAAATCTATAATTTTACCTAACCAAAGTGAACATTTGTGTCACAGCCTGATTTCTTTGCACGGATTCAAAAAGATGCTCGAAACTTTAACCCTCCTCAAACAATCTGGTCCACGCTGACATGTGTGACACGTTAGAAGAAGCCGTCAATGAAGGGTCAGCAATAATACTCAGGGAGGCTTCGGCATTTAAACCATGCTCATTTGGTATTAAGATGCCCAACGCGCAGCGAGAACACTATTACAACACCGCCGTCAGCCTGAATTGTTGACATAAGGCGCGATGGATTAGGTTTTGTTTAGGCCAAATTCTACCATCTGCATGTGGCAGCAGAAACTGAGATTCATCAGACCAGGCAACCTTTTTTCCTCAGCGCTGTTCAGTTTTTGGTGCCCACTTAAGCCTCAGCTTCCTGTTCCTTGCTGACAGGACTGGAACCCAGTGTGGTCTCTCCCTGAAGTCCATCCACTTCAAGGTTTGACGTGCTGAGTGTTCAGAGGTGCTCTTCGGCATAGTTACTGTCGCCTTCCTGTCAGCTTGAACCAGTTTTCACCCACAGGACTGCTACTCACTGGCTGTTTTTTGTTTCTCTATAAACTCTACACTATTGTGCATGAATATCCCAGGAGATGAGCAGTTTCTCAACCACCCAATCATTCCACACTCAGTTCCTGATTTCTCTTTCCTCTGTAGCTCGATTTATCATTTCGTCCTTTTCTTTTGTACCGAATACCAAAAGGTCACCCTGTCCGCACGTGAACTACACGAGTCACACCTCATGACATTTTCTCTTCGAACCACCACCTCCAGGTTCAACCTTCTACCTCTACATATGTGATGTCGCTGTGTTCAGCACAAAAGCCCGTCGGCTATATGCGGTTGCAGTGGACATGTGCAATCACCACCGGTTGCCCAAAGGTAGTAATGTCACACTCGCTCACATGGGACATTGATCACCGCTGCTTGTTGGGTCAATGATACAGTCCACATAAAGTCTGCAGGGAGGGGTAAATTACCAGTATGTCTGTCATTATTTCATCCAGACACGCCATTATTGGGTTATCGACTTTGGATTAGAATTTAGCCTCAACACATCAGTGTTTACACCAATATGTGATACTTGACACTTCATCAGTGCCCTAGTTTACCTACCTGACTGACTTGTTAGCTGATGTCTGTACTCTCTGACCGGATTCCAAAAAAATCCCAGAATTATCTCGGCTTTTCATGAATTATAACAAATCCCACCTGCTCTCCTCTGGACTGCTTCAAATCAAGCAGTCTGATTGCACCACCCAGTAAACACTGGCATCGTCCACTTGAAACCAGATCAAGAGAAGAAATATTGACATTGTTTAATTCAAAGTAATGCGTAGATTCAATCAGTGCTGCAAACTGAGACGATGACTGAAAGAGATAAATAATATACATATATTACCAAACATTGATATAAAAGCTGGAAAGGGCAAACATCTTCATTTATTTTTAAGCTTGTAGCGCAGCATCAGCAACTTAGCACACTGCTAATGGAGGATGTCATCCAAACATTTGCAATAACTCCAGTGTTCAAAAGTCAAAACATGTTCAACAAGAACGGATGTAATAATTTTATCCAAAACTTGTTTTTATCTAATGAAATATTCAGCTTCAGTATATAATTAGTCGACCCTTAGTCTTTAAAAACATTTGATTTCCAACATGCTGCACACAAGGGAGGTACTTATTAATATTTATTTACATGATATATACTTTCAGGATGTGACAACGCAGAAATGGCAGAGTAATATTTGTAGGAAGGAAGCCGTAGTAAGATTAAACCTAGCCGTACTGCTTTTTGGCAATAAAAAGAACATAGAAATACATCCACGAGCACAAATGCAGCTGGAAAAAATGTATTTAAAAAATCTTTAGAGATGTTGAGAAGATTGAGGGCAGAAAAAGGGCAAGAAACTAAAAGCTGAGCACTAAAAGCTGCTGTAGAGAAGTTCAAAACCCCATAAGATTAAAAAACTATAACACTGAAATACCAACAAGAGAGCAGCATGCACAGAAGCTGATCTCCATGTGATCGCTCGTCTGACTTTCCCTTTTAACTTCATCCAAAAATAAAGGTCACCTTACAAGGCTGATGCAAGAAAGTGCACACAATACATCGCCCCTGACCTCGCTCACCTCGACGAAAACTATCCCGAGGAATACTGAAGTGGCTCGTTCCACCACCCTCCACCTCAACATCCTCTTCCCTGAGGGTGTCTACATGCTCAGCCATCCATCCTAATAAGTGAGAACCGGCCAAGGAGACATCGCCAGCGGGGGTCTTGCACCGTCTACTCCTGCATTGCATGGGCTGTGAGGTCCTTTGTCCTTGTATTGTTTCTATCAGTGAGCGCTGTCTCACTTCATTACAATGCAGCTGCATGCATTTAAGCAGCACTCCGAACCAAAACACACCGTGTGTGTGCATAATTCAAACCCGTATCATTTATACCGTACTGCAGTTTTCTTCCCTGTCTTTTGCAAGCACTTTGCTACGAGTCTTGGTGTGTTACTGCCACAAATCTTTGACTACCACAGGGTATCTACAATGAATAAAGCAACCTTTCCTTTAACCGTGACATACCAAATAATGGCTCCACAGTTTTTCTTCAGTTGGCAGCAAAGGCACTGAGTGGCTAGATGTTTTTTTAGGTACACCTAAACTATTCTTTTATAGGTCATTGTGACTGCTGCTGCTGCTACTACTGTTACTGCTAAATACTAATAATAATACTGGAAATACTAATATTGTTCATGCTAATACTAATGCTACTGATGCTGCCAATACCAACACTAATACTGCTAATTATTTTGCATATAGTGGTGCCCATCTAACTTAATGATAGTGCTGACATAAATGGGGTGATAGTGATAGCTTGGAATTTATCAAACTGATTTAATCTCTGGACTTTAACGTAAAGGTTCTTTGGCATCAATGACTCATTGGGTCTGTCCGTAAAGTTTTATCCTATTTAACTCTGAGTTATTTTTTGCCTCCAGAGCAGCTGTGCCTCCAAGGAATTAGTTTTACTTAATGAGTCCTTCACCTAGATACCTCTGATTCATGAACAAAACAATTAATATTCATAAAGTGTTCATAAACAGAGACTTGATACTAAGTGTTCTCCAAGCGCCTCATAATTACCCATAATTCATCACTTCTGCTACTCATTTTTATTATGATGGCCGATCCTGTGCGGTAGGGTGTGTGCTCTCTCTCACTCTCTCTCTGTGTACAAAGTGTGCGGTGGCATCGGCGGTATCCGTTCTGCCACATTAATCGCAAAATCTGCAGGATTGTGTTTGTGCCGGCGTTGGGGTCGCGTTGAGGGGAAATCAATTTTGAGTTACGCTGTGTTTGGAAATAAGCCCAGCCAAAGTTCCCATGTTCAAGTTTAATTGCATGATATAATGGTGAGTGACGAGCAGGACTGTGTGTAGGGCATAAGAGGGTTAGTACATGAATGTTTGTTGTCCGTGTAGCAACAACAACTGGAATCCCCCATTACCGGACAGTGACAGCAGCAAGAGACTTTAAGAGTTTAAGCAACACTTGCTTGATTTCTTGTCAAGAGTTAGCTGAGAAGATCAATACGACTCTCGTCTCACTGCCCCTCATCTGAGAGGTGAATGTAGAGCTACAGCCAGGAGCCGCTTAGCATAAAAACTGTAAATGTCATGTGCAGAAATCCTGCACATGGCACCTATAAAGCTAGCTAATTAACACTTTACATCTAGTTTAATCCGTAAAAAAAATCGAAGTGTGAAAATGTCACGTTGCAGTTTTACGAGGGGTGAGTGACTTCTCGGAGTAGTTGCAGTGATGTTGCCGAGCAACCAGCTAAGACTCCAGGAAGTCTGGTATCTTAGAGGAAATATCTGTGTGAGTACAGTTAAACACACAGAGGATATCATGAGACTCTGGTGAGTTTAAATCCTTGATTTGACCAGCGAGACTCTAAAGTAGATTGACAGATGATGGCCAAAGAGCTGTCTGTCTAAAACAAAGTTAGAATAGTGATTTAGTAGTATTTTCATCTTCATCTCTAATTGCTGCTGGGAACATTTTTATCTGCAAAGAAGAAAAAAAATCCTTTTGAAAGCATGAATTCATCCGAGATGAAAATGACGGCAGCAGAGGTGGACACCCTGCCAGCTCTGCCACCTCGTTGCGGTCCCGCAAGTTTGGAAGAGAGGAATGAGACTTTCTGATGTCATCCGTGACCTGGGTCATCTCTAAACCCGGAGCAGAGCTGTAATGGCTTCCTCCACAGTCACAGCGCTGTGGCCAGGAGGACTGGCTGTGACTCAAATTAAGGAGCCATAACAGGCCCATAAATTTGAAGGGAATCCGCTGTGAATGGTATGAAATGGGGACAGAGAGACAAAGAGTAGCAGAGTTTTATCCTCTTGGAGTCGTAAATGTGTTTTCTGTGGTATTTTACAAGGCCAGGACACTGCTGTGCTCTCCATAAACCATAATCTGATTAAAATTCCTCTTCTAAAATACGATTTGAAAAACAGCAATGGACAACGCACACCCATCATGCATTAGATCCACAAAGCTTCACTCGTTCATTCTTTTCTTTTTAAAAAAAAAAAAAAAATCTAAAATATATGGCCGTTTCATACCCTCACTACCCCAACCAACTATGACTGCACTCCTACACTCTGTAATCAAAGTAATGATCCCATAATTGCCTTGAATCTTAGCACTGGTGTGGTCACCATGGCAACTCAATCAAATGTGCTGCAGAGCAAGACAAACTAGTTCGGAAGACTTTGAACAAAGGGACGGGTTTATAAAATGTACAAATTTATAATGAGAGTTAGAGTTAGTGCGAAATAATTCATTGTTAGAATTAATTTATTTATCCTGCTTTGACTCTCAGGTGGCGATGAGTCTACATGGAAACAACTCAGTGCAAACGCTTTGAGCACGGCAGGCAGAGTGAACAGTCAATCAATTAAAGGAACTTGCTGGATGCTAGTACCATTTTGCATCTAATCAATACACTAAAATACAATATGAAACAATGTGTTTGTTTTTAGCCCATAGGGCCAAATCTGAAACTTAACCGGAGAGCTAATAAAGGTGTAATTCACTGATTGTGCATTTCTTTAGTGTAATTAAACAGCTGTGCAATAAATCCGACCTTCACGAAGGTCTTAATATGTTCTTGCTTAAATTGAAGAGGTGTTTCTAATATTTTGAAAACACTGTTAATGATGGTCGACTAATTAATTGCCAGTTTATTTGGTCCATCTGGCTCAGGAGCTACAGCAGGTCATCCAGCGGTCCAGATACTGAACCCCGAAGGCTGAATGTGTTATGAATGATTAGCTCCCAAACCCCAAAACTGGCGAGCAGTTGGCGCCTTGTGTTGCCATCAGTGTGTGAATGGGTGAATGAGATATGTGGCATAAAAGTGAAGACTAGAAAGGCGATAAATAAGTACAGCCCATCTAAAACTAAAACAAATTCAGTTTACGTGCCCTGTTTGTCAATTCAATTTAGTCCTTGAGGGCTTTCGGCCCTCAAGGACTAATTTAATTTAATCTAAACCTGAATAAATGGATAAATGTATAAATGAAAGTGTATTTTATGTTTGTTAAAGTGTGTTTGTTTTGTGTTTTACTCTTCCCTAATTATATTTATCTTTTAAATTAATGAATGTCTCATCTGATGTTCAAGCACATTGTTAAAACAGCAATAATTCTGCTCTCTAATTCATCTGATCAAAAATGGCTCTAATGTTTGTTGTTTCATGTATTTTAACCAGTAAAGCAGAAAATAAAACACATGAATAAATGTTACATGTGCGGGTTAAATGTACACAGCGCATTTTAGAACCACGAGCAATCGTTCCCACTCGACATTAGTTTGATTTTTCCACCACAGTTGCCATTGATTTGCCCCAAACCCCTGAACAAACACGCTGTAAATTGGACAAACAGTAAACCCCTGCAGTAGATGCCCATCAGGTTACACTGTGTGTGATTTGAGCCTGACAGCTCCAAACACACACACACACACGTTGTTTTGATATTTACAGCAACTTGGCAGCCGAAGCACGAGGGGTTAAAGTGGATATGGCTGCATGTGATCTGTCAGTGCTGTGGAGGCATGTGACAGAACAGAATCTGAAAGCTGCTCATGTGTAAAACCGCCACAAGTGCACGAGGAAATGTTTCTGCAGGGCTCAGTGTTTATGTGCGGCTCTGTGTCGATAGCTCGCCCTGGTCAGCTCAAGTTTGTGTTCGTGTCGCGGTCGTGAGCAGTGACTTCCTGACGGTTTGTATCCATCCTGTAGTTTTAAGGTCACGGCCTATTGATGTTTAAAGAGCACAGTTAAATTGGCTCTGACTTAATGTTTGAGTTTTTGATGACAGAAGCTGCAAGTAGACGAAGTGACAACCACATCGTGACCTTTAGTTCGTCACATAGCACACGCACGGTTTTCATTAAATACGTGCGGATTAAACGCATTCGTTGTGGGTTATTTTTAAACTTTAGTGTCATTGATGATGATGTCTCTAATGCAAGCAACATATTTATACTGTATATGAAGATAAATCCATCCATCCATCCATTTCCTTCCACTTATCTCGGGTCAGCTTGCTGTGCAGCAGATTTAGCAGGACGCTCCAGTCCTCTCCAATAATTTCCTGGGTGGTCCTTCTAACAGGTTCTGGGCATGCTCCGGGGTCTTCTACTAGTTGGACGTGCCTAAAACTCCTCCAAAGGAAGGAGCCCAGTCAACCTGTACCATCTCAGCTGGCTCTTTTTGACGCAAAGGAGCACTGGCTCTACTCCGAGCTCCCTCCAGATGTTCGAGCGCCTCACCCAATCTCTAAGCCTAAGCCTGGCCGGAGGAAGCTCATTTTGGTCGCTTGTATCTGCATTTCATTCTTTTGGTCACTACCCAAAGCTCATGTTCATAGTTGAGCATTAGAACATAGATGGACTGGAAAAAAATCAACGACGACCCCCATGGAACGGACCCTTCCCACTGAATTGCTACTTCCCCACAAGACACGACTCGCTGTCTCGCTGTTTTAGAAGTTATTAAACAGTGTTAAGTGTAGAGCTAATAGAGGTGTGGGACGTGTCGCTCACTGCAAATGTTGTTTTCCTTCTACTCACTATGATCAAATTTTAAAAAAAACACAGAGGACTAATAAGCACTCACTTAATTAAAAAGCCATCAGGAGGTGCATGAAGACATGCAGCAGGCAGGAAAAGTGACAAAACTCTGTTTACGACGGTCTTTTCGCGAAATGTTGATTTAGCCTTCTGTACATTAATTTAATTAAATATAATTATTTATAAACAAAATAAATGCTTTTAATGGTCATGCCAGCTTTTGCACGTCCACAAAAAGCCTCTCTGGAGCATTACAGTGACTGCTGAATGAACAGCGTCACCGTTATTGTTCGAAGGTTGCCAGGTTAACTGCAGATATGTGCCGACACTGGCCTTCCCCTTTCAACGTAATTGTTTTTCTTCTTCGTCACACCAGGTCCTTTGTGAGGGTAATAGTTTCATTATGGCAGAATCTATTCTGCACCTCTGCAGACTCATTCAACAAGGCTCTTTGCCCTCTCATGTCACTCCATTCGTCAATCTACCTGCTTCCCACTTACTGCCTCTGTAGTCTGTTCCTTTCATCGTCTAAGTGTCGTCCTCATTTTATCAACAGAAAAAGCAACATCACTCGATATTTCCAACCCAGGACCCATTAAGGACCCTACTTTCCTTTTTTATTACATCCTCCAAGGAGGTTATGTGTATTTTTCACTCACGTTAAAGCAACATTGTGTAACTTTTCTACTATAAACTAAATTTTATGATTTTAAATCATGTTGATGCTGCACTGACGTGGAGCTGGTGTCGTGCCAGAACAGGAGCCAGGCAAGTGAGTAATGTAACCAGGCTCCGCAGCCTGTATGGACATAATGACAGAGGAGACCGAAGAGGATGTTGATGGAGGAAGCTAAGAAGACAAAAGAGAGTAAATCTGGGACTGACTTTTAGTAGTTGGTGAGAGCTTGGTGAAATAAAAGGCTGAGACGCCGACTGCTGTTGGACTAGTCAGTAATATTAGCTGGCTGCTATGTCTTGTGTTGTTGACCTTGCTATTCTTTTAAAAATTGGATTTAATATGACGCATCTGCGGTTTTCTGCGGGCATTGTCATGTTTCTGCAGCGCTGTCTGTATGGTAATCCTCGAAAGGCTCCTCTGACCTTTGTTATATTTTCCTGTTTCGTTTTTAATTTTATAATTAATTCATTTTGACATAAATGAGTCAGTTATATAACTTGCCAAATACATTTGACGCAAATCTGTGTCCTGGCATGTTCTTTTTCAGGGATGGTTGGTTCGACTGTGTTTCAGGCAACGAGCGCCAAAAAAATGTGGTGAACAGACACGCTAAGTTTCTCTAATTATTTCAGTTTGCCAAAATCAGATGGAGAAGGGTGGAAATTTAAAACTGGACATTAACTTGGATGTAGCTTCTTGTATGAAGTTTACAAAATAATTATATTTGGAGTTGAACCAGGCGTCCCACACAGAACTACTTGGTGGATGGTGGAAATATTCCTAACCACTGGATCCCACTCGAGGACGAGTCTACTAAGTCGCTGGTCCATTCTCCACGCAGCTTCATGAACCCATCAGGAGCATTTTGATGGCCTTGTTGACTTGCTCAGATTTGGTCATTCTTCCTTGGTTTGTGTGCTTCTCCCATGAGTAAGTAGTGGTTGAATAATTTCCCTTCTGTGCTGCTTAGCACAGCGTCCATCAAAAATAAAACAGCCATGTATTCTCTGCAGAGCAGAGCGACAAAGATACGCTTCAGATATGCTACTGGTCTAGAAAATCCGCAAACATCTCTAGTGGCTGTGGTGCCGCCAAAAGGCTTCGAATCCGTGACCAGCATGGATCAAGCCACAACGGGCTACCTGACTCCCAAACTGTAGAATAAGTAAAAAGTTAACCAGATGAGAAATATTCCTTCTTTACTGTTGGACAGCAACTTTCCATTTTGTAAAAGCTGCTAATTTCCTTTTGTTAAAATGACTCACCTAATCAGAAACCACTGATTGCTGGCTTGCCTTGCCATGAATGATTGGGACTCTCCAGTCACTTTAATGTTTTTGTTTCTTTTATTTTCCTCAGTTTGCTGTGTTTTTTGTTCCTTTAATGTGGAAGTAAACAATTATTTCCTCTTTCAGTCCAGTAAATAAACTGTTGAACCTCACGGTGTGTCCAAAGCAGAAGTTGGACCAGGATAATTAGGTGGCGGTGTCCCTGCGTGGTGTCTAGTGTATTTCTGTGTGTTACCACACAACTGAAACAATCAGAGAATCCAGAGGAAGTGAAAGTGTAAGCGATTATTTATGAAACAGTTTAAGCTCCCGCACGGCCGGCAAACATCTACGGCTTCTCTAAGTGCAGATGGCTCAATCGGGCCGGAGGTTCGGCATGGCAAGTCCTGTACGATTAGATGTATGACAGATGGGGGTCCTTTAGGGCTGCAGAGCACAATGGCAGTCAGTCAATAAAACACCAGCAGGGAAATTACAGTTGTGTACGGCTCAGGGCACCGAGGTCTATTACCATTACCTTAACAAATGTCCACCACTTGCTCAATCATTCTCGCTAAGTCTTTTTTCCCTCCCTCTGTATACTTTTGTACATCCTGATGCGCACATTCATACTCGATAAAAAGCTGCTCTCCAGGTTCCCATGAAGCCACCATGTATGCCTGCCTGGGATGGATTGAGCCCACGTGGCGATAAGGGGTGTGATTATTCATTTGTGTCAGAGATCTAGTGCCTGGAGATAAGATGGGCTCTCGGCAACAATGGAGGGCCTCAGAGAGGGTAGATAATTGAGTCCCTGACCCCTGTAGTATGCTAGACTCGACCGCTCGCCTGCCTTCTCTCTCTGCTTTCTTTCAGTGGGCTTATCTGCTGGGAGTAGCAAAGCGTTGCATGCCTATCTTACTGTACCAGCTTGGCAGCGTTCCTGCACGCCGATGTCGGTCCCTAAGGTACAAAAAAAGAAAAAAGCCTCTGTATGGCTTAGTTTGTGTGGAGAAAACTCAAGGGAAGGATGGAGGAGATAATCCCCTGCATGGCTGCTGTTTAAAGCCTGTGGAACTGGAAATGAAAAGTTTTGTTTCCCTGAGTAAGAAGAAAAATATCTCTGTGTCCCAAAGTGGAAATCAAGTTCACATACAGAACATTTAAAAGACGATAAATTAATCTCCTTTCCTAGTTAATTAGTTCATTTTCAGGCATGCTAGTGGAGTCGCTTTAAGGTCCAAATTAAAACACCTCGACAGCTATTATTCATGGTCCCCAGAGGAAAATGCACTAATGTTTCCACCACCAGCTGGTTATCATTTGTGGATTTTTGTCTCATTAACTATTTGGATGGATTTCTGCTAAATCTGGTAAAAAAAAAAAAAAAAAAAAAAAAAAAACAGACTTTTCATCTGGCATACTTTGCCTCAAAAGCTTCAGATTTACTTTGTATTTATGACAAATGACCGGCCTTGTGACCAGCCTCTTTTGTTTATGCTTTTAAATAAACTCCACACAACCAAACTTTAAATGTAAAGGCTCTTTGGTTAGTCTTTAGTTTAAGTTCTTACTCTCAAAATAAATAAAAGAAAATTACTTGAGTATAGTGTATTTAACATAAATACAATTAGCAACAGGTAAACATTGGTCGCACTTTTGGCCCTCAGCTGCCTAAAACTGTTTCTCAATTTACAGGCAAATGAAAAACCGTAGTTTCAAGAATCTCCACTCTAGCCGGAAAGATTCGTTTTCAGAGGCGAATTCACCGTTTGCGTGTAAAAGTTTTTAAAAATACCTGTGTACGTGTAAACGGGGCCTTAAATACAACAAATGAGGGACCCACACCACTCACACCTGGTCCACCACAGTCTCTATGAGTCATCTAACCCACCTGTTGCAGGCCTGTGTCGTAGCTTGGGTGCGTTGTGACCTAAAACAAAATGGCCGCTTCACTTTTAACCGGCAGAAGATGAATACAAGGCACGCGCAAATCCAGTACTCACGCGCCCGACAGTTCGTGTAGCAGCAGCAGCAGCAGCACACAGTCCAAGCGGGCCGACACCATCCACAGCCGCTTTGCTTCCCTCTTTAATGCCGTCAAAACGTCCGTCTCCTTCTCCTAAATTAAACACACAAGCTAAATTTCAAGTCCACAAGCTACTTCAGACCGATTTAGCTCGAATTAACCGAACGTATCAGAGAGCAAGCTGGGCTAGGGTGAAGCTAACGGCTAATCGCGGTTAGCATTAACGGTTCGTTTTATACCGTACAGCTTAGCTACAGTTTTCAAAAACACTCATACGCTCATAATTACCTCTCAGTTGGTCACAAAGTTCTTTACATCAGGTACACTGGCCGTTCCCCACAAAAATATGAACTCTGGTCTACCAAATCAGTCCAACACGGACTCGGTCAAGTTAACTCGTCTTCCCTCCTCCCGTCGCTCTGTCCCGCCCCCTCACCCGCAGACTGCCCCGTGATTGGCCGGAGTTACCCGAGCTCTACACATGCCAATACTGCCAAAAAATGAATGATTGACAGCCAACAAAACAAATAATAATACAGCGAGCCTAAATAACTCATATCTCACAAACACTATGAAATTAAATAACAAAACTTGTATTTTAACAGATCACTTCTTCTGCATTTTTAAATTGTTCTGCATTTTAACCATATTCATGAACTTTTACCCACTTCAATACATATTTCAGCAAGGGCTACATAATTAATTAAGGAAACTATGGCGATGATAGCTTCAAACAACTTCAAGCTGATCAGATCAATTAATCAACTAATAGCGTAGCCACTTGACATACAAAGAGCACAAATTATTCTGTTTTGTAGTTCGCAGCATTGGTCGAACACCAAATGTATTAAAAACCTGAAATAATCCTCTCCTCTACAGGTTTCTACTTTCATCTTTGTCTGAGTCCTCATAGTCCGACACCTCTGCACCTGCTGAAGGCAGAGCTGAAATGTGACGGCTGGCTGATTTTAGTAACATTAATATAAATCTAACCCACCTGGAGGCTGCGAATCAGTCAGTGGAGCATCTCAAAGGGAGAACGCGAATGAGTGGTCTGATCACAAGCTTGAGGAACTATTCCCCTAACACATAAATAACCTTTCACGCGCTTATTGTGTCTAAAAGTGTTTAACCGTTTGCACAGAGCTATGCTGAAGATGCCGCCTGCAGTAAATCTCACAGATGACATGTCCAGCATACAGATAGCCTCATTAGGCGCTGATTTATGTCAGTGTGGCGGCCGCCAAAGCTATCGGTTTCATGTCAGAGAAAGTAAAAGTGAAAGTTGGACTTTTTGTTCCTTTTTTTTCTGACCACAAAATTCAAGGTCAACATATAGGCTGCAGGCTCATAGATAGAGGGTAGACGCAGCTGGAAGCTGTTTTCTGCACGCAGCATACAAAATACCATCTGTACCACTTCAAGCAGCTCTAGGGCCATCTTGTACTCGAGCTACAGGTACAATAATAATGTGCATGGGTGACACGAGTGCCTTAATATATGCAATCCATGTTCATGTATTTTGTATTAGATAATTAGCTTGTATTAGCATTCTCCCCGCATGTTACTTTCTATTTATTTTAGACAACAAACAGCCCGCGTCTCTGTGACCTACACAAATAAATATGTCAGCCATGTTATTCCAGAAAAAAACCCAAAAAACACACACACTGTGATTTTGTTTAACAAAATGCAAATGTCAAGATCGTCTCGGAGTGACCCGGCTAAGGGCTGCGCTTGCCATTCACAGTAAAAAGATCACACGCGTGCTTAATCAGGTGTGAGTATCGCCGAACAAAAGGAGCAACATCATCTCAAGAACCGGCCTTGGGGCTCCACGTTCTGGTCAATTAGGGGATTAGAAGTGTCAGGCTGGGTCGTTTTGCTGCGCTCATTTATTCATAAGGCTCTCTGGAGCCCGTGGGCCTGGACTATGGCTGTTGTTGAATTTTATATCTTCTTTGCACGTTTATCCTGCAGCGAGGCAGTCATCTTGGTCTAGTTGTATTTTTCAGCTGCTTTATTTTGCCTTTCTTTTGGTTTAACCACACGTTTAATCACTTATCTATACCCGATTTTTTTGCAATCATAAGGACTGTGCAGCTACTGAGACATTTTACCATATTTAGTCAGGGTCAGAGGTCAATCCACTAGCTAATCATTAATGAAAACTGCATGCTTATTTCAAGTAAACATAATTTACCAAATGTAATTAAATCAAGCAAGGCTGTCAGTGTGTTTATATGAACACATCATACTGGAACAAAAGCCTACTTAGCAGATGTCACAAATGTTGAACAAAGTTGGGAAAAGTTAAATAAAAAAACAACATAAATCCCTGAGTGGATGTCTGGCTGCAGAATGACCAGACAAAAAAAAGCCTTGCACGCAATCCTTGAATTTCTTTGATAGGTAACTTAAAACAGTCTCCATATTTTTAACTTAAAAAAGATAAGGTACCCTGTAGTTCGAGCCTCTCCACAAACTATTTCTGGCACGTTCCCTGAGGGAAAGCAGCCTCGTCTCTCTATAATTCAAGACCTCACTTTGAAAAAATCACACAAAGGGGTACACAAACACACTCACTTCCTCTGATTGTCGTGCTAGCTCAAAAAGATGGAAAGAAAACAAAAAAACACAAAGGGTGAACTCTTAAATGTTGTTTCCCTCATATACTTCATGTATCTGTCTGTGAGCTAACATGCTAACGTAAGACGGTGAGCAGCACACCTACTAAACATAAACATGTTGGCATTGTGACTGTTGTTTCTCAATTTGCGTACTTACATACTTACACTTGGTATTTTGAATAAATAAATTGTACATTTTGTTTTATATTTAAATAATTTGTCAGTCAAATGTTGGCGCTAATGCTAAGGCTGCAATTCGGAAAGAAGAAGAAGAAGAAGTGCTAAAATGTTGCGGTTGTCATTTACGGTAAGTTAATAACAGCTGTTGAGTCAACACTACCCCTGATGAAAGTACATGGTATACGACACGTAAGTGTGCTAACGTAAGTATCTGAATTGAGACAGTTTCTGGCTGTGTGTTAGCATGCTTACGTTAGCATTTAGCTCTACGCACTGCCAGGCGTAAGTAGAGCTTCAAAGAGCTGCTAGCAAAGCTTATATTGAGTCCTAAACTTCTCATTTTTTGAAATTATTAAACAAAGTGATTTCTACCTAAAAGCATAAAACAGGACAGAAAAAGGTTACTGAGCAGTAATAATGAAAAATTACACTTTTGTTAACTCTCCTTCAAATCAAAGCTTTTAGGACTCAATAATTGACAGCGGTGACTTTACAAGATGGAGACGTTTGCAGTGAATTAACAATTAAGGCTATCAATCTGTGCCAGTAATAATAAAATAACTCAGGCGCAGAGTCTTATTTTATCTGGAGACAGACATAGAGCTTCACCACATTGTCAGTCTGCCTTGAGACAAAGCGTCCCGTCGACTTTCCTTTGTCAGATACTATTTTCTTTATTAGATATGTGACATACGCTAATGTACCTCTCCCCATCTGCCAGCTCCTGCTGAAACTTTTGATGGCTTTATTCATCAGTGTCTATTATACACTGGATTTAAAATTGGACACTGATATGCTCATCAGTCACTTTTCATCAGCCCTGACATGTTGTGTCTTCGATATCACCGAGCGGCGCCTCTGCCATGCATCTCAGATGAGACCCGGTGCAGCGCCACTAAGTCCTGACTACAGCGTGACGCGCTGCTCACCGTTATTGGCACCGTCTCTCCATCTGCAATCTGCAGCACACTCTCTAATGAGTCAACACACTTCGCACCCAATGTGAGCTGCATTTAATGACACTAGCCGCCCACCTGCACATGCTAACACACACACACACATGTTCTGCTGATTTCTAGTGCTCCTTTATGCACATTT
The DNA here is from genome assembly GCA_023373845.1 of Nibea coibor. Taxonomy (NCBI): domain Eukaryota; kingdom Metazoa; phylum Chordata; class Actinopteri; family Sciaenidae; genus Nibea; species Nibea coibor. The sequence goes on from CM041731.1 coordinate 15,451,955, forward strand.
GGAAAAATGCATATCACACACACTCCCAAGTGTACATAGTGTGACACCTTAAAAGCCACTCTCAATGAAGTGTTTGACTAATTATTGTTTTCATTATCAGTTAATCCATTGGTGACGTTCATGTCCCTAGGTCCAGTCCGAAATCCCGGGAAAAAGCACGCCCAGGTCCAAACCTTTGCCTGACGAAGTACACAACCCCTATGCTCCCCTCCTGGATCTGGCTCCAGAAGGGGGCCCTGGGTTTCATAGCCAGGCGAAGTCATGCACATCTTTGGGTTGAGTTTCGTTGGGGTCCAATTTGCCTTGGGAGACCATGACCGGGTTGGTGCAGCGGCTGCAGTACTGCATGGTTGTGGGGAATTGATTTTCCAGTCCATTTATGTTACAACCCTCACCTATGGTCATGAGCTTTGGGTAGTGACCGAAAGAATGAGATCGCGCATACAAGCGGCCAAAATGAGCTTCCTGTGCCTTAGAGATAGGATGAGTTAGGATGCCAGCTGAGGTGGCACACCGTGGGACAGACCCAGAACCTGCTGGAGGAACTACATAGTCCAAATGACATGGGAACACATCCTCCAGGAGGAGCTGGGTTGCGTTGCTGAGGAGAAGAACTCCCAGAACAACCTGCTAAACCTACAACCCGACCTGAACAAGTGGAAGAAAATGGATGGGCATTTTTCAAGGTTGATTGACTGATTGTTAGCAAACTATTTACACATCAGATGGATATGAAGCAACATTAGCATCCATAATGAATGTGTTGAATTTCCAATAATCTCTCTGTTGTATTTGTTTTGGCGGTGGGAGGAGGTCTCTGCTATCTACTGAGGCAAATATCTGCTGGGTGCCAAACAGCTGCAGCCAAAAGCAGCCCTGATGAGAGCAGCGAGAGTGAAGAAGGAAAACAACAGTGAAAGTTGTTGAGCTAAAGCTGAGTCAGATGGTGATTCTCTGTGGGTTCATCACTGCAAGAAATCCCTTTTCACACAGTCAATGTTGATTATAACCACGTGAAAGCCTCAAAAAGTGAAAGTAATATTAATCAGCCATATTATGCTCTTCCTGCTGCTGTAGCATCAGTGGATAAACTCTTATAACTGTATTTTAGCTGACTAAAGAACTAAGTTAGCCAACATTTTATGGCATTTTGTTAGTTTAAGGGTTCAATCCACAATCAGATATTACTGACTTATTCATTAATACTGCTTTCTGCTTATGTATGACCTCTCTATGACGCTGCATACAAATCATATACAGGGATATAAATGAGCAGGTTACTTATGTTCCATATAAACATCATTTACCAAATGTAATTAAATCAGAGACTGTAGGATAATAAATCCCTTTTCACACAGCTTTTACATCCATCCTGAACATAAAACATATCGATTCTAACCATGCAAAAGTGAAATATGTTCCAAGGGCCCAAGGTTATGTGTTTAAAATGCTAATTTTGCAGCCCAAAATATAAAAGGTATGTTCTGTAAATGATAAAGCAAACATTTCAGGAGCTGCAACCACTAAATCATTTATTTTTCGCTCTACAAACAACAGTTAATGAACACTCCATTTCCTGTTGTTTGACAGCGACTCCCAACCAGAATTTTCATATAGTTACACGGCTGAGACTCTAGGAAGGTCTTGTTTTGTTGATTTAGGCGATGAGATTTCAGTATCTTTACATAAAAAACGTCTTTGTTACCCTGCTATGTTGCCGACGTTTATACAATTCCAAAGCAGCCATAACTGTCACGGATCCCTTTAAACTCTCAAGTGAACTGATTGGTGTGATTCTGTGGCTGGTCGGACATATTTTGATTGGGCAGACCTCTCACAGAGAGTGAAAAATAAGCTTTCCCTTGTGGCCGTCCCCCCGGCACTTAGTGTTTACTGCCTTGTTTATTTCTCTTGGCTGCTGATCTCCCAGCGATGGGCCCACAAGGTGCACTTCAGGCTGGGACGCAGTCCAGCCAATTGGAAACACGCTCTCAGGTTCCCTGATAGTCTAGTCAGTCTTCTCTTACATTATGTTTCACCGAGTGTGACCCAGCGGTACTATATAGGGACATGTAACAATGAAGACGACAAGGAAGGTATAGTGTGACTGTTTTCCAGACAGTTGAACAAACTACTTTCTGGCAGCAGGACAAGGAGTTCAAGTTATGGAGGCGCAGTACAATAGATCAATGTTGGTTTAAGTTAAGAGGAGGAGGCGGCAGAGATTTGTTATGTCATTGAGCTTGAGCACATGGAAACACGTCCACAGGAGCTTTATATTTTATAATAAAGATAATTATATGAACTGTATTATGGTGAAGTCCATCCTTAATTTAGTCGGAAAGCCTGCAAAGCCCTACGAAAATCCCAGGACCATAGTTTGTGGAGGATTTCAGTGAAGCAGAGCTGCCCTGGAGGCAGCCCCAGTCCTGGTTGATGTAAATACTTCATGTTTTGTATATCAAAAACCTTATGTCGACTTTAAAGATGTCTCTGAAAAGTTTGTAGCTCACTTTTTCTCCGAGACCAAAAATCATGAAGGAAAAACATCCAAATATTCTCCATTTCTGCTCCGAAAAGAGGACTCTGAAACATGTTTACAGCCTGGTACAATTCAATCATTCTCATTCCGCCAATGATCCCACGTCCTTGCCCATTTCTTGGATTAGCGAGGTGGTGGCAGAAGCAAGACTGCCAAGATGGCGGCCACACTCTGAGCTTTGGCTTTTGAGAAACCTGTGGGTGACCTCAAAGAGACCACATCCATATTTATACTGTCTATGGTAAAAACACGAGACATATTTTGGACAATTTTGACAAAAATATATAAGAAAATCCAACATTCAGTCTATAAGAGCACAGTGGGTGTCTGTTCTCAAAGTTTTTTGTTTTTTTTTAGCTGTGCCAGAATCAAAGCTGACGAAACTTGTTGAGATCCACCTTTCAAGTCACTTCTGAAGGGGGTGAGTTTTTTGAAATTCAAAACACAGGTCTTTGGTGGACTTTCCTTTCAGGAGTGGACCAAAGAACTACAGTCTTAAAAAGGAAGTTGAGTTTAGTTTTCCCGCTAGTTACTGAAAAACAGTCTGACTGTAAGACACTAATCAGTGTAATTATCCAACTGGCAATCCAAGTTGACTTTAGCCATAGTATCTTATGGCAATGTACAGTTAATTATCCTGATATATAGCTAATTTACGTGCTAGTGTGTGTTTCCTACATGCTTGGAAGGAGAGGTTGAGGCGTGGGAGAGTATTTATTTCATTGCAATCTGCCACTTCACCACTAGGTGCCACTAAATCCTGGACACTGGACCTTCTCCCATGAAGGCTAAAGATCCAGCCCCAATTACTCCATTTTCAGCCCACAGAAGCAGCACTTGTGGTTGTTTGGTGGACTTGCCATAACTTTTGTCGTGTCAATCATTATTTCTGTGAATTGACAGAGCAAAACAGCTCTCCTCCAAACTTGTTGCCATTTTTTGGCTACTACCACGGTTCTGGCACATTAATCAGTCTTAATTCCGCCTGATTGGTTTGGTTGTTTTTCCAACCAAACAGCACCAGGCACAGATGCACGGGCTGGTCTGTAACCAAGCTTGGAGTTAACGCTTGCTCTCAGTGGTCATAAACAAACTTCCACTTTGTTCACCTGTATCTCCCGGTGTCTGGCTACCTCACAAACCACCTGCAGCTCCTTTATTTTCCCTTTTCACAGTCCTCTTTACGCCTCCCTTCTCCTCCCTCGCTCGCTCCCAGAGGAGCGTGCTCGCTGTGCGCTGCCATCCATCAGGCTTGTCATCGGTCGCTCCGGGGCTGTTGGCGAGGACTGCGTGGGACTCGGCTCATTTCCCTGCTCTGATTATCCCAGCCTGCTCAGCGGGAACGAGCCCCTGCCACTCGGGCCTTTGCCGCCCCCTCTTCCACCTCGTCTTCCTCCATTCGTTCCCCCTTCTGTCAGAGCAATTATTGCACTCCCCCATTTCGTACTGATCTCTTCACTCACCTCTCCACTTCCTGTTCTCCTACACAGTATAAATCAGCACGTATGACAAAGACGCCTATATGTGAACACTCACTCCGAGTGTCCTCCCCTCCCAGGATGAGATACGAGAAGAAACGTTGATTAAAAGAGGTTTGTCTGGCAGCATGGGATTCCCTGACTGTTTAACAGCTATTGCCATTTCATCATGGAAACCGTTAAAAGAATCTCCTGGTGGATTTTGACAGTTAAATAAGTGTGGAGGCCAGTTCCTGCTGCGAGCAGCAGTGAAAAATATACACCGAGCCTTCATTTATGTGAAGGAAGAGGTGTCTCAAAGGGAATATTTCCTGTATTTAATATTAAATAGAAGTTTTTTTCTGTAAGAATATGGAAATGTTAAAACATAATTAGCATTTTTTAAATGGTATGTTCAAGTGTTTAATTTACTCTTAAAATCGAAGTATTTGGCTCTCCTCCTCAGCCGGCTGCCTAACAAGAATATTTACAGAACACTTTTCTTAGATATTTTTGGAGGTCATGTAAATAATGGTTGGGTTAGTGTGTTCCCTGGAGGAAGAATACTCCAGTAAAATGACCTAAAATATGAACTTGTGCATTAAATGTACTGAATTTCTTTCTTTTCCCAACCGCTGACAGTATAAAGAATGGACCGCATGTGCGTAACGTCACCCACATGTCATCAGCAAGCCTGAGGTGGGCTGAATGAAGCCTGGTTGCCATCTGTAACGGCACCTACCTGTCAGTCAAAGCTTCCACGCTGTTAATTCTGCATAACTTTAAGCCCTAATATAATCTGAACAGGTGAGTTCTATAAAAATCACCCTCGGTACAGTTGTCATGAACAGGGAAATTGGACATTTTAACATGGAGACTCACTTCTGGAGCCAGCCTCAAGTGGTTTGAGGAACTGCAGTTTTTGGCACCTCAACACTGGCTTTATTTAACAGCGATGGAGGATGCCATTTGAAATAAACCCACAGATTATTATCATTCTGAAGTTTTCATCACTACCTTAGTGTCTTTGAGTTGTTTCCAACTGGTTGGAGTTGCCAGCAACTTTATAGTTTTGGTTCTGTCTCACAGTTCTCATAATATGGTTTTCAACGAAAAGAAACTTTCTTCTTCTGCCCAGCACAAAATGTCAACAAGCTGGTGAAAATAATGGAGCTCTCAGTGGATAAAGAAACAGATATTCTTCTGTGGAGTTTGTAGTGACCAACACCAGAGCAAAAAGGAGAGAAATTTGGAAACAAATTTGTTTCTGCTGCCCAGTGCGCCCAAAAAAAGTGTCATTTCAGATTTAAGTAAAGTGCTTCAACAAATATAAGTGACTAAGCCTCTGAGGAAATCAGAGGTCGTATATTTTCAGCCAAAATTTCAAGACAGCTTGAACTACGGGTAATTGGAATGGATGACCACTTTTTCTTATTTTCTGAAGCTCTGGTGAAGTTAAATAAAAAAAAATATTTTCTCTCATATTTTTACTTTTATTCCTGTATGATTGAATTTCTACCAGTTCTTATCTTGTCTGTCACGTAGTCCCTACATTCACAATCCTGACGTCACTATATCTGACCGATAGATCTTTCTGCACACGTTTCTCGAATCCATCAGTCCCTGGATACTGCTCTTCAAATATCACAGTAATTACACTTCCCCATCACCACCAAGACCATCAATCACCTGTCGGCTTTACTCCACCACCAAACGCCTGGACTCCAGGGGATCCTGTCCTGTCTGATATATTTAAAAGCCTACACGTAATCAGGTTTCACGAAGATGGAGTTTAATCGCGCCGCTAACCTCAATAAATATTACACTTGCTATCGTTCCATTTATCGTTCCTTATTGAACTGACATGGAAGTATAGACTGAACCGTTGATCAAAATTCAGAATAAAAATCCAAATATGAAGCTTTACGCACTGCAAACCGGGCTGTTGAACCAAACCAAATAAGTTTCCTTTTTTGCTGCTTTTCGAGTGCTTCACACCGGCAGCCCCGGTTTCCCGGAGGCTCCTCCAAAACGCCGTCTCACACAGCAACCAAGGAAGTTCATTTGGCACGGCTGCTCCCAGGCATGAGCTGGCCTACTTTAAAGCCCAGACTGCATAACCGACAGGCTGAACTAGTCTGGCCTTCCTTCACCTCCCATCCTAGCTAGCCACCATATCTTAAGCCCCCAGACAAGGTTGGGGAAGATCCACTGAAGGGGGGTGCGTCATCTAAAGCATGTCCGCACTGTCTGCTGGTCCTTTTACATTCAGCTGAAGTCATGACCCAATCTGAGGGCTGAATAGCAAGCCTTTCCAAATACACACATGGGCACAGCAGGCGACAGTGGTCATTTGGGGCACTTGGATGGCGGTAGCTTGTCTATGGCCCAAATAGGCATTGAGGGGAAGCATGCATCAGTGCATTAAATTACCGTCTGCAAGCAGATTTTCAGCTATAAAACAGAAAGTAAATTACCTAACCTCATAATCATGTAGGAGCAATTATTTGCTAAAAAGGAGGGCACAAACCTCAAGTTATATTTACAGTTTATGTCTTGCATTCTTATACTTCATGTTGAAACTTTTTTTTATGACCACATTCGCTCCGTTATCCAACCCAAACAGTTGTAGAGAAACCACTTTACATGGAAGCAACATAAAAACAACTCTCTAGCGTAGAACGTACCGTACCAGTCAAAGGTTTGGACACACCTTCTCATTCTCATTCCTTATTTGTATTACTTTCTGCATTGTTAGATTAATACTAAAGACACCAACCATGAGTACCAAGAGTTACCTCTTCTGCAGAGGATAAGTTCTAACAGTTACCAGACTCAAATTAATGGGACCCATAGAAATCATAGAGTTCAAGTAGCAGGCACAGCTCAGGATCAACTGTGAATCAGGCCGTCATGATCAAATTGCTGCTGAGGAAAAGCAAGAAGAAGAAGAAGAGAACTGCTTTGGCCAAGAAACACAAAAACTGACATGAGACCGGTGGGAATCTGTACTTTAGTCCGATGAGTCCAAATCTGAGATTTTTGGTTCCAACCACCTCGCTTTTTAAGACAATGGATGGTATCTACATGTGTGGTTCCCACCGAGAAACAAAGACAGGGTGTGTTGCCAAGACTGTCGCTGCCATCAAAGAAAAGGTGGCAACTTTGGATATCTTCAATATTAATGTAGAGTGTAGAAAGTAATAAAAAACACTGAATGAGAAGGAGTCATGTACACTTCCATGGTATCCAAAACTTTATGTAACTTTCCAAAACTGACAGTCGTGGTCCTTTCATGCTTTTAACAGTTTGAAGGTGTGCTGCAGTGAAAAAGGGAACTTTAGGAAGCAAGTAATATTCTGAATGTACGTCTCAAGCTCTCTTTTAATTATTTATTTTATTATTTCTGTCACTTTTCATCTGTACAAAGAAGGTCATTCCATCCGGCCCCTCTCTAGGATGGCTGGCTTTTCGCCCTGACTTCAAAGTGGCAACGTTTAAGGCAATTTTAGGCAGTTCCTACTTAAAACTGATAAATTTGAGAAGTTCTTATTTTGTTAAACAATAAAAAAAAGTTATCTACAATAGAAAACTGTAGATATATTCCTCTTAGTTTTTTTTATATTGGTACAGTGGCTCCACTATTGGAAAAACTTCAAACAATACCCAGATTGTTGAGCGGGGATTATTTAATAATTGATTTATACTTCAACCCTCAGCAGACCTTTGGATATAAAATCAAAAGAAAAAGTTTACAAGTTTCTTCTCAGGGTCTGTAGCTGCTGTTTTTTTTCACATTTCACACTGAAAGAAGTCAGCCGAGGTTGTTCTGGCATCTAATTACTATGCCTCCTGATGCTTCCTCTCAGTTGGAGGTTTTCTGAGCACGTCCAACTGAGAAGACACACTGGGGCCGACCCAAAACACACTGATGGGATTATTTTTTCCCATAAGGCATCAAGACTGTCTCAAGATACGTCTGGAAAAAGGTGGAGGAGATCGGTTTTTAGGTGTTTGGTTTGCACCAAAAGCAGGGACGTGTTGGAGAAATGGATAGATGGATGGATGGATGGATGGATGGATGGATGGATAGATGTGTTATTATATTGTGTTATGTAACCAGACTCCTATGTACCGACAGGAAAAATATGAGTAGGTATAAAAGAAAACAAAGCCAAGGTTGCTTTTATGAACCTCTGACAACTGCTGTCTCACTCAAGACACCACACAATTCTAGGATATGCAACAAAACAGAAGAAACACACCAACTGCAGCAAGATTGTTCATCTGCAGCTATGACATGTGGGTTTGACGAGGGTGACTAAGTGGGTGTATGACAGCAAAGTCAGTGTTACTCCACAGTTATTGTTTCCAAAAACCTTTCCTGTGTAGGCCCGTGGCACAATCAGGGTCCAGCTGCTATGTGGAGGAAATTATTTGTTTTATGAAATGTTATATGTGCAGCTGTGTTGCTACAGGGATGAATGGTTCAGTTGGGTGAATTAAAAAGAGTTATGAAAGGGTTTGTGTGCGCTGTCTACCCTGCCTGAAGGTCTCACATAATCACCCTTAATCTATAAAAAATGAAATATTACGTATATTAATCACAAGTTGCTCAAAGTCCAGTGCTGCTACATCTTAAAATACCAAAAACCAACAATAAATGTATCATCTGTGCAGCTGATGCTCGGAGCCGGAGCTCCAACACACTGTTACACCGGGTGACATGTTCCTTTATTACCATGAAAACACACACTGTAGGTTATTTTGAGTCAGTCCCACACACGCAGTCCTGCTGCTCTAAATACACCCTTGAGAACCAAATGTGTATTAATCCACCGCTGGAAACAGTCCCCAATAAATGCCCCATTTCCTCCTGTTTAAGACGGGATAATTAGAGGACAGCTTGTGTTAGACCTGCATTCTTTCTAATGGTCAGCAGGGGGCAGCTCCATTGGTTGCACTGAGCTTTATGTAAAAATGACCCTGATCCTTACTTTCCTTGTGAGTATATGGTCTCAGTCATTAGTTTCAAGTCGTCTTTCATTGTCCCATTTAAAGCAAAAACCACAATAAGGCAGGTCAGATCAGTCCCAGATTTACTCTTGTCCTTGTACTCTCTCTGTTTCTCTTCTTACCTTCCTCCATCAATGTCCTCTTCTGTCTTTTCTCTGTCATTACGTTCATAGATGTTGTAGCTACATTGTTCGCTTGCCCAGCTCCTGTTCTGGCACGACACTGACTCCACTTTCCACTCCACGATGCCCCGGGCCTGAAAACCTCCTCTTCTTCCCAGTGGTTCAAAGCATCTGTGGTACAAACACTAACACACCGCTCTGATCTCACAGTCCGGCTAGCAAACTGAGCTAACATTAGCTAACAGCAGCTACCGTTAGCAGCGGTTTACTTCACTGTGGGTTCGATGTGACGACAAGTAGATCTCAACGCGATCGTCACAAACTATAAAACCAACACAGGGTGAGGTTGGCCAAATATTTTGACATACTCCAAATGAGTAAAAAAAAAAAATAATGCACCTCTTTCCTCTCATTCCTCTAAGTTATTCCAATTATAAGCAGCTGGTTTGTAAGCAACCTAAACTGACACTTGACACACAGTGAAATGCCCGTGTTCATGCTGTCCCACATACCGCTTTAACTAGACCTCAGAATAGTCCTTCCCCATTAGCCCGATCCCAATTACTGTTCTCCACAACGCTGACTCATGAACGCCGGATAACAGTTGCAGATCATCACACACACATAGTAACAAATTAGCTCAGTCGATGGAGAGGTTGTTATTATTTTTTTTCCAGGACTGTCAATATGTGGATTCGGTGGAGGTTTTTTTTCCACCGTTGGCTGTGATTATATCAGAGGCTTCAGGTTTTCAAAGAGGGACTCGAGCAAATTAGAGCTGTGGACTGATGCAGCATTTCTTCCCTTCCAGAGCAGATCTACTGTAAGCGCAACCTGGAGGCTATTTGTACGAGCTGCTTCAGTGTTAAAAGTGAAATATATTAGATATTTAATTTAGTTTGATCTGAACCCATCTACTCCTCTAAGCGGATCACAGGGGAGCTTTATCCCAGGGAAACATCCTGGGCCGGTTGCCGGACTATTACAGGACGAGTACAGACACAAACACAGTCTCATTTAGAAACTACTGGCAGTTTCGAGGCTTTTGGTTCAGCAGCACGTCTTTCGACTGTGGGTGGAAACTGCAACACCTAGAGAAAACCCACATGAGCACAGGCTGAACATGAAAACACAAGAAAACAATCCAACGCAGGAGATCTACACTGACTTAAGGACGAGACATGAAATATTTATTACACCTCACAGTAAAATGAATACTCTTCTCCTGCACACCTGCATCCCTGCAGATGCACCGCTGCAAGCCTGCAGTTATGTCTCAACCACCGGCAGAGTATAAACCCAATGAATGTTATGTTCAATGATAATAAACCTGCAGAGATCTGGCTTCATGCCTTCTGCACACCCACAACACACATGACAGGCTATAGCAGTGACTGTGTGGTCAAGGGCCACCACGGGAATAAATCATGAGATGCTGTGTCATGCTGGTAGCTGTGATACTCTGTGTTTGTTTGTGTTTTTTTAATGTGAAGTGATAATCATACTGAAACTACACACACACACACACACACACACACACAGCAAACAACATGAAAGTCAGGCGACACATCTGAATCTGGATCAGGTGCTTCTGAGATCAGAGACAAACAAACTTCAGAGAGAATAACAGACAGGTTTGACATCCTGTTCGAGCTGCTGATGAACCTGTTGTAGTGCAGGCTGACTGACAGGCTGTCTGTCGTCCATTTTGACTCCTCTTCCACCGAGCCTGCCATGTTCCTACGGGAGCCCAGAACAGACAAACTAATCACCGGCTCTGGATTTGCGTTTTCGTGCAACTACACCGCCAGATGACACCATAGACTGTACAAAACATCAACGTGGCATCTGTCGTTGTGAGGAGCGAAGAGGAAGCACGACTCAACAGGTACCTTTAATGGGATCTGTGAGTAGGCGGGTGTTTTATTTTCATTGGATGATTCAGTGTGTGAAGAAGCTCTCAGTTAATTAAGTTAAATAATGCACATGCACATATCATTGCCTTTCAGTGTACATGTGCGTTGAGTTGTGTTGTCTTTATTTCTGCTGTGAAGTTGGACATGGGGACTTGTGGGGACTGACTCACTTCTGCAGCCAGCCTCAAGTGGACGTTTGAGGAACTGCAGTTTTTCCACGTGCCTTCACATTACAGCCACGAAGCTTGCCGCTAAATCCTGTTATGCAGTATTTCTGCTTCTACCATCACTGATGAGGACACGGTGATGTTTTCCCCCCTCATGTCTATGAAATGTCAAAAAAATGTGAAAAACATCCATCAGGGCCTACGCAACATCTTAAAATTCCTCTTAGAAACAGTCCAAATCCATAAATATTCAACTTAAACTGATCTAAAACAGAAAAGCTGCCAGTCCTCATGAGGTAAAACACACAAGCACAAACCTGCCGTCAGCATATACACACAACTGAACCAGTAAAAACAGACAACACGCAGGTCAAGTATTTAAACCTCTGCTGTCTCAAACAAACGTTATATTAATCCAAACATCATCAACACAGACGACACAACCTTTGAGAAATCTGCGAAATTCAATTAATCCAGTTGGACAGATTTCAGCCCAGACAGAAAGAAAACAAACCCCAGCAGAATATTTCTCATAAAAAGGTCATCAGAGTCTTTGTCACAGCAGGAAAACTTGTTTATTTCCCCCGGCGGACTCGTTGCGTGGATGCACATCAGGCCTGTCTGCGTGAATACTTGAGTGATTAACGGTGTCGGATGTGGAAACGTCTGACGGAGCAGTATCTGTACGGCATTAACGCACAGATGAACACACACAATAAACGACAACAAACAGCGGCTGGCTCTCGGGACGGTCTGACAATGAAGGCAGAAACTGGTCTGAGAGTACATCTGGTCCCACATTGTCATGCTAAAGATCGCTCATACGCACAAATAAAATGATGACAGACATAAAAGTTTTATAAGTCCGGCTGTGATGTGAAAGAAGCCACGAGGGGGAAGCTCGGCGTATTTATGTTTCTGAGCAGCAGGACTACAGGGAGCATCATTTTTCTCCATCTATCACAGTAAACTGTCTCCTGCATGTAATTTTCTCTGTTGGATCACGCTGTTTGTCTGCCGTGTCACATTTGTGACAGTTTGCTATAAAGACAGGGATTATTCAGGGCTGGTCAGCTCGACGTCTGCAGCGATGAAACTGTAAGAAGAGTATACGCTCTTTATCTGATCTGTCAACAGGATTTCTGTGTTTATTTCTAATACTTTCTGATTTTATATTTATAGTTTGTGTTTATTTTTTATTATATATCCAATTTTTTAAATTTGTTTTGGTGTTTATTAAAAAAAATGTAAATTAAATATTTTATTTTATTCTTAATTGTTATTTTTTAACATCAATTTAATTTTTATTTTTAGAGTTTCATATTTTTAAATTATTTTAATTGTTTTGTAATTTCAGCAACTTCTAAACTTGTTTAATATAATATAATTTTATTTTATTATTATATTATTTTTCATTTATTTATATTGCTTGTTTTGTTAATCTTCATTAACTGAATTATTTTTAAAATAATTATTTTATTATCATCTATTTTTTCTTATCTTGTCTTTTATTACACAACATAATATTTATTTTATCAATATTTATTAATTGTTATTTTTACAAGATAGACTTTGTTGATTCCACACCAGGAAACTTTATATCATTGATTGTCTATATTTCTATTTCTTTATATTTAATACTTATATATTTTGGGACACAGTACAGGACATAAATTTATTACCACATATGGCAACATTTATAGCCTGATATATTTTCTGACAGTTTTCTCAACGTGGGCTTTAAAAATAATTCTGACATCCAATCTGTCTCCCAGCAGGGCAGATCTGTGTTATCTGCCCCCGTATCTCTCTCTCCTTCTCTGGCTAACCTCTGCAATGAGGTTTCTAATCCTATAAATATATCAACAGCGTGTTGCACTAAAACATAGATGAGCTCAATCCTTCCTAAAGAGAACTTTAAGTTCACTCCATCAGCCTCGCTCTGGTCCCCAGAGGATGCACAGATTTATGCGGGCGCTCGAAATGATAGCAACATTAGCCTGGATGAAAAAACCCGGAGAGCCGTCCGGGATTACGGGGTAGGAGTGGTGGGGAACTCTGGGAGATGAAAGCATGATTGATGTTTCCTGGGCAATTTCACAGCCCTCGACTTCCAGCAGAGAGGAAGAGGAAGAGTCGACTGTTCGCGCTAAAATAAAAATAAAAAGTCCTAAAGGAAGTGATCCTGACTCATTTTTAAGATGTGAAAGTCTGCAGCGACTTCTTGAAAATAAGATGTAAATAACAAACAGTTGGAGTTTTACCAGTTTAATGAATAACATTTCCAGTTTGAGCTCCGTCAGTTGAAAATGAAAGTGTCTCTCTGGAGGATTACACCGGTCTGTTTTAGCTCCTCAGCTGCAAACTTCAGGCCCCGGGCTACACATTTCTTATTTTTTTGGATGTGTTGTTGCAGGCATCCCTTCATTTCCAGTCATTTCTGTAAGAAAAACAATAAACAGACTCCTCAAACTGACTAGTTGTCATGGAGATGTACTTGTAGAAAACTCATTAAAAAAGGACCAATAGGCACCACAAACAGGTCCTGCTTTTGTTAGCAGAACAATTAAGTCTAGATCTTTGCTAATGAGACATGTTGATAATGCAAAGGAGAGCTGATTTTCACAGCAAACACGAGCCGAATGTTTGGATTTTATTGCTTAAAGCTGAACTAAATCAGAATTTTTACAATAACAGAGGCTCAGGTGAATGGCCTCTGCGTCATTTGTACGTCTGTTCTCACTCTGTAACATGCTAACGAGAAGTACGTAACACTTCACACACCACCAACTATTTCACTGATTTCGGTGAAACTGAATCATATTTTATGGAGAAAATGTTCTCTGGTTTTCCCTCTGATGTCTTCTGCCTCAACTCTCCGTCTTAGTGTTTGAACCACGGGAGCCAGTGTCGTGCCAGAACAGGAGCTGGGCAGCTAAGCAATGTAACCGGGCTCAGCTTTTAGTGGTTGGTGAGAGCTTGGTGAAATGTTGGACTAGTAAGTAATTAGCTGGCTAACAAAGATGCACGTCTTTTTATTATCAGTAACAATAAATCAAATTCACGTGTACAGCTGCCCAAAAAGGGATTCACATTCATAAAACTGTAGCATGATTAGATGCAAGACCTTCATGATACATTAAGGCTCCAGACGAAATATTAATATTACACTGATGTATTCAGTATTCAGTCAGGAGCTGTTATGCCTCCCTAATTTCATTTACAATAATCACAAAAGAGCTAATGGAGATAAAGAGAAGCAGAGGAGATTTTTTTTAAAAAAGCTTTGTGGGACAAAGATGTGTTTGTGCAAAAAGGAGTGTCAACCATGAGTGGATTCATTAATTAGTCAAATGGAAAATATTGAATATTGAGGAACAAACGTGTCTCAAATCCTGTTTTTCATCTCCAAGACAGATTTCTCTCCCTTCTTTCCTGATGCCTTATTTAAAGCAAGAAAAATGATATTTTGTAGCTCAGTGTAGATTTTATGCATACTCACATTGACTCAGTCTGACTCATAGATTTAAACCAAGCTTTCACAGAGCAAAATGCAGGTCAGAGAGAGAGAGAGAGAGAGAGAGAGAGAGAGAGAGAGAGAGAGAGAGAGAGAGATGCTGCTGCTACCATCCATACCACCACCTCCCTGGTGATGCATCCATGGGCACAAAAACGAGCCAAAAAACAAACTGTATTTTGATGACGGTACCGGGCAGCCCCTGAGACATTATGATGGATTGTGGGTACTGATGAGATTGAGTGTCTGTGGGAAAAAAAAAAATCTGCTGCTGCCACGAAGCCTCAGGATTATCTACTTTCAATGTGCGGGTATCATGCGGCTGCCTCGTGTAGGTGTGTATTAGCATAGGTGAATGAGTTCTTTGGTGAATAATCTTGGCATTGCATGATATGCATGAATACGTATCTCTGCATTTAATGATGGCTGTACTGTAATGATGGCTGGAGGCTGACATCCAACCAAAATAGAGCACATACTGTATGCTACACAAGCTTTCTTTGTTACATTTGGGTGCAGCAGCGGCAGAAACCACAACAGGTGAGTGACAATGCGGCATTGTTCGCCGGCACTCACAACCTCTGCGTGTTTGTTCGTGTGCTTCTATCTTTGTGAAGACCGGGTTCAAGACTTCAAATTTTAAAGCAGCATTGTGTAACTTTGGTGAAACTGGATCATATTTTAGGGAGAAAATGTTTTCTGTTTTTTCCTCTGCCTCAACTCTCTGTGATTCACAGAGTTTGCTGATGGACAGTGAAGTAAACTGTAGCTGCTGTTAGCTAAGGTTAGCTCAGTTTGTTAGCCGGGCTGCCCGGACTGTGAGCTCAGAGCACAGGGAGCGCATTAAGGCCAAATCTTGACACATTAACTGGTTTCCTGCCATAGATACCTACGACATAGATATCCTGCTTTAAAGGTCTGCCTTGTTTCAGTATCGAATATGGGGCTAATCCTCGCAGTGACTGTATTTATGTTGTGTTAGATCACGACGTGCAGAAGGAAAGGAGAGGGAAAGGAGGGAGGATTCATTTTGCAATTTGCTTCAAGGTGTCTCGTCGTGTTGCATCAGAAATACAGGGGGAAGGGGGAGAGTACTTGTCGACTCCTTGGGAGTTAGAGGCCGGGGGATGAATTATGGGAATGAGGGTCCTCCAGCAGCTAAACACTAATGTATTTCTGTACTTTAGTGGCTGACTTTGGAAGATTTCAGGGTGGGAAAATGTTGGCGAAATCAAGAAAATCTGATCACATCACTCCCTTAAAGCAGACTGGAGACTAGAATTTGATTAGGATTGATCTCGGGTTTTAAAATATTCATGCAGCCGTCAGGTTATCCATGTATCACAAACCACAAGTGTCCAAGCACCTGTCTGCATGTCGATCAGCAACGCAGTAAGCTGCTTATTGGCAGTGAATCAGGATACGGTACAAGAGCTGTGATGTAACCTGCCTACACCCTGCTGTGCCTCTACTTGTCTGTCACGCCGGCCAAAGGATGACGCAAAGCAGGTTCAACCAGACAGGTGGCATGGCTGAGTGAGAAAAAAAACACATGAAAGAAACCACAGGCGCTAATCATAATTTATCATGATGCAAGAACGTGCTAAAGCTACAGGTGTACACATGTATTAGCAGACGCTGTGTAAATAAAGGGCTCCATACTTGGCAACAAACTGACGGATCAGTGGGAAAATATTTGCTCAACTGTTTAGTTTCACTTTCAACATCATGGTCTTGAGAATTTTCTAAGAAACTGGTCTCCAATAGCAGTATACTTGAAACAGGAATTAGCAATGTTTACAGAGCTCACCTGTTCAGATTATATTAAGGCTTAAAGTTATGGAGAATTAACAGCATGGACGCTTTGATTGACAGGTGGATGCCGTTACAGGTGGCTTGTTTGAGCAACCAGGCGTCATTCAGCCCGCCTCAGGTCCATGTTTTATACTGTCTATACTCTGAGGGTTACTAAGAAGTACTGATGTTTTGTTGTGCTGTCTTTGTACTGCATCAAATA
The DNA here is from genome assembly GCA_023373845.1 of Nibea coibor. Classification (NCBI taxonomy): domain Eukaryota; kingdom Metazoa; phylum Chordata; class Actinopteri; family Sciaenidae; genus Nibea; species Nibea coibor. Next base: position 15,468,709 of record CM041731.1, read on the forward strand.
AGAACATTCCTTATTTAGTTTGCTGTCACTTTTTCAATACAGCTGCCGCCAATTAAGAAGGAAAAGAGCAATTAGTGGCGAGGGCAACAGATCACACTGATGGCACCAAATGTCTAATTAAACGTCCTCATAAGAAACAAACAAAGCTTTAAAAGTCACCAAGGGCAGCTGGTGAGAGCAGCAACCATGCACTGATTACACCCAGCACACCGAGCGTCTATCTCGCAATCGTTATGAAATGCTTCATGTCGGTGGGAGGATGTGTTCCTGCCCACACGATAACACTGAACAATATTGCCACATCTTCATGTGAGTCAAGTTGTGAGCAACTCACAAGCATGTCAGGGATACTATAGCGGGACTATATCACTGTCGCCATTTCTCAATGAGCAGTCAATGAGAAACAGCTTACGTAACTGTGGGGTGTAAAAACAACGAATATAAATGGAGTTCCTCTTATTGTGGGCAATGTGCGTTGGCGTTTGGGTGAACTCCATTACCCAGAATGATCAGCACCCCTATCACTGGCCCATTTTGTGTCACCGTGGCACCAGATGGTTCTCCCCAGAGCAAGGAGCCTAATTTCCCCATCACCACCTGGGAACAGCTAGAAACTGATCCCGCACTCACCCCTCATTAATTAAATGCTGTAAAGGCACGCGGCCGAGGCTGACGGACCTGTCGGGATGTAACACACGACACTGAAACCCTGCAGCTCGGTAGACTGGAGGACGAGGACGTGCAGTGCAGGAGGACCTACTCTTTTCCCCTCTACACTGCCCTTGTCCCTTTCTGTATTAGGGACACAATGAATTTACCAACAGTCGTTTTGATTATGAATCTAACAATTAAACTTTTCATGAGCTGAGTAATGTGTCTGAAAGAAGACTCGTTGTTACTTTGTTTAATTAGAAGTTTGGAGAAAAATAAATCGTCCATCATCCATCAGTGTCTAGAGCTCCATCCACCAAGGTCCATCTAAATCTAGCGATCCATTCATCAAGGTCCATCGGTGTCTAGAAGTCTATCAAGGTCCATCTATATCTAGAGATCCCTCCACCAAGGTCCGGAGGACATATAGGAGATGTGTGGTGCACAGTGATTGTCCTTGATACTATGTGTCTAGCGTTAGACACACAAACTGTATTCATGCAGCATTTAGACACACAAGCATTACGCAATCCAAATCAGACCGACAAATTATTCGTTTTTACTAAGTTTGTGGATAAGGCTGTTTGAAGGAGATGCACCACTGGCCACCAGCAGAAATACATCACCTTTAAAGGTTTATTTTTTTAATTAAATCATCCAACTGGTAGAAATTCTAATATTCAGCTCTTAATCTGTTTTTGATCCTTTAAAACAAAATTTAAAAAACAGCCAAAAAGATAAAAGTGAAAGTGCGTTTCTTCTCTGAATCCTAAATATGGACGGAAAGAGCTGAAAACCCTTTCGTGTTGATTCTAGCAAAGCCTTTAATCACTCCTGCCAGAACACGAGGGACTAGTGGAAGCCAAGTAATCATGTTATAGTTTGTAGTAATCTGTGCTTGAACGAGGCGGCTGGAGGGGGGACGGGGGCGTCAGCTAACTATCAGTGTTCACACCGAACAAAAATGTGACCCACCGACATGGAGCCCCACAGGAAGGCGTCAGCACAAACCTACAAAACAAGCTGAGGTCAACTGGAGACAAGCCGAGCCACCGCGAGCAAGACACATGAAAGAGGGAGACATAAAAGACTTCCTGTTTCGCGAGGAAATGCTCAGAAAATGTACAGGAAACTGGGACTACTGGAGGTGAAGACGAAATGTCAGCTGGTAGAATGAAAGGACGGAGAAGACAGATGAGAAAGGGAGGTTCAGGAGTGTGTGCAGGACTTTTCTTATGCCCCATATATTTGGATGTTTGGACAGGAAACGACTACCTGTTATGTGACTTTGCTTGCAGTGTGTGATTCCCCCACGTGGAGGAGGCGTGGCGACCTGTATCATCCCCTTCGCCGACGATCCGAGGACCCTGACTGGACCTGTCTCGATCACCCAATCAGCCGTGAGACAACTTAAGCACAGTGCTGCACAAGACATGTCCAAAAACGTCTTTGTCCTCTTGCACAACGGCCGCACTATCGTCCAGGGTTTTATTACCTCTTACAAGAACATGCACAGAGGAACCGTCAAATTTCAGTTCGACTCGAACGGAACTGCGGCGAGGGATGAGCTGGAGGAAAGAAGTCAGTTGCAGAGATAAGCATCTGTCACTTTCATTCACTTTTGAAGCACAGTCAACAGAGAGGCGGCATACATGAGTGCAGAGCGCTCGGAAACAAGCATTCGAACGCAGAAAAACTAAATACGCAGCAGGCTGTCTCTGATTTGAAGGTATATGTCTGCACATAGACATCTTATGTAGTAAGAAAGCAACATAATAGCAGGCGGAGGACGATAAGTACGCAGGGGGAGTTCTGATTGATGCCTGCTGATTTTAAAAACAACTCGAACAATGTCCATGCATAATTCAATAGAACAGGGGCTGGGTAGTAATGAGTATCCAAAACCAAACTCGAATATGTTGCTGCAGTGATATGATTGCATTGCATGTTTGCTAACAATTGTTTTAATGAAACGTTACACTCAAGAGGGCAATCAGTTAGTTTCATTTGTCCTCTGATTTCTCGATGAATGACCACATGAGGCTTTTGCAATGATGCATTTTTGTTGATTTTAACTGGAAATTCCCCTTTTCTGCACATCATGAGGAACAAACACAAGAACAGGTCTGAAAACGGTTCAAAAAGCAATCACGAAAAGTCCCAGAGAGACAAAAACGATCCCTGACTCAACAGATGAGTGTCAGAGGATGTGATATTCCCCCGTCCAAGAAATGACATCAGTATTACAGAAGAACCAAACATTTCACAACCAGTCGATAGCTTGACTCATACAATAAAATGTGAGTTTCAAATCCGGTCAATAGCTTTAGTCACAGTGTTTTCGCAGAAGTCCTGATATTAGTGTCTGATTCCTCTGAAATCCTGTGACCTCTCCAGTCCAGCTGGTGTAGGGCCGTTTTCTTGAGAGAGCCAGAAGAAAAATTTGTTTGTGCTTAAGGTGTAACCAAAAGAATCATCACAGAGTTCACGGAAAACCACAAGCCATGCGAAACAAGAGCGTACGGTGTGCTAACGGAAACCTAGAGACGCCTCACAGGGAGGGAAACATACAGTATCGCTGACAAGATTCGATGTGGTTTTTTACCACAGATGCTAACTGCCTGATTTAAACCTCACAGCATCGCAGTGTACGTGCTAAGACGCCACAGCAGCTGAATAATCTCACTTTTGATTTTAAAAACCAGTTTGTGTCCTTCTGCTTCAGAGGCCGCGTGACTTAGGACTGTTACTGGTATCTAACCACGGAGGTGGTTTTGGTTTCATGCAGGAACCAGGGTCAGATTTTGTCTCCTTGCCTACTTCATGGTCTGGCATCATATCTTAAAGCGCTCCCCATCGCCCAACTTCACAGCCACGCTTGGTGTGAAGTTGTGATTTTAAAGGCATTTTTAAAATTAAAACTTCCTGTTGAAGAAATGTTCTGATCCAAAGACCTGTGAACAGTTTCCAACGGGGCGTTCAGTGATATTTCAAAACACTTGAAGCGTAGCAGAAGTGAAAAACACACTCCGTGATCTGAAAAGTGAAACCAAACTTTCCCCAAGACCCGACACCATCTGGACCAAGTCAGAAAATATGTTGGGCTTTTGTAATGTGTCTGAAGTGACCCTCTGAGGCATTTTGTGACTGTTGACATCCAAAAAACCTAAGTTTTAATTGAAGCCCAGCTCGAAGGTTCCTCGAGGATATAACTGTTGAATTAAGTTTGTGTACCGCTGACAGATCGCATCAAACAGCACAGCATCTTCTGACAGCCGCTGTCACACAGATTGTGTCGACATCGAAGCGACGCGCGCTTTCTGCACGCCGTCGTTCGGATGTAAACTTTCGTTTCCATCTAATTCCTCCGCTCTCCCGCTGAGGTTTCATCAAACACGGTACCAAACGGACCACCTGCCGTACCGACTTCACACCCACGGCACGAGGTCAAGGGTCAACAGATGGAGCTGGTTACACACAAGAGTGCGTGAACGTCTTTCGACATGGCCACGATCGAGGTGTGAAGAAGAAGAAGCAGCTAAAGATAATGTGACATCAGGTAACACTTTGCAGCCCGTGTGTACACAATGTACTGTTGTTTTATCACAGCTATGATTCATCCGTGCTTCAGAATAACAACGGCCACATTATTCTCTGTTTCTGAGCCACAGATTGACTGACGTAGACGTTAACCACAGGATATACAGACTGCACAGTAGACTGCAGCCTGAGTGCTCTATTATCAGGTATAGGGTATCATCGCAACCTTTAGCAGTGCGTCTCTGCACGCTAACGTCTTTTATTGTGAGTGCCATGTACAAATAACGTACATCACATTACAACAGACGAGTAAAACAAACGCTGAAGGCAGCGGGTCGAACTGTGAATGCTAACGTTAGCCGCTAACGCGTTAGCTTGAACTTTTTCCTCACCTGTTTGAGCCTTAACTAGCAGTACACTAGTAGACAAATGACATTTTTTTAATGTTGGAATTAAGAGTAATTGTAGCTTATATGCAAATTTTTATATCTAAAATGTATATTTTTATTTTTACATGCCCATGGTCACATTTTTCTCCATGCAGGTTGATAAGTTTTGGCAGGAACATTGTTCCTGTCTGCATTTTGAGGGACGTAGTCTGTATCAGAATGATGAACAACACATTTTGATTAATTTAAATAAATATCCTGCGTTCATACCCTTAGAAATCAGCTTATCACAGATATATTTAGTATAGTTTTTCATTTTTACTATTTATTTTCTTGTTTTTTAAGTTTTCATGAGCTTCAAGACTATTTTTATTGAGGACATGGATCTTTATATACGGTGCATGCACATATATCTTACATATCATAAATCCATTGTAGGCCGGGACATAATTCATAGAGGCTCTTGCCGTTTTGTGATGAGGTAAGCAGCCTGTACGTACTGTATGTCAGCCAAACTGGCAAATGCTGACTTGCATTCAGAGGCATGTCGTGTTGCAAGGCGGTGTTTCATGCCGTTTTCCTGATCAGCCGTGAAGGCGTCTGTATATCCAAGGTGCAATAAGAAAAAGCCTCGACATCAAGGGCGAGTGACGTAACAGGTTTCTTTGTCTCCGGGGTCTCGATGTCTAGAAGTCATTTCATCTCGGCCACACAGAACGATCAGATCAAGCCGATGCGGACCTGCGTAACGGGTATTAAAAATGAATGAGAGGAATTATCATCTTTGTTCTCTGCAGCTCCTCGGTGTTTCCCCGTTGCTAATTTCTAATCTTAATGACTACCAGATAAAGCACAAGTGTTAATTAAAGAAAGCTGCATAATTATATCTCTGAGGGACCTGCGCCAATGCCCCCTCACCACCACCACCACCACCTCCTCCAACTGACACTCCAGCCTGGTTTCTCTTTCTGCACTTTACTCCCTCACAACATTAAGCATTCACCGCTCTCACTCTCGTTTCATTATCTCATCCTGACCCGGTGCTTTCACCTAGTTTCTGTAAATGGAAAGGAGATCCACGCTCCAACGACATGGAAGTAATAAAAACCACAACATTCGGAGCTGGTCCCACTTGTCCAGACAGAGTTGCGGGTGTTTTTCTGGGGCTGAAATCAGCGAGAACCGTGTGAAATGAAAGTCAATATTTTCACAAAGGAGGAAAACTAGAAATGAATGCAGCTCATAAAAATACATCTTGGCTTTGGAAACAACTTCACAGTCGCTGATGATTGCTGAAAATGAAGCGTGGTGGAGAGGGTGTGGGTGCAAGCCTTTAGTGTTTATAAAATTACCGTGACATAAAAATCCATCACAACCAGCTTTGCCCAGCCCGGGTGTTCGAATCTCCACCAGAATGACAGCAATCTGTCAGCTCATCTGCGAGTCCACCCCAAGGAGAGGAGAGAGGACAGGCGGAAAATAAATAATAACAGAACGGACAACAAAAGGCTTTGCCAGAATCATGTGGTTATGAGTTGAGCTTATTAAAAACCACAGTGGAAAATAAATATGCAGACATCCTCCCGCCCTCTAGCAAGAAAACACAATAAAATATGGTGTGAAAGACAGACAGTGAGGAAGGAGGGTGAACAGACACCCCGCTGCTAATTTAATAAACTGACTATAGCAGGCTACGCAATTCCATTATGTTGTGTCATCTGTCCTGCGGAGGCTGGATCAGTTCCTCGGGGAAGGTCAAGGCGAAATGACAGACATAATCAGATGCAATCAAGTCATTCGGGATCCCAAATTTAAACGCCGCCCCGGTCCGGCAGGTTTGGGAGCTGATGACCGTGCTGTTTGTGCTCTGACGTCACGTGGTTCAACATGCCTGACGAGAGCGAGAGAGAGAGAGAGTCAAACAGTGAATCCTTGTCGCTAACAACGTCTGACCGAATGTTAGGCTTTGCAAAGCATCGTTTTCAATCAGGAGTCACAAAGCAGAGAAGATGTGTCGATCCAGGGACAAATATGACGAGTTTCCCAGCGTCATTTCTGGGGAAATATGACAGCAGTGAGTTGACACCTGATTAGATGGTGCATGTTAGTTTCGTGTGCTGGCTTGCAGAGAAAACAAAAGGCACGTACTGTATCTTGCGCCACCAAAGGCCTGCTGACGTGCTTTCACCTGCACCTGATGGGGCAGATACACTTCTATTTTAATCAATAGAGCTGTCAACACGGGGGTGAGTAATGGTTCATTCACTTTCCACAAGCCAAGAGTATTTTTCTATTTCAGGGTTTCAGGTTAAGGTTGGGGTTAGATATCTACAGCAGTTTGGTTGTAAAATAAGAAACGGGGTAAGGTTCAGAAGACGTGAAGGTGCATCAGTTGAACGCTTGAAAGGTTGAAAACAAGCCCCAAGCCCTAACTAACTAAACTAAAGCGTCTGTTGTTTGTTTAAACTCATAAAATAGCCAGATTTTCCAAACAAGCAACGTGTTCTGGTCTTGTGAATGATGATTTTTTTGGAAATGAAACTGCAACGAACATTTAACACAACTGAATTGGACCCAAGTGGCAAACTCCCAAAAGAAGAAATGCCAAAAACTGCAGTTCCTCAAACTGCCACTTGAGTCTGGCTCCAGAAGTGAGTCAGTCTCCATAAGCCCCCATGTTAAAATGTCCAACTTCACAGCAGAAATAAACATGTTCGGGTGGAGGAGGCAGAAGAAGAAGTACAACCAAGAGCCACCACTGAGGGAATATAAGCTGCCGCCTGGTCGAAACATATCCGCCCATCCTTAACCGCCTTTCCCTGCACCTGTCGCCAGTTAACCACATCATAGGTGTTGCTAGTTTCAGAGTGAGTCCCCATTAAACATACATGAATCACCGACACGTGCACACCCTGAAAAGTCTTTTATTCCTGCAAATGATCAGAATGTACAGGTTGGACAGCAGCATGTAGCACAGGAAACAAAAGAAGTGAAGAAAAGCCTCCATTTACCCCTGCTCATTAGTCAGAGCAAAGAGGCTGTCACACACGGTCAGTGGGAGTGCAGAGCAACGTGGATTTAGTCATAATGTGCTGTGCTGCTTTTGTTCCCCAGGTAAAAATTATAAACAAGAGGCCATGTTTCCTACTAGAGGGGCTACTTCTCATATTTCCCTAGCTCTGTTTGCAAAGGCTCAAAACCGCATAGAGCAAATGAGAGATTACAGACGGTGGGTCTGATAAGTTCAATTAGAAATGTGACATTTTAATGACTCCTTTAACTGAGTGCACCAGCACATTTTGTTTTTTTGCCTTCCTAACTGTCACAGAATGACATCATGCTGTTTTGTGCGAGTGCAAATTGTAGCCTCCTCTGCACCATCAGGAAATGATGCGTTCCACGGGTAGGAGTGGAGGGGGATGCATGCTTGCCGCTCTGCATCCTGTCTACGGAGAAAGTACCCGTTTTCTTCTCAGCTGCAATGTCAGGACTAAAAGCAGCACAAATATCAGCGTCGAAACGAGGAAGCTTTCAGAAGACGGATGAGGGCGTTAAAGGGTGAGAAGAAAAGTCCAGCGTCCAGTTTAAAGCTGCAATAATTGGTCAATAAATCAATTAATCAGATGGCAGAAAATGAATCATCAATTACTGTGATGAACAGTTCATCTTTTTCTCGTTCTAATTTCTTCTTTTTTTACTGCAAAAGAAGACCTTGAGCTTTGGGAAGCTGTTTGCTCAATATATGTTGATATTTGATTTGAGCTGCAACGATTAACTTTAACGTTTAGAAGAAAATGTTCATCTTCATGGAGGTGGCTTTTCCAAAAAGGCATCCTTTTTTTAGGTTCAAACTATCATGTCATATGAAGTAAAGCAGCAAATGTTCATATCTGACAAGCTTGGCCTGTCAAAATGTTTCTGGCATTTCTGCCTGAAATTTGACTTCTGTCCATCCGAGCCATCTGTTGAGGGTCACTGCTGTCTGTCAAGACTCGTTGGTCCCAGTTGAGTCATGCGGAAACCCATTTGAATTAAGTGTTTGAGAAAGAAACTGAAAAACGCATCTAAGCCCAACACATGGACCACCGAGGGGACAAAACAGTGTTCACGGTCCATAATCATAATTTCGGAGGTGACGTTTTGAAGATGACATCGTATTTTGGGTCCAAACTATCCTGTAAGATGAGGCAAAGCAGCAAAGCTTGTGTCATCCAAATGTTTGGCATTTCAGTGTATTGGGGGTCATTGGTGTACAGGTTGTACATGACAGGTCTGGGTTATAGAAAAGAAAAGAAAAATCCTACATATAAGATGTGAAAAAGCAGAATATTCACATTTGAGAAGCTTGAACTATCAAAATGTTTCTGGCATTTCTGCTTGAAGTTTGACTTCTGTCCATCTGAGCCATCTGCTAATTGAGGGTCATCGCTGTCTGTCAAGACTCGGTGGTCCCTGTTGAGTCTTTGAATAAAGTGTTTCAGGAAGAAACTGAATATGATTTGGCTCAAATGGTGGATCATCTAAGGCCCACGCATCGTCCAACAAGGCGACAAAAGTCACCTAATCATCTTCACAGTCCATAATCATGATTTTGGAGGTGGCAAAATGGCTTCGCTTTTTGGGGTCCAAACTATCATGTAAGATTGGGCCAAGCAGCAAAACATTTAAGAACCATCAAATTGTTTGGCATTTCTGCTTGTAATTTGTCTTCTGTCCATCTAAGCCATCTGTTAATCGACTCATTGTTTTGGCTTATTAACATCGAGGGGTCATTGCTGTTCATTAATACTCGTTTGGACACCAGTGTGCATTGTTTCAAGATATTTCTGTTCACACGTGGAAACTCATTTGAATTAAGTGTTTCACTGAGCAAACTGAATATGATTTGGCTTATGTGGTGGATGAAAACACACATCTAAGTTCCACGCTTGGACCAATAAGGTGACAAAACAGTATCTAATCATCTTCACAGCCCATATTAATCATTTCAGAGGTGACATTTTCAAGATAACATCCTTTTTTGAGACCAAACTATGATGTAAGACGAGAAAAAGCAGGAAATGTTCACAAATCATCAAAATGTTTAGCATTCCTGCTTGAAATTTGACTTCTGTCCATCTAAGCCATCTGTTAAGCCATTAATTATTTTCACTTTGGTGGGTCATTGGTGTTCATCAAGACTCATTGGTCCCAGCTGAGTCACCATTGTGGATTGTAAAGCCCTCTGAGGCAAAATGTGTTTTATAAAATAAAAAAATTTGATTTGATTTGATTTGATTTGTTTTAAGATGCAGCCACTCGTTTCAAAAGAGGAAGGAGGAAACTGAATATGATCTGGCTTATATGGTGGATGAAGGTCCACGCATAGACCACCAGGATCCACGGATCATGTCTATTAGAGACAAAACAGTGACTAACCATCTTTACAATCCATAATTTCATTTCAGGGGTGACATTTTCAAGATAACATCTCCTTTTTTGGGGTTCAAACTATCATGTAAGACAAAAAGTGGTTGGTAGTAAGTCAAAATGGCTGGCATTTCAGTGTATTGGGGGTAAAAGCGTGAGAAAAGCCAGCATTCAATGCATGACATTCAGTTTCCAAATCACACCATGTCCCCGAGGAGCCTTTGAGAGCCATTTCAGATCAATTTCTCTTCACATCACTTCTGGTACAATCTTTTCTGGCTCCAACGTAGACAAATCGCTCTTCTACAAGGCAAGTGACACAAGCCGAGCGTCTCTTTTCACCTCTGAAGTCGTAAGAACGAAAATAGTCACGCATAAAAAGAGCTGCAATATGATTTTTTTGTTGTTGATGTTGTTCTTTGGCTCTCGCTTAAGGACTAACATTTCAAGTCCCTTCTGCTTTATAGTTTCAGCCAACTCATTCAAGGGCTTTGGATAAGAGGGCCAGCCCACACTGACAGCTTACACCTTCTGGAGTGAGACAGTAAATAGCATTACCAGCAAGGCCAGCACACACACACACACACAGTGTAAACACAAATCCTGTTTCTGCAAAAACCAGGACTCACGTATCATATTGTATACACACCACAACGCGCTGTCTCCACCATCATAAACAGTCATTAACATGAACGTTCTCCTCTCTAATGAAAGTGTGAGGACAGCTGCTGTTTGATCTCATTCAAGCGTAAATACATATTCTGACTGCAGGTCCAAACATTCAAGACACTGTCTATTACAGCAGCTAGATAAGCAGCGGTTTATCACACGCTGTGTGGTGGTATCCAACTGTATCTTCTCAATCTTTAAATTATTAAAACTTGGATTGGAGGTGCACGTTTGTGCCTTGAAGATGCAGCCACTTGTTTCTAGACGCCTCTGTTCACACAGACTCCTGGTGGATCACCAAAGCCCAACGCTGGTGACCACCAGAAGATCACATTCCAACACATATTTCTTACCGCTTGAGTTCTTGCCACAGATGAGGTGCTGGTAGTGCTGCAGCAGACCCCACACCTCCGAGTCGTTGTTGAGGGCTTGCTCCAGTGACTCCAGCGTAAACTTGGGGATCCCATTGTCCCTCTCCACCAGCGCGCTGCGCAGGACGCGGCTGAACACCTCTCTGAACAGACTCTCCATGCAGGCGGTGAGGTATATGGCAGCGTGTTCGTGGATCCTGAGGGCCACCCGACTATCCACCATCCACCTGAAGAACTTCCCCACGGAGAACACCAGCCCGCAGCGCTCCGACTTGCCGCGGCTGAACTTGTCCCCGGTGCTCATGTTGTAGAGGGACAGGGCGCTGAGAGCCGCCGTGATGCAGTTGACGGAGATGGTCCATGAGAGCACCACCTTGATGGCGCTCTGGATCTCATACTTGGTGCACTTGGCGTAGCGCAGGCTGAGCCGCTGCGCCTCCCGGGCCACCCTCACCAGAGCGCGGCTGATGAGAGCCGACAGCCGCGCTAAGACCTCCGGTGGCGGGTTGCCCACCATCAGAGCCTCGTCTTTCCTCAGCGCGCCCTCCACCTCGCCAAGGCTCCATGGCACGTCCTCCAGCTCGGGCAGCTTGGCGCACTGACCCGAGCACTCCAGTATCTCCGTGTCCTCCGCCAGGACGGTGTTGACTGTGTCCAAACTGTTTTGTCTGCTGTGCATGGATTCGGTCAGATGCCAGCAGTTGCCCCCATGCGAGACGGACTGATGCGTGTCGGAGCAGCACAGCGACACGCTGGACGACCTGACCGAGTCCGCGGCTCCACCATAACCAGAATCAAGCGTTAAATCCTCCAGCGTCCTCACGACTGTCTTACCCTTGCCTGCCATAACTGCACCGCATACTGTTGGGTATGCTTGGTCTCCCAGTTAAATACCACAAACTCGTTTCCTTGCTTTATTTTTCTCTCCCAGCCGCCGTCCGAGCTCTTAATTGTATTCCCCCAGTTTAAAGAGTGCAACGACAAGAAGTGAGCCTCGACTTTCCTCCTTCTCTTAAGTGACTGGATGTCTCCGATATCCTCTTGTCCACAACTTCAGACGCGTAACCCGAGAGCGCACCAAACCCTCCGCGCTCACTGCATCAAGCGCAGCAGCAGCGGGGCAGGAGGAGGAGGAGGAGGAAAGGTGGAGCCACGGAGCCCCGCGGAAAGCTGAAACAAACCAATCCGAACCAGCATGAGCCGTTGACTGACGCGGACAAACCTGCCTGCTACCTTCCTCCCAACAAGGGGCTACTACCTGGCGTTGCTGGTGAAACACAGACGCAGAGTCACAGACAGGCGCGCGGTAGGCCACGCCGTGCCAACCAATCTGGTGTTTGTAGTCGTGAAGCTGCGGCGTCGTGCATAGCTGAGGTGACACGTGCAGGCTTGACATATGACAACACAGAGGAGATGAAATGACACATGACACACATCAGCCTTTTTATTTGACTCCATCACGTGGATTTAAGATGAAAAATGCGCAAAAACAGTGAAACTTTGGTCATTTCTGAGCAGATCATACAGTTAATTAATCCATTTTTATATGAATCAATATTTAACAGACACATAGCAGCTTTTCTGGGTGAGTTAGTGATGTTTGTGTATGCATAATCAACTGGCTTTGTTGCTACAATTGAACCAGAATATTGCAAGATGCCATTTTTTTTTATTAATGGTCCCTCTCCATTTCTGGAGTCTCCATTTCTTGCCATTCTCTGCCAATCCTGGTAATAATAATGTGCTTTTTGGGTTGAATCTAAGTGCATTTGTGTTGGATAAAATACAGAATTTTCTGAACGAACCTCTGTTCTGGAAAGCTGTTGTTTTTTTGGCATGCTCTCCACCACATTTTAAGTAAAAAGCTAAATTGAGTCTGCACCCAAAGTACCTTTCCTGAACACCATAAGCTTTAATGCCAGATCCCTATAAATATTTTACCGTTCAAAGCACATTGCTGCGAGCTTTTCTGAGACATAACACAGACCTGCAGCCCGGCTTCAAGGTTCAGCATCACCTCATCATCATCATCATGGTGATGATGTTGAATTTATTTAGTCAGGGCCATGAAAACAAAAAGAGTGAGTCAAAGACGTGCAGAGAGGAGGAACAGTTGGTGGAATGATGATTCATCCATTCTGCTCGGGCTTCTCCTTGTACGTCTGAGCTGGACCAACCATCTGTCCACTGAATGCCCATGCCAGAGGCCCCCTTTCACACACACACACACATATATATATATTCTACTTAGCATGACACTGCACTTTAACCATGCCAGGGCTGTAAATTAAAAAACTTACTACACTGGAATATTTGTTGGAGAAAATGATGTGACGCCCACTCTCTTGCAGAGTGACTGACAGGGGAAGAGTGTGAAACAAATCATGCCGATATCTCGGTGTCATTGTTTGTCTGACGAATAATAAACAACAGCATTTGTGCATGGTGTATTTACACAACATGGAAACACACTTGGACTCTAAAGAAAGCTTTTCTTGACTGAAAATTGAATAATTTAATTGTCGACACGGGGGAGATTCTGATGAATGAACCCCATCGACAAAATGATTCATTTAATAATGATGTGTGTTACATAAAGAGCTCTTCCTGCGCATAAAGAGTTGTCTTTGTAAGCAGATGCCATCATTAAGCGCACCCCATCCTCCACAGACTGTGGCATTAACTGAGTTCATCTCCAGCAGTCTGCCATGAGCTCTTGATGCAATGCAGCATATCTTGCTGACTAACTAAGGTGAGAGCGGCGGAGGTGGGCAGCTGTCAGCTGCTTCTCTACATGCACTGTGGTCCTCCAAAGCTTGTCCTCACGTATTAAGCGTTGGTTGCCTGGTAACAAGCAAAAAAATGATCATGACTTTCCCGGCAAGATGATAGATTGTTTGTGTTTTGCCAGCGGGAAGAGTGTGTCATACAAACATGCTTCTTTTTGTCATGATGCACAGTCATTTTTTAAATTGGCAGTTCATCAAATCTTGTGTTTTTACATGTTCCTTTGTGTGATTATGTCACAGTGTATCTCTTTATGCTGTGTTATCTACACATATTGTCCCTTTTGCATGTTTTATGTTGGTATTTACTGCAAGAAAATACATTTCTAAACCATAATTTGTGCTATGTCTTGTTATATCATCCAATAATGATAAGAATAATATGTTTATTACAATAACGCCGTGACTCTGTGGATATATCGCCACATTTAGTGTAAAAGACATAAGAACAAAAGGTGCATAGGGGCAGCATCCATTACAGCAAATGCATATTTATCATGTGTGAATGAATTACATTAGATTATCATCAGACTGGGAGTTAGTAGTTAATGGCGTGGTGTTATACTGCCCCTCAGTGGTCAGAACACAGTGCTACTGCAGTCCTTGGCTGCATTTTGCGTCTTGCATAATTACAAAGCATTTTATGTAAGAGAATATTGTGACGCATTTGTTATTTATACATTAGAGAGGATCAAATGTACAGAAGATAAGATGACTACTACTCTAATATCTGATAATAGACGTAATGATATGATTTAGGCACATATGCATTTAACTTATTTGGCTTTAACAACATGGCAAAGCAAGTTTGGCAAAAGGCACAACATGGCGTTAAAATATGAATAATTAAAAGCATAAAAAGCCTAATTATGCAGGTGTAGCGCAAGATTTAAGGCAGGAAACCATTAAGCTTTGATTTATAAGTGACAAAACTTATCCAAAGTGCAAACTTAGACCACAACGTGCACTGAAACCACAACACAGCCCCAACCCAGCTGCTGCTGACTCATTTAAACCTGTTTACCAGCTTTTTATCTGTGTGTATTTCTTATGAGAAGTGCGTCAACGGCTGTACTACCACTACTTACTATTACCACGCACTACTGCAGTACTACTACTATGACACACACGCAGTGCACGCACGGTGACGCGTGTGAGGGGGCCGAGCGCTCATCATGCCGGGCTTCATGTGCTTATCCGGGTACTTTTATGGTAAACAACACCTCTGTATAAGGCTGCGTGGGCTGAGATTTGTTGTGTGTTTTACACTTTTATACTGGAATACATTAAGTTAATTTTTCAACATCAACTTGTTGTTAAACTTGCAATAACCCCCCCAACACACACACACACACACAAAGTGAGTTTGACGTCTATTTACTTTAATATGTGGTTTTATTATATGGTTAACTTTAGTCTGTGAGATGTTTACTTACAGTTCAGTAATAAGCTTTAGCACAGCATTTATCCGTTAACTTTAGCCGCCTCGTTCTCTCTCTTTTATAGGGCGATAGTGATGTGGCAGTCGTGAACGAGCCGTTTCAAGGAACCGGCTCTTTTAAGTGAACTATGGGAGGTTTTTGTTGTTGTTGTTGTTTTGTTTTGTAAGGGAGTATGTCCTCTTTTATGGAAGCCACCTCGGTAAATGCATTGAAAAGAATCGGCTACAGCATTTATTGATGTTAGAAAATGTATTTTTTACACTTGAATACGCATTGATGAAGAAAATACATATTGACACATAGAAAACTTCAAGACAAGTAGCATCCGTCTGGGCCTGGCCTGCAACCCCCACTGAGCTGGTCCCATGACCAAGGTAATACATAATGGGGACAGTATAGACTTGCTAATTGAGCAACTTCCAGACCTCATGTAGATATACCTTTTGTGACCTATCCCCCTCTCCCTCTACCCTTTGCTGTCCAATCCTTTTCCTTACCCTCCCTACCGTTAGTTATATAAAAGTGTTCCTCTTCATTTGCTTCTGGTCATTTACTGGCTCCGGCATGCTGCTTAATAAACACACCACCACAGCAAACATCTCAACTGGACTCAATGATTTCGACAGTAGAAAGGATGTATTGTAATTTATGCATACATATACAAATCATAGGTCAAATCAGAGTTGAGAAAGATATGTGGTAAAATGGAGAGCTGAGTCAAATGATCCGACTCCCTAAAACAAACCGAACATCCCACCACTGTAGCGCACGGAGGGAGAAAAGCACGCCGCAGAAACGTGACCACGCTGACGAACGCGCTCAGCCCCTGCGGACCAATCAGAACGCTCAAATCCGTGTGTGGGCGGAGCCAACGTCTGACTGACGGACCGTGGGCTTGTAGGTGCGGTGTGTGTGTCGTAGAGGTTGAGCGGCTATTCGCGGACGTTGGCGACGAATTTTCTCGAGATATACGCACACACACTCAAAACAAACGGGGCGGAGACGTTCATACGGAACCGAGACGGGGATTTATAACAGCTAAGTGCTCGCTTCGGTTACGTTAGGACGACGTATTTGACAGAACCGCGGATGTAAATTGGTATTTACATAACCAGCTTTCAGGGTACTTCACGGCAGCCGGGTCTTGCCACCGTGTCTTGCGGCCGTTAGCAGCGCCAACCGCGAATTAAAGCTAAGTAAAGCACTACTTACGCTTAAAATAACGCGTTTAGAGTCTTTACGTTAACAAATCGTTACAATACGAGTGTTTATTCGCGTATTTTCTTACGATTATACGGAAAAAACAAGTTATACAACAAGCAACGCTAGTGCTCGTCATCAAACCGGGTCCTAAAGTCCACCGCGTTGGTTGACACGTTTCTCGGGAGCGTGCGCGCAGGCGCGCGCCGTCTCGTGCGCCCAAATGGTTGAGCAGCTAACGGTTGTTAAATTCATCGACATAATGGAAACGGTGCTGTTAGAGCAAGGTTAATTTAACGAAATTGGACTTAATCGCGCTTAAAAAAAGGCTGTTTTTATTTCGTATTTGGATTCCCTTGTTTCTTCTGTTTGGATATATTTCTTTCAAACGTCGTCGGTGACTGGAGTGAACGCAAAGGACTGATTTTTTTAAATAAAAGGGACAAATATAAACGACTCGTCCAGTTGAGTAATGGTCATTAATACAATCCACTGGTTCAGGAAGGGCTTGCGGCTCCACGACAACCCGTCCCTCAAGGAATCTCTGCTGGGAGCGGACACCGTCCGCTGCGTCTACATCCTCGACCCCTGGTTCGCGGGTTCTTCCAACGTTGGCATCAACAGGTGGAGGTGAGCAAGCAAGCAAGCAAGCACAGAGCAACATGCATGAGATCTGACGAGGGTGCATGCGTCTAAACGTGTGATTATGGTGTTTTGTTGGAACATTTCACATCCAAAGCTGCTTTTTTTTGGCTGACAAATGCAAAACAAGAATGAATCAATTAGCAGATAACTCTTTGTGCAACTCATGAGTCACTTTGCTGCTTCCAGCTTCTCAAAAGTGACGATTGGCAGCTTTTCTTTGTCTAATATGAGAGAAAACTGGAAATATTTTAGTTTAAAAATGTGTTTTTTTTAAGTTTATTATAGCATGTGTGTCTCAGAGAGGTGTAACACATTCATAAAGTGTTATATAACAATATAAACTGAGATAAACTGCATGTAAAACTTTAGAACCTAAAATATCTCAAATGAAAAATAATACACAATATGCACATGAAGCTGCTGCACATTCACACACGTATGAATGTGTGTAACATGTAAAACTGAATATAAATAACAAATCACTGAAGTTATCAGCAGATTTGTTGATAATTAAAATAACTCGTTAAAATGTCAGATGTCATATACTATATAACTGTTGTATCTATTGCACAGCTGGGAATATTGTTTTGAAGTGTCCATAGTAACGATACAAACACACTTCTTCATATACTGAGCATTTGTCTGCCACTCTTTGTTGTGTTAGTTGTGTAACTTGTGTGCTCGTCTCTCCGTAATATTTCCAAGCACGAGATGAACTCGTGCCGCAGTTTGAGAAGCAGCGCTTCAGATTGTCAGACCGTTGTCTGACAACGCTGTCAACATTAAACTAGACAATAATATTAAACAGTGTAGCGACCACTTTCAATTAAAAGAGGCAATTAAGAGGCTAAACCAAAAAATATTATTTTATATATCTCGATTATACATCGCAGTAGGTATCCTTTTGATATTTGTCTTGTTACCATAGTACATAAACTATCATTGATGTATAATTATCAAATTAGTGTCAGTCAGATTTATAGGTACCACACACAGCTAATTAAAGTGGTTTACACTCCATTACATGAGATTTAGTGGTAAATCAAACTATAATCAACAAAAACCAAGCGTCAATTATTCTGTCAGATACATGATTAAATGAGGCTGACATCACATTTAATGTGTTAGGTTTTCTGAGTTACATGTCACATTGGTAAACAGTATTTTGGTGTGTTGATCCTCACCGTCCTGCTAAACTGCAATTATTTCACAGCATCTGCAACTCATTCGAGTGCAAATCCACACTTTACTGGTCCGTGCCACTAGATTGTGAACGACCACTCATTCGTTATTTGTCCTTACAGCGATTAGACGCCTGGTAGAGACGAACCTTTCCGATATCCCGAGCGACTAATGCGTTTGAAAATGTAGTCCTGAGATAGAAATAGGGAAACATCTCCAGACTTAATGAGAGCTGAGAATAATGAATTAACAAGCTTCGTTCTGGTTCTGTTCTGTTGTGGAAGGTTGTCTGTTCGTTTAGTCTCAGCTGGCTCCAGAAGTGAGTCAGTCTCCATAAGTCCCCATGTTGGCCCCAACTTCACAGCAGAAATGAACATGTTTACAGCCTGGTACAAAAATCAGTTTTGGTCTCTATAGCTAATTTCCCCGTTCATGAATTTATATACAACTCACCTGTTCACATTATATTAAGGCTTAAAGTTATGCAGGATTTTAGAAGAAGGCAGGACTGTCAGGGTGTCGGCTTCACAACAGGTCCTCAGAAACCTGTGGGTGACGTCACGGGCACGCTGTCCATCCTTTATACACCTGATTTGACCTGAATCTGCACATTTCATTGGTGTAGAAGAAATGCATCATTTAATTCTAAAAAGGTTGCAACTAGCGACTAATTTCATTATCAGTAAGTCTGTAGATTTGTTGTTTGGTCCATAAAATGTCGACGTTTTCTGACTGAAAAAAACAGAAAATATTATTTTTTTCCCACACTGAGGAGCTGAAATGAAAGAGTTTGAACACAGAACAACAGTGAACTCTTGCAGCCCTGAATCATTTTACATAACTAACATTTCCTGAGCAGACTCTCAGCCTTTGTGTCTGTACAAGACAGCATTGCTCTGCATGAGTCTGGTGACACAAATAAGTGTATGAAGCTTTGCAGGCTCATGTGACGGGAGATAAGAGCGAGGACCGTTTGACAACTTCTAACCCACGCCGCCTTTGTCCGGCTTATAAGCCGCCCAGCAGAGTTAACCATGAGTGTTACGTTTGAACTCTTCCCTGTGTGCGACCCAGATGTTTATTCATTACGAGCCCACATTTGAATGGAAAACTGCAGCTGCTGACTGAAAGAGCTCCTGAGGTTTACAGTGCAGTAGCTGTCTCCCGCTGGATGTTTTTCTTTCCTTTCCTGCTGCGCGCTCCGGTTTGCATTGCGGTGCCATGCCGTCACTGGAAGAGTAGGGCAGCAGCAGCAAAGGCTCGCCTGTTACAGAGCATCCATGTTACGCTCGTACAGTTATGCAACTGCAGCCTGGGGGTGACGCAAAACTCACATGCGGCTCACTCATGCACTTATGGACATATTAGACATGGAAATGAGATTCAGACCCTTTGTAAGAGCAACAAGAGGATCAAAGTCTCTCCGCAGTCAACTTCATGTCAAAGTCTGCAGATTTTAAGGAGTGAGGTAGACCAAAACTGTACCAGGCTGTAAACATGTTTATATCTGCTGTCTAACATGGGGACTTATGGAGACTGACTCACTTCTGCAGCCAGACTCAAGTGGACGTTTGAGGAACTGCAGTTTTTGGCACTGGAGGTTGCCGTCCCCGTGTCGCTGTTTCTTTGACTTCTTTACCTCTTCATCCAGTCGCGTAGCAACTGCTAATCACATTTGATTGCCCCGCTCTTCAGGCGCAGCAGATGTTTTGTCTGACGTGCTTCGCTAAGGCCGTTTGAAGCCGCCTATAGCGAAGTGCCTCCATGTGATCGGCCTCTTAGACCACACTCGGGTGAGCTAAGTGTTCCTGATGAAGGCGAGTGAATGATTGTAATAATGCACCGCGGGCTCCGCTGACTCTCTTGATATTTCTGTGACTTTGCATCTCACAGCGTTTTGAAATCATGTGCTGATGCGATGGGCGGATTGTGCCGGAGGCTGCGAAAAGCTCCCTACAGCCCGCAGCTCCTGTAATTAGCACGTCCTCGCTGTGGTTATCATTTGTTCAAATGTTTGTGGAGAAGAAGAAGTGAGCAGCATGCAGCCCCGTACTTTAGCTCTCTGGGATAATCCTCGATGGGTGAATGAGGCAGGTCAACGCCTGATGACATAATCACAATAACTCTCCCCCCAATCCCCAACATCGCCACGCATGGCGCAAGTAGGTCACTGTGTTAGTAGTAAACACTCCACCCTCCGCCCTTCTTGTCTTTTTGACCTACTTTTGCTTCCCTGCTTCTGCAGGAGACCCCGACTATCTCTAACTGATATCCACATTAACGCTTTACACTGTAGAGTTAAGCCGGGAGGTAAACACTGTGTAGTGTTTCGAAACAAGCAGGAGTGCGCATGGAGTCAGTCGGTCTGTCTTTAAGGGTCAGGAGGGCGAATGCAGCGAGTATAACGTCTCACATTCCTGAACTGACCGGATAAATCCGTCTCTCCAGATGTGAGCGCACACAGTGTAACAGTTGGACAGAGCGGAGAGTTACTGGAAAAATACAGCAGTGACAAATCTCTGTTGTCTTTCGTCCTCCGTGACCGTGAACTGAATCTTTGGGCCTGAATGTAAATGTGAACTCTCAAACGCTTCTCTTCAAAGAGCGCTCATAATTTTCCAGATTTTTGTCAGAATCACAGCTAAAGATTCGTCAGTGGCAGCCTCACGTTTCCTGACGTTTTAAAGACCAAACAACTGATTGATTAAATGGAAAAACGATCTGATTGATCAGTAATGAAATGGTGAAGTTAAAAGCTCTGACTTCCATCTTAGCCTGTGTCGGTCCACAGAGCTGTTAATGCTCAACCCTCATGCTATTTGCCTACAAAGTGAATAATAACATCAGAATGTGAATGATTCATCAGACTTCCACATCGCCGAATAAAAGCAGGCATTGTTCTGACTGACTGATGACCATCGAGCCTCTTTAAAACCAGATTCACGACAGCAGGAATATTTCTGAAGTTAAATGTTTCCGCTGTGGTTAGAATTAGGACAGTGACAGTTGGTTAGTTCAGCTTCACTGTCACTGACAGGTTTCCTCTCCCGACACCCACCTGTCCTTTGATAGCAGTTAAAGACCTGGATGATACAGGAAGCTTCCACCTACAACATCTGGTACCTATAGCAACCGCACAGGAAGCACCATGTTAGTGCCGTTCTGTCTGTCTGCATGTCTCATGTTTACATTTCACATTTCTGTAGAGACAATAACTGAGTCGAAACTGATCAAATAATCATCAGACACATTTATTTCTAACTTTGCTGTAAAGGTAAGAAAACGATCTGCCATCTCCTGTCGAGTCAGTGTTTGTTTCTGTTGACTGGCGTCACTCGCTGCGATGATTAATCTGGATTCACATCGACTGTCTCCAAGAATGAGTTCATGCTCCGTCTCTTTACAAATAAATGATTTATCGCTGTCAGAAGATCGCATGTGAGGAAGACTGTGTACGTTTCCACGGCCTGCGGGTCACACGTGTTTATTGACGCCAAGTCGAGATTAAACTGTCAGGATCACAAAGAAGAAAATCATTTCATCCCATTTCTTTTTATAGCCCTGCTCGTCATTAGGAGTGATTGTTTTACGAGGTGATAAAACCGTTGTCAGCAGGTATTACTCAGAATTTATATAACGGACGCTTCAAGCTAAGAAACATCAGCTTAAATGAATTCCCACGATGGAGAACGTGGAATAAAACAAAGGCGCTTTGGTGCCGCAAAACACACATTTATGTCCAGAAAGTTCAGTTACTTCAGAGCTTTTGCTTTACATGTGATGATGAAAAAAGGTGGCTGCTCTACCGGGACGTCCATCGATGCACACTGTTATTTCACACACTGTTATTTCTCCACCTTTCAGCTCTACAAAGCCGCCCATGCGGTGCTGCAGTCCAGTGTCACGGCCTGTGACGTTGTTATCTAACCAGCAGTGACACATTTACCACTAATGGGCTCCTTCAGCACTATTAAAGCTGCTGTTTGTCCTTCATCTCTCCCGGCGACTGACGTTAGCCTAGTCCGACGTTTCTTCTGACTCACACAGCCGCTCCACACAGGCTGCCAAAACTTAATCACCAATAGTTAATTTACTATTTTGATGATTAAATCACGGTTTGAATGATTTCCGTGAATATTTTCGGGTTTTTTTCATCCCTTTGCGACAGTAAGCGTAATATTTTTGTATTGTTGATGAAACAAGACGTTTGGACGTCTCCTTGATGGATTAATCAGTGAAAATAATCCTCACAGCCTAGTGAAACCGAGCCACATCTTTATAATCACAGACTGCAGCGTTGCCTCTGTCCTCACTCTGACGAAGTGACGACTGCGCATTAACAAAGAACAAGCTTCTCTTTCCTCTTCTGTCAGCTCCACGGTTTGTGTAATTAGGTCACGTACTTTTAAATCTTCAAACTTGTGAAGCTTTCCCGTGTGTCAGCACCGTGTTGTGACCGCAGTGATATATTATTTTAGAAAACTGCTTCCCCGTGTAAGTTGTCTCAATAGATTTCGCCGCACCTCGCTGCTTGAAATTAGCATATCAAAGAGCAAATTGAACTGACGCTGCTGCTTCACGTCTCGCCTCTCAAAGCTGGAACGACCTGAAATAATCAGACACCCACACGAGAGTCTTCTCATCTTCTTCTTCACCTTCTCACTTTGAAACTTTGACCCCAACTCTCTTTTTTCCAGCTTCAGCATCATGAGACTTTGTGACATCGAGCATGTTTCTTAATATTTAACTGTCAGTGTTTCAATCCCTTTTTTTTATATTCGTATCGTCCTCCAGGTTCTTACTGCAGAGTCTCGAGGATTTGGACTCCAGCCTCCGTAAGCTCAACTCTCGACTGTTTGTGATTCGAGGCCAACCCACTGATGTCTTTCCCAGACTGTTCAAGGTGACACGGTCGTCTGATTTAAACATGTTGCACTCTATAAACTGTTCTTTAGAAACTTCAGCTCACTTTTCGTATCCGTTCTCCAGGAGTGGAACATTTCTCGTTTGTCCTACGAGTACGACTCTGAGCCGTTTGGGAAAGAGCGAGATGCAGCTATTAAGAAACTGGCCTCTGAGGCTGGAGTGGAGGTGACAGTTCGCATCTCCCACACACTCTATGACCTGGACAAGTGAGTTAATATCACCTCTAATCTGCTTGAAAGCGACGTTATCTGCGTCTCTCCCGGGTCTTTAACTCTTACACTTGCTCGTTTCCCTCCTGCAGGATCATAGAGTTGAATGGGGGTCAGTCTCCGCTCACCTACAAGCGATTCCAGACCCTCATCAGTCGGATGGATGCGGTGGAGCTGCCCGCCGAGTCCATCACGGCAGAAATCATGGGCAAGTGCAGCACGCCGCTGTCCGAAGACCACGACGACAAATTTGGGGTCCCTTCCTTGGAGGAGCTGGGTGAGTCAAGCCAGAAGATGAACCATGATCGAACCCAAATTTGAGATTATAGGCTGAGTTTTAACGTTGTAATGTTTTTTTAATGTGCAGGTTTCGATACAGAGGGTCTGTCCTCAGCTGTGTGGCCGGGGGGAGAGACCGAAGCCCTCACAAGACTCGAGAGGCATTTGGAGAGGAAGGTGAGTCAAATCAGAGCAGAAAACTGTTTAAAGGGGGATTCCTGCTACTGCTTCGTTGCTTAAAAGAAGAGAACGCTCCACAAACCTACAAAAATCAGCTCCCTGACCTGTTTGTCGCTGAAAAGCAGCTAATGTTTGAGATAAACCTTCATCTTCGGTTGCTTCTCTCCTGCATTGATGCTATCGTCTTATTTGTGTTACCGGCAGGCGTGGGTGGCCAACTTCGAGCGACCCAGAATGAACTCCAACTCTCTGCTCGCCAGCCCGACAGGCCTCAGCCCGTACCTGCGCTTCGGCTGCCTCTCCTGTCGCCTCTTCTACTTCAAACTCACCGACCTCTACAGGAAGGTATGTCAGTGAACACCTGTACAGATTAAAAGAGTCAGACTCAGATTTAGAAGCTGGTTACATGAAATAAACGAGGCCAGAACACAACAGATAGGTAGGTAGAGTGCCAGAGTTTAGTCTCAGACGCTTTTCAGGCTGACTGTGGAAGTTGAACTCGTCTGATTAGTGTCTGTCCTGTTGTTTATAGCACCACCTAATGGTCATCCTGCTTTGCTGCTATCTGGACTCTATTTTCAAAGTTTACAGTCCAGTTTTTACAGTTTTTAATCGTCTCTCTCTCTCTTTACTCAGCAGTCATGTGGAAGTTTAATGTTTTTGCAGCAGTTATGTAACTGTATTGGTTTTTGTGTCTACAGAGCTCCCCCGCCTCTAGTTTAAATACTCTGTGCTGACTGCAGCAGTCCAAGTTTCCTAAAATCCATGTTTTCAGTCATTTTAATGACAACAACAACATCTGTGCCTAAAAAAAGCAAGTACAAGTTTTTGGCTGATGTTGAAATAATGAACAGAAATGATAAAACTCCTTCATCCCCGCCAGGTGAAGAAGAACAGCTCTCCTCCTCTGTCGCTGTACGGCCAGCTGCTGTGGCGCGAGTTCTTCTACACGGCGGCGACCAACAACCCGTGCTTTGACAAGATGGAGAGCAACCCCATCTGCGTTCAGATCCCGTGGGACCGCAACCCAGAGGGGCTCGCCAAGTGGGCCGAGGGCCGGAGCGGCTTCCCCTGGATAGACGCCATCATGACACAGTTGAGGCAGGAGGGCTGGATCCACCACCTGGCCAGGCACGCCGTGGCCTGTTTCCTGACCAGAGGAGACCTGTGGATCGGCTGGGAGGAGGGCATGAAGGTAGCTTTAATATTTAAGTATCAGATCACATGATTTTATTTTTCCATTCTTGTTGTAAAAGCACAAAAAAGGATAAAAACAGTCCTTGTGTGTCTGAGCTAACCTGAGCCTTGCTTGTGCGTCTTCAGGTGTTCGAGGAGCTGCTGCTGGACGCAGACTGGAGCGTGAACGCCGGCAGCTGGATGTGGCTCTCCTGCAGCTCTTTCTTCCAGCAGTTCTTCCACTGCTACTGCCCCGTGGGATTTGGCCGACGCACAGACCCCAACGGAGATTACATACGGTATGCTGCCATCCCGATTTGGTGCTCGTTCTCACTGCGGTGGGAATCTTGTCACGACGTGGCCCTGCACGCTCACTAATCCTCTCCTTCTCCGCCTCCTCGCTCAGGCGCTACCTGCCCGTTCTGAGAGGGTTTCCAGCCAAGTATATTTACGATCCCTGGAACGCCCCGGAGAGCGTGCAGAAGGCAGCCAAATGTATTATCGGAGTGCATTACCCAAAGCCCATGGTGAACCACGCAGAGGCCAGCCGCATCAACATCGAGCGAATGAAACAGATCTACCAGCAGCTCT
The DNA here is from genome assembly GCA_023373845.1 of Nibea coibor. NCBI lineage: Eukaryota > Metazoa > Chordata > Actinopteri > Sciaenidae > Nibea > Nibea coibor. The sequence continues at coordinate 15,494,354 of CM041731.1, forward strand.
CCTGTTACAGAGGCCTCGGTAAGGACGCAGCGCGAGGCACAGGGAGTCGATTCTCACAGACATCTTTAATTATTTATTTGAAACCGGATCAACGAGGATCACCTGAAATGACTCCTGGTTTCTCTGAAAGACTGTTAAATAAAAGTGAACAAGCACACAACAATCCACGCAGGCGTAAACAGCTTTAAGTCACGAGGCGGGCTTTGGCATCAAGAATAGAGATGTCTGACGTCAGCACGTCAACGATGCATGAAAAATCAACACGGTGTTACATGTTGACAGCGTGTTGTCAGTCGTGTATATTTGATCTGGCTGGCTTTCCATATTTGCTGCAGTCTTGGTCAAGTAGACTTAAAATTAGTTGAACAAACTAACTAGCAGTTAGTCACACTTTTTTGTATCACTGGAGTGGATGACGTGCGGCTAAAAACTCCAGTCAGATACTGTACGTTGTCCTTCACCTCTCTTCTGGCCAAGCATGTGATATGACTAAGATGGAGAGATGCTCTGAAATTTAGACCTTTAAAAAGATTTGCCGCTTCTGGAGGAGTTAAATTGAAGACAGTTCCCTTCCTCCTCCTTTGGTTTTGTCTGTTTGCATCTCCTGACGGTGTGTTGTCTCTGTCTTCAGGCCTTCTGGCTACAGTCCCATCCAACTCCAACGGTAACGGCAACAGTGAGACGGGATATCCCGTTGAGGCGTCGCATGACGCTGCAGCTCCATCTGGTAAGCAGCGTAACTCCTACAGTCGTCCTGGATTCTTCGTCTTTGTCTCCTCTGCCAGCGAAGTTTCATTTGTTTTGTTTTTGCAGGATATCAGATGCCGGTTCACTCGCAGGGAGACTGGCAGAGCGGCGTCATGATGTACATGCAGGGAGATCCACAGAGCATCGGCACACCGCAGCAGGGTGGGCAAACGTTTCATCTGTCATGTTTATTTTCATGTATTTGCTACCCTCATGGTGCCATGCAACACTTACGTGTCCTGAAATTTTCCTTGAATTCCAGGTTATGCAGGCACCAGTGCCGATGTGATGCATTATGCTCAAGGCTCACAGCAGATTCCCGGTCCTGCAGTTCAGAAAGGTGAGAAGTGACGGCAGTAAAAGCTCTTATTCACAGAAAAATAAGTTTGTCCTAAAGGCGACTTTCTTAAACTGTTGTGTTTTGAAGGACCTGAACATCACTGCACCTCTCAGACCGGCGGCAAGCGGCACAACGAGGACTCCAGGAACTGCAAAGGCTCTAAAGTTCAGAGACAGAGCAGCCACTAGGAAGGTTTGTTTGAAACTTTCAACTTATTCCAACTGAAAGTTCAGCAACAGAGCTCACTGCAAAAATATCTCAATGTGTTTCCTCTCGGTCTCTTCACAGAGTGTGTGCAGACTCGCTGTCAGTCAGACCGTGAACACAGCCCGACACGAAATGGACACAAAGACTGAGTTTTTTTTTTTTGTTACAGCACTACACTGTTGCATGAATGAACACACCTTCAGGAGAAACTCACCATTAAAACACACTCGCACGTTTCTCAAGTCACTGGGACTGTATATTATCATGTGGACTGCACGGCCCGGCCCAGACAGCACTGGAGCGGCTGTTACACTGTTCTCTTTACGTTTGGGTTTAATATTGCCGGGACAACAAGTCTTTGTGTATATAATGAATTTGCTAATTTCAGCTCACATACAACTTGTACATATTTGGATATTGTATGTGCGTTTTCTCTCTTTGTGTAGCCATAGACCCATTGATATATTTTTGATATGAGAAATCGTTGTGGATGGATCTTTCTTTTTGGAAAATTTGCAATAAAAATGAAAACATTTATAGACCGTCCATTCCCAAAAAAACAAAACACGATGAGAAATCTTGTATCTAATGCCGCTGCCTGTCCTCTCATTTGTTGTACTTCCAAATTTCCTCCCCCTTTCGAGCCATCCGACGTATCAACATTAGTGTTTTCATCGTTTCCTTTCTCTTTCTCAGTACTAGTTGACTCCTTTTTTGTTCCTTACCGCCGTAGAAGCGACATCAGTGTGATGTTATTGTGTAAAAAGGCGACAGGCGAGTACAGAATGTTCATATCATGGTGTCAATGCCCCCGACCTGTATAATCCCCCTCAATAAATGTACCACTGGAGAGAACTGCTTCACTTGTTCTTGTGTCCTCTCTCTGTGCTTGTTAAATCATTAAAAATGGGTTAAATATACAAATGGTTTCAGTCTGTTCTTTGAAGCTGAAGTGTTACACCGATCAGCCCTAAAGTTCAGACCACTGACACGGCACGAAGAGAACAGAAGAAAACACAAACTGTCATCATGCCAGAGAGCGTTTGCAGGATTATGGAGGCATTTATCGTAGTAGTGCACACCAGGCCAAGCTAAGGCTCATAGCTGATTACTCCATTCAGCGTCTGTAAAATGCCACAAGGAGAGCAACAGTGACATCTAGTGGCTAGACAGAGGGGTGGTCCAAAACTGCACCTCTTGTGGGGGTGTTCTCCGTCCGCAGTGGTCAACTAGCGAGTGGAGCCTGACCTGTGTGGTCCAATCCAACAAATAAACTGCTGCAAAAGTTAAAGCTGGTGACCACGATGACCTCGGCCCCCTGTGACTGAGGATGACCCGGTTGGCTGGTTACGTGGGGAACACACGGCACCAGGAGCAGCAAGTGGAGGTGCTCCTACACAGTATTACGGGTCTTAACTTTGGAGTGGACAGCCGATGAAAAAACACACCTTGTCTGTTAGAAGACTTAACAAACACATACAACTTTAGACAAGGCATTTATTGCTTACATGACATGTTCAGTTACAATCTTAATGTAAAAGAATTATTGGCAATGATCGGTGCACACTTGTCGGTATACATCTTGACATATTTGTCATATAAAATACAAAAAGATTTCAAAACAATCAGTGTCGTATTTTTAGAGTCCTCAGCATTAAATGAAAGGACTCTGGTAAAGGCCACAGGCTGAAACACAGTTTCGTCCTCCCTTCTTCCATCTTCAGCCTAAGTTGTGAATCCCTTCTCAAAATAAACAACATTCATAAAACTTTCTCTGCACAACATCATATTGCAGCGTCTCAACAACCTTCAATCAGATATGAGTGGAGCTACAGGGCTGAAGAGCGGTTGTCGCTGCCTCAGGTCCAGCTTGCAATATCTCATCTCAAAGTCCGTCTTTGTTCCCACGATAACGTCCAGGCTTCCAGAGCACACGTCGTACCCGTAGGAGGCCAACTTATGGATGCGATAGAGCACCATTTGTGTGCTGAGCTCAAGGACGTTTGGGGATTCCTTCACCTGCTCCACGCTCACTCCGACATCCATCAGTCCTTGGAATCGCCCCACCAGGATGGGCAAGGAGTAGTACAGAATGGCAGGGCAACGGATCACTATTTGCTTGAGTTCGTCCATGGAGCAAGCCAAAGCTGACTCGATGAAGGTGAGTGCCAGCTGCATGGTCTCCGGTCGCAGCTCTGCGATGGAGGCCCTGAGGCTTGAAATCAGGCTGAGGAGCTCCTCTGTAGTGAAGCCCTGCTCCCTGAGGAAACCCAAACTGTCCCTCCAGGCTTCAGCCGGTTGCAGCAGGATGTACGGGTTCAGGCTGAGGAGCTTCTGCAGCCAGAGGCGCAGGTTGACCTCGTCTCCGCCCAGGTCCAGGTAGGTCTCCCTCAGAGTGTGGATGACCTCCTGGTTCTGCTCCACAGGTCGGCAGAAACTCTGCGGGGCACTGGCCATCAGCTTTCCGATGATCCTCCTGCTGAGGCGAAGACTCTGGAAGTAAAATATGTTGGCCCGCTGGTTGCGATGGTGAGTTAAGGTGAAGAAAGAAGACGGGAACTTCTCGATGATGATCATCAATTTCTGCTTGTTGGGGCACACGGACATCCAAAGGTCTCGCTGGGCGGCCACGTCCTCTGGCCGACACAGGACAGCTTCGGGGTGAGTCTCCAGGATGCGGGTGATTACCGCTGTGTCTGCGCCCATGTCCCTCAGCAGCTCGGCAGTTTCAGACGCATACGTGGGGCTCTCTGACAGAATCCAGCCCTTGAACTTACGAACTTTTCGGATGTCCACCGACAGTTCGTAGAGGGAGTCCACCGTGTGCTGGTTCTCCAGTCTTTTGTTGGGAGAAGTTAGCGTGGAGGAGGAAGCAGAGGGAGGCCGGAGGAGCCTCATCCTCTGGCAGTAGGTGCACAGGGAGGCAGTGGTGACACGGAGCATTGTGGACGGCTGTGGCGGATCTGCATGGAGAACAGAAGAAGCCTACATCAAGGATTAGAAACTTCTTACGATGCCTCATCATAGGTTCCACATTCAGTTGACAGAGGTATGTCTGGCACACTTTGGTCTATAAAATCATACATCTAATCTTCATGGCCGGTTATCCTTATCAGGGCGGCAGAGGGTTGAAGGAAGGCGGGGTGCAGTCTGGACAACAACAATTCACACTCACATTGACACCTACGGGCAATTTACCCTGCATGGGACTGTGAGAGGAAGTGTGAGCACCCAGAAAAAACCTCCACGAGAGACTGGGAGAACCTTCTTGCTGTGAGGTAACAGTGCTAACCACTGCGCTGCACCTTCCTTAAACATATACTTATACTCTAATATGACTATAATAATACACTACTACTCTGCTATTACTAAACTATCCATTACTGTAATAGAGGACCGAGCAAACAGGCTGATATTTGCATTTGAGAAGCGGAATAAACTTGTTTATTTCTGCTGTGACACTGGACATTTTAACATGGGGACTTATGTTTTTGGAGCCAGCCTCAAGTGGACATTTGAGGAACTGCAGTTTTTGGCGCTTCTGCATTGGCATTGGTACGCAATCGAGATGATGTACTGAAGCAAAAGTATCAATATGACGTTGTGAAAAGTACTCAAAGTATTAGAAGTAAAAGTATTCATAGCTGTCAGTGTTTAACTGTTAAATATGAAGTTTTTGGGCCGTAGATTTTCAAAATGTGCTAAATTTAACTACTTCACACCACGTCGGGTGGTTTAATCTACATCAGTTAATCATATTCTATAAGATATCATATGTTGGGAGTGTGACAACCACATATCCACAGAAAAACAACCTGTTTTTAGCTCTGCCACGATGCATTCTGCAGCTAATCCATGTGAGTTTTAATTGTTTATTTAGCTTAAGAAGTTATTTTTCCTCTTTAGTGTTAAAACACAGTATTTGGCTCTCAATCGTGGTGGAGAAGATGCAGAAAGTTGCATAAAATGCAAATATTCGGGCACGAGTGCACAGATTCTGCACAAGTACAATGCTTAACTTAGTAAATGTGCATTGTTACATTGCACCTCTGTGTCTCGCCATGCATGAATAACTTGCTCAGCTGGCACTAACACAGGGAACACTGTGTTCTGACTGCTGCTGCTGGCTTGCACCTGTGACACTAACATGTTCAATCTATGCAGTATCAGCCCCACCCTAAAAAAAAAAAATATGATAGCACCAAGAATGTCTGGTCATATCAAGTTAGTAATAAAACAGGAGGTTTTACCAGTTTCACAGCTTTGGCTCTTTCTTTCTGTCTTCTTCTCTCTTTCACTGCTCTGCTTTCATAACACGGAGAGGAGCAGCTGGGCGGAGACAAGGAGGACAAACACATGAGAGGCATGTGCCTGCAGCCCGCAGGCGGGGGGCGGTGCTTCACGTCCAGTCCCGCCCAGTGGACCATTTGTGGCTGACACACGTGTACTGCTGACTGCTGGTGGTTTATTTAATTTTTGGTAAGTAACGAGGAAAAAACTGTCCACAAGACCCAAAACATGGAAAAACACGACACAGAGATTAAAATAAAAATAAATAAATGAATAAAATCAATAAAAATGAATTGAATCAGCGGTGTGAATGAATGGTTTTCTTTTGTTTTAGATAAAATATACTTTCAATAAAGTAGTGATGCATCCTTGTGGAACCAAACATGCAGCAAGGTCCCTTCAGGATGTAATCATTCACAGATGACGATGATGCTGATTGGAAATGTTACTGTAAATGTAAAATGTGTCTAAAACAGCCATTAATTTATAATAAATAGAACTGACAACCATTTCTAAACCTCATGAACCGTGCCTGTGCTGCACAGTTTAAACCAGACGAGGTCACTGTGCACCCTGCAGAAGGAAAGCTGCATCTCGCTCTGCTCGTCTCATCGAAGCAAGAAAAGGCTGAAATCCTTGAACCAAACTGACATTCACTTCTGGCTGAACATCTTCTCTTCAACAGCCTCCTTACTGTCCTTCCTTTACAAACTCAATGTCAGCTGCATTGAGCTGCAACATACATCACTCTGTGTTCATTTTGAACTGTTAAACAGTGGAGGCCGTCGCTATTTATAGCCGTCATTTGTTGCCATTCTTTGCAGATAGACACAGTTGTCCCTTGCCACCAGTAACCAAGAGTGATTATACTGGAGCCACCTGCTGTGCTCATGTTTTAGTGGAGCTCTGTCCACTCTGTGACGTGACAGGCATGAGACATTCACAGGCTTTAAGTTTAGTTTTTTTGCTCCTCTAAGGATGATTACTGAAAGACAACCCCAGGGAGATGCTGTGTTATCTGCCACATACATGTGCAGAAGTGTGACACACCAGAAGCCTCACCCCAAGGAGGCCCTGGAACAGTTTAACTGGGATTCTCAGACGCAAAAGAGCACCTGTCGCTCCCCGTCAGTTAACTCATCTTCTAAAAACTGCGGTTGTCCTTTTCCAGCGATAACTCAAGACGACGGGAACATAAATTCTTGACATCAGACATTTAAATGTTTCCGCGTGGGAGCGATTACACTTTAATCCACTCAGCGCTGAAAGCAGAAAGCCTCTAATAGCAAGAATGTTTTAATTACATTCCAAAGTGGAGACGAGGCCCGAGCAGTAAAGCTCGTCTTGAATGTCGTTGTTCCTATAGGAGGCCTTTTGTGGTGCTGTTAGTGTACAAATACCAACACTTAAAATGCACCGACTGACCACTGTGTAAGTAATAAAGCAGAAAATATATAAAGAATATAAAGTACTAACAAGTCAAGAAGCCTGGTTGTTCAAATAAGCCATCTGTAACGACACCTACCTGTCAATCAAAGCTCCATATTGTTATTTCTTCATAACTTTAAGCCTTAATATAATGTGAACAGGTGAGTTGTATATAAACTCACCCTCAGTACAGTTGTCATCAACGGGGAAATTAGCTACAGAGGCCAAAACTGTTTTTTGTACCAGGCTGTAAACATGTTTGTTTCTGCTGTGAAGTTTTTAACATGGAGACTTATGGAGACTGACTCATTTCTGCAGCCAGCCTCAAGTGGACGTTTGAGGGACTGCAGTTTTTGATGGAGGAGGTGGAAGAGGTGAGAATACATGGTGGCAATTTTGAGCTTCAAAACGGCTCTTTGGAAACCTACGAGTGACGTCAAAATGGAAAATGTGACAGCTGTATCTTCCCGTCACTAAAATCCTCACCGGCTCTGATGTGCTGATGGAAATGCCACACACTATCACGACAGATGAGCGAGTTCGCTGTCAAACGCTGACGTGATGAGTTTTGTTGTGTATTTCTACTTCCACATCTCTGTCTCTTGTCAGCACCAGAGGCTCAGTGGGCATTTTTAAAAGTATGGGTGTTGTTTTTTTCTGGATGATACTGAGTGTTGCTTTGTGGGACTGGGGGAGCGCAAGTATGTGTGTGCATCTGTTGTGTATCTGAAATAGTCTCTCATCTTGTCCTTACAAAGGAATGAGGAGCGCTGCAGGGTCAGAGTAGGGAGAAGGGAGGGGGTCTGTCAGGGATAAGTGGGAGGTGTGCGGCTGACAAGACTTGGTGAGGAGAAAATAGACTATTCCATCTGTCTCAAAATCTGCCCTGCTGCTGACCCACACTCTGGAGACTCTGCTCGGTCACATGGGCAAGGCGAATCCTTAAAAACCCCTGAGCTTCACGCCCGAGACTCCTCATTTCTCGTGTGCAAGACACCAGCTGGTCTTGGTGTTCACCCTTCTTTCTCTTCCCTGGAAAGCCACCCGAGGTACCATCATGTCAGACACTGAGGAGATTGTGGAAGAGTACGAGCAGGAGGAGGAGGAGGAAGAGGAGGAGGAAGAGGAAGAAGAAGTTGAAGAAAGGGAAAAGGAGCAGAGTGATGATGAAGTGGAGAAGAAAGAAGAGCATGTAGAGGAGAATGAGCATGAGGAGTCCAAACCAAAGCACAAGACAACTTATGTGCCAAACATCGCTCCTCCAAAGCTTCCCGATGGCGAGAAGGTGGATTTCGATGACCTCCACCGCAAGAGAGTAGAAAAGGATTTCAACGACCTTCAGACGCTGATTGAGTCGCATTTCTCCACCCGTCAGAAAGAGGAGGAAGAGCTGGTCGCCCTGCGAAACCGCATCGAACGCCGTCGGTCCGACAGAGCAGAGCAACAGCGTGTTCGCGCCGAGCAAGAGCGCGAACGCCAAGCTCGCCTGGCCGAGGAGAGGGCGAGGCGCGAGGAGGAGGCCGCCAAAATCCGTGCTGAGGAGGAGGCGAAGAAGAAGAAGATCTTCACCAACAAGTCCTTTGGAGGCTACCTGCAGAAGGTGGACCAGAAGAAGGGCAAGAAGCTGACGGCACGAGAGGAGAAGAAGAAGGCACTGATGGACCGCCGGAAACCTCTCAACATCGACCACCTGAACCAGGAAAAGCTGGCGGAGAAGGCGCAGGATCTTTGGCAGTGGCTCCATCAGCTGCATGCTGAGAAGTTTGAGCTGGCTGAGAAGCTCAAGAGGCAGAAGTACGAGATCTACGTGCTCCGAAACCGAGTCAGCGACCACCAGAGGGGCTCCAAAGCATCCAAGACGTCCCGCGGGGCCAAGGGCAAGTCTGGCTCCTGGAAGTAAGGGTCGGATCTGGACAGCCAAGTTGTTTTCTGGACTATACTACTAAAAGCTATCCCAGGGATTGTATGTATAAATATCTGATTGTTTGTGATGCTGGTATTCACCAGTTCATCTGTTCATGAGCTGTGGTTGGAGGCTTTATTAAACCTGATTGGATGTGTGTTGGTATTTTTACCCGAACAGCTGTTAAGGGTTTCTGCTCACAGACAAATGTTTTAAAGTGTGTGATCAAGGGTTGAAACGTCTTCAAATAAGGTGCCAAACTTTCATTTGTTTCCAATAAATCAAGACACGTTTTAATATCTATCAAGTGACATTTTATTTTCTAACTCAAACCCAACAAATCTCTTCAAAAAAGGTGTTTCTCATGGCAAAGAGTCTTGAACTGGCTGAGTGTCCTGTTGTCTGTGTGGGTGTGGCTGTGTTAAGATCTAACAGGTGTGGCACAGCTGACTTTTTAAGGAGCTAATTTGGGACTAACCGTGTAGGCCTGCAGTGTTTTTAGCAAAAAGACCCAACTGTTGGCTGAGTGGTGAATCCCACGACCCCGGGAGTCTGCTGAAGGCTTACAGAGAGATGTTTGGTGTCTTAAAGGTATGTAACTGCAATCATGAAGACCCAGTTCTTCAAAACTCTTTATGGGTTTCTCACGTGTTTGCAACGAGAAAGTACAAAGGGAAGTAAATTTTGTTTAAACTGAGATATTTTTAACGGAGTCCTGGCCAAGACAGGCAGCAGCACAAACAAGTCAAATTAAAACAGATCTTTGAGTATCCAATTTCTCTACAAACATATAAAAGTCTCTTGATTGTAGCGAGTACTTCTGAGAACTACACAGATACGATGGGAGCAACCCAAGAACTGCTTTACAGTATGTGCACTGCACAGTATTCTCCCCATAGATACCCATAATCTAATATAGGCAAAAAGATTTAGCAGGAAGTTTCTTTCTTCTTCAAGTTTCAGGTATTTTTCAGAGTAAACCATCGCTGTTAGAGTGACCACTGAAGGGTTACTCTGTCGTCTACTCTTGGCATTAGAAAACAACATGCACTTGGTTTTGTCAGCATTAAGATCAAGTTTCAGTTGAAATGCACTTTGCCAGTGGTCAACGGCTTCAGCCGGATCTCATTTGTGGCATCAAAATTCATCTTAATCCCTGCCCCTTAAAAACCAACATTTAACCATTAAAATAACAGTATCTGTCTGAGGAAATCTGATTTACATGATAGTTTTTAATCCAGTTTGATCATTAAAAGGCTTTAAAGCACACAGCGGTGACATGGCTGCTCACTTTTTGTCCAAAAATATCCAACTTCAGGTGAAATGACTGCGGTAGTGACATATTACATGCACTAGGTGGCAGCAGAGTGCCTGTTTTTTTTAAAATACACATACACACTCGTAGAAGAAAAAGTGCCACGATGCAACTAATTTTGAGGAATGCAATACATTTTTAATGAATTAAATCAAACAATTAACCGAGGCAGCCAAGTTTCTGCGGCGCCGTATTTAATTTGAGACTAATTGGAAGTAAGTAATCGCAGTTGACGCCTCAGCTTTCATTTTAAATCTGCTCACACTGACTTCCTCAATGCACAGCAGGGAAAACACCAAGTCAGAGAATATGCAGTGAATATGTCAGGATGAGATGCAGGAAATTTTCCCTCCCCTGTGTGTGTGTGTGTGTGTGTGTGTGTTTTGACTCAGTCAGCCTCAAACTGTAGATGCCACACCGCTGTTTTGCTCTCATGGCAGTGACAAGTCATTAAAGCCTTCCAGACACGGCAGTATGCCAACAGGTTACCATAGAGACTGGGAGAGGCCGCCTATGTGTTCAGGTCTCTATAACCCCACCACCACCACCACCTCCACCCTCCCCTCCAGTCTCAACATGCCCACTCGCACATACACCCAGCCACTTCAGCTTAAAGGTGTGGGTTGTGTATTGATGATGATGATGCTGTGAGAAATGCCTAACTTGACAGCGTCGGGACATACCGGTGCATCAATCGACTACTCGTGTCGCACCAAGGGAACAAGATGTTCCCAAAACTCTGCTGCTGCTGCAGCTAGAGTTAATTTGCTAACAGGTTGTTGCAGGTGGTGGTTTCAGCTCAGACGTGCTACTGTTGTGTTGGTGTGAAAGAACGCTTGCAATTTAAGGTGATGCACATGGAGTCAAAATGTGTCACACTGTGTGTGTAAGTGTGTGTGAGGGAACCAGGAGCAGCAGCTGCAGCCTCATTGGGGGGGCGTTGTCTGCTCATTAGTACCCAGCGGAGACTGGAGGATAACGTAAGCGCCGCATGATTGACACTTCCTGGGCCACACTTTGAACTCTGACCAGGAACTTATTTTCTGGTTCAGTTATCTGCAGGATGTTTGTATTTTAATTAGAGCAACGCGGATCTAATACGATTTCTTAGTGTTTGTCCTCTCAGCTCTGCAAAACAAAAGTCCTTTGTCACTGTGTTGGAAGTCACATTATTTAGACGCTGCGTAGAAATGCATAATCCTACCGTGGTAAATATGGACAGCCGTACACGTGTATTTATTATGATTATGTTGCTGTTTTATACAACTTTGCAACATCAAGCAAGCAGCACAAGACATAGCAGCCAGCTAATATTACTTACTAGTCCAACATCAAGAAGCCCAGCCCGGTCAGCCAATGTTCTCTTGGGTCTCTTCGCCTCTGTCATTATGTCCATAGAGGCTGCTGAGGCCAGCTCCTGTTCTGGCACAACACCAGCTCCGCTCCCCGTCATTCCCCTGCGCTCTGGGTCTAAAATCTTTCTTCCCAGTGGTTCAAAACAGGAAATATCTCACCATTTTGACTTTGTGTCGTCTGTCTAAAAAGGATAATTTCTTTGTTTTCCAGTAGAAATAATCAAGATTTCTCAGTCATGAAGAAAAAAGAAGATAACTGACGATCGACTGCTTGTAGCTTTCATTTAGATTTTTTCATCTGCAGGTTTAATTGGCTGATTCTCACCCGATGGAGACATAATCACAAAAAATAAAAAAGTGTAAATAAATGAAGACATAAAAAAACAGAATATAAACAGCATCTGGTCGAGCTGACTGCCTGCATGTAAATGTCGCCGTGGAGGAACAAAACAATGCAAGTGATGGCTTTCTTGATTCATTCATAATGTCTAAACGTCCCATATGTGTCTCAATGTGTATTTAACTCCACAATATCCGGCGTAATGGCTGTCATGAGCCATGTGTGATGTAGTCGCTCATGGTTCCAATTAATTATTTATGATTACGATGAGAATTGAGCCGGGTAATGCCTTTTGGTGAGCAACAAGAGAGATAAAAAGCCATTTTCAGACTCTTATAACTCTGCTTTGCGACACAGCAAAACTCCTGTGTGCTGTTTTATCTTGTTTTGGTGCAAATAAGCTTTTTACTTCCAGCGGCAACAAAAATAAATATCTGTTTTTTGATATGAGGGAACATTCCTCCAGCTTTCATGTCATGAATGCAGGCAGGCGTTCGAGAGGTGTTTTTGAAATAGTTCATGAGTCGGTCCACAAAGACATGGATAAGTCTGTTTTTCTACAAATTAAGGACTTAAAGGCTCTAAATAAATATAGACAGACCAGCCATTTTGTAATCTAAGTACATTACAGTGCAACTAGTGAACTAAACCTACAAATACAGGCTTTCTTCTTTTACTTACTGAATCATTATTCTACCACTTGATCTAAACTGACACATTAATCAGTTAAGTGAACTGAAGTGCTTAATGTCCTACCTGTTATATCATTAATTAGGCAGAGAATTTGGTACTCAGGTCTAGACTAATCATGACTTAAACCCAAATGGCCACACACGTCATTGTTGTTAAATTAGGAGGTTAAGAAAGGATTTTTTTGAGGGTTTCTTTACGGCAAACATACTCCGATATGCCGTCCTATTATAAACACACACACAGGACGGCACTGGGGAAAGAAGCTTTGAGAAATGCTCGCGCTCCAGATCCCTGGGTGCCTATTGCCTGTGGATGAATTAGCCTGCCCTGGAGACTGTGCAGTTTGGGCTTATCTCCAGCCTCCTCCAAATTGAGGTGGGAGTTGGGTATCGGCCAGAGGTATAAAGGAGATTTAGCCTATCCGACAGGGCATTAATCTCTGCACCTTCTCAGCATCCTGCAACTTTTCCAGCCCTGAGCCCTCTGGCCATATAAAGATTTGATGTCGCCATGCATCCTATCAACACCTCAATGCAACCCTTTGAGAGTGACTTCATGAGTACACATATTTACTGTGTGTCTGTGCTGGAATGGAGCCATCGGTCTGTTATATAGTCGAGATAAAAATAGCAACAGCGACACTTAACTGGACTCTAGTAGAGGCCTTTGTGCTGATCACTGCTTAATTAGAGACAGTTTTTTAATGGTTCATCACAAATTGATGTGACACGCTTGACACAAGAGCACCACGCGAGTAAAAGAGCCAAACCACTTCACCTGCTGGCTGGTGGTCTTGGTTCCCACATCTAAACATCATACAATATCTTTATATTGTCCCCATGAGAAGTGTTACACACATACAGCGACTATATAAAATCATTGGAGACCAAAAATGAGGCAGTTATATTTAGAAATGTTCAGTTGTAGCTCCAGGTTTTCCATCGAGGGAGCTAAAGCCTTCCACCTGGCTCTGCGTAGCACCTGTTGCTAAAACATGACATGCGGATTACATTGTTTAGCCACATGTGCGTTCCAATGTTTGGCAACCTTTGTCAAGTCTTTTGAAAAGTCCCATAATTTCCCTTTAACAGACTGCCTCGTGTTGGCTTCAGATAAAAATAAGGTTACTGTCTACCGTTGAATCTGTGGTTAGGGTTAGGATTCTCGTCAGTCATCTTGGGAGCCACATTGTCGCATCTTCTGACCTTTGACCGTGGTTGGCAACACACGTGCTGTTTTCTCAATTTGAATACGTTCATCAGTGCACTTCTATGTAGTACACTGTGTACTTCCTGGTGTAGCGCGGCAATTTCGGCAGGGTGGCGTTGCCTCAATTCGAGCATTGCCCTTGTGTACTTACAGGAAGTGACCATCGTGACATTTTACCACCTTTTCTTGGCTGTTTTGCAACTGCGCAGAGCATTAGCACCAACGTTTGACAGCTCCAGCAGCTTCCTCGGCTGCTGTTTTCATGATGGCACTTAAGTACTGAAATTTGCAAGTATGGACACCGCAGGGCATTTTGTACCTCTCCACAAATCTTATTCAAACCGCAAAAAAAGAAGGATGCAGGTCAGGTTGGGTTCTTTGACTGACATCTGCAAGTTGTTGAAGCAGTTGACGATGACAAGTTTCATGCTTTAGCAGCTCATTCAGAGACTAGACAATAATACCAAGAGTCACTAAAGAAAGTTGCTTCTGCACACTTGTCATTGGAGTTGGAGAATTGCAGATGCACAGAACTGTAGGATGGTGTACTGCTGCAGAAAACACAGAGTCTATGAGTCACTTCCACTGAGTGTGTCATACTTGTTTCGTCATGCATCGTGGGGAAGCAATATAAATATAAACCCTTGCAGTTACCTAACAGCTTCCTGGCGGCGGCGCCCGCCAACATGCAAGGACGCAGGTCAAAACTATGAGTCATCACTGGAGTGTAGGAGCTCAGGATGTTCATTCATTGAAAAAACAAACACAATACTGACTTCACACATCTGCTAGCAGCCAGCCAAGGTGGAAAGACATTGAGTGGGAAGTACAGTGGAGTTCATGGTGTGACGTATTTTAAAGAGCTCAGCAGGTGACGTGTTTAAAATCAAGGACGAGCAACTTCTATCGAGGAAAAAAGGAAAACCAAAAGGTTTGAAACTTTGACAGGAAGTGTTAAAAAGTGCAGATTATTGTGACAAAGGCAAAAGCTTTCAGTTGCACTTTAAAACCATTAGCAAGAGGAAGGTAGCAGCGTGAGATTTGATTTTTAAAGGAAGCTAAATGCCAATTTCATGTCTTATTAACTCCTCCTAATTTGTCTTCAGTTGTTTGTTCAGGTCTTGGTGACTTTAGAGTGTTTTGATAGACTCCAACTTCAGCGATTAATCACCGTGGTTCACTGTGATTGGCTTGTCAATCCAACACTTCAGCCCAAATTAAAAAAGACTACTCGATGGAACTTTATATTTCACAGATTAACGGCTCATTCACTGTCTAAGTCGCTCAACCGCTGCTCGCTCTTTCTCTCTCAAATTGGACACAAACCAAATTAAACTTTTACTTCTTGTCGCTATTTTGCAGCGTAAATTCGGGAGCCAGACTCAGATTTAGAAGCTGGGTACATGAAATAGACAAAGCAAGAACACAAGAGGTAGAGTATCAGAGTTTAGTCCATGAATCTTTGGTTGGTCCTCAACTTGTACGCATTGCACAATGAGAGTCACAACTTTTGTTTTGTGTGGTATTGTCAGTAATGTCTTTGTAAGTTGACAGGTATTAATCACATGGCGGTGATTAATCGTGCAGAACAGTACACCTGAAGCCAACATTCGTGTTTGTCTGCATGATCTAACTCTTTGTTCCTGTGTAGTCGGTGGACGAGCTCTGACGTCCGTGTTTGTATTGATGTGCTCAGCTCCTGCAAATGTTTCCCGGTATGCCTCGGCCCACCTGTTTCGCTCGGACATCGGATGTTGTCTCCGGTTACAGATGAGCCATACCTGTGACGGAATGAGCGGCATCTGATAAACGGCCGCATTTAGATTCAAGCTCACATCCTCCGCTGCGTCCTCTCTGTCTCTCTCTCGGGTGATTCATGCCGACTCCTCCACCTCTGCTCGCCATGTAAATCAGCAGAGCAGCTGGAGTGGCCCCGTTCGTGCAGACCCTTCTCCTCCAAACCGGTTATTACCACGTCTTCCCGCCACTGTGACGGCTCTGATGATAGTACCGCTGCTCACACCTGTTGGAGCCTCAGCGAAACCTCTTGTATCACATCTCAGTCACGATGTTTTAATTGCCACCCTCAGACTAATTTTCGAACAGGGCTTAATACAAGTGTGAGTCAGTGGGTATCAGAAGCAAATGGAGCAGCGGGGATGATCACACAAGGGAGAAAATCATTAAGAGACCTTAAAAAGCACTTAGTCTTTGCATATGAACGGTGAAGCAAAGACGTGTTCGTTATGTCTTTGAATATTTGATTTCTCCATGTTGTGTTCAAAGACTGCTTCTGCTGCTCAACATTATCATGCGTTTTAAAGGTCAGATAAGCCGACCTTTGCTGTGGTCCCTCCTCAGCGTTGTACAATAGCCAAGCCTCTTGGGGTCTACTTAGTTTGTTGAGGGTCTACCGGCTAACCTGCTGTTTTCCACAGAGAATATAAAGACATCAGTCATCAGAGTTTGGACATCTTAACATGGGGACTTATGGAGACTGACTCACTGCTGGAGCCAGCCTCAAGTGGACGTTTGAGGAATTGCAGGTTTTGATGCTTGCATATCGGCTTTCTAGGTTGCCTCTTGGTCCAAGACTGCGTACATAACGACTAATGCTGGGCTTAATCGATTCACTTTTGAACTCTGGGTGAATTTTGGATGAATTAAGCCACATGTTGTGAAGTCGGGGCTTTGAATTCCTCCTGGCATGGCAGGGCTCATGGGTACTGTAGTGTTTTTACAATATAAACTATAGTAATTATGACGCTCCAGTACAAAAATGGGTCTGAATCTGACTCATGCTTATTCATGGCTTGGTCGTTTCTGTCAAGACAAATCAATTGAAGCAGTTAAAGTAATGAGAGAAGATTCCTGCGCTCTTACCCATGGGGTAAAACATCTATTTATAGCCATCTACATCAATATGTTGCTCCTCCCTCGGTGTCACCTCGGTGAATTTCTCCATAAAGCAAGCTTTGCGAGGTTTCATCTTCCTCTCTGCTGGCGACGGTGACGGCTGGTTCCAGCGGCGGCACTTGACACGTCTGTTTAGTAGTTTTAAATGCTTGAACGGGTTATGCATAACAATTATTTAAACAAGATGCTCGCTAGGTTCAAGTAGTTACTCAACCGCAGCTTAGACACGAACACACACACACACAAGATCAAATATACACCCTCCAGACGAAACACAACCTCTCAACTCTTACATATTACTCACCAGTCCTACCGAGACAGGAGAGGACTCTTAATAGCAGATCGGTGTCGAGATGTAGATTCTGATACTCCGCCAGACGGAGAAATCATTAAGCAGCCACGAGGCTTCGCCTGACTCTTGACAGATGTTACAGGTTGCCATGGGGGGGATTTCCATTCCCTTCATGAAGATGACCTATCAAGATAGTCTTACACCCCTCTTGGGAATTGAAAATTAACATCTTTGTGTTCATTCTTCTCACGACAGCGGTGGAATCACATCTAATACCGTAATCATACATCATTTGCATATCTTCTCGCATCATAAATTTCACATTTGAATTGTGTAATCTAGCTGCTACTCCTCTGAGCGTGAACACGTGCCCGGGGAGCTATTATTATTTATTTTTAACGGAGACACAGAAGGCCATAAAGACGACCGTTAGGCTGCAATGGGTGGTGGCATTACATAACTGTGCGTCCATTTACCCCTTTAACTGTAATTGTTCTTAGAATAGAACTAGCCGCCGCTACCTCGCGTTTAATGAGTTGACCTTTGACCCGCCGTACTCAGCTCACCGTGGAAAATCGAGCGATAATAAATCAGTCTGTGCGCGCCGATGTGTCTTCAGCTGTTAAGTGCCACTGTCTAGAAAATGTGGTAAATACAAGCATCCGTAATACAAGACGGATATATCAACACAACCTGGACAGAGTATTAAATATTTTTAATTAAATAAAAAGGTTTTTAATCATATTGCCATCACTGAGGCTGTTTAATAAGCTAGTGATGGCTAATTAAAGATATCACAAGGTGTCATTATTCATATCAACACTGATCTGAAAGAAGCTCTCTTCTTAATTTTACATCTTCTGTGTTGATAATTTGAATAATACCCCCCCCCCCAAATAATGACTAATCCTGCAGGTGCATTGTTGACGCTAACCCACGAGGCCATCCAATCTTCTTCTAAGTCTTCATAGAGCGGCGGTGTTAAATACCCAGCAGAAATAAGCATTCAGGAAATGACAAAGCTCTAATCATATGCATCGCCACATGGAGCTATTACCCCCCTGCTAACTAAAGATACAACTCCACTCTAAATATGGGTTTAGTGTTCGGCGAGTGGGCAGCTTTCATTGCCACGGAAACTAATGCAACACCCCCCCCCCCCTTTTGTCTTTTTCTATCCAGTATCGTGGATCAAAAGGAAGTTGAGCTTCGTGTCTTGCTGCACGTAAGATCAAAATGTTCTCTTCATGTCTCGCCATCAAACAGCTCCAAGATGAGAAAGAGGGGAACCATCCATCTTTATTTTTACTTTGTATTTAAGGTCTTAAAGGCATCCTCAGCAAACTCAGTGGACTTTCCTAACATTTACTATTTGCTTTGAGGGTTAGCAGTAGTTGAAGGAGACTGCATGGTGCCGACCAACTTCAGAGACAAATGGCAAAGTGTCTGGAGGAACAGTGCTCGGTGTCGGGCCGTGACGGAGCCTTGAAGCCGGGCGAACAGCTCTTCATGGAGTTACATGGTCACCGGCTCTCTGCCTGTCTGCTGATCCCACCCGAAGGCTGACGACAACCAAACCTTTCTGCTACAAGAGAAAATGTTCTGCAATATATCTGTTTGTAAACTTTAAAGCAACACCTGGTTACATTGCCCGCTTGCTCAGCTCCTGTTCTGGCACGACACTGGCTCCACTGCACACTTCCTCGTCTTCCCAATGGTCCAAGACTCCTGTGGTACAAACACTAACACCTCCCTGGTGCTCTGAGCTCACAGTACGGGCAGCCCGGCTAACAAACAGAGCTAACATTAGCTAACAGCAGCTACAGTGTTCCAGTATATGACCCAAAATCAGTGAAATAGTTATGCATAGTCACCTCACTTTAGGATAAATGTGAGGTGACAGGGTTGCAATCAGTACTGACACTACTAGATGCCACTAAGTCCTGCACGCTGATGTAAATGCCATTAAATACAAAACACTGCTCGGCATCTGTGGAAAAGACAAACGAGAAACGTTCTCTGGCTGCGTTTTCATTTCATGCTGATCAACACTGTGAAGGAGTCAAAGTGTTTAGTCTGAGTAATTACGGCATTTTAAATGCAGACAACAACTTGCTCTCCACTCCAGTGAGAAGGAAAACCTTATTCTAATTGTCGTCTGGCGATGTTGAGAAGTCATTAACAAAAGGCTGCTCAGACGACACTCAAAAGCCGAGACAGAGCTGTAATTAGACTCTCTCTTCGGCTGACAGTGAGTGAATTCTGTCCACTTCTCACTGTAACTGAAGCAGGTGTGGAGTTTGTTATCAACTCACCTCGCTTTATTGGGACTATTTATTTTTTTTTGCAGTCTGTTTGCTCCCTGTAAACAACCGATGCAATGGTGTAACACCAATTATAAAGCTTACCAGGAAACCCTGCCCCTTTTTTCCCCCTTTGTGGTTGTTATCATCCTCTTGGAGGGGAGTTATATGGCTTTTGGAGATTATCTATTTCTCTCAACAAATGACAAGCTGCCGGCAGCAAACTGACATTTTCCGTAATGAGAAGAAGAAATTTACTCCAGGAAGTCCAGATCGAGTGATACATCCATCCTGAAGTCTGAAGGTCAAAGTTTGAAAATTATTTCACCTTCTTTCTAACGACCCTTAAAGTTGAGACTTGTCTTGCACAGGTTTAATTGGAAAACACAATGTGTTGCATTGCATTGATGCATTGATGCTGACAGTAGAAAGAAAAGACATTGTATCTGTGACGTTTCTGAAGGGCTGCTCTTAATCCTGCATAACTTCTGCTGTGAAGTTGGACATTTGAACATGGGGACTTATGGAGACTGACTCACTTCTGCAGCCAGCCTCAAGTGGACATTTGAGGAACTGCAGGATACAGCGTGAGCACTCGGGCGTGGCTTGACGGCAGGAGTCGGACTTCTAAAATCTAAAGACAGAGACACGCTTTGACTCTTCATTTTTATTTTTTTATTTTGTTAAAATACATATGAAACAGATACAATAAATCATATTCCAAATGTTTACCTTAAATTGTTACAAAAGTTATCACAAACTGTACACATCATGACAGCAATTGCAGTTGTTCTTGCTCGACATAGATTAAACCAATATGCAAACGATTACACCTCAAAGCTCTAAAACTCCTAAACATGGAAATAATTAAGGTCGCGTTGGCTTCACTGGGTGTCCAGTCGGACTAAATTGTTCACAACTATTACAGAACGTGTAGAAATTTCACTCAATTACAAGTCTGAGTTGTTCAAAGTATCACCAAACGATAGAAATACATTGTGATGTCTCTATTTCCGTAAGTTTACGACGACTTCTTAAATTCCACTTTTGAATATATACAAACACTGCCATTGAGTGTATATATACAAATGTAAACACAAAGTTTGAAATACTCTATATTTCTTACGTTTTCCCTCAATAGTTTCTTTTTTTTTAAGTGGTGAGAGGCATGCTACAGTAAAAATATTATTTTTCATATTAAGGGCAGCGCAGGGGGGAAATAAGCATGTGCAAGTAAGTTAACAGTACATAGCCTTTTTTTCTATTTGCTATGTTGGTTTCTTATTAGTTTCTTATTACTCACATGATGAGAAGCTGTTCTGTTTTTGAACTAAATATTTCATATGGCTTAATGTAATATAAATAAAATGTACGTAACGTTTGAGTGACGGCGTCGCTTGTTTGATGGATTTTAATTCCCTGAATTTGTGACGGCTGAGTTGAACTTTTTACGATCTGTAGTACTTTTTGAGATTTAGCTAAGCCCCGCCTCCTCCTAGTTACTGTTGCTACGCCTTTCAAAACTGTCTTTAAACTGTTTTTACGACCAAGTTTGTGTTTTATTTTGAAAATCGATGCCGTTTCTGTGTCTGACTTGTCTTCTGAAACGGACCGTGGTGGCTTGTCTGACCTCTCTGTACATATATGTCATGTGCTACATGTATCTGCTACAGTTTCTCTAAATCTAAATCAGTTGACTTTAATCTGCTCTGATAGGTCACGATGGCTGGTTAATGGTTAGAGAGTTGTGAGAGGTTAACCCAGCCCTTTGTGGATGCTCAGTTACCTGCATTCTTCAGCCAAGACGTGGATTTATTGGCTATTTTCTTTATCAAGCAAAAGTTTTCATGACGTTAAGCAGCGTAGCCCTTTAGCTTCGTGTAAAATGCTAACTCACTAAAGAGCTCATGGGGCCAGAAAATTGTTGAAAAGGTTGGTACCCGCCGCGGGACAATCATTGAACATTTCTCGCAGTGAAGCCTACCATTCATGTGGTCTGTGTAAATGTTTGGCAAATAAAGCATTTGAGCATTTTTCAAAGCTGACGTATGAAAAACAAACTCTTGATTTGAATGACAGTGAGTGCTGTGCATAGCCAGCTCTGTAGAGCACTTCAAGAACTGGAGTTTAAATGAATGTAGAGAAAAACAAACCCAACCATTTTTATATCAACACATGAGAAACGTGTCAGAATGAATTCCACTTTTCATACCACATGCTCACGAGAGACTCATAGGCAACACGACTCCCCGACGACTCTAAACAAACGTGTCTGGTTTCTTACAGAGGCGGCGTCATCTCTACCTGTGATCATAAAGGTGTCTGCGGAGGTTTGGGCGAAGGACACGAGCCTTGACTCTCAAAGCTTGCTGCTCTTCCCGGCCACTGCAAGGTAAGATAATCACAAAACACAACACGTTATGAAGGCTTTGCCGTCCTTTTTGGTGGTATCAAAGCACGTTATTACTCTAATCCTCAGGATGGACTGTGATCATAGGCAAAGGAGTTGTATTGGCCCAGCAGAGCTAGATCATGATGTTAAAGAAGGGGGCTTCGTGTCGGGCAAAAAAAAACTAGAATCCATGGCATAAAAAGTTAAAAGTTTAACTCTTGAACATATGATAAAACACACAAGAGTCTGAATCCCATACCTCTCTCTCTTGGCTCTCAGTGACTGTAGTCAGCTCGGATTCAAGGCAATTACAATGCACAGTGGGGGATAAAGATAAAGGTAGGTTTGGTTGGTGCTCCCATGACGGCAACATCTAAACTGACTCTCTATCTCTTGCCCTCGTGAGGTTAGTGAGAAACTTGGGAGCCGTGATTGATAACCTTCTCTGATCGTGTCGCGCCACATAAGAAATATCAGGCCTTACCTGACTCGGCATGCTACTCACCTCTTCGATCAACCCAAAAGGGCAGATCGAGCTCCACTGGCTACCTGTAGCAGCTCGTGTTTAATTCAACCAGGTCCTAACAGATGAGGGGCGTCCCTCTCTACCTTTAAACCCAGCTCTTCAGAGCGTACCTCCTCTCCAACACAACCAACATGCTAAATCTATCGTCACAGTACTTACTGCTGCCTTAACTTGTCCTTGTGGCACCGTACCTTGATTTGTTTCTGTTTGTGTGATGCCAAAGTGGGATTTCTTACTTCAGTTCACAAGAACATTGTTCAGAGGCCTCTAAACCGCCTCCTACTGCATATATATCTCACATTTTAAGCTTCACCCACTGCCCTGTTGAGCTTGCGAGCTCATGAGCAGGTGTCGATGCCTCCTGCTTGTCCAGTGATCTGGACTAATGCCCGGTCCTCACTGTCTGATTTCTGCATGTTATTTATAATCTTACTATTGTGTATATATGTCGCATACTGTACCATATTTCACGGCACAAAGTATCCCCAAGAGTTGACACACGACGAATGAACGCGGTCCAAGTTGACCGTATTCCCATCTTGACTGTTTATTCCAGAACAATGTTTGCACACTCTGCGTGTTTTTGCCTATGATTACAGTTTTGTTTTTTTGTTTTTTACCAAAGCATATAAAGTAGTTTTACCACTGAAAATGGGTAATCACCTGTATTTTCCTATTCGTCAGATGAAGAGTGGGTTTGGCAAAAGAGGAAGAAACATTGATAACATGTAAAATATGAAATTACAGTTAAAAAAAAAAAAAAAAAAACACCTTCCAGCAACTGTAAAACTGTCTTACAGTATTTACACACGGTATCTTTTTAGCTAGTTTAGACACCAAAGCATCAGGTAGTCAGCCGGGTTTGCGACTTCTCTGACATGATGCTGCGTTCAGGCACTGCTGTTGATCCATTAGAGCTTCAATGTGCAAGACAACTGCTCATTAAACCATTTCATCTCTTTCACATGTGAGTAAGACAGTACTGGAGTTGTTGGAAAGCACCTTTGACCAACCTAAGCCAGCTGATTCCTCTGCAAAACACATCTCTGCATTGAGCGCTGAGGGAGTAGATCAATGTCGATCTTGTCATTGGACTATTTGCGAGATAGATTTAGATAAATTAGATAAATTTTGTAAAGTTTTTCCAAGTTTCTCACCAAAAATTTTTTGATTTTTATGTTGCAATGTTTAAAAATTTGTTCTTCCAGTTGCTAATGAAGGAGGACTTGCACTCTATATTTACTGTACATACACTACTCACAAAAAGTTGATGATATTCAGCTTTCGGATGGTGTTCATGTACATTTACTCTCAATTGAGAAAAAATTTTATCAAAAATTTTTACAATTTTTTTCTTTTTCTTGCTTTCACCTCCATTTTTGAAATATTTCTGTATTTTTCCAGAGGATTTCTTGTGTTTTCTAACATTCAACATAAATACAGGCACATTCCTGGATGTTTGTGTTTTTTAAAAGAAGAAAAATAATCTGATCTCCATGAAGGAAGAAGCTCAATTAGACACAGTTCAGAGATCAATGTCACGTTCAGGAGCTTCTATAAAGCTCTGTAAATATGAATGTCTACCTCTCCCAGAGCATGCCAGTGTGTGATGGGCTTCCGTGGGTAAGCCAGCATTTCGTTCCAGTGATCTCGTCCAAGGCCCTCAGCATCTGGCCCGGTGCGACACACACCGATCACCTCATTGTGTCCAACCCTGTTAGAAGTAAAACACGCGTTAACGTTCGCTTGGATGCACATTGTAAAGCTTCCCGTAGCAGTGGAGAGTAAATTTCATCAGTCTTAGATCAGATTAAGTTCATCCAGGTCAGTATTTAGTCACTGCTTGACTCACCGATCATAATCCATCACCATGATGGACAGACTGACTTGTTCCACGTTCTCCGGGGGAATGTCGAAGATGATGGCCTCGTTGTACGCTGGATTAAGTGTGCTTTTCTTGGTCGTGGTTTTTCGCTTCTTCAACCTCCGTCCATCACATATCAGGTAAACCTTAACGTACGGATCTGGGAGACATGTTTACACGTCATTTAATAATTTGTTCTTTGGCACATGAAATTATAGCTGAATGAGTTAGGCTTACAGACGCTAAAGGAAGTTTTACAAAACAGCATTTCATTTTCATTTAAAAGTTCGGCCAAGACATGCATCTCTCTATTCTGACTCAGGGTAATACTTCTAATAATTTGTTCTCACTGGCCGCCCCACGTCTCCTCCCCATTTCCATCCTAAGTGGCCACCTGCTGTCTCGTTTCGGCTAAGTTTGATTTATGGCTCAGCTTGCGCTTTTGATGTGAGCCCCATCTTACTTGCTGTCGGGTTACCTGAAGAGCCTGTGATGTCCATGGCTTTGAGGTTTCTGCATTTGATGACTGTTAGGGTCATTCTCCCTGCTGTGGGGAGGTAGCACAGCGAGTACATGATCTCTCCCAGGTCAACACTCTCCTGAAGGACAAAAAGAGGACAGACAACAGAATGTAGTTCATCCGTTTTAAATACTCTGACCATGATCTGTGAGCATCTGTGAGCTAGCAGCAGGCCACAATGTTGGCCCAAAGAATGTACACATATGCATGGTCACCAGAGGATGAATCCCACTTAGTTTGCTAATCCCCTGACCGTTCCTCTACTGCCACACACTTAGATTGGTTGCAGATGTTCTAAGTCGCTTGACCGCTGCTCACTCTTTCTCTCTCAAACTATCGGACACAAATTAAACTTCTTTGTGTCACTAGTTGGCATTTAATTGCGAGTCAGACTCAGATTTAGAAACTGGGTTCATGAAATAAACAAAGCCAGCACACAGCAGGTAGAGTATCAAGAGTTTAGTCCACCTGCATAGTCTCAGTTTGAGAGACATTTCAGTCTGATTGGCCAACGCAACGTGATATCTTTCCAAAAGTTGGATCTGGCTCAACTTTCTGCTACAGGTCGCTGAATTTTTCTTATGGCTAATTAAAATTAATCTTATTATTATACTTTAATCTGCATCGTAATTTGCATCGCAGCATTGTGTGCATGTAGATTATGGCGCCCCATAGTGATAGACAGTGATGCATGGACCGTGTTTTGCAGTGAAAGTTCTGCTTGTGGGGGTTCAATTAACAGCTAATTACCTGTTCTCTGGCTGATTACCTAATTAACATGTTTTAGCGATATCCTGCTATCATAAAACTACTTGATGGAGTTAGTAATGGGGGCCCAGACTAAATGCTCATAGCCTCAACTCTAGTGTCTTACAATGTGGGTATGTAATAATGTGTTTCCTCAACAAATACACTCATTCACATTGCCAAATCTTTCTTTTAAAGAACACCATGACAATCGAGCTTAATTGAGGAAGTGGAGAATCATCTCGAGTTAGCCTGAGTGCAAAGCTGAATATGTACTGCAGCTCTTCTGTTGCTAAAACAATGGCTCAGTGTTTATCACAATGCAAACATTCATAAATAAAGCAGAGGCTCTTCAGTAAACGGTGATAAATGGTAACGTAGGAGTGAAATGCATTCTGTCTAAATTTGCACATCTTTTTATAGAAAGCGTTCATACGAGGACTTTTATCTCCCGTACGCCGTGACTGTACGACGTGTTTGTGTTTTTGTGCTGCAACAAAAACAGCTAACGTTGTGATCAGTTTTAATCTGTTGCTATATTTACATCTGCACAGTTTCTGGAAGATGTCTGTGGGTGTTTGGCTGATTAAATACATTTCCCAAAGCACTTGAATTATGCAATGTGTTCCACCTTGCCTCTTGGAAGCTCTGAGAAGTGATTCAGTGCAACACTTAGATCTTAACGCGGTGCGTTAAGCGCGGACGCCAACTCACCGTAGTCGCTGCGTGAATATCCTTCCACACTACAGCCTCTCTGGAAAGATCAGAGAGTTCAAAGAGGTTGTCGACCACCACCTCCCCAATCATGTCGTGGCTGGTGAAGCGGTCGAAGTCGTAGACGCTGAAGTGCAGCTTCCGGTTGCAAAGCTCGTCGTACGCCACGGGGAAGCAGAAGGTCTCGTCAAACATGGGGTTCAGATTCTTGCGGTGGACGCGCGTCTGGTACTTCTTCTTCCTCTCCGGTAGCAGGTAGATCTTCACGTAAGGGTCGGACGTGCCCATGAAGTCTTTGGCAGGCAGGTCCAAGGCCTTGAGGATTCTCACCACCAAAGCTTGCTCCTCGTAGTCGTAGCGCAACGAGAAGCTGAGCTTTCCACAAGTCTCCACGGGCTCTTTGGCCTCGTCCTCTGAGTCCACAGATTTCTGCTTGTAGAGTTCGGGTTTTATTCTTCCGATGCTCGCTGTAGAAGACTGGCGGAGAGGCACCGTGTCCATGCTGAAGTCAACGCTGGTGACATTCATCTGACGAGGCAGGTGGCGCCGGAATGAATTGTGCCTGTTGAAAAGGGTAAAGGGCATCGGGTAAATGTCTCAGGTGTCAGGTGTTATGCATGAGTGGCTTTGTTATGATAGGTGCTAATGGTTTGTGAGGACGGGAACTACATCTGAAAAGCATGATGCATAATAATGTGCTGCTCATGGAATATCTTTTGACATACTACAGCCTCAAAGAGGTCTTCAATCATCAGGAAAGAAGCACAGAAATCCCAGTTTAGGACAGCACTTACCAGTAATGACACATGTTGTCCTTTAGAGACCTTGACTTTGTAGACAACCTGAGGACATTTTGCACTGCTCCTCCTGGCTGCTTTTACCTTGAACGTAACACTAGACGATGTCAAATCACTCAGTCAGCCAAACTGAAAGATCTCCATCATTTTTGTCCACTTCGACAATAAACAAACACGTCTCCAGCGTTCGGATTCAAGTTCTTATGGAAATGACCTGAGTGCTGCAAATTTCTATGAAGTTGACATCTTTGTGTGTGTGTGTGTGTGTGTGTTTGACTCGCCAATCTTGTCACCTAGCAACAGGCCCTCCTCCTTTCTGACAGTAAGACAATCACAGCAATCTGACAGCCGTGGCACAGGAAGCGCAGCTGAAAATTAAATACACTACACTACACAAGTACTGTAAACATCGCAGGAGACTGCATGCTGTCTGAGAACGCTGCAAACTTTAATGGAAAAATAATTTTAAAAAACCCGACGCGCCTTTACAACTTGCACTGTCGTACTTTTAATCCTTTATAACCGCTCTCGAAACACATTTTTATCACTCTCTCGCTCCGTTTTCAATAATCACGAACAAAGAAGTTTGAGGTGATGTGAGTTCAGTGACATGTTGACACGACTAAGAGCTCATACCTGTGTGAAATGTTTTGCTTTCTGGATTCTGAAGACTGTTGAAGTCATGCTAGGAGAGACACTTGATCTCCAGTCATGACCCCACTGTGTTCTTTCAATAATAAAAATTCCTCCTACGATATTGAAATGAACCTTCCCTGAACCGCCTGTGGTCTGTGTTAGGCAGCGTACAAAGTTTGAGAAACACTTGGTTAAGTCATTTTTTTTTTGTAAATGCCAAATATTTGGGGTAAAATTGGAGCTTTGGACCTGCCAGAAAAGCAAAATGAAAATGTCTCCACTGGCTCAGAAAGCTGTAATTCTCACAGCTTTCTGATGATTCTTCTGCAATTAAAATAATCATTAGTTGCAGCCCAGTCACTGGCTGACAAACAGAAAAACACCAGCAGTCAGTACTCATTGAAAAATGTTGAAAAAGACTTTGCGGTGACAGAATTTGGTTGATCATGTTTGAGGTTTATTGCATGCTGTAGGTGTTTGTCATCGACAGCAACACTCGCTGTCAGGAGAGTAGGTGGAAGGGTCGTGACCGTAGGCGTTGTAATCTTTAACCTGGCCTTTCTGCGTCCCTGGTGGGTGTATAATTCATGAAGATCTCGGTCTCCGTTTTTTAATTTAATTAACGAACCTTACGACAAACCGAGGCGACCGTCAGCAGCGGCTTCCTCTGAGAAAGTGAGCGCAGCTGCCTGGTGCGTCCCACCAGAAAAACCAACCTTCCCACCATGACAGCTCCAGCCCCACAGCACTGCTAATTATGGACGTTGTAGTTTAAACACAGTGCTGCGAAACAAAAAGGGAGCAAGAGCCGGTTGTTTAATGACTGGGGTTGCTTCCCGCGTTACCATAGCAGCTTGACTCACACGTACAGGAGATTATAGGGTTCGAATTGAAACGCGGAGCTATGCTGCAGCCCTGACGAGCCTACAGGACGTGATCTTTTTTTTTTCACTGGTCAGAGCCAAACAATTCAACATGTGCAGCAGTGTTTCAAGGTCACCAGCCAGTCCCTGATGCTCTACACGACACGTGCCAGACCACCTCAAGGGCAGTGGCTGCTCTGTCACGAACTGTGAGGACAGCTTTTGCAGCGTGTGTTCCCTACTCTAGCGGGAAATGAACCAAAAAATGATGCCATTGTACAGTAATTGTAAGCACCAGATACATGTGTGTCATTGTTTTGTCCTGAAGCGGGTTGTGGCTGCAGTGGGTTCATGTCGAGTACCTGGAGGAGGATGTTGGCTCAGTGGTCTGCCTCTGGATCTTAGCCTGCTGGCAGAGCTTTTCCCTCAGGGCTGTTTGCACCTCGGCGGGGATGTCCGGAGACGTCTGGCTGATCTTCATGGCCGCCTCCAGGAGCTTGACAGAGCTCCGTCCGTTCACCTTCACTTCTGGCGGATGCTTCTTCTCCACCTCCGCCACTTTGCACTCGGTAACCGGCGGGGAGTTGGGCGGAGGCGCCTCGGGGAAACCCACATGGAGACCATTTTCCACATGGGCTGACAGAGCCTTGCTCCTCCAAATGGGCCAGCACAGCTTCCAAAACACAAAGAGAGAGACTACCAACAGGGCGAGGCCACAGAAACCCACGACCACAGCAAGGAGACTAATAGAGATGTCTACATGTAAACCATGGAAGAAGACCCAGAGAGGAAGGAGACAGGGACACATAAAAAAAGGACAAGAAGGCGAGCGAGGGACAAAATATGACAGACAAACATGCAGGGGAGAAAGAGAAAAAAGGGAGAGAAAGCAAGAGGTAAGAAAGAGAGGGCAGCACCTGTTTGATTAAGCAGGACAGTTAAAGTCATATAAAACCACACGCTCAGGGGCTGAAGTGGAAAAAACATTTAGTCTCCCATCTGATATTCCCTGTTCTTCATATTTGAATGTTTTCAAAGAAAAGAAAGAAAGAGGAGAGAAACGCAGGATCATTTCTTCTTCAGCGCCGCCACCTGTATTTTTCCACCTGTTGCTATTTCATCAGTCTGCACTGAGCTGCAGCAAGATGCGTAACAGAGAGTACAGAGAGACACTTCCACAACAGTTTCAACACGCTAAAATACACCTGAGCAACTCAGCGGTGCAATAAAGTTTGAACAAGTGAGAGCTGATGTTTAGTTTCTAATTAGTCTCTTAATTGGGGGGATCAGGGGGATAAAATAAGGACTTTATTCTATTTACCTGCGTGTCCTTTACCTGGTATGTTGCTCTCCAGAGGAAATATATCCGAACATTTCTCCCGGTCTACGTGTCCCGTGAGACAAAGTTCCGTAACGATTTGGAGAGCCCTTTGGCACAAGGTGATGCTGTCCTCCGTCCGGACACTCATGTCTCTCCTGTTAAGCCATTGCACGCCGGAGGAGCCAGGAGGGCGGCGGTTCATTTGGGCACCTTGTTCTGCGTTTTTTTTTTTGGTTTGGTTCTTATGCGCCGCACAGCGCAGCCTGTCCGCGGGAGACAGCAAGAAGGCACGCTGCGTCCTGATCCATATCCAGTGCGCAACGAGGAACGACTGGCCTGATGCGCGCTCTGCGTTGGAATAACGCGCAGCGGCGGCGGTGGCGGTGGTGTTGGTGGGATGCTGTGCTCTCGGTGCGTCCAATAGCAATGCGCATCAGTTTGCAAGTGAGTCCTGTCAGTTGGTGGCAGTAACGGGATTACTTTGCTTTTTTTTTTTTCTAGTAACGATTAGAGAGTGCTGTCTGTCCCCGCCTTTCCGTCCAACACATGCTGCTTCAGACTCCAGCAGTTCACCCAACCCCCAACAGGTCTTTGTCCCCTGTTACTCTGCAGGAGTCCACAGAAGATGTTAGATAACAGATAATAGATGCACCGCGAGGTGTAGAGCCTGAAGACTGATTATTAATATTACTATTATTTTATATCATGTTTACAAGCCACTATTTCTCAGTATTTCTCAGTTTTTGCAGAAATATTTTAAAAGTCCAAGACACCGTAGTGTTTCTAATGCAATATGAATAAAATGTGTCGTTAACCTGGTCGTGATACAACTGAAACAATGCATAAAAAATCATAATCAACACATTGCAAAGCTGCTGTAATTACATGTGAGGACCTGCAACCTGTGTGACTAATTATTCAGTCTGAGGCTGTAGGTCATAATTTGATCCCTCTAAAATCAATTTAATTAGTGTTTTTAAGGTAATTGTTACCTTTGGACACACTTGAAACTCACACTGTGTGATTGCTCGCAGCTTGTGCTCTTCATCTTTCACAGCTGCACATCAAAAGGTTATTTCTTTTAATTATTTATTTATTTATTTTGCATCATATAACTGTATATCTGATATCAGTTTAAACTATTAAAGAATGATTGGCTCTTATTTTGAAAAACAAGCTATTTTAATGGGCTTATTATGAGTGTTGAATGTATATTAATATATTATTATTATTTTTATTTTTTTACTGGATGAAACATGTTCAGGTTCAAGGATATTTAGTCACTGTCACGACAAAAACGACATTGTTACCTCCGCCGCAGGAGCCGTCTTTATCCAGCCTATTTTCACTGGGTATTTACCTTACACTCCAACGCCAGTGGGGGTTGGAGGAGGGGAAAAACTGTAGCCAAGGCAAACTGGAAATTACTGTGGCAAAAAAAAAGAGAACAACAGCTACGATTGAAAGATTGACAAATTCAGCTGAGGGACACCAATTCAGAACTTTGGAGTCATGGTTACTGAAGCAGAACAGGAAAGAACCGAGGACCTGAGTCGATGTCAAAGGAGCTGTACAGACATTCATGTCTCCGGTGATTTGGCGATTCCCTAGAATTAAGGTTGCAACCTCCGTGGCTGGAAGTGCCAAAAACTGCAGTTCCTCAACGGTCCACTTGAGGCTGGCTACAAAGCAAGTCAGTCTCCATAAGTCCCCATGTTAAAATGTCTTCACAGCAGAAATAAACATGTTTACAGCCTGGTACAAAAAACAGTTCTTCAGCCAGAGTTAAAAATTACTTGTGATAGATGCAAGCAAGCTCCTGCAACTCGATTAGAAATGTTCTGGACTGTAATCTATAGGCGATTTATACTGTTAATTACTGTTTTAAATTTAAGATATTCAACTCGTAAAACAGAAGAAAGGAGCAAACGATCAACAATGTTTGGCATTTTTCTTCAAAAATTGTTCACCACATTGTGTTTGTTGAGTGATTGATTGATTGATTGATGCCTCCATTTTCTGATTTAGAGATTGACGTCCTCTGTTAAAAAGTGTTTCTGCTCTGCCATCTGAGCATTGTGTCACATTTTTGAGCATTGTGCCCAAAAACCACAAAGCCAAAACCAGAAAACTGTTTGGCAGACCTCCATAATTGGGCATCAACCAACAGAAGGGTAACATAATCAACTGCTGTACTAAATTGGAGATGGCAAAGGCTGAATTCAATGTCACGCAACTGATATGAACCGCACAGAGCCGGCAGTTTGGCAGTCTGAGCTGCGCGGACTATAATGTAATGATTTACCAGGCCTGTGCACTTTAGGACACAAAAGGACGATTAAAACATCCGCCTGGAAGCCGCCGTGGCATTTGAAATCATAGATAACTTCAATATTCACATAATTCTGACGAACGCTTTTGTGTGTTTAACACATCGTCCCCTGAGTGTTGGTCCCGTGGTGGTTTTATTCCCAAGCCTTCCTACATCTTCTAACCTGATGAACCTGAAAACAACGGGGACTGTCTGCTAGACAGCGGTACATGTATTACTGTCTTTTGTCCAGAGTAAATTAGTATTGTTGAGAGAAACAAACTGCATTTGTGCTGTGGCCAGCCTGCTGGGACGCCGGTGATGAAAGGTTAGCATGTGATTACGTTAACACAAACTTGTAAACACAAAAGTAATCACTGCCCACACCGTCTGGTTTTCTACCAAACACAAAGAAAGAACGAAGAGCGCCTACTGTGCCTCTTAGCGATTTGAATTAGCAGTCCTCCCATCAGGACAGATCACATTATAATGATGTCACTCCCATGCTCGTCACAAAAAGACATCTTTTGTTATTGTTGGCTTCGTAAATGTATCTTGTAATCACTCAGTTTTGAATTCAGATTGATTCAAAGTAACATCTGGGCTCTTAGATTGTTATTTCTCCAAATTGTCTCTGATTGAGTCGCACCGACACTTTATCTTTCCACGGGGAGATGACTGATTAGATCAACATAATTGGTATAATTTGTTAAATAATTACTCTCTAGAGACTAAATAATCTTGTACAGATGTTCACGGAGACAGCACTGACTGAAAATGTGTAGCTCAGTTTTTGTTATTTCTGATGCTGCCGCCCAGTGGGAGCATATAGAGGCTAAAAGTGCCTGGGCCCAAACTAGAACCTTGCGGGACGCCACAGGTGACGAGCCCAGTTTTCAAGTTCGTGCAGAAGGATTTCATGATCGTCGGTGTCAAAGGCAGCACTAGGCTGTTTTCCAAAACATTATGCGACCTTGTCTGATTAATACTCATCCTAATTGTTATTATCTTGTCTGAAGCAGGCTTGGCGTTTGAGAAGAAGACTCCAGAGCATGCAGAAGTGGCTCTTATCAGGACTCTTTTGTTTTTTATTTGAGTTCTGGTGTTAGTGTTACATTTCTCAATGTCATTGTATTCTGAGAGGAATATCTTTTCCTCCAGCAAAGCTCAGCTTTCTGACAATTTCTTGGCTTAAATTTTCAAACAGGTTCTTTAATTCTTAGCAGTGCAACAAGGTCAATTGTTGCCCGTAATTTAGTACGACTTACTCACTCAGTCAGAAACTTTCAGTCCCTTCAGGTGTAAAATATCTTTTCTTTACAGTGTTCAGTTCAGCCTTAACCATCAGTCAACTGATGACATTTCAGATTTTACATGCAAGGTCTAAAGTATGGCAGTGATTAAGGGTCAGCCCATAGATTTGTTGTATCAGCCAACATGGCGACCAGCAGAAGGTTGTTTTGATGAGCTGGTCCCTGTTTTGTTTGCACGTTCTTCCCCAAGGACACAGATGAAGTTGAATCATAAACGGACACTTTCAAACACATAGAGCTTTATGTTGCTAAAGTGCGGCCCTTTCTGTCTCTGAGTGGCAGAAGAGAGACTAATGCATACATCGGCAGCCTGTCAGTATTGATTTTAAAGAGAGCGCTTCATGCTGAGCGTCTCGCGTGTTTACAGTAAGTTTGACCCTTCAGGTCTGGTCAGGCCTCCGGAGGAAGTGTTGAAACATTTTAATGTTAATTTCAAACCTAGATCTTCAGCCTCCATTTATTTTATCCTTATTTTTGTATTGTAAGGTTTTATTATTGTTAATATTATTATATATTTGTGATCTGTGTTTTTAATCCTTATCTAGTTTCTTGGCTTTTGTTTAACTTTTACCATTATTATGTAGTACGTAGTACAGCAGTAGTATCAGTAGTATCAAATATTTAATCTATTTTCATGTATCTCACAGTCATCATTTGTATTTTATACCCTTTTATTTTATCTTCTGTCTTATTTGTTTTATCTGTAAAGCGCTGCTCTCACCTTAATGAAAGTTTCGATGGACTTATTGATATTTTCACTTTCCTCTATTGCTTCAGTCTTGGCTCTTTGCTCCTGTTTGAACAGCTCAGTGTTGTCTCCTTTCAAAAGAATGTATCGAGCGTGGAGCCACTGGAGTGTGTAAACATAAGAAAATAATCTCTGTCGTGTTGCCGAGGCCTTTTTAAATCTGCCAAATGGCACTCACAGCCAAAACGAATCCCAGCTTAGGCGCCTTCGAGTGTTGTGAGAATAATTAGCAGTCTTTTTAGGAGGATGGTGCTACGGGGGCAGCCAGGGTGTCATTAAACTGTTAGGTGACAAATTGATCCAACCTCACACATCGCGGCTGACATGGAGAGGCAAGACAAAGCTGAACTTAAAAACAACCCAGAGAGCAAAGTCCACACACTCACCCAGCTCTTCAGAGATAAACACTGAGTATTTTTTGTGTTTTTCTTTCCCTTAATCGGCGTGCTTGACATTTAGAGCACTGTAGTTGTGCTGATGCATCCATATTTCTGATGATCTTCTCACTGTCTCCAAAATAATCGATTACAGCTGTAATGTCTGTGTTGTGCTGGCTGTGTTTTGTTTTCGGCAGCGGTGCAGCATGCTGGATGCCACCCATGTTCCCGCTCATGAATGTTAATGATCAAATCATTTCTCACTCGCAGCCTCGGTTGATGTCAGCCAATGTAACAGACCATGTTCGTAAAGCACGTCTGTCGCCACAAGGCTCCTCGGGCTGTCTGCTCGGACTGAAATATTATAACAACAACAGCATAACGCTGAGGATGACGAGCAGCTTTCTTTTTAATTTCATGTTTGATGACGCTTCTTATATCTGCTCTGCTTGATACGAAGCTCCTCTGCTGTTTGTTTACCTTCTCATGGAAGTAGAAGAAATGTACATTTTGCGCCCTCCGACAGAGATATGAACACTTTCACTGCGTCGCCTTGGTGGCCACTCCACTGACATTTACCGTGACATTTGACATTCTCAGACTCGGTCCTCCAGAAAACCAACAGAAGGAAAAGCTAAACCAAAGTTTTGAACTAGAGGCACCAGCCACAATATTTCTCTATTGGCAGTATAACTGCGTGAAAACAATGTTCTGCAATCAGTGCTAAGTCATATCTCCTCATCACATTGTCTGGTGAATTAATCCACAACGAGCGGAAAGAGTAGATGCACTTTTCTTAATGAATCCTGGAGAGCGATTTCAATTCAAGAGGAGCTCAAGCTGACTTTCACTTTTATTAATAAACATTCTGTCCGGTCAACTTTGACTGTATGTTCAGAAACTTGGCTGAACTGTGAGCATCTACCTGTCAATTAAAGCACCCATGCTGTTAATCCTGCATAACTTTAAGCCTTAATATAATGTGAACAGGTGAGTTGTATAGAAATTCACCCTCAGTACAGTTGTCATGAACGGGGACCAAAACTGTTCTTGTACCAGGCTGCAAACATGTTTATTTCTGCTGTCTAACATGGGGACTTATGGAGACTGACTCACTTCTGGAAGCAGCCTCAAGTGGACGTCTGAGGAACTGCAGTTTTTGGCTTCACTTCATTGGGCATGGCCTGTTAAAATCTGCATGTTTGAAAGTGTCTGTTTACGGTAAATGAATAGCTGCAGAAGAGGAAACAATATTTTTACCGGTTTCCTGTTAAAGAAGAGTGTCTGATTTGTGGTTAACCTGTTAAAAAGGACACCTCTCATTCCCCTCATGGAGCAGGTCTGATTTAATCACAGATTTCCTAATGGCTCTGTGGTTTTAATTAGGCCATTTAAAGGTTAACTGCCAGGTCTGCACCCACATCCACAACGGTCAGACATCTTTCATCAGTGTGCCCCCTCTGCAGCAGCCCTATAAGCGCCACACGTGACTGTGGAAAAATATATATGTGCCGTCTATTTCCCAGTGTATTTTTATACAAATAATGAGTGGCTCAGCATATATTCGCCCCACGTCGCCTTGCACATTAATGCCCACAGACTCATTTGTCACAGCAGGTCGCTACAGAGAGTCGTCTTTGTTCTCACATTTTGTAGCACAGTGTAATCCAACAAGGACTGCAATTAAATTATTTTAACTGAAACAATAAATCTCTGGAGTCAAACTCCTTTTTTTTCCTTCAGTTTATCATTTATTAACCGCGACACATTCTAGCATGCAACCAGAGCGCTTTGCATCAATGATACCGGATCCATGCCCATGATTTTTGTCATTTATCTCTTGTACGGCTGCATGATTTAGCTCAAGCTCTCTGTTATATGTGCATTTTATTTATATTGTAGCCATGCTAGCATCGACACACGTCACCTGCAACATTAGTGACATTTCCATCGGTCCCATTGCCTAGCTCCGGTTCTGGCACGACACTTGCTCCATTCACCAACTGCATTTGCCTCCACCCTTGCCCAGAAAAGCTCTTCTTCATGGGACAAACATTAGAAACATGAGCTAACAGCAGCTACAGTTGGCAGCAGTTTACTTTACTGTCCATCAGGAAATTCTGTAAATCACAGAGAGATTTGATTTTATGGTAGAAAAGTTACACAGTGAAGAAGAAATTCAGCTTCTTTGCCCGTTTCACAGTTTTTCAAGTGATCGATGGGCTTTGTTTCTCATAAATAAACTAATAAAATAAGATGTACCAGGACTGTAAGTCATGATCAAACCCCTGCGTTCCTTTCTATGTTCAGAATGAATTCACGAGTCAGTCTTTCCCTCTCGTTATCTCCGTTTCACACTGGCGTGCACACACACTCTCACCGCGGATTCACGTGGGTAAGCGGTGACTGATCACGCTGAGGGCGCCTCACTGGGATGTTCAGAACAATTACCTCTGCCTCACTGCCACTCAGGGACCCCTCAGGTGAAGTCATTATCTTAACCAGAGGCTGCTCACTAGAGTCACAATTAATTCACATTAACAGTGGAGACTGGGCCATCCGTCTGGATGCATAGCTGCAATTATATTCATTACTAGACAAGGCAAGGTCCCGCGAAATTTTTCAATGGCGCCTTTGGGAGGTTTAGTTTGAACCTAGATCTGTGGCGGGCTGAATGACACCTGGTTGCTCAAACAAGCCACCTGTAACGGCACCTACCTGTTAATTAAATAGCACACGCTCTTAATCCTGCATAACTTTAAGTCTTAATATAATGTGAACAGATGAGTTGTATATAAATTCACCCTCAGTACAGTTGTCATGAACGGGGAAATTAGCTACAGAGACCAAAA
This sequence comes from Nibea coibor, assembly GCA_023373845.1. NCBI lineage: Eukaryota > Metazoa > Chordata > Actinopteri > Sciaenidae > Nibea > Nibea coibor. The sequence goes on from CM041731.1 coordinate 15,531,673, forward strand.
CTGTTTTTTGTACCAGGCTGTAAACATGTTTATTTCTGCTGTGAAGTTTTTAACATGGGGACTTATGGAGACTGACTCACTTCTGAAGCCAGCCTCAAGTGGACATTTGAGGAACTGCAGTTTTTGGCACTTTAGCACTGGTTAAACTTTCAGGTACGCAGACAAACTGATTTTCACTGAATGAAAAATTGCAATCTGGAAAGTAGCTCGTAACCGAAACTGTCAGACAAACGTAGTGGAACAAAAAGCACAATGTTGCCAGTAAAAACTAGTTCCTCTTGCAGCAAGAACATATATCTTGTACCTCTGCGTTACAGAGCCAAATCACCGACTCTCTGACAGTAATGGTCGTTCATTTTCTCTGCTGCACGGGAGATCGAGCGCTGGTTCTCTTTCTCTCGTCCATCTCATCTAATACGCTCAGCACGAAGACGAAACCCTTAACAATGAATCGTAACAAGGCTGTTGGCGTCCGAACAGGTAGTCTGACTTAAAAATCAGTGTTCTTGGTCCTTCTTTCCTCAGGACCTAAACGCTTCCTTGAAGGGATGTTGAATGTCAAATATAAAACTTCTTCTTATGTATTCCCAGGTACTAAATGCTGAGTCGTAATATTGTACTATGTTTGTGTTGTTTGGCTTATGTTATTAGAGGGGAAGCATTTTTATTCCACGTTTCTTTGTCTGTTTTTTAGATCGAGAACATTACAAGGACAAACTGAGCGCTTTGCTTTGCTTAAAATCTTTTTTTCCTTGCTTTTTAATTCAGACGCATTTTCCCTTTTTACTGTACATTCAATTTGAAAAAGCAGACCGACCTTAGTGCACTCTAATCATGATAATCAATGAGCCATCTGCAGTCTGCGTGGTTTGCGCCGAGTGTTTTTCACTTCACCCGGGCCACGTGCTCGCTGCAGCGTCCAGACTTTTGAAAGGAAAAATAATGTTTGACTTGAAGCGCTTTAGCTCGCTTCGTCGCTGCATTTACCATCAAAATTAATGAAAAGTGGGCAAATTAAAACATGAGAGAAGAAATTAATTTGCTCCATACAAGCTCTTTCCAGAGAAAAGTGTGTATTAACTAATCAATAACCAGGTGGCCATGATTTCAGTCCTCCCAGTACTCTGTCACACATTATTCCCTCTAAATACTTCTGCAGAGAAACAACATCTGCATTTAAACACCGTGTAGCATGAATTATTCATTTATAGTGCATCTATAAAGATATTGCAGACGTGCCTTCTTTGGAAAAGTGACACATTCATGGGGGAAACCACTGCCTCTCATAATTTCCGCTCCTCTGTCCAGAGAGTCCGGAGCAGTGCGGACATCCACAGTTCAGTTGTGTTGTCTTTGATTGAGCTGTTCTCATGGTAACGCGGCTGTTTGATAGATACGGGGCTGGACCGGAGAGAGAGACTCTCCCCGCTTCTCGCAGAGCTATAATTAAACACAATTTAGAGCAAACCAGCAGTGTTAATCTCTCTCTTGGTGGCGGTGCGAGCACAGGTTGTGGATATTGCAGGGACGGTGTCAGCCGGCTCCACAAACTCTCACTGTGTGTGTGATTCTCTGGAGAACAGAGCGACGGCACGCTAGGATAAATGAGGTGATAGCCTCACTTCAACCCCCAAACACTGCTGTTAACTGTTCTCTCTTTTCATGGCAAGCGAAATCTTCACGTCTGTTTTTTTGACGCTCTAATCTGGCAGATTTGAAGGTGCACGGTGACACGCGAATGTCATGAGTCAGCCTGAAACATCATTTTTCAGCTGTGATGAGAGATAATCAGATAATCCCCCAAAGAGAGAGAGAGAAGGGCAATAACTTGTAAAATTTTGTGCTCTTTCCCTGAATAGCTGGAGACAAATCTCATGACGTGAGAGCAGTCGAGACAGGGACACATAATCCCCCCCAATAAAGTCACAAGGCCTCGTCGACTTTATTAGAATCCTGAGGTGCGTTTGGCAGAAATTAAAGTGCAGACACCCAAACAAACAGGGTTGGAAAAGATGTTATTCAGCTTCTTGCTCTGCTCGCGATCTGTTTTCACTGACTGCATGTTGGGTGACCTCTTCTTCAACCCCTCGCCCACGCTCAAAACTCAACCCATGAATGAAACTTCCCTTGAAGCGCCCTTCTTCAGTCGTTTCTTTTTTTCTTTCGTTCTCAAGGTTATGGGAGGAGATAATGAGCCAAGACACTGGGCTGCGGTGGTTATGAATAAAAGGCAAAGCTCCCAAGATCCTCGGTGGCGGTTACATAAGAGTGTTTAGGTGCTGTGTTATGTAACACCTGTTGTGCACCACCTGCTGTGATGGACGTATCTTTTCAACACCACGTCTTCCAGTGACAGGCCGGAGTTGATTGAGTGAAGTTTTATTTTTTTTGCTTGGAGGGTGACACAGGAATGAAAGACTTATTCAGGGTCTGATCAAGCAACAAACAGACTTTTTAAAGTGTCATAAATTCGATTTAATCATGAATTAAATGAATTTTAAAACACAACGTCATGATCGTCGTTTTCAGTTCTTTAAATTTGACTTTTTTCAGATAGTGTCTGTTCACAATCATCTCCAGTTTCCACTTCTATCTGGTTGACCGACAAGATATTTTCCTTTTTAACAACAACAAAACAAAAACTGTTTCCAGAGGCCTGATGTATTCCTTTCCTCGGTGCCATAGAGCTCTATTGTTGTCACACACAGACACGCTGTAGTTTATTTTGGGCTGATCCCACACAGCCTGCTGCGACTGGAAGTTTTCACAATGACCAAAATCTGCAGCTGAAAATAGTAACCAACAAAAGCATTGTTTACTTCAGTTTGTGAAAGAGTTCAGCTGTTTCGGGAAATTCACAATGAAGTACAGAAAAACAAATTGAATAGAACGATAGAAGTGAAACACCCGGCGTGGCACGTGAATGTCGATCACCTGACGCAAAAAGTCTTCACTTGTACGAGCAGAACAGGTTCTTATTTTCGCTGAAGACAATTCAAATAATTAGAAATTATTCCGTCGCTTGTTGATTCTTGCCTCAAACCCACACAGCGAGTCTGACAACAGACACTGGACAAAACCAAAAACCCTGAATCTTGCCTCTAGCTCGGACCTCTTGCAGGCAGGTGATGATCCTATCTCGCTGTTTGCAGCCTCTGTACGGGTGAGATAGCACGTTATACAGGGAGAATCTGCTCATCAGCACATCACCTGGGACAAAAGGGCCAAACCAGGCGGATGGGATAACACTGTTGTGTAATCACAGCTAACAGAGACACCGCTTCTGTCTTGGTCTATCTCCTTTTTATCGGACTGGATTATCAGACTCGGGTTAATGGTTTGGGGGAATGGACGGGGAAGGGATGTAAAAGCCAACGACCCCGGTTGTCAGGCTCTTCTTTATTTCAGGCTTTTAGGTTTGAGAAATAGAGAGACGGAAATAGCCAGGACAGAAAGGACCAGCACCAAGACGAGAGAGAGAGACTCAAGTTTTTGAAGGACGGATTAGATAACGGTCTGTTTTGAAAGGACTTTTGAAGAATCAAGAAATTACCAGTAGTCCTATTTATATAGTTTGGCAGGTTCTTCTGTCCTTGCAGGTGTTAGCTATGAAAAACCATATGGCGTCATCTAACAAATCCACAAAGTCGACTCGATCTACAACAACCAAACAGATTTCTGTGGCTGTTCTCTTTATTAACGTGACGTTTAGTCACCTGGATTGGGTTGCACCAGCTAAATTCATCCAGAATCCACGATGAGGAGCCAGAGGTGACCGTGTTTAGACGGGAGGTTGAACCTGGGGAAGATATGGACTGCTACGCCTATATCCTGATTAGAAGAAACCCCGAGAACACACTGTGGTAGCAACTTTTCAACAAGGTAGTCTCTAAAGCACATGCTGCTTTACTCTTTTAGACTTGACAGGTAGGCAATGTTACAGGTGCTTTGTTTGAGCGCCCAGGCGACGCTTTCAAACACATAGACCTTTATGTTGCTAAAGTGCGGCCCTTTCTCTCCCTGAGTGACAGAAGAGAGACTAATGCATACATGCATCGGTCCAGGAAACCCTTCACAGTACCTTAAAAACACAAAAAATACACACACCTAGAAGTGTGAAGCACGCGGCGTATGCCTTCCACTCTTTCTCCTTTGTGTGAAACAATGTTCTGCCCCACAAAATGGGAAATGACAAGAAAATCACAGTAATCCAGGATTTTTCCCTCGATGTATAATTTCTGTCTTGCATAGGTACAAAAAGAACGCTGCATTAAGAGTAATGGCCACCTCCATTGTTGATGCAAATGGTAGGCTGTGAAATATCAGTCCGGCCCACGAGTCTCCGAGCGCGCTCACCATGTGACCATTCCACGGCTCTATTGTACTTTCTGAGAACCGCTCTTCAGGCTCATGCCTCGACCCTGCACATGAGCAAAAAGTTCATAAGTAAGAAAAGAAACAGCCCCTGAAGTCTTTGGATTCAGCTCATAGTCAGATCTTGGTCTTGTTTGCTAATTGGTTAGTTAATGCAGAGGACGAGCAGTTGAGGTTTGATGTTGCGGTGGTGATTCCTGTGGGTGTTTACCTGATTTTAATTTTGCTTATTGCTCTCTCAAAACTGAATAAACCACCAGAAACACTCCAGGATTATGTACTGAAGTGTATTGATTATTATTTAATATCACATGAGAGGCACGGTCGTCTATTTTCCAACATATTTAACATCTTTTGAAAGAAAGGAGACTTTAAAACTGTTGTTTTCCATGTCAACAGTGGACGACTAGTCTCAAATTACTTGGAACTAACTGTTTTAATATTGAACTCCTCTTCTATGAAATGCTGTGAAATCACTCTCTCGCCTTCTTTATCCTATGGACTCATTTCACCTCTGACGGTTAGTTAAAGTTAAATAGGTTCGTCTCGAACACGTGCTTCAGTATTTCTCCTCCAGTTCCTTCTTGGGTCTGAATGCAGCTGTCACTCTGCGTCTCCGACTGAACGCTTTCTTTGATTTTGCCTCAATTCAGCAAAGTGCTCCTCGAGTAAAAACCGCCGAAGCGTTTCTGTCTGGTATTAACAAAAAAATGATGGATTCAAAATGGCCTTTCTGATTACTTTCCAGCCATGAGCGAGGGTAATGCAAGCAGTTTTACACACTGCTACACACAGTAGTATGTCATAAAATGGAAGATATGGCATTTGAGGCAAAGGAGTACCCTTTGAAGCTCGCCCTGCGTGTGTTTTTTTGTCAGATAGGTATGAAGAGCTATCCATTAAATATCTCATTAAATATTTTAATCAGAGATCCGCGGACATTTAGCCTCCTCATTAAGCATGCAGAATGACAATCCCTGCTTTCTGGCCTCCGTGGTTGGACCTAGAAATAACCATCTGCAAAGAAATATGCTCATATTCTGATAGGAAGCACGCACACTATAGATAAGACTGTGATTTCACTGGCTGATGCTAAAAATAATTATCTATACTCGCTCAAGCTTACAGGAGTTGAGCCATCTGGAAGAGGAAACACAATCACATTAAAAACTTCTCCTGTATCAGTTTTCATACTAAGCATCTTGTTATATTGACCCTGAGAAATTCAATTAAATCGCCAAGTAACTCGGCTTCCACACGCCGCTGTTGGATTATTACAGGCGTGTAGCTGCTGGCTCCTCTTGGTTGTCCTTCTTCTCTCTTCACATCCACTCCCGTGTTGCTCCAGCTCACGCTGTGCTGGCAAGGTTAATAAAAACTTTGCTATCAGTAAATCTCAAGGTCACAGGAGGCTTTGAATCCTCGGACAGCGTTTTCTTCTCTCGTGGCTCTGCTGAAAGAGCGACTCGCTTGCTGCTGAGCCGCTCTGGATAAACGTTGTCACTGTCAGCAGCTGCTGGTTGTAATTTTGTCAGCATGGGTGCAACACACCCACAGATTCTTATAGCTGCTGGTAGCTATATATTCACTTGTATGAATCAAGATGTGTCCCACAGCTAAATGATATGTTTTGCACTGTTGCATGTGGAAGTTTTATTCCTGCCGATTAGCAGAGCCTGGCTTGAGATTGCGTTGTTAATGATTTATATACCAGATGTCTGTGATTATAAAAATTACTTCACGAATTCATGAATTGAGTTTGTGTTTTCGTTCATGGCTTTCTCCCTGCTCAGGGTGGCCTCAGCGTGTCATCGAGCCGCCCTTTAAGGACCGCCCACAAAATCCTGGACTGAAAACGTCTAACTCCACATTTTTATATCACTCAAAGTCTTTTCACCTTTCAGTATGAACCAGGGAAGGAAAAGAAGAACATTTCACAAGACATTTGTGTGCTAAAAACACCCAACGTACCACTTACTGTTTATAAATGCAGAGTAAAAGCATGACTTAAAGTACTCAGTAAAATGCCACTTTGGTTCCAGTGATAAACATACCCCACATCATTAAATGCATAGTACAGATGTTCCCAGAGTACAGAATAAAGTGCAGAGTCAAACTGATTACATACATGAGTGATTATTTCAGATGTCAAAAAGACAAGAGGTCCAACGCTGAACCTTTTTAAATGAGGGCGACATTTGTAAATAATTTCTGCACCTTCCTCGCCGTTCTGCCGGCGTGAGTTTAAGCGGGGCAGATCTGTGATTTTGGATTCACTGAGCTCGATCCTGCGGAGTCACCTCACTCATTAAATATGTGGCCTTTCTACTGTGTGCTGTAGCACCACTGCTCATCTTTCCCTCAAGCATAATAAGCCCTCTTTCATGAAAATGTAATAATTTCTTCTGACGTTAGCAGAGGTGCTCTTGAGTTCAGGCTGTGGAAAACCCGTCCTTTAGATCTTTAAAGTTTGAAAATGTGAGTGACTGTCCATAGATTCCCCCCTTATCGATGTAAAATTCATCACCATTTCCCCGGTTACAGATCAGCGTCACGCACTTCACCAGAGGCGTTGAACTCGCTCTTAAATGCCGTTTAATCTCCCTTTGTAGTCAAACCCACTCGCGCTGCATCATCTGCACATTTAAAAGGTTTTGACAGCCTCAGAGCGCTAAAAAAACACACACTGGTGTTTAGTGCGAAGTGGAAAGGTTAAAGGCTGCAACCTCGACGAGCTCCTCTGCACCGCCAGCGACTGAATAAACTGCTTCTAACATGCCTGGTGAGAATACATACAAACACTTTGCTGAGCCGTGTTTATGTTCCTAACTATCCAACCACCCTCCCTTCTGTCCGTATGCCCGTGCTTCATTACCCCACATCTCCCCTAACCTTTAAATACAGATGCATTCGCTCCCCTCCCGGCTAGCTGGGTGGTTCTCCTGCTGCCTTAAAGGTTAATAGATTTCCCGCCCCCCTTGTGCAGTGAAGCGCACCGGGATGGGAGTCATGGTCGTGTCGTATGTGCATCATATTTGTCCATTCGAGACGTTCAGTGGAAGTTGGGATGACGTGCGTTTGACAAGTATCTGATTGTGCCCTTCTCTTAGAGCGACCTGTAAATGTTGTTTTGCTCTTTTGAGAGACTGATGCAACCATTTTGACAGGTTTCACACAAAAGGCCGCACTCAGGCTCGCTAAATTTGCTAAATGTTATGCATAATCCTCACACGTTTGTGCCTACAAAACAGTTTGAGCAGTTTAGATCCAAACGCACCATGCAGCTGCTTCAGTGTATTTTGTCTCTGAGCGCAATGTTTCATAAAGGATAAGCTTCAAACTCAGGCCGAGCTGTGTTTTTTGGTTTGTGGGCAGATTGGTAGCTGTAATACTTAGTAACCATGAAGGGACTCCCGCTGCTCACCCATACAAGCAGGAAAGACCAAGAGCATGTGCCAGAGAGAGAAGAAAGAAAAAGGATTGAGCTATCGGAAAGGGCAAGGCGAGAAGCGATGGGGCAAATTGATTTCTCTCAGCAAGACAGCAGAGCTGATGATCATGCATCCTGTGTTGTATTACATAAGCATCTCGCCACAGCTGAAGGGAATGACAGAAGTAAACAGGGCATAATTGCAAATGCTAGCAATCGGTAGTGACAGGGTCAGAGACGTGGGGCCACTGGAAACCAGAGGCTGGAAAATCCTGCATTGGGAAGTCATCAAGAAATCCAGTCGTCGTCCACAGTATGATTGTCTCGCTACACTGAGGGCTTGTTAGCCCTGAGAAGCAACATGACAGACAAAATGAATTTATATCCGCAACGCTGATTGGGCTTTCAAATGGTTCTGAATCTGAACGGAGAATATTTGACAGTGACAGCTGAATTTAGGGGTGAATTTTAGCCACTTGCAGATTTTATTTTAATACTTTATCAAATATCCATGAAGACGTGACACGGGGCATGCAGAGAGCTGCGGCTGATTTTAAAGACGACGGAGAAAAGGAACTGAAAATGACTTTAATACATATTTGATGAGACAGAGATTGTATCCTTGCAGACTGGATTTCATCATCAAACCAAACCAGAACTAAAGCAAACATTGTAATGATGATTGCTTTGTGTTACAGACATGCTAATGGCTCTGTTACATAGCTGCAGCTATAATCTTTACCCTGCTCACCGTGTTAAGTAGTCATGAGTATTTATTCATAATATTTTGACCTGCTGATGCCACTAGATTAAAAGTTAAGAGATCAACAATGTTATTACAATTCATCCTTTAGGGGACACGGATGTTTCTACCAAATTTGACGGCCGTCCATCTCATAGATCTCATTTGACAGCTGACATTTCACTCAAAACTACAATTGTGAACTTCATGGTGGCACTAGAGGAAGTCATCAAAACCAATAGAAACGACCCTCCAGTGACCATTAATGTCATCTAACAGACGCATAATAATTGAGAATTTTGACCTGATGTTCGCAGTAAATGAAAAAGTTAAGACATCGCTGAAGTCATTACAGTTCATCCCAAGGGGAGCACGAATGTCTGAACCAAATTTCACGGCAGTCCATCATATAGCTGTTCAGTTATTTCACTTTAAAACAATCAAAATCTATCTCGTGGTGGCACCAGAGGAAAAATAAGTCTGACTGTTACTGCAGTCATTAAGGTTTATCCTCTGGTGACAATGAATGTACAGCAATTTGTGCTAATTTATCCCATAAACATAGAAATACAACAGGATAAGTGATTGGCTTTGATCTGATGGTGGCATTAGATGAAAAGTCAGGGTATCACAGAATTCATTCAGGTTTATCCTCCCGGGACTATGAAAAATAAATCACAATATCAAATTTCTGGTCTCGTTCATATCTAATTTATAAAATATCTATGTACTATTCACAGAAACAACAACATCAAAGGTCAAATGTGTTCTTTTGTATGGAAATTAGATTTCTTTCGCACCATCATTTGTTGAGTTTGTTGTACGGCAGAATGAACATTGATTCATGCCAACTGTGGGAATAATGCACAGTTCATTTCAACACAGCCTGGAAAGCCATTCATTAGCAGCAGAGTAGTCCTTTCTGTCTCCATCGACGGCACCGCTGATTAGATTCTTAGCGCTATACTTTCTTAACATTGTGTTCATGCTCATGAATCCAGAATAATCCATTTAGCAAAGTCATTTTGTGGATTTCCAGGCATTCACTGTGACGAGACCAGCTCGAAGCTTGGCAGCAGGCAATAATTTGAAAGAGCTCTCCATTGTGTCTGCAGTTTGCTTTGTTTCCTAAACAAACATTGTCAGTTCAGTATTACATTGTAAGAATTATGGATTTTTTTTGGGTAACGACCATGTAACCAGCAAGGCTTTCAGGGAATTACACTCATGCTGGAGGATTCTGTCAGCATTTAGTGTCTTTGCAGGAAGTAGTTTATACTGTGTGGTGAAAGGGTTTGTCGGTTTGGATGGTGATCAGTCTTGGTCTTGAGACTGGTTTCAAGACTTGGAATGCATTTTTGCATTTTCTTATTTATTCTTTAACTGTCTGTGAGGAGACATCAGCCACATTTTCTGGAAGAAAACTTGGTGAACCACAAAGCAAAAGAGTGTCGGAGAGAACACACAAATACTTCAAGGCGACACTTAATGTAGCATCCATGTTTCACCCAAAGGGTTTTTGTCTGGTCTTGGTCTTGACTTGCTCTCAACCCCTCAAGGTCTTGGTCTCTTGGTCTCGATACACTCTTCATCATGACTTGGTCTCGGTCCAGTTGACCACAACACTGGTGGTCAGGCCACCCATTTAGGTCCACTCTGGTCCTCGCTTTGCTTTCATCGACGGTGCACCATTCTCATGTGTCCAAATCACGAAACCAAATTACCTGCTCTCTCGACAATCAAAAATAAATGACGACCTGTGACCACGTTCACTTGCTTTTACAGTTTGTGATCACAGAGTACAAATCTGATTCTTTTCTTTGCGGCCTAATTGGCACCAATGTAGAACTGCTTATTAGCACCCACAGACAGGACCTGTTATAATAATAAGGACCGCAGGATCAAAGTCATGGGTGAGCAGGAAGTGTTCAATGAGTTCAAAGCATTTTGAATTGCTGCATTTATTATTTAAAAACTGCCAGACTCATAAGTCACTATGTAAAACCACTGGATACACTTCAGGCTTTTCTTGCAGCGACTGTTTAAAGTTCTTGTACTCGTTTCAGGGACATTCATATTCACTGTTGACAGTCTGGCTGTGACAAAGTTGCCAATGAACTGGGAGGAGTGAACCACATGGATGCTCACTGAATCCGAGTGCAGCGTACTCTGACTGTGACTGCCTTTTTCTAACTGCAGCTTTAAATCCACTGGAAACTGTATATTCAAGTTTGGATTTGAATATATTTTTAGAGGATTAAATTAAGTCTAACAAACTCCAGCTTAACTTTAAACAAACGTCTTGTCTTGTGAGTATGATTGCTGATTACCGTGGTGAGGGAACCTACAGTAGATGTTATGTCCTCCTCCTTATTTGCCAAGCATTTATTTTTGGAATTGATATTTAGATTTATGTGTGTTTGCTCTTATGGCTGAGATGAGTCTGGCTTCTGGGTTTATCGCTGACCTTTTAATATCATTCTGAGCGTGTCTAGCCTGAAAACAAAAAGCAGTCTGGGTCTGTTTCGTCAGGTTTTAGAGAAATGAGGCCTGGAGTGGGAGTGGGCTGGCAGACTTCACTTTATTCTGTAGAGTTATCATTCTTCTTCTTTTTCCTCAAAGTGCAATATTAATCATTATTATAATATTTGATGATAGTTTGTGTTAAATTCTACAAATGACAAATGACAGTACTGTTTCAAAATGCCCTGGAGTTTAATTATTAATTATATTTCCTTGTTTTATTTTAGGTTAATTATAGATGCAACAATGTCAGTACCAGATTTGAGCTGTTTTTAACTACTTTACAAACAGTTCAGTCATTTAGTCAAGTGGTAACAGCACCTACCTGTCAATCAAAATGTAACTTTAAGCCTTAATATAATGTGAACAGGTGAGTTGTATATAAATTCACCCTCAGTACAGTTGTCATGAACGGGAAAATTAACTATAGAGACCAAAACTGTTTTTTGTACCAGGCTGTAAACATGTTTATTTCTGCTGTCTAACATGGGGACTTATGGAGAATGACTCACTTCTGCAGCCAGCATCAAGTGGACGTTTGAGGAACTGCAGTTCTTGGCACTTCAGCATTGGCTTCACCCTTGTTGCTAACCATGAACCAATTTCATCTGGATGAGATGGGTCTGAACTGGAAACGGTGGAGTCAAACAGTGATTAATAGACCAACTTTCCCCCACAGTCAAATGTAAAAAAAAAACAACTCCCCATCATCACACCACAGGTTTGTTATTTGCAAATTGAAAATGGGCATGAAAGCAGGTGGACAGAAACACACCAGCATCTGAAATGTGGCAACAGCTGGGATCACAAGTGAAAACAGCTGGACGCTGTATATTTTATTATGTTTTTTAATGTAACAGTTTAATCTGCAAACGTTCAGATAAACGTGGTGAAAGAGAAAAAAGCACGCAGCGTCTCTGAAACGTAGAAGTCTAAAGTGAAATGGAGACGTGTGAGTGAAGTGAAGCGTATCAAAACTTTATTTGAAAGACAAAACGTGGCAGCAGGGCTGCATCCTCTCCTCTGCTGTCTCCTGCCACCTGGACTTAAACAAATCAAAGACAGCTGCCAACAACTCCGAGCACACTGACGATACAATTACTGGACGTCCGCGCACTTTCCCTTTTTGTCCTTCCAAAATCCATTACGGACTCCACCTCCCCAAAAAACCTTCATCAGACCTGAGAGCACATTTTGATGGACGCGCGGCCGGTTGTCAAGCTAATCAAGAAGTCTGCGAGGCTCGCTGTTCTCAGTGTGATGTTGAATCCGTGAGCAGAAATAATGAGCCTGGTCCTGTCTTTGACCCACAGCTAATGCTGCACACCGCAATCCCCATGCCCTCCTCCCTCACAAACATCATTGTCAGCAAACAAGGTCGTTTGTTTCCCGCAACAACCTGCCTCGCAATTTCTCCTTCATGTGTAATTGGTAATGAAGTAGTTTTAAAGATTACTAGTTGCCCGGTAAGCCATTACATTATTGAGGTTAGGGGGTAATTGCAAGCAAACTAAAATATGACTCGCCGCGTGCGCGGCTTCGGCAGAATCCTATTAACAGAAGCAAAGCGTACATATTGGTGTTGACGTGTCTGAGACATCCTGTAGCTTAGGTGAGATATAAAGCTATATTTATGTGCTCAACTTCGCTGCATGTACACACAAGATGAATTAAGAAAATGAATGCATGAGCACTGCAGGAAGCAAACCTGTAATTACTGTCAACATAAGAAATAATTAAGACCGATTTAGATTCATTACGCATAAAAATGCCTTTAGACATTTCAAAGAATCAACAATATTTGAATTCTATTTAATAATATATAAATTTGAGGTGCATTGTGTTTGTATCCCATCCCAGCAGTTTCACGCTGGTGTCTTGTAACAATCATCATGATCTTTGACTCAGACGTCTTAGATGACTAAACAAGGTTCAGATGAGTTTTGCCCAGTTGTCAGTGGAAGATGTTTCCATTTTAAAGGATTTCTCCATCAGGTTTGACTTTAAAGACACTTTAAAGAGTTTAGGCTAGTTGTTCTTGACCTTGGAATCAACCACCTATCTAATTTCCAGGACTATTAATCCTTACCAGGGTCGCTGGGACTGAAACCAATCCCAGCTGACATTGAGTGTGAGGACACCCGGGACAAATCGCCAGTTCATCACAGGGCTGACACATCGGACAATTGGCCGTTCACACCCTAAATTTAGTGTCACCAATTAACCTTTTATTAACTGCATGACTTTGGTAGCCGGAGAGAACCCACAAACACAACTCCACACGGGGAAGACGATACCTTGGAGTCCACCCCGTCTGATTTTATTCACGTGTAGTTCAACATTCAACACCCTCTGAGGTCAGACCGTCGTTTCAAGTGAGGAAAAACTCGCCCAAAATACACTTTAACAGAGAAACAGTGGAAGAAATCTCAGCAAGAGCCTCAGAGGAGGCCCCCCTCTGACAGGACAGACAGAAGAAATCAACAAAAGTCACATTACAGACACATTCTGATGGCAGAATACAGTGCCATAGATGGATAGAGTATATATATATATATATATATATATAAAGTGGATACAGAAGGACAGAACGGCTCTTCTTTTCTGTTTTGTTTTGTGTTTTGGCGTTAGACAGGAAATGCAGAAAGAGACAGAGACGGCTAGAACGCGCCGACATGTGATGCCAGATCAGAAAACGCTCGCACTGGAAAGAAATAAACGCCCGATTTTGTTGTTTAGCTACAGAGGCTTGCTGTTTGTTGTCTAAAACAGAGCTCAGACAGCGTTTTGGCAGTGAAATCATTTTCATTTATTCACATTCCTCAACAGCAATCAAAGTGAAAGACCAGGCAAATATAGAGCAGGCAGCTGAGCTGAGCTGGGGCTTTAGACTCCAGCAAGAATGACACCGAATGCAGGAAAGTCTGCCGAGTTTTCATAACTTACTGATGTCAGGTGTGTGTGTGTGTGTGTGAGAGTGTGGCAGACATCAGGAAATGGCATGCTCGGGCTGAACTTTAAAAGGTGTCTGCTGAATGTCCTTGGCATCAAAGTACAGAGTGTTGCTTTTTATTCAGGACTCCCTCGAAGAGAGCCAGAGAGAGACCGGAGAAACAGGCGATATTTATGTGTCTGTAATATCATATGCAGCAAGCTCACATGTCAGAGGGACAAGAAGTTCCCATATTTTTGTGTCAAAATCCTTTTTCCACTTGAACATTTTGACACGAGAAAGCAGCAACAGGGACCGCTGCAATTGTGAGGTTGTCTGCGGGGTGACAGGAAACAATAAATACATCGAGCTTCCAGCAGCGACAGCTTCTCTAACATCTGCAGAAGTCGGTGCAGGGGAAAAATCAACACCACCAAATCCCGCAAAATAATTTAGCTTTAGAAAAATTCTTCAAAATAAAACCTAAGATTGCTTTTTCACACCGCGGAAGTCTTGTTCGCCGTGCTGTATCTGCTGCCTCAGTATTAAGTGGCTATAAAGGGAAAAGCCAAAGGGAACTTCAGCAGGCATTGACAAGCTGCCACCAAACAGACGTGGCGAACCGGAGGCCGATCCTTTAAAGCGTTACCAGAGTGAAAAGTGCTGCCGACCCGCGGCCTGTGTCAGACGCTATTGCTGCTACCAGCTATTTATATAATGTGGAAGAGATGAGATCAGGAATCCATCGACAGCATCACAGAGCAGGCTAACAGGCACTAACGTCAATACCTGTTTCATTATTTTGATTAAATATTCAATATGAGTTGGATATCTCATTTAATATAGATTTAGTATGTGTGTAAATCAGGATTTAAGCTGCCATTCAGCCGTTTATTATTGTTGTTAGCAGTCGAAGGTCAGTGATCACCTTTAGCCCAAAACTGTAGCTAAACTCAGGTCAGGTCTACAGTTCAGTACAATGAAAACCAGCAGGGCAGCTTCTCACCTTGTGACACTGAAGGACTGTAATTTGAAAGTCAGCCAAATCTGGAGTTGTCCCAGTTCGTGACATTTGACTGCTTCCTCGTCTGCAGGTGGTTTTTTCGGCCTCGCCGGTCAGACTGTGATCCGGAGACAAAAATGTAGCCTCTCTCATTAATGTGGAGAGTGAGGAGCTGCAAAGAGGTGCACCAGGTATTTGGTCAAATGAGCGAGGTCGAACCGGTGATGACTCCTTCGTAGGAAAATCCTAAGTACCTATTTGTGTTGAACTTGGAGTTTTTGGCACATTGGCTTCATGTAACAGCGACAGAGGTTGGCGCTGTGTCAGTAGTTGTTGAGGTTGATTCCCAATTCTGATCTTCTGTCTTGTGCCATTGTGCCACGATGGTGCTTTAGATGTGCTTTAAAGGGTCATTTCAGCAAAAACACAACTGGCATATAATAATTCTCCTTGTCCAAGCGTCAGTAAACATTGCAGCATAAGAGCTCAGAGGCTCCTGAACACTTTCTTCCCTCCTGACCGTTCATTTCAGCTATTTCTGACAATTTCTATTTCCTAAGTCACGACGGTGAAAGTGAGTTTGTGTTTGTCGTGTTCAAAGCTTTAAAAAACGGTGGCAGTCTGCACAGAAACAACATCCTGTTATGCTGTTTCCTTCAGACAATCCGCTTTCTAAAAAAAGAAGTAATAGTCTCTGGAAAGATGAGCTCCTGTTGAGGTGTTCAAATGTCATTTTTCAGTGTTTAGAGGAGCAACAATGAAATCTCTTCTATTGTTGGTGAAGGGGGCAGGCACTATATGAAACTATGTTGGAAATTGAGAGAATGTTTAGCCACAAAAAGATAAAACTACAACCCTTGATTGTGACTGAAAGGACAGTTGTTCGTCTTCATAGCATCCAGACGTCTCCCAGGAACGACCAACGAGGATTAAACTCTATGGAGACGTATTTCAGCATCCCAGGTGACCTTCTTTATGTTGGCCTGCGAAGATTTGTCACGAGCTACAAGAGCGACTCTTGTGTTCGGCTGCTTCTGTAACACCCCGGGCACATTCAGCTTTTACAGATTACTTCTCGATTCCTGCGTGAATGGTTGAAAGGAGCGATTCACGGGAGCTTCACAACGGAAAAGAAACACCTCTTTTGAAAGCGAATGGCCGATATTTTAGAAAATCACGCTGGCTACAAGAAAACATCAGCGGGAATCACGCTGCAGCTCTTTCAACACAGCGGTCAGGTGTACCGGAGCAGGAGTGAGCTGTCTAGACGATGGCTGACCTTTCTGTTGTGACCGGAGTTTTGCTGGATTTCAAGGCTCTTTGCTTGTTTTTGCATAACGTAACCTGACTGCTTACAAAAGATGACCTTTTTTTGTTCACGAACAACATTATACCCTACCTCAAATGATTTTGTAACACAGCATGCATATTTTATCCTGCTTTTCATATTATATCACACCTAATTAATAATGTGCTCTGTTGTAATGAATCTAGAAGGAATAGACTAGTTTATTATCCTGCAGAACATTGACATCCCCCCAAAATATCTAAACCTTCAATATAAACCTTCTGTTATTCTGTTGCAGCAGCACAGCAGCCCGAACCCGAGCAACCTTTCCGCATCTTCCTTCGGTGCACAACCCTGTTCGTCAGGTGGGATTTTTAGTACGTTCCTTTGTCTTGTGATGTTAGTGTCAAACACCTCCGGTGCTGTGTTCGAAACACGCACAGTTGGTCTTTTTCTGGCTCCGATCCAGCACCACCTGTCGAGTTTTCCTGAGGAGCTCAGGCTGTTCTCTCCTCCCGTCATCAACAACAACAACAACAACAGGAAGAGACAAAAAAATCGCAGATTTATTCCAACAGTTTTTTATCTCATTCTGAAGAAACTGCCCCGTCACGTTTGGATTATTCCCGGTGAGGAAATCACATAGCTGCCAGACGCAGCAGGAAACGAGTGAATAAAAGAGCAGGTGAAGGACAGAAAACAAACACGTATATTATTAGATTTCTCTTATAGTTCTGTTTGCTCGTTCCAGCTTGTGACCCCGGTTTCGTCGATAACAGCTTGCCTGTGTTTGGCAGAATTTTCCAGACTGTTCCCATTAGCATATGATGATTTGACAGTTTTTGACTGATGCACCTGCAGTCTGGGCACAGATGATTTCTGGCTGCTTCGAGCTCTGCTGTCTCCCGTGGCTTTGAAAAGTCTCATATCAGAACCCTGACTAGCAGCAGCAGTGTTTGTCATTATGATTAAAGCCCCTATCTATAATGTGTTTGCCGGATGCCAGATTATACCTTTAAAGTTATAATCCACCCTGATTTTTTCAGTGCGGCTGTCAGGATGGATCACAGTGACATTACAGTACTATGTGTTTGCATGTAAATATGCTAAACTAATATGCAGATAACATTATACTATTTGTCTATACCTATTCCAGACATTAGCATTTAGCTCAAAGCCCACTGCTGCTATTTATTTATTTATATGTACCTTCTGTAATTGCACCTATATATAGTTGCTATTTTCCTACAGCCACTTCACATGTTGGCTCATAGTAATCACGACAGACTGCTTCAAATCATGTTCCAGCCGCTGGACGAAGAAGCTAAGTTGACTTCAAGAGTCACTTTAATAGCATCTGATGTGCTGTTTTTCAGTTGTATGTGTTTGTTACGAGGCAGCCCCGAGTCTCTGTGCTGTCCAGTACTCTGCTCTGGACAGAATCCACCTCCTCTTCTGGGCAGTATTGGTCCAGACTGGACCTGGACATAGTGACCAGTGTAGGTTTGGCAGAGCCGTCAGACACACTTCATGCTAGCAGCAGTTGTTTATGTGATTCGGGGGCCCTCAGAAATAGTTCAGCATTTTGGGAAACACACTTAGTGATGATGAAATACTCACAGTGATAATGAAACTTTGAGAACCGGGCCGAGAAATCATCCAGCAGTTCATTTTTGTTCTCACCTTCGCCTCTGTGGCTGAGAAATGAAGCCACAGCTGAAACTGTTATTTTATTTTCTGTAGTCCAAGTTAACCTGATGTTTTCTATGATTTGTTTTAGTTGACGTGACTCACTGACATTTAGTCCTCTGAATACTCAGATATCTGTGTAAAGCAGGGAAAATATACAAGGCTTTTCACCTCTCTGCTTCAGTGTGTTTGGTGTTAATGGCTTGGCATCGCAGAGGGGAGTCTATTCAAGAAGAAACATATTTCATACTGTCAGAGCTAATATTAGCTCTTTTCCTCTCTAGAAATGATGGAATATTATTTCAATGGAAGGCAGAGGTGGCGTTTACTGTACACATGGGTTTATCCCACAGTCATTCTGAGGGAGCGCTTAGCCTGTAGGAGATTTAGAACAGGATTACTAAAACAGGGACTCAGAGGAACTCCCACGCTTAACCAATTGTTTAAATCCAAGGATTTCACAGCACAACTATCAGCACCTCATATTCAAACCGAGCCTCCTGCTGATCCGTTTGCTCCGTCGACTTAAGAAACATAAAAAAAACCCAGTAAATGTTGCATCTTCATGCACATCTTCATTTCAGCTGGAGAGATAAAGATGCATTAATTGATCTTTTTGTCCACTTGTGCACCAGCACATCTTGTCTGTGGTTTGGCATTGAACAGTTAGCGTAGCGGGCTTTGCAGAGCTTTTTATTTTTTCTTGCTGAAATTAGGTTGGTGAAAGCAGTTAGAGTTAAAAACCAAAACAATACGCTGAAAGATGCTAAAATGCTCTATAGCTGCAAGTCAGGTGATGATGTTCCGTGTAAGACGACACCATTTATCCACCGTTAATATAGAAATATTGATTAGAGGAGTTTTAATCTGTCATAAATGTCTTATTTCTATCATCAGTAAATATTATCAGTTGTCATGGCAGAGTCAGGGTGGGGGAGTTTTATCGATTCCTCCATCATATAACTCGTACATGTTGCACTCACCTTCAAGTACCTGTTTGAACTACTGCAAGCACACGCACACAAAGAGAATGAAGTGTCTCTTGTTTGAAGGAGGACAAATCTTCCAGGATGAGGCAGTAATGCGATCTCCTACAGTCAGACAGACAGCGGAGCGGAGGCTCAATATAAACATAATCACATTTATGACAGAAACTCGCCACATCCCATCAGTCAGCGGAGCAGACAGAGGCTGGGTTGATCCGTTTTGTTGTCCATCCTGAGAGTGAAGTGGGGATATCGCTTCATCCACTTCTAGCATATTAGGCTACAGCTAATTAAATTAATTGGATAAGGCTCGAGCCACGCTGAGAGTCTACTCTCCACCTCGCCCACTAACAGGCTCATCTGTAATCACATCTTTCACACATTTGAAGATCGTTATATTAAATGTTTTGTCCTCTTTACTGACTGACTTTCTCTCCACGCTTCTACTAGTTTTGGGTATTTACCAAACTGGTTCAGGAACCAACTCAGCACTGATGTCTATATTTTTATCCTCCACAGTTACAGTGCTTTAATTACCTAATTGCTTAGTTCAGTGTTCATACTACAGTAAATCCCACACCCTTGGGGCACAGTCTGCGGCAACATGCGATATCTCTAGTATCCATAAATCCAAAAGAACAGCATGTGGGAAATTGTGGGCAAGCACTTTTTGCTTCGCGTTTTTTATTACTCAGAGAGACTAGAGGCTTGTTTACCAAGCTTACCCTTAAGGGGGGTTTAAACTTAGAAACATCGAACTTGTTCGCCAAGACAGTTTTATTAGATGTTGAATCAAGAAGAAGCTTTAGAAAGGGTGAGAGTGAAAGCCAATACACTGCCACTACACAAGACAGAACATCAGGTTAGTGTAATTGAAAACACACGAGACAGACGAGAAGCATCTGTGAGGATTACAAACTCTGTACCACAAGACAGGATTACATGCACGCTGTGATCATGAACAGCTATTTATATTAAAAATATATATATTTAAATAACTACTTGAAGTTTAAGAAGCATGCTTAGTTTTAGCCTATAGCATAAACAAGATTAAAGCTGTATATCAATTAGGATACTTCCGTTAGTACACCACTATGTACACTGCGTACTGCCTGGTGTCATTTCAATAGGGTGGTGCAGCCAAAGAGTGTAGCCCAAATGTCGACCATTGGACAAGAAGTGTCCAGCGTTCCACAGTGTACCATCCAGTGAGACGGCGTAATACTCGCAGCGTCAGTGCCAACGTGCTCGTGTGTAACTATCACAAAATGCAAAGTACAGCTAGTGGGGAAGAAATTCATTTGATCCGATGATGGCAAATCAACGCTGCCAGAGAAAATCTAGAAATACTTCACACTCCAGTCCAGCAGGTGGTGGTAAAACACCTTAGAGCTGGTATGGAAAACAAAATAAAAACATAGAAAAGGGAAAGTAAAATCTCATAAATAGTTCTGTATGTAAACATATTTTAAAGGGGCACTCCTCATATTACGATGAGATAATGAGAAATTTGAATCATTTGTTATGATCACTTCTTGTAATTATATTTTAGGTTTTATATTTTGTAACTTTCACATTTTGCACTACACTAAAATGTTCTGCAGCACAGTGCGGGCAGAACATTAGACATCGTCCGACCTACAGATTGTTCAGTTCTGTTTGTTTTGCCATGCTTTGCTTGCCAAGGACCGAGAATCAACATTAAACATCAAACATTTTATCTGCTTCCTTCCAGGTTATATTTTTTTAAAAAAAGGGACAGCATGATAAAAGCTTCAGAGCATAAAAAACAAAATGGGAAAGGACACAGTTTAACAGATGAATCATTCGCCTGTGTGTGATTTTAAATTGAATATGCTTGGCTTAGCCAGGCGCCTCTAACCCGCAGTGTGCCCCGGAAAAATGGGTGAATTTAAAAAGCAATTGCCAAAATATGCTCATCTGGGGTTTTGTATTGGAATGATCAACAGGGTGGAATCTGTTAGGTCAGCGTGGTGTGTAATGTGCCCCCGATGGCACAGTGTGTCCTATCTAGCCAACTGAGAGCTTTAAGTGTTGCCTCGCTGTTGATCTGAGAGCACAGACGAGCTCGGTCTGCTGCAGCCTGTTGCTAGGTTTCCCTGCACTCTACCTGGCAGAAGATAAACCAAGCAGATGCTTTTGTCTCAGGAAACTGTCCAATTAGTGAGTGGTTATATCAGGCAGGCACACAAACATGGTCTGCATGATGTTTTTTTAAAAGAAAAGAATAGAAACCATGTTTTACTTCTAATAAATCTCTCTTACTCTGATTATAAGAGGTTTGGGTTTACTCTCATGCCTTTACCCACTGGTGAATGTGCACAAGTAACAGAACTGATGGACAAAATGAAACATCAACAGCGATAATATCATAACACCAACAGAATTGCTCTCTCGCTATGAAGTGGACTTGGAGCTGGAAATGTTTTGTCCAAGTCGTATTTTGAAGGTCAAGAATGAACCGCTGTGATTCAAAATAAAAACACAACAGAAGTGATGTGAAAAATGGAACGGAAGCAAAGACGGGTATAAAATATGTGAAGTAACAATAACACATGATATAAACTATAAAAAAGCACCATTGTCATAGTCAGACATAGGTAGTTAAATGAGTTTCTTGTCTTGCAATATTGTCATATACATACAGTGTGTGTGTATATATATCTAATGGAACATGAACATATGCATCCTCCCACATACATCTGTTGTCACGTACATGTTTAATGAGGTTACAGTTATGTGTGAAAGACTTATTGGATTCATTCTTACACACATATGTTGTACATTTTGCACATTTGTACCTATTATTCAGCTTTAGTTAAAAAAAAAAGAGAAATTCTGAATAGTTGAAGGAGTTTGAAGTTTCTGTAAATATTTTGATCTCCACAAGCATCACAGCAGCTACACTTCCTGAGCTAAAAGTGACAACAAATTAATTAAAAAACGCTGCAGAGCTTTAAAGTACCAATCCGCCGGTTTTACACTTGAAACGTAGAGGGCGTGTATGATTCAGTCTGGTTGCATAATGTCTTCAGTGGCTGAACGTTTTAAAGTGAGAAGATAACCCTGAATATGTAATCAGCTTGCAGACAAACAACATATTTCACTAAATTGGTATATGAGGTTTGAAAGACATTTATCAGGCAGGCGAGGTGAGTTGTAATTATCTGCATTGTGTTGATTTGTCAGCCTGGGTGTTTTTTCATATTTCATATTTTCATCCGTCACGGTAAACGGGGAGATTTTGGAACGTCTGGAGGGAACAAATCTGATCAAAATAAAGGCGTGTTAATAAATCGTGAACATGTACAGACTGATAGATTTTGAGGTTTTTCTCATAAGGAGGCAAACATTGATTTTGGGATGAACTAACAAAACAAACTCCAGACAGCTCTTTGGCTGGATTTATTCTTTCAGTCTGAGAGAATCAAAAATGTTAAGTGACCAGCTTAAGTGACGGGATTAAAACTCTCCCTGTCGCCGAGCCTGTTGGATTTGCCGATATCACTTCTGAAAGGATGAGTGATCTCTTCATTAGTCGAGAGTTGAGGGAAGAGGCGCGGAGATGGTTTTATTTCATCATTTAGCTCCCCGCTGACGAGGGCCGGGAGATCACATTCCTTCGTTATTACTTTATTTCTTATGTAACACACCTGACAGGGTGATAATTAATGAGATGGGCTCAGGTGGCAACGTCCCCCCAGGGCCCAGAGTCCCCCCTCAGTGACAGGTTCAAATCTATGGCCTAATGTACGCCAGCTTGGTAAAGTGGTCCTCATCACAGCACTTCAAAGCATCACTGCTTACTTTTCTCACCCGTCATTATCACTCTTCAAACTCACTAAAGTCAGCAGATCTCTCGCTCAGCGCATTGAGCATTCGCCCAGCGTGCATTATATGTTGTCTATAGTTAAACAAAGAGCAAGTGGGATTTACATGGCTAATCTCATGTGACAACTGATTTACATACTGTGACAAGACACTAGCAACCGTCACCACTGACTGCAGGCTCTGAGCTCTGCATTTCTATTCCTAGGCTGCTGAAAAGAGTCATTCAGCTCTGCATGCCACACAGATGCCTTCCCGACTGCCTCTTAAGTGCAAGTTACACTAACAAAGAAAGGAACACACTGCAAATAGCTTTGTCCATCAGCCACGGAGAATCTCCCGACATCCCGTAATTATTCCCTGATTGTCAGGAGGCTAATAATAAAGTTGCGGCTGCCCCGCAGAGAGCCAATTGAAATGTAAAGCTCAGGCGTTGACAGAAGTCACGGCAATACGAAGAAGGCCAGAGAGAGAGAGATTAGCTATAGAGTCCAAAACTGTTTCTTGTACCAGGCTGTAAACATGTTTATTTCTGCTGTGAAGTTGAGACATTTTGATATGGGGACTTATGGAGACTGACTCACTTCTGCAGCCAGCCTCGAGTGGCCATTCAATTGGTACTGCAGGGGGCAGTAAAGCACCATTGCGCCTAGTCTCATGCTGCCTTGTTGGTCGTCGATGTAGTTTCAGTCAACACTGATGCCCTCGACTACATGGGCTGCATAAGACTTGAAATTGCTGATTGGGCTTCAGGATATAAAGTGATTTTAAACTGCTTGTTTCCTGCCACAAGGCACGACACGGTAAATAATTTTTCTCCGGGGAGAAAGACACAACAACAGTAAAAACTAATAGAAAGGAGAGGAAGGGCTGCAGCAGTAGCTAGCAACAAAAAGGAATAAGAGGCAATTATGGAGAGGGTCAAATCTGAATTTATGTGCAGTACATGTCCTCTTGATTTCTTTTCAAGCTTTGTAGTTATTAGACTCTCTTCTCTGGCTGACAATAACAGCACAGCGAAGGGTTACGCACAGATTGGCCCTTTCCAGCTGTCCTCCACAAACCTCATCTTGGTGTGTTCTGGATGTTGTGCATTTGTCTGCGGCCTTGACATTTATCCAACAATATGTCTGTGTAAAAATAACTAAATCTGATGATTGTTTTCAGTATTTTGATTGCTTATTGATTGCCTGACACTGTCTTTTTTTTGTGTGTGTGTGTGTGAAAGTAGCAGGTGCGTCTACAGAAAAAAACAGTGAGATCGATTTGTCACACACTATTGGCCATGATTAAGATTCAATGCATCTTTTAGACTCAGGTTTGAATTATGGTTTCTATTTGCACTGCTGGATACTTGTCTAACCAGAGCGCTCCCGCCTCCATTAAAGTGCACAAACAGGAGCACTTGACCCCAACGCTCCAGCTTCAACCAGAACAACTTGACATCAATTCAGCCACGTTGGCTCTCGGCTGCTTCTGGCTCGCTCACCATGTAAAGAAATTAAGAATTATCACAGGGGCCTCTTGTGTATAGGTACTTCCAAGAAACAAGGTTGCCATGGCCACTAAAATCACCACCGATGCATGATCGGATGGGACGTTATCTCCAGAGATTGTACTGAATAGGCAAAACATTTCACGGAGCCAGACTGACAGCCGGCTGCAGAGTTAAAGCTTTCAGTGGTATAATTTCCATTTAAATGGTCGGGCTAATGTGTGAGAATTCCAGTCATTGCAGC